>CM070481.1:36955704-37203204 GCA_036324585.1 Champsocephalus esox
TCTTCCCCTGTGCTCCATGTCTGTCTCATGTCCCTGTCACCTATGCTTGTCCGTGTCTCCTGCCTGTTCCCGTCGTAAGTGTGTTCATGTCTGTCGTGCTCCCCGGTTTGGTTTCTGGTAATTAGTTTCTTGGTTTTTCCTGCCTTCGGGTTTTGTTAATAAAACTCGCTTTTTGTTGGGGACGGGTGGCGCAGTGGTCTGTGCATCTGATCATCAGATCAAGGAGGGTGCTGGGGAACTCCAGTTCGAAACCCGATCCCGCCGCCACTGCGTCAGGACGTTGTGTCCTTGGGCAAGACACTTCACCTGAACTTGCTCCTGTGGGTATTGTCCACAGTGACCATTGCATGTATAAGAAATACGTGTAATGTGTATCTGTAAAGTGCTTTGAGCACTGGAGAAGCGCTATAATAAATGTAAGGAATTATTTATTATAGGCGTGCAATTAGCCAAACGTATGCAAGTTAGCGTCTTGAAGTTTCTAAATGCTCAGGCATATACTTTGTATTTCTAACAGACAACTTTTGGGAACATTTCTGGGTTCACAAGAGGACTATAGTCTGGAGAATAGACTATAAAGTAAAAATACTATCTTCTAAAGTACCTCAGTAAGCGCCAGTATTATCTAATCGGTATTGAATTGTTCCAACAGGATCTCTGTGGTGTGTGTGGGCTCACTTTTATGATTCATATGATTCAGAGTGGATGTATGTTGCTGCAGGCGCGGACTCTGTTAAAAAAGGGAAGGTTTTTGCGGTGGATGAGGTTTAAGAGGTCGCTCTCTGCTCCGTTCAGGGACATTTATGTTGTATAATTATGCTGACGTGGAGCTCCTGTGAGAGGTGGAAGGTGGAGGTGCCTGCGGTGCTGCTAACTGGAAACTGGAGGGAGGTAAAAAGGGGGTGAAGTGCAAGATGAATGTAAAGGAGGGACAATAATACCACTAGGACTTTATACAGTACTTCCAGTTCAGTTTAAGCAGAGATGGCAAAAGTACACGACCGTTTACTCAAGTAGAAGTACAGATACTCATGTTTAAAAATACTCTGGTAAAAGTAGAAGTACTGACTAAACTTCTTTACTCAAGTAAAAGTAAAGAAGCTTTGAAGTGTACTTCAGTAAAAAGTACCCATAACTAGCAGCTGCTTTAAAGAGTACCTGACCTCCCTTTATATTAATAATGAATGTTTCCATGGTGATCAACGGCAACATGACAACGTTTCCATTGGTCCCTCTTCTTTAGAGAAGACCAGGAAGTGATGGATACACGGATCGTGTTCCAATCAATAGGCACGCAGTGACTCTAAAGAATAATGATCACGCACCAACACACATTCAGACTAAAGGAACCAGCTGTTTGGGAAATGAGAGAAGTAGAAAGTACAGGTATTTGAGTTCAACATGTAAGAAGTAGAAAGTACAGGTATTTGAGTTCAACATGTAAGAAGTATAAAGTACAGGTATTTGAGTTCAACATGAGAGAAGTAGAAAGTACAGGTATTTGAGTTCAACATGAGAGAAGTAGAAAGTACAGGTATTTGAGTTCAACGTGAGAGAAGTAGAAAGTACAGGTATTTGAGTTCAACATGTAAGAAGTAGAAAGTACAGGTATTTGAGTTCAACATGTAAGAAGTAGAAAGTACAGGTATTTGAGTTCAACATGTAAGAAGTAGAAAGTACAGGTATTTGAGTTCAACATGTAAGAAGTAGAAAGTACAGGTATTTGAGTTCAACATGTAAGAAGTAGAAAGTACAGGTATTTGAGTTCAACGTGTGAGAAGTAGAAAGTACAGGTATTTGAGTTCAACATGAGAGAAGTAGAAAGTACAGGTATTTGAGTTCAACATGTAAGAAGTAGAAAGTACAGGTATTTGAGTTCAACATGTGAGAAGTAGAAAGTACAGGTATTTGAGTTCAACATGTAAGAAGTAGAAAGTACAGGTATTTGAGTTCAACATGAGAGAAGTAGAAAGTACAGGTATTTGTGTTCAACATGTAAGAAGTAGAAAGTACAGGTATTTATGTTCAACATGTAAGAAGTAGAAAGTACAGGTATTTATGTTCAACATGTAAGAAGTAGAAAGTACAGGTATTTGAGTTCAACATGTAAGAAGTAGAAAGTACAGGTATTTGAGTTCAACATGTGAGAAGTAGAAAGTAAAAAGTCGTCACTACTAAGTACACTTCAAAGCCCATACTTATTTACTTTTACTTGAGTAAAGAAGTTTAGTCAGTACTTCTAATTTTACCAGAGTATTTTTAAACACGAGTATCTGTATTTCTACTTGAGTAACGGATGCGTGTACTTTTGCCACCTCTAGGAATAAGTGTGGCACCGCTGACAAATTGTCCAGACGGCGCCCCCTGCTGGGCTTTCACTGCCTCGCAACAAAAGAGACCCCCAGCTCTCGCTCTCTTTCTCCATATCTCTGTCTCCCCCCCTCCCAGCTTTCTCTGCGTCCGATCCATGACCCTCTCCCCACTTCTCCCCCCCACTTCTCCCCCCTCCTATGTGCAGCTTTATCCTTTCATTCCCAGAAAAAAGGAGAACAAAGCCAAAAGGTGCATTCGAACCGGAAAACAGTACAGGCCACCCAGAGACTCAAAACACAGCGAGGAGCAACGAGAGACTGTGTGTGTGTGTGTGTGTGTGTGTGTGTGTGTGTGTGTGTGTGTGTGTGTGAGTGAGTGAGAGAGAATCATCCGACCCAAAGCCACCCACCTTTCCACACACACACATGAATGTACAGCTAAATTATTTATGTGTTCAATTAAAGCACACACACACACACACACACACACACTTGTAGGACTTCACCATTCTTTCTTTGTTTTCCCGCAACATCTTATCCATGCTTGATAATTGCAATCCCACCTTCACACACACACACACACACACACACACACACACACACACACACACACACACACACACACACACACACACACACACACACACACACACACACACACACACACACACACACACTTTGTGCTGATTATGCAACAGCTCCTCTCCTGTTCCTAAGTGCTAGTGTTGCTCTGCAGGGTCAGGGGTGAGTCTGGTTATTAAGGCAAACATCTGACAGAACGTGAAGTACGTCGTCCTCTCGGCTGAAGTGTAATCGTGTGGGCGTCGCTACGCTAGATAGTGTTTTTCATTCAATTTAACAAATGTAAAAAGTTCAGAAAAGCCGCTGCAGAGCAACATCCCTTTGTTGAGGACAAACAACACCGAAAGGCTGTCATTGTCATCAATACTTGATAATGGCATCTAAACGCGCTGCACTCACAAGATAACAGATACATAAGCCACAATGATTCTGCTCGGATCTCAGAAATCACAGCCTAATAAATACCACACCACGCACGCCGTCTGAGCCGCGCTGTGTTCAGAGGGAGGGGCTTCTGAGCCCTTTGCAAAGAGTAAAGGGGACGCAGCGCTCACTGGATCGGTTCGCAACCGAGTGTGAAGCGGCTGGGACGAGGATCAGCACCTCCAGATCTGAGGCCATGGTTCTCAGCAGGAAACCGATGGACTGTCCGCTCCAAGTAGGGAATGAGTCCTTACCCCAAGTGAAGGAGTTCAAGTATCTCGGGGTCTTGTTCTCGAGTGAGGGAACAATGGAGCGTGAGACGGGCCGGAGACTCGGAGCAGCGGGAGCGGTACTGCAGTCGCTTTACCGCACCGCTGTGACGAAAAGGGAGCTGAGCCAGAAGGCAAAGCTCTCTGTCTACCGGGCCATCTCTGTTCCTCCCCTCACCTTCGGTCATGAAGGATGGGTCATGACCCAAAGAACGAGATCGCGGATACAAGCGGCCGAGATGGGTTTCCTCCGCAGGGTGGCTGGCGTCTCCCTTAGGGATAAGGAGAGAAGTTCAGTCATCCGGGAGGGACTCGGAGTTGAGCCGCTCCTCCTTCGCGTCGAAAGGAGCCAGTTGAGGTGGTTCGGGCACCTAGTTAGGATGCCACCTGGGCGCCTCCCTAGGGAGGTGTTCCAGGCACGTCCAGCTGGGAGGAGATCAAGGGGTAGACCTAGGACCAGGTGGAGGGATTATATCTCTTCGCTGGCCTGGGAGCGCCTTGGGACCCCCCAGTCAGAGCTGGTTGATGAGGGGAAAGGGAAGTTTGGGGCTCTCTGCTGGAACTGCTACCCCCCGAGACCCGACCACGGATAAGAGGAGAAGATGGATGGATGGATAAAGGGGAATATAACCAACGATTTTAGACGTTTTTTTATAGATAATTTGGATAAAACGACAGCCTTACTGAGTGTTTAGCAAACGACTTGACGTGAGCATTTCCAATGACTGTAAGAGATTATAACGTTGAGCCAGATTAAACAGTTTCTATTATCGGTTTGTTTTACGGGACTGCAGCTCCGCATACTTCATGAAGTTGATGTGTATTCTTACATGAATATTGCAATATCTTTGAAGTAATATAGTTAAACGTTCTCATTGTAATACACTTTGGATAAAATAAAGGACAAAAGGATGTAAAAGTATCAAATAGAGCACAAGAAGAATAAAAACCCCTTGAGTTGACCACGAGTTGGGACTATTTCATCAAACTCTTTCCAAGGAAGGGTTTTGACTTTGAAGTAGCGCTGTAACTAACGACTAAAATCGATTAATGAAACGATGAATCGACTCTTCGAACTGTTACTGTATGCCTTGCACATATTCTCAAACGCTCTGATTTAGCCATCAACTTTTAGATTTAGCTTGAGGTTGTTTTAGGCATGTGGAAACTAGCAATGAAGACGATAAAGATGAATACTTGATTCAAAAATACATATATTATTAAATTAACTTAACAAATTGTTTACAAAACTAACATTGCTTTTTATTTAAATTAAATACATAATATTTCACATCAAAAGAAACAACAATGTTTTAACAAATCATATTAAATCATGTGATGACATAACTGTGAACAGAATAACTGAAACTTTAACAAACTAACTCAGTTTCCTCAAATCATTAACCCGTGTTTGTATAATGTAGTTAGCTCCGTGTGTTGCTGCTAGCATACAGAACACCTGACGTGGAAAGGTTCCTCGTGGACGGGGCTACAGAGCTGCTAGAGAGACAGTGGAACCCGGTGCATTCCTCCGTCTGGATGTGGAGCACTTTTGATAAATGTATAGACAAATTGCTCGTGTTACCGCCCTTAGATGCTAAACTATTATTCCACGTTTGGCAACGAGCATTCTCCACATCGAGACGGGTAATTAACCACCTCGGAGCGCGTTATCTCCGCCATCCCCTCCGTGTGTGGCTGCATGTAGCAGCTGCCTGTGTGTAAACTGCCCCGCCCCCTCGCACGCAGGCGGGGGAGAGAGATCTCGTCTGCTCGAAAATACATCATAGACGCATTTGTTTGTCTTTTTGCATTTTAGAAACGAGTTGGCGACACTAAGACTGCGATATAATGTTTTTGTAGCAATAATATATATATATTTCTTTTTAAATGTCTCCAGTACCGATAAAAAGACCAATAACGTTGGAGCTTAACGGCGTGTAAAACACACGTGATGACGTCACCAACGAATCGACGACTGAATTAGTTGGCAACTAATTTGATCATCCATTTTAATCGATTAAGTCGATTAGTTGTTGCACCCCTACGTTGAAGTTAACTGTGACTCTTACGCCTAAATACAAAACTGCTCAAGGAGGAATGTGTAACTTCTGCCAAGTCCCTTTCTTCTTGAGGTGCAGCTTCATCAGAATTGATGGAGGTCAAACATGGGACAAAAGACTGACGTTGCAAAACACATTTAGTTCCTGGTAGGTTTCGGCACTAAGCTGCGTAACATGTTTCTACCCGTGACCATAGAGGCCTGCACACTTAAATGTACACACACTATCCACTATATACAACGTCTGTGTACCGACTAGTATCCCCTGCAGTGGTTGAAACTCACCTGTGGGGGAAATATAGCAACAACTCCACAGAGAGGAGGAGAGAGGTGATGGAAAAAGACACACAGACGGAGAGAAGAGAGGGACAGAGTTCAGTCTCATTAATACAACACGTCGATAACTCCCCCCCCCCAGGAGCAGAGAGCGTGTTGACAGAATAACAATAATCGTCCTTGTGTTTCTGCTCCGTCAGGGCAATGTTTTATTTTCCTCACTTCGGATTCGAACGCTTTGTGCCATTGGAAACATCTTCCCACCAGTCTGCCCTCTCTGATCCACAAGCTTTGGGGGTGGGGGGGGGTAGACCATACTCCTCTTCCACGAGGGGATATCTGAAGAGTCTCCTGTACGAGATGCTCGCCCTTTGAGAGAGATGTGCCGCCCACTTGAGCCTGCAGGTGCGCGAAGGACGTAAAGCGAACCGTAAACAGGATGAGTCACGTTCTGACCTTTGCCCCTGCACTGTTTCTCGTCTGAGGAAGTGTTTCAAAGCGATGATTTTAAAGTTTCAGAAGAACATTATCAGCGTCACAAATGGGTTCATTATGAGCTTCGGGAGCAGCTGGAGTTGTGGGGGTTTAATATATGCTGGTTTATAGTAGCTTGCGCGGACCCACATCTGGCAGCACACTCGCATTGTGAGGACTCACTTCCAATGGAGAGCAAAGAAGGTGACATGCAAACTTTATCGGTTTATATTGAGGGTTTTTAAAGATGAGATATACGTTATTATGAGGGGCCGTGTTGGCCAACATTCAAACTCATCTCGCACACACTACAGAAATACTCTCACATTCACTCCTGAAAATTAAATCTCGCACACACAACTGAAAATGTACCAGATGTGTTCAGTAGTGTGTGAGGTGCTCAGTAGGGAATGTGAGGGGATTTCAATCGTGTTTGCGTGAGGTTAATTTTCAGTTGCGTGTATATGAGGTTCATTTTCAGTAGTGTGTGTGCGAGATGAGTTTGAATGTTGGCCTACACGGCCCATCCATCCATCTTCTCCGCTTATCCGTGGTCGGGTCGCGGGGGTAGCAGTTCCAGCAGAAATCCCCAAACGTCCCTTTCCCCTAATCAACCAGCTCTGACTGGGGGGTCCCAAGGCGCTCCCAGGCCAGCGAAGAGATATAGTCCCTCCACCTGGTCCTAGGTCTACCACTCGGTCTCCTCCCAGCTGGACGTGCCTGGAACACCTCCCTAGGGAGGCGCCCAGGTGGCATCCTAACTAGGTGCCTGAACCACCTCAACTGGCTCCTTTCGACGCGAAGGAGGAGCGGCTCAACTCCGAGTCCCTCCCTGATGACCGAACTTCTCACCTTACCCCTAAGGGAGACGCCAGCCACCCTGCGGAGAAAACCCATCTCGGCCGCTTGTATCCGCGATCTCGTTCTTTGGGTCATGACCCATCCTTCATGACCATAGGTGAGGGTAGGAACGAAAATGGCCCGGTAGACAGAGAGCTTTGCCTTCTGGCTCAGCTCCCTTTTCGTCACACGGTGCAGTAAAGCGACTGCAGTACCGCTCCCGCTGCTCCGAGTCTCCGGCCCGTCTCACGCTCCGCTGTTCCCTCACTCGAGAACAAGACCCCGAGATACTTGAACTCCTTCTCTTGGGGTAAGGACTCTTCACGGCCCTGCATACGTTATTGATCCCGGCATGTAAACAAGGCATTGTTCATCTTCCACGAAAGGATATCTGAAGAGTTTCCAGTACGAGATGCTCGCCCTTCTAGAAAATATGTACCGCCCACATGAGCGTGAAGGTGATGTCTGGAACGTAAAGCGCGCCAGAAACAGGATGAGTCATGTACTGACCTTTGCTCCTGCACTGTTCCTAGTGTGAGGATGTGTTTCAAAGTGATATTGTGATGAATATAAGGTTTTAGAAGGACGTTATAAAGCAACTGTTTGGCCAACTGACAGCTGGCATGTCCATAACTGCTACTCTATTAAAGGGCAAACAGGGTTTTAGGAGGACATTATAAGCATTACACATGGGTTTATTATTAGCTTCAGGAGGAGCTGGAGTTGGGTGTGTGTGTGTGTGTGTGTGTGTGTGTGTGTGTGTGTGTGTGTGTGTGTGTGTGTGTGTGTGTGTGTGTGTGTGTGTGTGTGTGTGTGTGTGTGTACAGAATATGCTGGGTTATAGTATCTTGTGTGGACCCACATTTCGCATTGTGAGGACTCGCCCTCATTGGAGAGCATGCAACACTTGTTTATTTTTAGGTTTTTGAAGATAATATATACGTTATTGATGCCGGCATGTAAACAAGGCATTGCTCATCTACCAAGCGGGGATATCTGAAGACTTTCCAGTAGGAGATGCTCGCCCTTTTAGAAGAAATTCTCTGCCCAAATGGTGAGAAACCGTCTGATACTCCATGACATTCATGAGAGGGACCGCTCGAAAGTAGGATATTTGGGATATCCGTCGTAGCCTGGGTTTACGATCAGTTTTTGGGTGATTTGTACCGAGGAACAAGTATCACAGCACCGACGGGTGAAACATAGTGTTTTGGTAACACGGGGTGTTCAGGTAACACGGGGTGTTCAGGTAACACCTAAAGACTTTGTTATGGAACGCAGAGCAGAGTAGGGGGCTAGTGCACCCTCCTGAGGGTCCGGTTGTGGATGTCGTGCGAATCGGGACGGAAATGTTCGGATTTCCAAAGGGAGGTTCTGTGAATAAATAAAAAATCAAGAACCGAAAGAACTATTCATATCTTAGACGGCACTGTATCTTTTAATGTTTATTTTATTAGCTTTTCTTTTTAATGACTGATTTTAAATGCCATTTTCTGAATGTCTTTCATTTTTTGGTTTTCTTTTAATGTTTCTTTTATTATCTTTTAAACTGTTTTTAAATGTCTGGATGTCTTTCATTTTTGTAAAGCACCGTGAATTGCCTGGTGCTGAAAGGGGCTATAAAAATACACTTGCCTTGCCTTGCCCACTTGAGCCTGAAGGTTTGTACGGACCTTTGCTCCTGCCCTGTTTCTAGTCTGAGGATGTGTTTCAAAGTGATATTGCGATGCTTTCAAAGTTTTAGAAGGACATTATAATCATCACAAATTAGTTTATTATTAGTTTCAGGAGGAGCTGGAGTTGTGTGTGTGTGTGTGTGTGTGTGTACAGAATACGCTGGTTTATAGTAGCTTGTGTGGACCCACATCTCGCATTGTGAGGACTATATGTCAAATATATAGAGAGGCGAAGTCCCTCCCCTTCCGGTGGACCTCCATGGGACCGTATTTCAAATTATGTACTGTAGTCAATGAAGAGAGAAAGATTATCTTTCAATCCCGTTTGAATTGTGCCACAAATTACACATATGATGTTAGTCAATTTAAAGTCAAACTACAAAAAATGTGTCGTAAAACTGTGATGTAACACATTTGTTCGTGTGAAACGCTCAATGAACTACATCTCTGGTCTCGCAGAACAACACATGTCACCAAGATGGCCGTCACTACCGTCTTGTCAACAAAAGGATTGCCTACCCTCACTATCACACTGAAACACGTCCAGAAGAATGTCATGCAAAGCTGCCTGCCTGCCTTCCTTTGATTCTCTCTGAACTGCCTGGTCTTTTTAATGTTTAACGTCAACCATTTGTGCAGATAGCACGAAGTAGAAAAGATCGGCGATCGGCGATGCTAGCGTTAGCATTTCTCCCCCGGGCTTAAATGGTGTATTATAGAACGATCACAGCGGTGACAGTACTCTTCAAAGGGTTCACGAAATATGACTACTACTCTTACTGTTTAACATGTTGGGTTACTTAATGTTACTTCATGTTAAGGCTAATACAAATTCCAAGGCTGTAATGCTAACTAACGTGCTAGCTACTAGCTAGGTAGCTAACTTGATCCAGCCACTCCTGGTCCTTTCATCAGACGGGAAGCGAAACAACGAGCAAGACCCATTGCTGGTATGATAACAACCTGGACACTGAGCACACAGGCATCTTGTTAAAGTTATCTGATCTTAGCCAGCGCCACATAGACAGATTCTATCTATATGGCGCTGATCTTAGCTATCTCTTAGTTGAGGAAAACGATTGTGACATGACTTACGCGACTCTGGGATGTGTAGTCTTTCTAGTTGCGTATTTTTCATAGTCTTATATTTCAACAGTTTTACGACAAACTGTGACTTTTTTTACATAAAAATTATTTGTTTAAGATTGACAAACATCATATGTGTCATTCATGGCACAATTCAAACGGGATGGAAAGATAAGTTGTCTCTCTCCATTGACTTCAATACATTATTTTTCCGAAATAAGGTCCCATGGACCGGAGGTCGATGGGCGTGACTTCGCCTCTCTATCACAGCTAACAACATATAGAAGTAGGATATTATTCACACATTTATTTTATTTGTTTTACTTTGTTTTGTGTTATGGTTAGTCATTCTGATTTAAAGGCATTGGGACAGTTTACGTATTTAGGTTATTTGGGGTGCCAGTCAGGTCTCTCTCCTGACGTTTCAGATTTGGCTAGTCAGTCAGTTTTTGTAAAGGTGTATACATCTCACTGTAAACACCCAACATTGAATGACATTAAAATATAAGAAAGGACACAACTCAAAATCATTGAATACCCCCCCCCCAAACAATTCGTCTTCCCACAGTTCAAAACTTCAAAATAAATAAAACAGTCAATCACCACGGGAGAATGTCAGTCGGTTTTAGCAATCCAGTCCTGGTTTTTAAGGTTTTGTGAGATGAGCGGCTCCTTTCAGCTTTGTACACAATAATCCAGGAACGTGAAGCAAGGGACGGATGACGGTGGACGGTGGATCAGACAAACGGTACGGACTTTAAACGACCTCACTGCTGGTTGCTGACAGATGAGCGTGTTGCTCCGGCGATCCCTCTTGCTGCACACACCCCTTTCCCTTCCGGCTCCGTCTAACTAAATAGGGGGAAAGGGAAATGGAGACGCCAACCAACAGCGAATCACTGGCTGGGTGGGTTTACCGTGAGTGACTACCGGTCACATAAACACCGGTTGTTACAGCACAGAGTAAGGCTGAAATCTTCCCGAGCAAAAAAGACATGTAACTCTTGTGTTATAAAGTGTTGGTGGCCGTGGGGTTGACGTGCAAATGTCCTCTGGCTTTTGTCCTTTTAAGCAGTTGATCAAACTCATATCTGCTGAAGTGTGACCAATACATAAAAACAGAAATACTTACGAGAGCTCGGCGAAGTCGGTCATATGGATTTTAGCCATGTGAGCGAGGATCTCCATCAGGTGGAGGCCTTCGTCCGTCTGCAGCCCACTGATGAAGAGGAAGAGACATTGTAAATTAAACAAGACTCATCCCCAAGAGTAACACTGAGCAGAGGACAGATTAAATGTTACTTCAGAATCAGAATCAGAATCCAGTGTATTGTCATGTACGTCTAGACATACCAGGAATGTGCTTCGTAGTAGGCGTAGGTCAAAGATATAATGATTATAAAAAGAAAATGTTAAAAAATTAGGATTTAGCATTTACAAACAAATTAAAGACAAGTATTTACACGGCATTTAAATATACAAAAGAAAGAAAGAAAACGTATTACAATGAATATATGACAACTGAAGTGTATGATAGTATATTTTAAAGTGGAGATCTGTGCAGAAATGTGCATAATATATTAATTGTGATACGTGCGCATTAGATTAGCTTACTTATCTTAGGTTACACTCTACTTTTCTAATAGCTAATGACTTGCAAGTGAATACATTTTTAAAGTAACCCTTCCAACCCATGAACCAATGTTGGTAAAACTAGATTGTCTGCGTATTAGAAGTTACGAACAGCCCAGATTACAGACACAGTGTGAGTCAGTCCTCAAAGCAGCTGCTCAGATCTGACTCCATGAGCTCTGCAGATCCTACAGTATGGAGGGTTCGGATCTTTCTCACAGAAAACAGCCTGTAGCAGCAGGACAGAGCACAGCTTTGATACAATCTATTCCAAATCTCTTTTACATGGTGCACGAATGAGACCGTAACCCGGAAATGAATCAGCATGTCAGCCCTGTAGCAGTTATATTAGATGTCTGAAATAAACACAAGCTGAAGACATTTTACCATTTTGTTCTACGACTGTCTATATGTCACTAAATACCTCACTGGTGAATGTCCGAAGCTTTTACGGGTCTTCAAAAGAGCGTTTGCTATCAAGTGGGTAGATGTAGGCGTAGCATTAGCTGGCGTGTGAATAGTTTTATCGACTATTCGAGAATACTGCTGAAGCAAACGTGACAGCAGGAATACATGCCTTTATTGAAAGTACAAATACTACTTCATTGTTAACCTTACAGGGAAGTCATAGTCAGGTGAAGAAGTTGTATAAACTAGGAAAACTTTGGTAAATACAACCGTATTAACCTGTTCAGCCCCAAGCCTGTTTTTCAGGCCTCAGGCTCGAAAATGACATTCCCAGAACACATTCACTTCTGAAAGGGGGTACATTAATAACCTTTGTTCTCAAAGCGATGATGAACCTTTGAGTCCGATGCAGAAAAGTCAGAATCAATATAGATGTTTTCATTTCATTTAATTATTGTGTCTGTCCAAAAAGAAAACTTTACTTATAGTGAAAACCACCGATGAATAGGCGCGTTCACGCCGCAGTACTTTTCCCACTTTAGTTCCGAGATGTCGCGTTCACACCAAAAAGAGCCGGAACTAAAATGAGTTCATGAGAACCTTTTTACCCCCTTTTACCCCCCCGCGAGAGAGCAGGGACTTTCGTGGGACAAAAAGGTTCCTGTGTCTGATTGGCTGGGCGGATTGCAAACCACACCCCGTAAAACTCCCGAAAAGTTTTGTGAAGCCGCCATTTTATTATCCTCGCATTAGCATTATTAGCATTAGCATTAGCCCAGCGCAGAAACGCAGAGAGACTAACTTATGGCAACACAAAATAAAACATGGGAGCGGTGGAGATGAGGAGGTGTCGGCGTTCTGGCGATTTACTCGGAAGGCTTCAGTAGAAGCTGCTGGGAGTCCCAGCAGCTTCTACTGAAGCCTTCCCCAACTCCGGGGACTTCCGGCCGGGGACTTCCGGCCGGGGACTTCCGGCCGGGGACTCCGGGCGGCAGTATACGCCGTGAAGTGGTTTGCGTCCTGCCAGTAAACCCAAAGCAGAAGAAGAAGAAGAGACGTCAGCGGCTTCATTTGCCTAATCCACCCTCAGGGACTGTTTCCGGTGTGAACGCGATCTGTACTTAGTTCATGAGAACTAAAGAGTTCTGATGAACTAAGTACTCATGAACCTTTGTGGGAAAAGTACTGCGGTGTGAATGCGCCTAATGATGGATGGTAGACTAAAAGCTTTAGGAATCCAAACTATAACATATAATAAGTACCCTGTATCAAGATCGATGTAAAACAAGTGACATTTGTCCTTTTTAGAGAGGTTTAGCAAACATTTGGGTGGATTTGCCGTTTCTCTGGAACCCATTGGTCGATGTTGCTGATTGACACCTCTTTTGAACCGTTAGAGCCAATAGAATCGAAGGGGGAGTTCCACATACACACGTTACCATTGAGGGGGGAGTGTGACGCGCAGCAAGTCGAAATCTATGTTCTGCTCTGAAAACTGAAACCGAGGCTCAAACTAGTAAATATGAAGATGGATTATCAGAAATCCTCTCCTCTCGCATCACCCTTTCAGTCTCTATTATACAACACATATCCCATGTCCAAGAAAAAATAATAACAACTCATCAGAGTTATATTAACATTGCAATAGGATGGTTTGCAATATCCATCGTTTTTTTTCTCCAAATTGTGCAGCCCTAGTTTCTACCCCAACATATAAATACTTCTTCCTCTGGTGTTTACCCATAATACCTGTGTGTGTGTCAGTAGTTTTATACTCAGTCTGTGAAAATGCATACTTTCCAGTCTCAAACATATGAACAGGAACTGAAGTGATTCAAACCATGTGAAGGAAGTGTTGAGCTACAGAGAAGTCTTTCTTTGGTGCAGATCCTCTTGTATGTCAGTACTTTTATACTCACTCAGTGTCGGTGATGACGTATCCGAACACGTCCTCGTCGGCCTTCTTCCCGCCTTCTTCCTTGACGTCCAGCTGCAGTTCGGGGACTTGAAGTGTATGTTTGTGCGGATCGTCGTAAACCAGAGCAGCCGGAGGAGGCGCCACGTCTTTGATCCATCCGTGAACCTCGGACACTTCCTCCAACTGCTGAGCGGCGTCCTTCTTCTGCACCGTTACGCCCGCCTCGCTGGTGCGACTCTGGACGTTTTCCAGCCCCACCTGTCGTCCTCCGGGTGTTTCCATGTTCAAATTGTCCAGATTTCTGGCCGAGGGGGCGGAGCTAAAGGAGGATTTGTCCAGGTAGGCGAGGAGTTTGGTGAAGAGGTCAGGCTGGGGAAGAAGACAGAGAAAACCAAGAAAGGACATATGTGAATGAGATGATTAAAATATGCAAGGTGTTATTGTCCAGGCTTCTTCAACAACGCAACATAAATACTGTATAAGACAGAAACAATAACAATAGAAATAAAATGGTGTAAGTGACCAACGTGGAATTAAATGTGTACGAAGTTGAATACTGGATTCTGATTGGTCAATTTGGTCATTTCAGAGGTTGTTCGCTAATCGGTAAGGAGGACAGCATTTTTACAAAAGTCTCGACACATTTATGACAATTTGATTTAATTTGTTTTGAACACTCTCACAAGAACATGGAGTTCCTGCTAAACTCTCAGGACAGTTTCTTCACATTTTGTTCAGAAGCTGAATTTATTTTGAGAACTGGAAGCTAATTTCCTGCAAATAATGATCAGGCTTGTCTCTAAAATGTGAGGTTTTTCTTAAACTAAATGAAACCTACCTTTTCCTCCATGTTCTGCTCCTCGGTGTCTGTTTGGCGCTCTGTTAGGGGAAAGAGAGTCAACGATTTAAGACATTTTAACAGTAATTAACTGATATTAATATAAAACATGTGATCAAAGAGCCAAAAGCCAGCTTTCCATATTTCAAGGACTTTCTCCATTTTAATATTTGAATGATATGAATTTGGTCCTCGTGGTTATTCAACCTGTTAAGCCCTGAGCCGGCTTTTCAGGCTTCAGGCTCGCAACAGATGTTCTCAAAGCAATGATAAACCTGTGAGTCGGATGTAGAAAAGTCAGAATCAATACAGATGTTTTAATTTTAAAGTAAATTCAGATTGAACAGTAAAAAAAATGTAGTTATAGTTTCCGTCCAAAAAAAATCGCATTACCTATAGTGAAAGCTACCCTTGAATGATGGGATAGTAGACGAAAGCTTTAGGAATCCAAACTATAACATATGATAAGTAGTCTGTATCAAGATTGATGCACAACAAGTGACCTTTGACCTTTTTAGAGAGGTTTAGCAACAAAAAAAACTCTCTTGGGTCATTTGGGTGGATTTGCCGAATCTCTGGAACCCATTGGTCGACGTTGGTGATTGACACCTCTTTTGAACCGTCAGAGCCAATAGAATCGAGGGGCGGTTCCTAAATCCATCTAAACACTACCATTGAGGATGGAGAGTGATGCGCACGCAGTTTGCCTAAAACCGGAAGCTCCGTCACACTCTATATGAAATCTGTTGTGATGGATTATCAGTAATCATTTCAAAGGGACACAGAGACATTGGATTAACCGTCAGCAGCGTTTTTATCGATGTAATGCCCTTGAACACAACTTTTAATCAGAAAACGGCAACGGTAAGACGTATTTGCCGGTCTGGCCTCGTAAGGTGAAGTTGTGTGTTGCCTTTCCTGGCTTGCGTTGCCGTGAGTTCTGGTCGCACAGTGATGATACTTATACCATTGGAATCTGTGGAAGCTCAGCTTTCATCTGATATCTCGTGCAGATAGAATGAAATATTGTTGTTATTTCTTGTAATTGTAAAAAGTAATTTATTTCTGATTGTTTTGTATAAAAAAAAAGAAAAGATTAACAAGACAAACGCTGATGACGATGACCTCATGTTTTATAAGAAACATATACGTTAGAGGGGGGAGGACCAGAAAAGTTGTTTTAAGCTTCTTCTTGCCCCTGTTGAACACGAACAGAGACGATCTGAACATTATTATTGTTATTATTTATTTATTTTTTGTTTGTTATTATTATTATTTTTTTTGGTACTTTGTTATAATTATTAATCTGAGTGAAAAAAAGAAAAAAGGAGAATATATATATATATATTTTTGTTATATATTTTTTTTGTTTCTGACATGTTCAATAAATTGACTAGGAACTAAAAATATACAATATTGCTATCGTGAGTTATGTGCTAAGTGCAATTAGCACTTAGCAATTAGCACTCAAATAGTGCTAATTCAGACGCTCGGCGTTAGACTTGTGTTTTGTTTCGGTAAAAATGGTTCGTATCGCCAGTTAGCTGAGTTTATTCCCGTTACGTGGGTATGACACATTCATAGTTTGTTCAATGTTAAGAAGCCCTGAGACACAGTTTCGTGAATATTGTTGTGTGGTTCATTTGGCACGTTTGTTTTATTTCATGAAATACTAATAAATAATATCATAATAATAATAAGATATACTTTATTAATCCCAAATTTGGACATGTTCGTTGCAACAGCATGTAAAACAAAGTATTGCACATAATTAGAAATACAAAGGTTTTTAGAAAAAAAATAATTATACAATATAATATCTCAAAATAGAAGATACAAACAGAATGTAAAGAGTGTAAATATTAACCATGCTACACTTTTGTCAAACTGTTGCATTTCTCACTCGTTTTCATGTGTTTAACTAAAAAAGCTCGAAATCATTCAGGATGTAATAACCGGAAAGTGCTTCTGGAAGTGAAAGAATGCTCTCCGGTCATTTCGTTTTGCACGGATTATATTTGATATTCAAGATTTAAATCTGGGTTAAATTGAGATGATATAATTATTTGAATTCTTGATAATTTGTTTAATTTCATTTTAACGTTGTGGCAAGCGGTTTAATTGCTCTCCTGTGATATCTAGTTGTGTACTTTGTATTTCTTTACTTAGCTTTGCAGAATGCTACAAGGTTATATATATACTTTTTAGCCATTTTATCTTTTTGTTGGGAATTTAATTAATTATAATACTTGATATAAAAAGCGCATTTCAAGAAACTCAAGGACGCTTCATTTTAAACTCGTTGTGCAAGCATTAAAACTAGCTGTGTTTAAACAGGATGCTTTTTTATTTCTTATGTTGATTTTAAAGTGTTGTGGCAAGCGGCTTTAGAGCTCTTCTGTTTCTTTAATCCTTTCTAAACAATAATGCACAAACTAAAGAGCTGCTTTCACGAAACACTCCAAATGAATTGGGAAACATCACCTTGCAGTTTAGCTGGCGCTGTGGGAGAGCTCTCCTGTTGTTTTACTGTCGGAGCGTTCTCCAGCAGCTTCTCCTCTTCCTCCGCCTCCTCATCCCTGCCAGGCTCTTCTTCCTCCTCTCCCTCCAGGTCTCTGGGTCCAGGTCTGACTCGAGTCCCGCCCCGGTTTGGAGCCTGGAGTACAAATACTTTGTTACTGTACTTAAATACATGTTTCTGGTATCAGTACTTTACTCCACTTCTTATTTTTCTGATGACTTTTTACTTTCTTTTTCTTCTTACATGTTGAACTCAAATACCTGTACTTTCTACTTCTTACATGTTGAACTCAAATACCTGTACTTTCTACTTCTTACATGTTGAACTCAAATACCTGTACTTTCTACTTCTTACATGTTGAACTCAAATACCTGTACTTTCTACTTCTTACATGTTGAACACAAATACCTGTACTTTCTACTTCTTACATGTTGAACTCAAATACCTGTACTTTCTACTTCTTACATGTTGAACTCAAATACCTGTACTTTCTACTTCTTACACGTTGCACCCAAATACCTGTACTTTCTACTTCTCTCATGTTGAACTCAAATACCTGTACTTTCTACTTCTCTCATGTTGAACTCAAATACCTGTACTTTCTACTTCTCACATGTTGAACTCAAATACCTGTACTTTCTACTTCTTACATGTTGAACACAAATACCTGTACTTTCTACTTCTCACATGTTGAACACAAATACCTGTACTTTCTACTTCTTACATGTTGAACTCAAATACCTGTACTTTCTACTTCTCACATGTTGAACCCAAATACCTGTACTTTCTACTTCTTACATGTTGAACCCAAATACCTGTACTTTCTACTTCTTACATGTTGAACTCAAATACCTGTACTTTCTACTTCTTACATGTTGAACTCAAATACCTGTACTTTCTACTTCTCACATGTTGAACTCAAATACCTGTACTTTTTACTTCTTATATGTTGAACTCAAATACCTGTACTTTCTACTTCTCTCATGTTGAACTCAAATACCTGTACTTTCTACTTCTCACATGTTGAACCCAAATACCTGTACTTTCTACTTCTTACATGTTGAACTCAAATACCTGTACTTTCTACTTCTTACATGTTGAACCCAAATACCTGTACTTTCTACTTCTTACATGTTGAACTCACATACCTGTACTTTCTACTTCTTACATGTTGAACCCAAATACCTGTACCTTCTACTTCTCACATGTTGAACTCAAATACCTGTACTTTCTTCTTCTTGCATGTTGAACCCAAATACCTGTACTTTCTACTTCTTACATGTTGAACTCAAATACCTGTACTTTCTACTTCTTACATGTTGAACTCAAATACCTGTACTTTCTACTTCTTACATGTTGAACTCAAATACCTGTACTTTCTACTTCTTACATGTTGAACCCAAATACCTGTACTTTCTACTTCTTACATGTTGAACTCAAATACCTGAAGTTTAGTCAGTACTTCTACTTTTACCAGAGTATTTTTAAACACGAGTATCTGTACTTCTTCTTGAGTAAAGGATGTGTGTACTTTTGCCATCTCTGCCTGGTCCTGGTCCTGGTTCTGGTTCTGATCTTTGTCCACCACCTGCAGAGCCTCAGTGATCAGGCGAGACAGCTGGCTCAGGTCCTGCTGCGTCAGGCCGTCCACGTCCACATGGTGCCGGCCCACGCTCTGCAGAACCTTCTGGATGAACTTCTCTGCAGGAAACACGGAGAAGAGAGAGCAGACCCTTAGACGCAATCCTGACCACATTCATGTGCTTTCAGACGTGTTATGATCAGACGATAATAATCCAATGCAGGAGAGGCAATAATGTAATACATTATTTTATATATTTATATAGTCTTAAAGTTACAACCGGCCCTTTGAGTGCAACCATAATGCTGATGTGGGCCGCGATGAGATTGAGTTTGCCCCCCCCTGCTTTAAACCACGAATGAACTCAAAAGGATTTGTTTATGTGAAACAACAATGTAATGAATTGGAAAAAGAAATGAAACAAAGCTAACGTCTCCCTCACGGACCATCCACCGGCGCCAGAGGCTCTTTGACCGAAGCCCCCTGGGTTTTCCCGTAGCAATATAATGCGTCAACTAAACAAACACAGGCAAGCCGAGAATGCATATCTGGTAGAACTCAAGGCCACACACAACCTAAACATGATCAGTTAAAAGCACTGAAAGTAAAGCGGCTAAAAGATCTAAGTGTGCTTGAGTCGGTGCACTTCTCCCTGACAGCATGTGTGAAACAACAACATTGTATGTGATGGAGTTACAGCCAAACGACAAGACAAACAAAATAAAATAATATACAAAAAAAGACAATTAAAAAATTCAAATTATTTAACATAACAATAAATCAAACGTCTCCATCGCGTACCATCCACAGGCGTCAGAGGCTCCTTGACTGAAGCCCCCTGAGTTGTCCCCAGCTTCATCAGTCTGGATTTCGGACCCTCCGTTTTCAGGCCGGTGTTTTCTATCCCGTTGCTGTAAAAGGGCCTCAGTTTGGGGTCTCCCCGCCCGCTCTGCAGGGACAGATACTGCCTCAGGGCGCCCCGCAGGAAGTCTCCCTCGGGCGGAGGTCTCTGCTGCTTCTGCACCGGTGAGAACGAGGAAGAGGAAGAGGAGAAGAGGAAGAGGAGGAAAAGCTGGAGGACTGCTGAGGCTTGGAGTGATAGTAGTCTGCAGCGACGCCTGACTGGAAACGGTCAGTCTGGAAGAAAGCGTGTGTGACATAAATGTACCTTTAAGGCGATAAGCAGACAGTAACACAACGATTGATATGTCCTGATTTACGTGACACTGATCAACATGTATCCCACAGGCCATGAGACTGCACTATTCTCATTATTAATGTATGTCTTGTTTATATTTATATTGCATTGTTTGAACTACTACAAATACACTGTAGCTGTGAATATGACATTACAACCTTTGCATTCTTTTGGGTGGACAAGTGGGTTAAGGTGAATTGCATCTCAAATAAAAGCATTAAAAACCCAAAACATCATAAAAACAGCACAAAAAGGTACATTTTACATTTAAATGTAATCAAAACCACTATTGCGCGATGCACTTGTTGCTTATTATATGTGTGTGTGTGTGTGTGTGTGTGTGTGGTCTTGCATTACTACACTTGTGGGGACCTACATCTGTTTACACAGTCACGTGCGGGGACTCACCTCCCTTATGGGGACAAAATGGAGGTCCCCATAAGGGGCATCATTAATGTTAGGGTGAAGACTTGGTTAGGGTTAGGCATGTGTTGGTTATGGTTAAGGTTAGGATAAGTCTCCAGGAAATGCATGTAAGTCAATGTAATGTCCCCTGAAGTGATGTATACATAGTATGTGTGTGTGTGTGTGTGTGCGTGCGTGCGTGTGTGTAAATACAGTGAGGGCATTTTAAAGCATTCGCCACATTTAGCTTCATCATTAACACTGTAATCCAACATCTGCACAAAGTAATTATTGACATGAAAATAAGGCCTATGTTGTGGGTGAAACAAGTTATAAAATGCAATGCTGCATTCATCGTATTAACGGATCCATCAGCTGCACCAACGCAGAGCCACTGCGGCTCCGTTAGCGCCCGCCTGGGAGCACAGGGAGATTATAGCAAGATGCACGTGAAGTTCCTCACAGGCGAACTTCTTCATGTGTTTCAGTGAGGCCACTTCTGGTTTTAAAATGGATCATTCTTCTTCTATATCTTCGGGTTCGGGACTCTATTAAAGAGCTCCATGACTTTGAAGAAAATGAAATGCGATATATATAATATATATCATTCCTTTGCCGAACACTGCACATGTAGATATTGCAAATTAGATTCATCGTTCAGCCTATTCCCCTCGTGTCTACCAGGAATCATTCAGCTCTGCTCCTCGTGCTCAAACACACGAACCTGCAGAGAGAAGGGCCACAAGTTCAAAAAGGGGGTGGGGGGCACGGGGAGTGTTATTAATTAGAGCGCTGCACTGCTGAACTCTGCTGGTTGTATCGCTCTCGTAACGACCGTGCTGCGAGAAACCATCAGTTCAGGAGGAGAAGAAGAGATGGAGCGACAAGGAGGGATGACACCGGGACCCTGCTGTGAGGGAGTGTGTGTGTGTGTGTGTGTGTGTGTGTGTGTGTGTGTGTGTGTGTGTGTGTGTGTGGTCTAGCATTACTATACTTGTGGGGACCTACATCTGTTTACATAGTCACATGTGGGGACTCGCCTCCCTTATGGGGACAAATTGGAGGTCCCCATGAGGGGGATCATTCATTTTAGGGTGAAGACTTGGTTAGGGTTAGGCATGTGTTGGTTATGGTTAGGATAAGTCTCCAGAAAATGCATGTAAGTCAATGTAATGTCCCCTGAAGTGATGTATACAGGGTGTGTGTGTGTGTGCGTGCGTGCGTGCGTGTGTGTGTGTGTGTGTTTATATAACGGAGTGTGTACTGTATACACATGTGTGTGTTAGGCAGGTGGCAGTGAGTCGAGGGCGGGGGAACATGAAGGCGTTAAAAACAAACGTCCCACCTGCTCTTCCGCCGTCAAACCTTTAAATACTGATTTATTAGTCGATTAATTCACTGGAAAACTTACATTATTTTATAGTGGCCGTAAAAGAACAACAACATTATGGCGATTACATTTTGCTAGGCTGTGGTGTAACTTGCAGTATAAGACTAAATGGAAAAACATTTCATTATATCACTGTATTTAAACTATAGCACTATAGGACCAAATCAATGTGTCTATATTTAGAAAATTAATTATATAATACACTGGATTTATTTGAAACAGTCTTGTTTACATTGCCCACGATTATTTTTAACCAGGTATATTATTTTACGTTATTTTTAAATATACACAATTTGAGAGAAGAGAATGTAAATGCCATAACATATGTGTGTGTAATGCTGTAGTTTAGTTCACATGGTGACATCAATTGTATTACTATATTTTATTAATGGTGTTGTTGGTGTCATGAAAGGCGCTTATTATTTATACCACTAGTTTTATCATACCTGCAGATTTTTCTATTTAACTTTTTCAGTAAGTTTAATACGTTGTTTCCAATGCAATCCCCCAACAATTTCTATAGATCTGCCTTAATCATGGCACTGCATAATCCAGCAAGTGTTTAATAACGGCAAGTAGAAATGTTTAACTTGTCAGACCCTGCTCAAACCAAAGATGTGAAACACTATGCATGTATTGCAATGGGAATTTATAAAGTCCCTCAACCCAAAAACCCAGAACAGAATGATTGAATAAAAGTACATCAGAGACCCAGAAGAGACTCACCTGTGAGGGCAGGCTGGAGGAAGAGGTTTTGGGGATAAGTCCGAGGCGTTGGAGGTACGTCTGGAGGTTCCTGCTGAGCTCCAGCTGCACCGGCTTCACCCTCCGATCCGCCGGGTCCGTCGCTTCAGATGAAGGTCTAAAGTGGAGGGGGGACATCACTTTGTTGCCGCACAGCCGTTTAATTACGCTTAGATTACATAGCATTATATTTAGCTGAGGTTTTGATCCAGAGCCACTCACAACAAGTGCAATACTCCATGAAAAGTCATTCAGAGGTATCCATTCTTTGTGTGCGCTCTTTCATTGCTTTATACAGATACTGCCATGTGTTCATAACCAGCTCCACACACGGATGTTTATTAACCAAAAAGGCAACTGTGTGAATCGGTTTCAGTTCTTTTATTTTACATTGATAAATTATCAACTACATTTTAGCCCTTTTCATTGGCTCTCTTGACATTGACACTGCATTTGATACACAGCCAGCTTTGTCTGCATCAAAGGTATCCCAGCATGCTTTGTGCAGCAAATCAGTCACTTCCTGTTCATACACTGAATGGTGTCCACATATCTTTGAAGCTCAGATCTAATAAGGATATGTATTTTACCTGCTGTCTGTGTTGTAGACGGCTCCGTCCTGCTGCGTTCTGAAGGGAACCCTCCTCAGTTTGGAAAGCTCTTTGGAGAGAACCTGCTGAGTGGTGTCATCTCCCCAGGTCAGACCTGCAAACACACACACACGCAGAACCTTAAGAACCACATCATGAACGCAGAACCTTAAGAACCACGTTGTAAACACAGAACCTTAAGACCCACATCATAAACAAAGTACTTTAGGAACCACACTGTTAACAAAGTACCGTAAGGACCACATCGTAAACAAAGTACCTTAAGAACCACATCGTAAACAAGGTACCTTAAGAACCACACTGTCAACAAAGTACCTTAAGAACCACATCATGAACACAGAACCTTAAAAACCACATCGTAAGCACAGAACCTTAAGAACCACATCGTCAACAAAGTACCTTAAGAACCACATCGTCAACAAAGTACCTTAAGAACCACATCGTCAACAAAGTACCTTAAGAACCACATCGTAAACACAGAACCGTAAGGACCACATCGTAAACACAGAACCTTAAGAACCACATCGTAAACACAGAACCTTAAGAACCACATCGTAAACAAAGTACCTTAAGAACCACACTGTTAACAAAGTACCGTAAGAACCACATCGTCAACAAAGTACCTTAAGAACCACATCGTCAACAAAGTACCTTAAGAACCACATCGTAAACAAAGTACCTTAAGAACCACACTGTCAACAAAGTACCTTAAGAACCACATCGTCAACAAAGTACCTTAAGAACCACATCGTCAACAAAGTACCTTAAGAACCACATCGTCAACAAAGTACCTTAAGAACCACACCGTCAACAAAGTACCTTAAGAACCACATCAAGCACAGAACTTTATGAACCACATCGTCAACAAAGTACCTTAAGAACCACATTGTCAACAAAGTACCTTAAGAACCACATCGTAAACACAGAACCTTAAGAACCACATCGTCAACAAAGTACCTTAAGAACCACACTGTCAACAAAGTACCATAAGAACGACATTGTTAATCAGAATCAGAATACCTTTATCAGTCCCACAGAGGGGAACTTTACGAAGTTAACAAAGTACCTTAAGAACCAAACCGTAAACACAGAACCTTAAGAACCACATCGAACACAGAGGAAAGGCATTATGTATTCTGGTCCCAGACAGAAACATGGATCTTCACTGCGATGCTTAGTGAGTCCGCGGCAGTGAGTACGGCGGAGAACGAAGGAACTCAAAATGCTGAGCGTGCCGTTGTCCTCCTAAATCTCATCAGTCGCTCATTAGCGGAGGAGACTCTGATGGGAGTTTCAGTGACTCGGCACAAACCACGTCTCTCTGCGGCTGCAACAGAAGACACTGTACCTCACACATAGGTATTATTAAGTTGGTCGAATACCGTGTTTAGACCAGGTCTTCTTCACAATACTTCACGCAAGTGTTTTCACAGATGTTGCCTTGCCAAGTGCAATTTGGATAATGCACCATATTGTGCAGATATAGATGCAGCTCCCCTTTGTGTCCTCTGCAGTGCCTGACAATTAGCCTCGATGGCTAGATCTGGCCCACTTACAGGATGGACTTTAGTGCTCGTTGTAATTAACGTGCATTGTCCCCTTCTTGAATACCCAATGTTACAAACACTTTGGTTGCTTTTGTGAAATCCCCTATCCTTTGATGAGCAATTTGGGCATCTCTATCTCTTTCATGTGGGTACTACCAACTCTCAGCATCGTATGCAAATGAAGGGTGTCAGCGTCATCGACAAAGCATTTATTTTCATCATCCACCTCTTCTGCATTTCAGCAAGAGCACAACAGGACGTGTTTGATGAGCTGCTTGGGCTTCCCAGTCTGTTTCTCGTGTTCAACATGCAAACACCGATTTCTGGCAGCCGAACAGAGGAGATGGACCGGCAGCAGATGGGCTAGCGGAACGAAGCGTTACCGGAAATTATGGACGAGCCAAAAATGCACAACACGAACCGAGGCGTCCGGCAGATGAGGGAGGATGTTCCTGAAAGATGGGAGTGTTACAGACTGCAGATCCAGGTGATGCTACAATTCAATTCGAGGCTTTACTGTCATGTGCACATTAGCTACGGTGTAGACATGGCAATGAAAAAACCAAATACAACTAGAAATAGTGCAAGAAGAGTCTACACATCAGATAAAAGGCCATGGAGGACATACTCTAAAACACAAGGAGAACTGCTGTCAGCTGTAAAGCCTGTAGCTAAAGTTTGAAGGACCTTTAAACAGAAAACGCTTTCATAACTAAAGTCGTAATCGAAGCAGGACACGAAGGCAAGACAAGCAGGATGATGACTTAAGAAAAAAGAGGACTGTTGCCGTGTCGATGAGGAAAAGGTCAAACTAACAACACCATAAAGACACCCAAGACTGCCGGAAAGCACACAAAGACAGGAAGTAAAACCGACGAGACAAACAAACGATAGAAACAAGTCCAAGTTTCAACAGTAGCTTTCCTATCGGTTTTAAGACTTATAATAATGTCTCAAACACTGAATACTGTGACTGTTGTTCTGTACGTTAAACATAAGAAGCATGGACGTGTTAATTTGACATGCCAGAACTGCAACGTTAATGATGATAAACGAAACCCATTTTGATAAAAATACATAATTTGGCAACGTTTTTATTTTCGATCACGAATGTTTTACACAGTCATGAAGTAAGCACACGCAATAAAAGTGCACGCTAAAAAGTAGTTTCTCAGTATCTGAAGTCGGCAAAACTGTCTTAAATTAGAGGGAAATAATGTAAAGAAAGACTGATAGCCGACTACATCAAAGCCAGCCTCCCACCCTCCCTCGACCCTCATCAGTTCGCCTATAGAGCCAACAGATCCACGGATGATGCCATCACCGCGGTCCTTCACGCGGCTGTGAGCCACCTAGAAGGCCCAGGCAACTATATCAGGATGCTGTTTGTCGATTTTAGCTCAGCTTTTAACACCATCGTACCCGACATACTCGTGGAAAAACTGTCAAGCCTGGGTTTCCCCCCCATCATATGCGCCTGGATAAACAAGTTCCTAACAGACCGTCCTGAGACAGTGAAAATAGGCCCTTATTGCTCCACGCACCCTCAGCACTGGCTCCCCGCAGGGCTGCGTGCCGAAGGAGCAGGCATTCAACCAAGAACTGTTTAAAATGTTTCAGTTTGAGTAAAAAGAGGAAGCTTATCCGGAGGCGTTAAAAAGTCTGAGACAAGAGGAGAGAAATAACAAAGACAAGTGAAGTTCTGGGTTCAGTCGAAGTTTACGCCGTCACGTAAACACAGAACAACAATCACTGTTTTACCAACTCCTGAGGGAACTATTGTTGAAGACGTTAGCCACTTTGTTCGGCAGTTGAACGTTCTTCATGTCTCTTCTACATCAACATGTGTCCCCTCTTCTTCATGTCTCTTCTACATCAACATGTGTCCCCTCTTCTTCATGTCTCTTCTACATCAACACGTGTCCCCTCTCCTTCAGGTCTCTTCTACATCAACATGTGTCCCCTCTTCTTCATGTCTCTTCTACATCAAAATGTGTCCTCTCTTCTTCATGTCTCTTCTACATCAACATGTGTCCCCTCTTCTTCATGTCTCTTCTACATCAACACGTGTCCCCTCTCCTTCAGGTCTCTTCTACATCAACATGTGTCCCCTCTTCTTCATGTCTCTTCTACATCAACATGTGTCCTCTCTTCTTCATGTCTCTTCTACATCAACATGTGTCCCCTCTTCTTCATGTCTCTTCTACATCAACACGTGTCCCCTCTCCTTCAGGTCTCTTCTACATCAACATGTGTCCCCTCTTCTTCATGTCTCTTCTATATCAACATGTGTCCCCTCTTCTTCATGTCTCTTCTACATCAACATGTGTCCCCTCTTCTTCATGTCTCTTCTACATCAACATGTGTCCCCTCTTCTTCATGTCTCTTCTACATCAACATGTGTCCCCTCTTCCTCATGTCTCTTCTACATCAAAATGTGTCCCCTCTTCTTCATGTCTCTTCTTCATCAACACGTGTCCCCTCTCCTTCAGGTCTCTTCTACATCAACATGTGTCCCCTCTTCTTCATGTCTCTTCTATATCAACATGTGTCCCCTCTTCTTCATGTCTCTTCTACATCAACATGTGTCCCCTCTTCTTCATGTCTCTTCTACATCAACATGTGTCCCCTCTTCTTCATGTCTCTTCTACATCAACATGTGTCCCCTCTTCTTCATGTCTCTTCTACATCAACACGTGTCCCCTCTCCTTCAGGTCTCTTCTACATCAACATGTGTCCCCTCTTCTTCATGTCTCTTCTATATCAACATGTGTCCCCTCTTCTTCATGTCTCTTCTACATCAACATGTGTCCCCTCTTCTTCATGTCTCTTCTACATCAACATGTGTCCCCTCTTCTTCATGTCTCTTCTACATCAACATGTGTCCCCTCTTCTTCATGTCTCTTCTACATCAACACGTGTCCCCTCTCCTTCAGGTCTCTTCTACATCAACATGTGTCCCCTCTTCTTCATGTCTCTTCTACATCAACATGTGTCCTCTCTTCTTCATGTCTCTTCTACATCAACATGTGTCCCCTCTTCTTCATGTCTCTTCTACATCAACACGTGTCCCCTCTCCTTCAGGTCTCTTCTACATCAACATGTGTCCCCTCTTCTTCATGTCTCTTCTATATCAACATGTGTCCCCTCTTCTTCATGTCTCTTCTACATCAACATGTGTCCCCTCTTCTTCATGTCTCTTCTACATCAACATGTGTCCCCTCTTCTTCATGTCTCTTCTACATCAACATGTGTCCCCTCTTCCTCATGTCTCTTCTACATCAAAATGTGTCCCCTCTTCTTCATGTCTCTTCTTCATCAACACGTGTCCCCTCTCCTTCAGGTCTCTTCTACATCAACATGTGTCCCCTCTTCTTCATGTCTCTTCTATATCAACATGTGTCCCCTCTTCTTCATGTCTCTTCTACATCAACATGTGTCCCCTCTTCTTCATGTCTCTTCTACATCAACATGTGTCCCCTCTTCTTCATGTCTCTTCTACATCAACATGTGTCCCCTCTTCTTCATGTCTCTTCTACATCAACACGTGTCCCCTCTCCTTCAGGTCTCTTCTACATCAACATGTGTCCCCTCTTCTTCATGTCTCTTCTATATCAACATGTGTCCCCTCTTCTTCATGTCTCTTCTACATCAACATGTGTCCCCTCTTCTTCATGTCTCTTCTACATCAACATGTGTCCCCTCTTCTTCATGTCTCTTCTACATCAACATGTGTCCCCTCTTCTTCATGTCTCTTCTACATCAACATGTGTCCCCTCTGTGGAAAGAGATTCTCTTTCTTTTTGATCCATTTCTATAAAAACCTGTCTGAAAATGAGCTGATCAGATTTTGGCCACTTGATGATGTCATAACGATGTGTTGTCTTGTGTAACCATTAGCCAATCAGCAACCAAGGTACCCCTCCCCCCCCCTTATCACCTGAATCTCCTCTAGAGCTCCATTGAGTTCTTTGTAACCACATGTCTCTGAGAGGGGCGTGGGGAGGGGCTCCTTGTCTTCATCTGAAGTAACAGACAGAGAATCAGCACTTTGGAAACAGGGCTGAAACAGAGGGGATTATGGGTAATGCTGCAATGATCAGTTTGGTGTTTCAGCCAATCAGAGACAGGCTCTGGATATATCTGAGACCTGTGATATGTTGATGAGAAACAGTATAATAGGGGACCTTTAAGGGGGTTAACCCGTTCCTGTCGTGTGTTATCTAGGTGCGTGTGCATGTCAATGGTCTGCAAAGGCTGAAATCCCTGTGTTCCCTCCACACATGCATGATGGAGAAACTCCTAACAAAGTAAGCGTTGTACTTCTTGACATAATCCTCTCCTAAGCAGGTGCTTGATAAGATAAACTCTGGAGCGGAATGTCCCTGCATGATGAAAGTGTGTGTCATGAAAACAACGAGCTGTTACGCGGGCGACCGGCTCCCTCTAGTGGCGCAGAACAATAAAGGGGATCTTCTTCCTCCAGGAACACATCAGCAGATCATAAACCATGTCCACACAGGTTAAAAAAATACACATTTAAATATTTAAATATTTCACATGTATTCAACGCTCAATGCTCACTTAGGCTAATGGTGTTCCGTCTGTGTTAACCATGCACTCTAGCATTACTGTGCACACATTTCTATCTATGCAAACCACCTGTGCATGTTTCTATGAACCACACTCTGTTATGATTGCATCGTAGACTTTTATATGCAGTCGCTGTACTTTTCTTTCCACTCTTTATTGCAAATTCGGCGAGGCGATTTCTCCAGAAAATGTCAGGGTTGAGTAAGGAGTGAGGCAAGCAGGACCCAAATTCAGATGAACAGAAAACATACCTTTATTTCAAGGCTACTGGAACAGTACTCTCACCCCGTGAACAACGTCAAAATGCGACAAGGAACTCACAAAGACTAACAGAAAACACAGAACCTAAATGCACCCAGGACTAATCAAGCAAACAGGAGACAGGTGAGGAGGGAGGAGACACACAGGGGCACCAGGTGAACACAATCAGACAACTAGACACGCCAGGGAAACTAACGACAGGAGGAACGACACAGGGAGAAGGACCAGACAGGAGAGGCAGGGAGAACAGCAAAACACACAAAACAAGACATACAAAATGTGACATAACACAATAATCGTAACAAAAAAACTCTCATCTTATATCCATATAATTCAGCCATTTGTGGGATAGATTACTGTTGTAGTTGTTTAGAATTGGTAAACGGTGCATAAGTAGGCAAAGTGTGTCGCAAAAGTAAAACATATCACTGATGTAAAATAATATTTTCATACTTAGCGTCAATTTGATTACAAACTCAAGCCTAGCAGCCACACATGAGTCACAATACAAGATACTTAAAGGTGGGGTAGGTAAGTTTCAGAAACCGGCTCGAGATACACTTTTTGTTATATTCCATGGAATGCTCTTAACATCCTGATAGCAATGAATATCTGAAGTGCTTTGACAAAAAATCCATAACAAAATGTCATCCGTAGAAGCCGTAATACTGTAAAAAGTACAACCAATCGACTAAACGGCCTACCTGCCTGTCAGCCTTCCATCGGGGCACAGACTTATCCCGTGCCCTCATTGGTCATGTGCGCGTTCGTGTGTGTTGGGGGAGGGGCTCTACAAGGAAGTGGCAGATTTACTCCGGTTGTGTATTTTCAAATTCTAGCGATCTCGAGCCGGTTTGTCAAACTCACCTACCCCACCTTTAATGTGAATAATTTAAGATGTAATTTGGACTTTTAATGGTTAAAAAACGAGGACATTATTTTAAATAAACCTGGATTACCCTTACATCTTTTATAAACACATTGTGTCATGAATGCACTGTTGCTGTGAGAGCAACAGAAGTGATGAAGTACAGCGACCAAGAACAACCCTGAAGAAATGATATCGAGCGTTTTACTAATTACTGAGATTTTAATTCAAAAGGTTAAATAAAATAAACTGCGGCTGTTTCAAATGGAGGTTCCTGCTGTTGTTTTCCTGCACCTTCAGATTTCTGACATGAATGTCTAAGACAAGCCTTTTTATTTATATACATTTCTCATTACATGTTTACTACAACCGAACAATAAATCAATCCATCTTCTTCCGTATATTAATATAGCAATAAATCAAACTGCATTGCATTACAGTTCAAATGACTGAAACAGTATTCACATATATCATTTTACACGTCTTCTCCTACATCAGCAGGAGAACTCTTTAAAGTAGAGACACTACATACTGATATACACCTGAACATCAGCAGGAGAGGACTCTTTAAAGTAGAGACACTACATACTGATATACACCTGAACATCAGCAGGAGAGGACTCTTTAAAGTAGAGACACTACATACTGATATACACCTGAACATCAGCAGGAGAGGACTCTTTAAAGTAGAGACACTACATACTGATATACACCTGAACACCAGCAGGAGAGGACTCTTTAAAGTAGAGACACTACATACTGATATACACCTGCACATCAGCAGGAGAGGACTCTTTAAAGTAGAGACACTACATACTGATATACACCTGAGCATCAGCAGGAGAGGACTCTTTAAAGTAGAGACACTACATACTGATATACACCTGAACATCAGCAGGAGAGGACTCTTTAAAGTAGAGACACTACACACTGATATACACCTGAACATCAGCAGGAGAGGACTCTTTAAAGTAGAGACACTACATACTGATATACACCTGCACAGGCCCGCCTTAACCTGCCATCAGGCCCTGGGGCTGATGGTTTTGTAGGCCCCCTATTTAAACAACAAATGAAAGTCATTTATAGCCTCAGCAGGCTCTGTGATCGCACTTCTCCACTCTGCTCTGCGCGCCTGGTCCTCTCCTCCAGATGAGTGACGCATCGGGCCTCCCTCATGTATCTGTCCGGTTGCCGTTGGCTCCCCTCCACGTAGCAAGTCCTCTTGTCGTCCTCTCATCTCCTCCAACAGATAATGTCCCTCCTGTCTGTTCTTCCTCTCCCGCTACTCCATCGCTATCAGAACCAGACGGCCTACTTGGCCCCGAGGCCCCGCGGCCGGCACCGCTGCCGCTCGGTACAGAACTCACCTGTCCTTCCTCCTCATCCCGGCCTACAGTTTTAAAATAACCTGTAAGCTTCGGCATTTTGTAATAGCTGCTTGACTCGAAACTCCTTTTCCCTCAACAATTTCCTTTCCCGAGCGCCACACTCAAACATTTTCTTCTCAAACGTTTTCTCCTAAACAACCTTCATCTGTCACTCAATCACTCGCGATTTGAATAAGTCACATGTGAAACATATTCTCATTCTGATTGGCTGTGAAGTGGTGCCCACTGACTGTTACGGAGTCATCTCTGGAATCCATCGATCTGATTGATTCGCGGAGCAAATGATCAAAATACTACGGAGGGAAGATATTTTCGTTTGGATTACTTTTCTCGGGGAAGCTTGCGAGTGTGTGTGTGTGTGTGTGTGTGTGTGTGTGTGTGTGTGTGTGTGTGTGTGTGTGTATTTTTGCGTTTGTGTGTATTGTGTTTGTTTCCCGGGGGAAAACACTCGTGAGAAACACCGGCTGTTGTTCTGCCTGCTGTGACGTCAAGTTACTCCGTTCTCCGCTTGTAATTATGCCGAAGCATCAAAGTTGTATTTATCTTCTGAATTTGCCAAACAAGTTTAATATTCTGAAAGCCAAGACTTTGTTTATTTGAAACCAGATGAAAACAAACTGTAACGGACTCTGCCGTGTTATCTATGATTACTATACTCTTACGTTCATAATGTCAGCCGGAGGGAGGGGGAGTGAGTGGCGAGTGAGAGCTGTCATCTTCCCTTCACAAGCTTCAAAAATGTATTTATCGTGTGATTTTGGAAATAAAAGTTTCATATTCTGAAAGCCAAGACTTTGTTTATTTCGGATGTTTTTACAAAACATCCGAAATAAAAAACTTTTTTCTTTAATAACATTTTTTTTTAAAAACTTTTTTATTGGCTCATGATAGGCCCCTGATCTCCGTAGGCCCCTGGGCTTCAGCCCAGGTCAGCCCGTGCATTAAGGCGGCCCTGCACCTGCACATCAGCAGGAGATGACTCTTTAAAGTAGAGACACTACATACTGATATACACCTGAACATCAGCAGGAGAGGACTCTTTAAAGTAGAGACACTACATACTGATATACACCTGAACATCAGCAGGAGAGGACTCTTTAAAGTAGAGACACTACATACTGATATACACCTGAACATCAGCAGGAGAGGACTCTTTAAAGTAGAGACACTACATACTGATATAAACCTGAACATCAGCAGGAGAGGACTCTTTAAAGTAGAGACACAACATACTGATATACACCTGAACATCAGCAGGAGAGGACTCTTTAAAGTAGAGACACTACATACTGATATACACCTGAACATCAGCAGGAGAGGACTCTTTAACGTAGAGACACTACATACGGATATACACCTGAACATCAGCAGGAGAGGACTCTTTAAAGTAGAGACACTACATACTGATATACACCTGAACATCAGCAGGAGAGGACTCTTTAAAGTAGAGACACTACATACTGATATATACCTGAACATCAGCAGGAGAGGACTCTTTAAAGTAGAGACACTACATGCTGATATTACATTACATTTTTGTACATTACATGTCACTTGTTAGACGCTTTTATCCAAAGCGACTTACATACTCAATACTGTGGACAATCCCCACAGGAGCAATGTGGGGTGAAATGTCTCAGGGACACAACAACATGCTGACTGCCGTGGGGTTTGAATCTGTGCCCCCCTGATCCAAACACCAACGCACTAGCCCACTGCGCCACAACCTCCCTGATATACACCTGAAAACGATAATATGTCCTCTTTTATTGACCCTTTACAACGATGGGTCCTATGAAGTCCTGCCTACTTCAGCTCACACACCGTGGCGTTGTCTCCGTTGGAAGAGTGAAGGGCCAGACCGGCGTAGAGCGGCTGAGTGAAAGTGGTCTGCACTTTGTGGATGAACTTCACGGTTTCGCCCACGTCGTAAAACGACAGAACACCAGCCTCGTGATCCAGGAACACTCCTACTTTGTAAGACGACTTAACCGAGATTGGCGTGTGGACGTCGTCATGTCTGAATTCAAATTGATGATGACAATATAACGCCCAAGACTTCTCGTTGTACCCAAACGCACAGTCTTTAGAGGTGTTGTGTCTTTGCATATCCTTGTATGCTACAGCTACTGTTAATAGTGCGTCGTACTCCACCTCGAAGTAACAGCGTCCAGTCAGACTCTCTCTGCTCAGGACCTGATGTAAACCGTTGAATCTGTCTCGGGACGGAAAATACATTTCCAATAAAGGAGTAGTTGTGACTTTGCGGTGCCTCTCGGAAAACAACATGATGCTCGTGTTCGATGACTTTGGATCCAGCGTGACTTCACTTGCATACCGTAAGAACTCCTCTCTGGTCCTCAGCTGTTGCGACAGAAAAGCATCCACTTCAGTGACTGCCCGTAAAATCTTCGGCCACTTCTCCATCAGAACGTCCTGCAGTTTATCTCGGACTTCTGACACAGCTGTTGTCACGTCCTCAAAGTACTGCAGAGGACGCGTTTTAGGGCTGGGTAACTCTGAGGATTCACAGAGAGGCGAGGCGGAGGAGAATCTCTGTAGGAACTGGGTGTGGTCGTCTGTGTGTTGAAGCAGCTCCAGCTCAGCGTCTCTCCTCTTCAGCTCAGCCATCTCCTGCTCCAGCTTCTCCTGAAACTCTTTGACTCGACGCACTTCACTTTCCTGCTGAGATTTAACCTGCTGCCTCACGTCAGAGCTTTTGTTCTGGATGAAGCGGATCAGTTCGATGAAGATCTTCTCACTGTCCTTCACATCTTTATCAGCAGAGCCATTGATGCCTTCCACCTCCAGCTGAAGCTGCTTCATAACTTCCCTCTGCTGGATGTTTTGTCGTCTCACCTTGATCTCTCTCTGCCTCTCAGTCCTCTCTGCTGCAGCTGACACCATGTCGTGGCCTTTGTGTTCGTCCACAGAGCAGAGAGAACAGATACTCTGCTGATCAGTGCGGCAGAACAGCTTCATCACCTCGCCGTGACGAGAGCAGATGTTCTCCTGGAGCTTCTTGGAGGGCTCCACCAGCTTGTGTTTCTTAAACGTAGCTGCGTCAAAGTGAGGCTGGAGGTGTTTCTCACAGTAAGAGGCCAGACACTGCAGACAGGACTTACAGGCTCTCAGTTTTCTCCCAGTGCAGACATCACAGGCCACATCTCCAGCTCCAGCATAGCAGTGATCAGCCGGAGCAGCTGGGGGTCCAGTCTTCTTCAGCTCCTCCACTAAAGCTGCTAACATGGTGTTCTCCAGCAGGACAGGCCTCTGTGAGAAGCTATTTCTACACTGAGGGCAGCTGTAGACTTCCTTCGCATCCTCTTTATCCCAGTGGGTCTTAATACAGTCCATGCAGTAGTTGTGTCCACAGGAAGTAGTCACCGGATCCTTTAGTAGATCGAGACAGATCGAACAAGAGAAGGTTTCCCGGTCCAGCTGAACTCCTTTCTGCGCCATCTCACCGCTCAGTGACAGCGAGAGTCTGAGTTTCACCTCCTGAGGGCTGAAACTAGTGTGTGTGATCTGATCATGTGAGTGTGCAGTGAATAGGGCCTATCAGCTCATGCACTGGTTACACCCATCAGGAAGTATGACGCAATTGATAAGGGGGGAGTGTTTGTAGATAGACAATCCGTTCCAAAGTCCACTCTCACTGCTTCCTTCAGTAAATATGAGAGGCTTCAGGCTGATCAAACTGTGAACACACAAGGTGCTTTGAGGCTCTCTCGCTGACTTCATGAGAGAGTTGTGCAAGGAAATTGAATTTAACAGCAGAAAGCAGAGCTGGAAAGTACATTTACTCAAGTATTGTAGCTCAGTAGTTTATCAACATATGTATACTTTACCTGAGTATTTCCATGTAATGCTACTTTATACTTAGAGTCCACTACATTTCAGAAACAGATATGTACTATTTTTCCTCCAGTACATTGATTTTAACACACAGTTACTTTGTGCATCAACACATGACAGACTCTGTTACTCCTTTGAAAAAGAAGAAAATAAAGCAACATAGATTAGCTCCATGGCATAATGCCGAAACCCGCAAAATAAAGCAAAAGTCTAGACAACTTGAAAGGATATGGCGTTCAACTAAACTTGAAGAATCTCGTTTAATTTGGCATATTACTCTCAATGAATAAAAGAAAGCACTGCGTAAAGCGAGAGCAGCCTACTACTCTTCATTAATAGATGAGAATAAGAATAATGCAAGATTTCTTTTCAGCACTGTAGCCAGGCTGACAGAGAGCCACAGCTCCATTGAGCCTTCTATTCCCACAGCACTCAGTAGTAATGATTTTATGTGCTTTTTTAACGATAAAATGGTTACTCTTAGAAACAAAATTAATGACCTCTTGCCTTTGACCAGTATAGTGTTATCAACAGCTCCCGGAAACGTAAGTTCTAATATTACACTAGATAGTAAACTAGAATGCTTTTCAGCCATTAACCTTGAACAATTACATTCAATGATTCTCTCTTCTAAACCATCAACGTGCATGTTAGACCCAATTCCAACTAAGCTGTTGAAGGAAGTTTTTCCATTAATTAGCACTTCTTTATTAAATATTATGAATATGTCTTTCTTATCAGGCTATGTTCCACAATCATTCAAAGTAGCAGTGATAAAACCGCTTCTTAAAAAGCACAACCTCGATCCAGAGGTTTTAGCCAACTATAGACCTATTTCTAATCTTCCGTTCCTCTCAAAAGTTCTTGAGAAAGCGGTCGCAAAACAGCTGTTTGATTACTTAAAAAACAATGATTTATTTGAAGATTTTCAGTCTGGCTTTAGAACCCATCATAGCACAGAGACAGCTCTGGTTAAAGTCACAAATGACATTCTAATAGCCTCAGACAAGGGACGTGTCTCTATTCTTGTTTTGCTCGATCTCAGTGCTGCATTTGATACTATCGACCATGATATCCTATTGCAAAGACTAGAGCACTTAGTTGGCATACAGGGAACTGCTTTAGGCTGGTTTAGGTCTTATCTATCTGAACGCTCTCAGTTTGTACGTGTTAACGATGAATCTTCCACGCAAACCAAAGTTAGCCATGGAGTGCCACAGGGCTCAGTGCTCGGACCTATTTTGTTCACATTATATATGCTTCCGTTAGGCAATATTATAAGGAATCATTCTGTAAACTTTCATTGTTATGCGGATGATACTCAAATATATTTATCAATCAATCCTGATGAAATTAATCATCTAAATAAAATTCAAGACTGCCTTAAAAACGTGGATGACCTTACACTTTTTGATGTTAAACACGACCAAAACTGAAGTTATTGTACTTGGCCCAAAGAATCTACGAAAAAAATTATCTAAAGATATACTAACTATGGATGGCATTAATTTGGCCTCCAGTGAGACTGTAAGGAATCTTGGTGTTATATTTGATCAGGATTTATCCTTTAACGCCCACATAAAATCAATTTCAAGGACCGCCTACTTCCAACTACGTAACATTGCAAAAATCAGGCATATCTTGCCTCAAAACGATGCAGAGAAACTAGTCCATGCATTTGTTACTTCTAGGCTGGATTATTGTAACTCTTTATTATCAGGGAGTACCAAGAAGTCAGTCAAGTCGCTTCAGCTGATTCAAAATGTTGCAGCTCGTGTACTAACCAGAGTTAGGAAAAAGGGACCACATTACTCCTGTTCTTATCAAGCTCCACATTTGTGGAATCAGCTTCCAGTTTGTGTTCGGGCGGCAGACACCCTATCCGTTTTTAAGAGTGCACTTAAGACCTTCCTTTTTTATAAAGCTTATAGTTAGGGCTGATTAGATTCAGCCCCTAGTTTTGCTGATATAGGCTTAGTTTGTCGGGAGACATCTTCCTTCTTCCTTCTCTCTGTCTATACCCGTGTACTCTCATGTTCCCATTAACCCAGCTTCCCCAAATGTCTTTCTTTTTGGTGTCTATATACGCCGGGATCCGGAGTCATGGATGATCCTGCGGTCCTGTGTCCTGGATCGCGAGCCCTGGATCTTGAGTCGTGGCTGTGGTCCTGGATCATCGGTCCTGGATGGATATCCTTGTGGATTCATCTTCCTATTATACACACATGCATTTCCAAACATTTGGACTACCTATGTTGCAAATGTATTATCTTTTCAATTTACACACGGCATCTATTGCACGTCTGTCCGTCCTGGGAGAGGGATCCCTCCTCTGCTGCTCTCCCTAAGGTTTCTCCCATTTTTCCCTTTAAACTGGGTTTTCTTCAGAAGTGTTTCTTTGTACGATGTGAGGGTCTAAGGACAGAGGGTCTAAGGACAGAGGGTCTGAGGACAGAGGGTCTAAGGACAGAGGGTGTCGTATTGTCATACTGATATTCTGTACACACTGTGAAGACCACTGAGACAAATGTAAGATTTGTGATATTGGGCTATATAAATAAACATTGATTGATTGATTGATTGATTGATTGATTGATTGATTGATTGATTGATTGATGACATGATGAGAGGGTATAAGAAAACACTTTACTACTAATCCATACAGTTTGCAAATGTTGTCCAACTTAATCAAAGACTAAATGATCTTACATGTATAAATAACTGGATAGTATAATAACCATCACGTGTCTGTATTTTTGTATATGTACTGTAGTATATGTAATGTTATAATTTGTATATTTATGTTTTAGGACACCCTTGAGAATGAGATGCTAAATCTCAACGGGCTATCCTTTCGAAAAATAAATAAATAATAATAAAAGACTTTGAAAAGATCCATTCTGCATATCGAGTGATATACCTGATGGTACTTTTGTACTACCATTGTGCAGAATGAATATTTGTACTTCTTAAACTACAAGTATATGTTGACGCTAATACTTTGTACTTTCCCTTAAGTATTTTTTTTAATTCAGGTCCATTACTTGTAATTAATTATTTTAGAACCATAGTACAAGGTTGTTTGTTCACACCAACTAAACTTTGGATCCAGATTACAATCATGACACTGGGTGCAGGAGAACCAGGTTGAATAAGAGGATTACAAATAGAACATCATAATTTGGATAAGTAAATATTTTTTTGCCTTTTCACTTTTCTTTGAGACAAAAAAAAAGAATAAAAATCAATGAATAAATCCTGAAACAGTTTTCATGATAACTTAAAGAGTCCTTTCCTGCTGATGTTCAGGTGTATATCAGTATGTAGTGTCTCTATTTTAAAGAGTCCTTTCCTGCTGATGTTCAGGTGTATATCAGTATGTAGTGTCTCTACTTTAAAGAGTCCTTTCCTGCTGATGTTCAGGTGTATATCAGTATGTAGTGTCTCTACTTTAAAGAGTCCTCTCCTGCTGATGTCCAGGTGTGTATCAGTATGTAGTGTCTCTACTTTAAAGAGTCCTCTCCTGCTGATGTCCAGGTGTGTATCAGTATGTAGTGTCTCTACTTTAAAGAGTCCTTTCCTGCTGATGTTCAGGTGTATATCAGTATGTAGTGTCTCTACTTTAAAGAGTCCTCTCCTGCTGATGTCCAGGTGTATATCAGTATGTAGTGTCTCTACTTTAAAGAGTCCTCTCCTGTTGATGTTCAGGTGTGTATCAGTATGTAGTGTCTCTACTTTAAATAGTCCTCTCCTGCTGATGTTTAGGTGTATATCAGTATGTAGTGTCTCTACTCTAAAGAGTCCTCTCCTGCTGATTTTCAGGTGTATATCATATGTAGTGTCTCTACTTTAAAGAGTCCTCTCCTGCTGATGTTCAAGTGTATATTAGTATGTAGTGTCTCTACTTTAAAGAGTCCTTTCCTGCTCATTTTCAAGTTCATATAAGTATGTAGTGTCTCTACTTTAAAGAGTCCCCTCCTGCTGATTTTCAGGTGTATATCATATGTACAGTAGTGTCTCTACTTTAAAGAGTCCTCTCCTGCTGATGTTCAAGTGTATATTAGTATGTAGTGTCTCTACTTTAAAGAGTCCTCTCCTGCTGATGTTCAGGTGTATATCAGTATGTAGTGTCTCTACTTTAAAGAGTCTTCTCCTGCTGATGTTCATGTGTATATCAGTACGTATGTCTCTACTTTAAAGAGTCCTCTCCTGCTCATTTTCAAGTTCATATAAGTATGTAGTGTCTCTACTTTAAAAGAGTCCTCTCCTGCTGATGTTCAGGTGTATATCAGTATGTACTGTAGTGTCTCTACTTTAAAGAGTCCTCTCCTGCTGATGTTCATGTGTATATCAGTATGTAGTGTATCTATTTTAAAGAGTCCTCTCCTGATGATTTTCAGGTGTATATCATATGTCGTGTCTCTACTTTAAAGAGTCCTCTCCTGCTGATGTTCAGGTGTATATCAGTATGTAGTGTCTCTACTTTAAAGAGTCCTCTCCTGCTGATGTTCAGGTGTATATCAGTATGTAGTGTCTCTACTTTAAAGAGTCCTCTCCTGCTGATGTTCAGGTGTATATCAGTATGTAGTGTCTCTACTTTAAAGAGTCCTCTCCTGCTGATGTTCAGGTGTATATCAGTATGTAGTGTCTCTACTTTAAAGAGTCCTCTCCTGCTGATGTTCAGGTGTATATCAGTATGTAGTGTCTCTACTTTAAAGAGTTCTCTCCTCCTGATGTTCAGGTGTATATCAGTATGTATTGTCTCTACTTTAAAGAGTCCTCTCCTGCTGATGTTCAGGTGTATATCAGTATGTAGTGTCTCTACTTTAAAGAGTATTCTCCTGCTGATGTTCAGGTGTATATCAGTATGTATTGTCTCTACTTTAAAGAGTCCTCTCCTGCTGATGTTCAGGTGTATATCAGTATGTAGTGTCTCTACTTTAAAGAGTCCTCTCCTGCTGATGTTCAGGTGTTTATCAGTATGTATTGTCTCTACTTTAAAGAGTCCTCTCCTGCTGATGTTCAGGTGTATATCAGTATGTAGTGTCTCTACTTTAAAGAGTCCTCTCCTGCTGATGTTCATGTGTATATCAGTACGCATGTCTCTACTTTAAAGAGTCCTCTCCTGCTCATTTTCAAGTTCATATAAGTATGTAGTGTCTCTACTTTAAAGAGTCTTCTCCTGCTGATGTTCATGTGTATATCAGTACGTATGTCTCTACTTTAAAGAGTCCTCTCCTGCTCATTTTCAAGTTCATATAAGTATGTAGTGTCTCTACTTTAAAAGAGTCCTCTCCTGCTGATGTTCAGGTGTATATCAGTATGTACTGTAGTGTCTCTACTTTAAAGAGTCCTCTCCTGCTGATGTTCATGTGTATATCAGTATGTAGTGTATCTATTTTAAAGAGTCCTCTCCTGATGATTTTCAGGTGTATATCATATGTCGTGTCTCTACTTTAAAGAGTCCTCTCCTGCTGATGTTCAGGTGTATATCAGTATGTAGTGTCTCTACTTTAAAGAGTCCTCTCCTGCTGATGTTCAGGTGTATATCAGTATGTAGTGTCTCTACTTTAAAGAGTCCTCTCCTGCTGATGTTCAGGTGTATATCAGTATGTAGTGTCTCTACTTTAAAGAGTCCTCTCCTGCTGATGTTCAGGTGTATATCAGTATGTAGTGTCTCTACTTTAAAGAGTCCTCTCCTGCTGATGTTCAGGTGTATATCAGTATGTAGTGTCTCTACTTTAAAGAGTTCTCTCCTCCTGATGTTCAGGTGTATATCAGTATGTATTGTCTCTACTTTAAAGAGTCCTCTCCTGCTGATGTTCAGGTGTATATCAGTATGTAGTGTCTCTACTTTAAAGAGTATTCTCCTGCTGATGTTCAGGTGTATATCAGTATGTATTGTCTCTACTTTAAAGAGTCCTCTCCTGCTGATGTTCAGGTGTATATCAGTATGTAGTGTCTCTACTTTAAAGAGTCCTCTCCTGCTGATGTTCAGGTGTTTATCAGTATGTATTGTCTCTACTTTAAAGAGTCCTCTCCTGCTGATGTTCAGGTGTATATCAGTATGTAGTGTCTCTACTTTAAAGAGTCCTCTCCTGCTGATGTTCATGTGTATATCAGTACGCATGTCTCTACTTTAAAGAGTCCTCTCCTGCTCATTTTCAAGTTCATATAAGTATGTAGTGTCTCTACTTTAAAAGAGTCCTCTCCTGCTGATGTTCAGGTGTATATCAGTATGTACTGTAGTGTCTCTACTTTAAAGAGTCCTCTCCTGCTGATGTTCATGTGTATATCAGTATGTAGTGTATCTATTTTAAAGAGTCCTCTCCTGATGATTTTCAGGTGTATATCATATGTCGTGTCTCTACTTTAAAGAGTCCTCTCCCGCTGATGTTCAGGTGTATATCAGTATGTAGTGTCTCTACTTTAAAGAGTCCTCTCCTGCTGATGTTCAGGTGTATATCAGTATGTAGTGTCTCTACTTTAAAGAGTCCTCTCCTGCTGATGTTCAGGTGTATATCAGTATGTAGTGTCTCTACTTTAAAGAGTCCTCTCCTGCTGATGTTCAGCTGTATATCAGTATGTAGTGTCTCTACTTTAAAGAGTCCTCTCCTGCTGATGTTCAGGTGTATATCAGTATGTAGTGTCTCTACTTTAAAGAGTTCTCTCCTCCTGATGTTCAGGTGTATATCAGTATGTAGTGTCTCTACTTTAAAGAGTATTCTCCTGCTGATGTTCAGGTGTTTATCAGTATGTAGTGTCTCTACTTTAAAGAGTCCTCTCCTGCTGATGTTCAGGTGTATATCAGTATGTAGTGTCTCTACTTTAAAGAGTCCTCTCCTGCTGATGTTCAGGTGTATATCAGTATGTAGTGTCTCTACTTTAAAGAGTCCGCTCCTGCTGATGTTCAGGTGTATATCAGTATGTAGTGTCTCTACTTTAAAGAGTCCTCTCCTGCTGATGTTCAGATGTATATCAGTATGTAGTGTCTCTACTTTAAAGAGTAGAAAAAAATCTCACTCTTTAGAGTTTTCAATTTGTATTATATTGCAGCGGTTTTAATATGATTACAAAAGAGAAGCTTTGTTTGAAATGATTATATTTATATGTCTAAACTTCCTCCAGGAAACAATTTGTCAGATCCTCTCAAAAAGTACATTCGTTCATCATTTGCCCCTACATGTTGACACCATAAATCAAAAGAATATATCTCGTCCTACTTATTGATTAAAATAGCACTAAAAACACTGCAATGATTTACATTAATATTAACATGGGACAGCACAGATACTTTTACAGAAACAATATCAAGTCATTATGAGACCACAACGGTTTCCAGATTAAGTGTGAGCGTTAACGCTGACGGCTCGAATAGAGATGGAACAAATCTGAAAATCGAAATCAGAAACGCCACCTAAAAACATCCCGTCTTCTACAACTACAGCAATTCCAGCGTCGAGCGGCTGAGTGAACGTGGTCTGCACAGCATGAAGGAGTTTCATGGTTTCCCCCACGTCGTAAAAGAACAGAATGCCAGCCTTACGGTACGTCCACACAGTAGCTTCAGAAGAAACTTCCACCGCTTCCAACGCTTCTCTGCCCGTTGACTTTGAATGGGGATGACGTCACTTTGCCTCGCTTTTCGCCGAACTGCATTGTGGGGGAGCGAAGCGAAGATTTCCAGGATGTACAGGATTCAAAAGTTGAGCAATGTTCAACTTTTGAAGCTGAGCTGGAAGCGCCAGCCAATGAAGCACGTTTATGCAAATCTGACAGTAGAAGCGCTAGCCAATCAAACCGCGTGTAAGCAAGGAGAACCAGACCGCAGTTAATTTCCTCATATTCCAAACGAGAAATTACGGCAGCAAATCACCCGTTTCTTTACGACCAGAACTATTAACGGGATCCAAACCGGAGGAACCAGGCATGGAGGGAGGTGGCAGAGACAGTGGGGGAAACTGGTAGGTTTTCGCCTGTTTGGGGAGTTTATATATATATTGCTCGCATAAAATCCCCGGGGTTTTTTGATTGTATGTCGGGGGCGGGACATTCATGTGATTGGTTGTTGGTCGCGTTGCTCGCAAAAAATCTCCAAGCTGTCAGACACGCCCAGCTCCAAAATGTTCAAGATTTTTGAAAAGCTGCTGTGTGGACGTACCGTTATGATCCAGGTACACTCCTACTCGGAGGGAGGAGTCACCTGAAATCGGAGTGAATTGTTTGTTATGTATGACACCAACGTAACCCCAGCGACTGTCTAACCCCCAGGACTTGTCATTATATCCAAATGCAAATTCATGATAGGGCCCTGAATTGCTCGCATCCTTGTACGTAACAGCTATGGTGATGATTGCATCCCACTTCGCCTGCCAGTAACAACGTCCAGTCAGACTCTCTTTCCTCAGGACCTGGTAAGTGTGATTGAGAAACTGAGACTTCCATATTGGTTACTTTACGGTTCCCCTCTTACAATATCATCCAGGGGTGTGCCGTCTTTGGATCCAGCGTTATATGACATGCATACCATAAGAAATCCTCTCTGGTCGTCAGCTGATGTGAAAGTAAAGTTTCCACTTCAGTGACTGTCTGTAACATCTTTGACCACTTCTCCATCAGAACTTCCTGTAGTTTATCTCGGACTTCTGACACAGCTGTTGCCACGTCGCCAAAGTACTGTGAGAGCGAGGAGTACTTTTTTAGGAACTGGTTGTGGTCCTCTGTGTGAGACAGCAGCTCCAGCTCAGCGTCTCTCCTCTTCAGCTCAGAGATCTCCTGCTCCAGCTTCTCCTGGAGCTCTCTGACTCGACTCACCTCTCTCTCCTGCTGGGATCTGAGCTGCTGCTTCACGTCAGAGCTTCTCTTCTGCATGAGACGGATCAGCTCAGTGAACGTCTTCTCACTGTCCTCCACTGCTTTGTCAGCAGAGCCATTGACGGCCTCCACCTCCTGCTGAAGCCGCTTCACTTCCTTCTCTCTGTCCTGGATTCTCTGCTGGATATTGAGTCGACTCCCCTCCAGCTCTCTCTGCCTCTCAGTCCTCTCTGCTGCAGCTGACACCGTGTCGTAGCCTTTGTGTTCGTCCACAGAGCAGAGAGAACAGATACTCTGCTGATCAGTGCGGCAGAACAGCTTCTTCACCTCGCCGTGATGAGAGCAGATGTTCTCCTGGAGCTTCTTGGAGGGCTCCACCAGCTTGTGCTTTTAAACGTAGCTGCGTCAAAGTGAGGCTGGAGGTGTTTCTCACAGTAAGAGGCCAGACACTGCAGACAGGACTTACAGGCTCTCCTTTTCCTCCCAGTGCAGACATCACAGGCCACGTCTCCAGCTCCAGCATAGCAGAGATCAGCCGGAGCCGCTTGGAGTCCAGTCTTCTTCAGCTTCTCCACTAAAGCTGCTAACATGGTGTTCTTCAGCAGGAAAGGCCTCAGTGAGAAGCTCTTTCTACACTGAGGGCAGCTGTAGACTTCCTTCTCATCGTCTTTGTCCCAGTGGGTTTTAATACAGTCCATGCAGTAGCTGTGTCCACAGGGGATAGTCACCGGATCCTTCAGTGAATCAAGACAAATCGAACAGCAACCACAACCTGTTTCATGGACTAGCTGAACTCCTTGCTGCGCCATCGTACCACACTGAGAGCAAATGCCTGAAAGTCTCACTTTCCTCACAACAGAAACAAGCCTGGGTTTTATGGTGGCAACGTGGCAGAGGACTATTACCCTGTTCCAAAGTCCTTCTAAGAAGTTAGTGAGGCTACAAGGCAATCCCACTGAGATGAAACAAAGTGCGTGAGGGCTATTTTTCTGACTTCTTGAACACTTTTCTGCACATTTCTTGCAAGTAACTTTGTTGATAAAATGACACTTTGTCCAATTCTTCATTCAGCGACTTTTTAATATACTAAAACACCATATTTTGCATTCATACAGCCAATACTTCAACTCATATAAGGGGGCAGTAAAGCTTCGACAGCATCTAAATGTGTTCTACATTACATTTCAAAATATAACAAATATACATAATGTACTTGAATTCTTATCTCTGTTATCTGGGAGTGTGCAGGGTTTCTGTTAAGCCCCACGGACCCTTCGGCGGGTCCGAAACCACAACACAACAGTGTCTGAGGGCTTCTTAAGATTTAATAAACGATGCATGTTTCATATTCATTTAACGGCAAGAAACTCAGCTAACTGATGATTTTTTTTTAGCACAAAAAAACATAAGGCTAACGCTGAGCCTCTGAATTAGCCCTTCGCGTATTAGCACAGAACTCACGATATAACACCCTTATTACTTATCGTAACTGCACATCCAACCCATCGATTAGCATCGTGAGAATACACAGCATCGATAGGTATCTGTATCAGAAGTTGCGACATTAGAAACAAAAACTGACATCACAACACGTGGCATTAGGTAGCAAACACAGCAAAATGGCTTACCTTTGTTGTTGTCTGATCAAAAGTTGTCTTCAATGGCATTACAACGATAAAAACGCTGCTGAAGTTAATCCATCGGTTAATCCAATGTGTCTGTGTCCCTTTGAAATGATTTCTGATAATCCATAAGCAATAAACCTGCTTTTCAGTTTTCAGATTTCAGAGCGTAAGTTAGGTTTCACTTTAGGCAAACTGCGTGCGCATAGCTCTAATTTCTCAATGGTAACGTTGGTGTGTATGTGGAAATTCCCCTTCGATTCTATTGGCTCTAACGGTTCAAAAGAGATGTCAATCATCAAAATCGACCAATGGGTTCCAGAGAAACGGCAAATACGCCCATTTCCACCCAAATCACCTCAGAGGTGGAGTTTTTTTTGCTAAACCTCTCTAAAAAGGTCACATGTCACTTGTTTTGCATCAATCTTGATACAGGGTACTTATTATATGTTGTACTTTGGATTCCTAAAGCTTTTAGTCTACCTTACCATCACCCAAGGGTGGTTTTCACTATAAGTAAAAGATAATATTTGGACGGACACTATCATTTACAGTTTTTTACCATGTTCAATCTGAATTTTCTTTAAAATAAAAAACATCTATATTGATTCTGACTTTTCTACATCCAACTCACAGGTTTATCATTACTTTGAGAACAAAGATTATTAATTTACCCCTTTTAGAGGTGAAGTTATTGTCATTTGTTCTGGATAGGTCATTGTTTAGCCTGAGACCTGAAAAACAGGCTTGGGGCTGAACAGGTTAAGCATTGTAAGTCGTAAAACAGAGCCAATCTTCCTCTATTATCAGCTCCAAACAGTACATTGTGCTATTGCATTTCTGTGTACTGTATTCCCATACCGATAAGCAGTCTGCAATTCAAATATGCCAAGTTGTAATATGAAACATAGGGAGCCTAAAAACATCAGGGTCTAAACACTGCTCTGGTGTAATGAGAGCAGAGTGTGCGCTTGTGTGTATGTCCTGTGTGTTGTGAGGTTGCAAAAGCCTTATCGGTTTATGCGTTAATTCGCCCGAATGACTAAATAGGCAAAAAACAAAGTAGTGGTACAGTATGTGGCCTTGCAGATCCATCTTCATCTGCTTCATTTGCTTTTGAAACGGACATTTGATAAAGTCGAAAAGGTGAAAATAATTTGGATTTGTAACAGGGATAGAATTGAAAATCAGTCATTTTCTACAGACGTTTGTAGTCCGACAACATTTCAATTTGTTAAAAAGGACCATGGTATTTCTGCATGTAAATGGTGCGGCAACACAAGCAATATGAGAACAACTAACAAGCTTTTTGAACATATAAGCAAGGAAACATTTCACAGTAGACACTAAATACTGATATGAACCTGAAGGGAGCATAATAAATGTCCTCTTTAAATATTTGGAATCAAGAAGCAACGTCCAAAGCCAATACAGAAGAGCCTCAATCCTGCATTATCTCAAATATCCAGCAGGGGGCAGCTCCTCTGATTACAAAAAAAAGTCTAGATCGTATGGAAGTCTATGAGAAAATGACACAACATCCAACTTCAGTTATTATGTCATTAAACACCTTACCTCTGTTTGAGAGCTTCTCCAGCAGCGTCCTGAAGCGTTGCACTACAGACGGAGAGACATCGTAGGTGTAAACGTCCGTCACTGGAACGGGGTGACAACGTCCAAACATGGCATCTGTCAACACACAAGCAGGAAGTCAGAGACATGCTTTTTAGATTTTACATATCAGAGCTAAAATGTATTGCAATTAACAACAACAATGATTAAAATGTCACCGATGCTGATGACGATGACCCAAACTTTTATTTGGGGACCAGAAAGGTTCTTTAAGCTTCTTCTTGCCCCTTTTTTCGTAACACGACGGAAACTATTTGAGAATTTATACCTTGAACTTTTTTTTGTTGTGCTTCTCTTTGTTATAATCAGAATGAGAATACCTTTATTAGTCCAACAGAGTGGAAATGTACATTTTTACAGCAGAAAAGAGCCACAGACAGCTTAATGTTATCTAAGAAGCATGCATAAAAAAGTATTAAAGATAAAAAAATGATAATAAAAAATAGTAACAAGTTCAATAAATTGACAAATACAAAAATAAATAATAATAATAATGCGAAACATCCCTGTAACCCTGTAAAAAGCATTATTTCGGGGGTGAAAATTACAATATATCTCTAACTGTATATCTACATGTATGATTGTGTGTGGGTGATGTTGCATAATGGCAATTGTAGATGGTAATCCAGGCCTCTTGTCTATAAATAGCCTCTGCGACACTAAGGCCGTCTCTATCAAAACTCAAGCTCCATTTAACAGCTGAGGATGACGAGCAGCTAGTCCGCAATGATGTGATTACTCTGAGACGTTTCAGTGTTCTTTTGTTGTTACGATGACAGAGAGGAGAGAGGAAGCTGGATATTTGTAAACTGAACATTAGAGCCTGACATTTATCCAAAAATACCGTAAAGAGGACACTTTAAGCTCATGTTCAGGTGCATGTAGAGTCTCTACTTTAAAGAGTCCTCTCCTGCTGATGTTGAGGTGTATGTAGAGTCTCTGCTTTAAAGAGTCCTCTCCTGCTGATGTTCAGGGGTATATCAGTATGTAGTGTCTCTACTTTAAAGAGTTCTCTCCTGCTGATGTTCAGGTGTATATCAGTATGTAGCGTCTCTACTTTAAAGAGTGCTCTCCTGCTGATGTTCATGTGTATATCAGTATGTAGTGTCTCTACTTTAAAGAGTCCTCTCCTGCTGATGTTCAGGTGTATATCAGTATGTAGTGTCTCTACTTTAAAGAGTCCTCTCCTGCTAATGTTCAGGTGTATATCAGTATGTAGTGTCTCTACTTTAAAGAGTGCTCTCCTGCTGATGTTCAGGTGTATATCAGTATGTAGTGTCTCTACTTTAAAGAGTCCTCTCCTGCTGATGTTCAGGTGTATATCAGTATGTAGTGTCTCTACTTTAAAGAGTCCTCTCCTGCTAATGTTCAGCTGTGTATATCAGTATGTAGTGTCTCTACTTTAAAGAGTCCTCTCCTGCTAATGTGCAGGTGTATATCAGTATGTAGTGTCTGTACTTTAAAGAGTCCTCTCCTGCTGATGTTCAGGTGTATATCAGTATGTAGTGCCTCTACTTTAAAGAGTCCTCTCCTGCTGATGTTTAGGTGTATATCAGTATGTAGTGCCTCTACTTTAAAGAGTCCTCTCCTGCTGATGTTCAGGTGTGTATCAGTATGTAGTGTCTCTACTTTAAAGAGTCCTCTCCTGCTGATGTTCAGGTGTATATCAGTATGTAGTGTCTCTACTTTAAAGAGTCCTCTCCTGCTGATGTTCAGGTGTATATCAGTATGTAGTGTCTCTACTTTAAAGAGTCCTCTCCTGCTGATGTTCAGGTGTGTATCAGTATGTAGTGTCTCTACTTTAAAGAGTCCTCTCCTGCTGATGTTCAGGTGTATATCAGTATGTAGTGAAATGTAGAAAGCAGCTCTCTCTCCAATGTACGACATAACGAGTGCACTGCTAAAAAAAGGAGGCAATTTGAGATGTCGATTGAAAAGGAAACATAATGATAGAGGGGGGAAAAAACACATTAAATGAAAAACAATAAATGCAAAAGATTGGAAACGTTTATTATTTGGATTGTAATCAAATGACTCTTCCCTCTAACAGTAAATCACCGTCTGCTGCTTCTTCCTCTCCAATCTGGACCATACATCACAATACCACACATCTGCCTCTGAATTACGGCCTCCGGTACAACACCGGGATAAATTACACAGCCTTGGAAATGCATGCATATAATTACGAGAGATAATTCCAGATGTCCCCTCTGCGGAGACACACACATTGTGTTCTATGAGATCACAAGAAGAAGAGGAAAGAAGGGATTGTGTTGCACTCGTTATTTTGTTTCTCATGTATCGCACATGTGCTTTAGGGTTGGTATTTAAGTAAATGTGTGTAAACGGTGCTTTAACCTATTGGAATAGTATCATTTGCTGTTTGTAGTTGTTCAATTTAGAATCCAGGCTTTAATAGAGGAATTAGTCCATGCTGTTAAGAAGAGCTGATGAACCTGCAGATTTCACCTTTTGGGTTAACAGTGAAGAAAAGTCAGATTAAAACCATAAATGTCCCTAATAATGAAACTTCTTGTCATCTTAGAGCAATTGATAAACTTGTAGTTATGTGTTAACCCTACGACACGTTTTATTGTACTTTTTCCGAACGCTAAAGCAATAAAACATGTTGACAGGAAGTCCTGCTGCCTAATGAACTGGATTAAGACATTTTAATGGATCTTTTGCTCCGGGGACCAGCATCCATCATCCCTCACCGACCACAAGATCAATGACATCTGGCATCGCTTAGCAGGCCTGGCTGCTTCGAATGAATACAGGAAGGCCCAATCCCAAATCACCCCCTACACCCAGAGATGGGGTCGTTACTAAAAAAAAGTAATATATTACACTACTTCGTTACTCTCTACATAAAGTAATTCGTTACTTTACTCGTTACTTTACTCGTTACTTTACTCGCAGCCCGCCCCTCCCTGCAGGCAGATCACGCAGACTGCTAAAGTTTCAAATGTTCTGTTTAGTTCAGTTTCCATTGTCGCATAAGACTGATCCAGATCCTGAAGGTTTTCCTATCTGACCGTGGCTGTCCTCTGTCTCCTGCTATCTGACCGTGGCTGTCCTCTGTCTCCTGCTATCTGACCCTGGCTGTCCTCTGTCTCCTGCTATCTGACCGTGGCTGTCCTCTGTCTCCTGCTATCTGACCGTGGCTGTCCTCTGTCTCCTGCTATCTGACCGTGGCTGTCCTCTGTCTCCTGCTATCTGACCGTGGCTGTCCTCTGTCTCCTGCTATCTGACCGTGGCTGTCCTCTGTCTCCTGCTATCTGACCGTGGCTGTCCTCTGTCTCCTGCTATCTGACCGTGGCTGTCCTCTGTCTCCTGCTATCTGACCGTGGCTGTCCTCTGTCTCCTGCTATCTGACCGTGGCTGTCCTCTGTCTCCTGCCATCTGTATATTTTGCGCAGTCTATCTCTGCTCACGCTGTTGCGTCAGCGTGTTCTCCTGCGTGTTGGCCATGTGTTGCACTGGAGCCAGACTGGAGCACACCGCAAAGACTTCAGCCGAGCACGTACGAACTGCGCATGCGTGAGTGGCAATAACTCTCCTTACCAGCAGGCGGCGGTAGTGTGTATTCGTCATTCAAAACAGGCAACAACCGGAAAACAGAGAAGAAGAACAGACTACGTGATATAAACAAACAACAAATAGCTGCGTTAGCTTCACCTTAGCATGTGTTCTTTGCAGGTGTTTGTTGAGGTTTGATTATGACTGATTTTAGGAACGAAGTAACGCGTGTCGGGGAAATGTTAGTAACTGTAGTGTGATTACTGAATTATAAAAAGTAGCGCGTTACACTACTCCGTTACCGACAAAGTAATATAATTACAGTAACGCATTACTTACCCAACTCACCCACCAACTCTGCCTACACCCTACCCCTACACACTCCCCCTACACACTCCCCCTACACACTCCCCCTACACACTCCCCCTCCGTTTGCGCATTCGCGCGGAGGGTCCGCCATATTACGTGCTGTTCCAAACCAACGAGTGTGGAGCGGTGTGGAGGGCGAGTGGGCTATCAAGCCCTCAAACAGCGAGTCTGCAGCGGTGCTGACTGGAGTCCGGTCTCTACCTGACACCCGAAGTGGCGCTGCGGCTGTACTGATAGTAACAACAATACAAGGTGTCCGTATATATCTATATATATATATGCAGGTGTTGCATAATAAATATATTAAAATAATAATAATTTAGTTTAATGTTTAAAATCCTCAGACCTCTCCCCCGCGGGACCGCGCATAATCATAACCTCTGCAGCGCATCAATCTGCTGCTGTGCGCGCCACATTCGAACTGGCTGAGGTGAAGCTCTCTATGGAGAATACAGCATTTTCAATAACACTTCCTCAAGAGCGAAATCCAACGTCTGGGAGGCTTTTGGTTCCTAGATGGAGGAAAGAACCAACATCCCACGGTTTTTGAGACAAATATGCAACTGCGTGTGTTAATAATTGCTGCTCATATATATGCGGGGTCGGGCCGGATTGCGGAACTAATTGGCAATATGTGCGGGTAGCGGGGCGGGTTCGGTATTGCACGTCGCGGGTGCGGGTCTTGAAAATCAGACCCGTGCAGGACTCTGATATACGGACACCTTGTATTGTTGTTATTGGGGTCTTATATATCTATATATACATATGTATATAATAAGTGTCACGATAATTATCAAGATCCGATTTTATATTTGTGTCCATTTCCTGTTTGGAAAGTGGCACTGTACTGATAGTGGTGATTTTATTTTGGAATTCTTAGCGTGCACTTCCTGTCCTGAGAGTGGAGGTCTGCAGGCAGACCCATCTCGCCCTGATGCCAAAGGAACTGCACACTGAATATGTTTTGCCGTTTGATGTCTATGTCTGGACCGCTGCGTAAAAAGGAGGGTTTCTGCCCGTTACTTCTCCGCTGCTTTCTTGTTCCAGTTTGAAAAGCAGGCAGTTTGTTTTTCTCAGACGCGGAGGGATACTGACTTGTTGTGAAAAGTAACTTACAATTCTACCCGTGGTATATACGGTCAGTATATCACGGCTAAGAACCAATCAGATTGCTTGATTTGACCTGTCCGTTTTATAAAGTTGAATTATATAATGTGTGAGTTCAAGAGAAAGTAGCTTTGTTCAATCAGTTTGTAATGTAATCTGGATTATCTCACTGACTCAAAATACCAGGTTTATATTTAACTCATTTGTGAACATTGTGTTTTATGTTTTAAACATTAAGCATCCGTCAATAAACTAATTAAAAATGACTTGCAAGTGTCTATTAAACACGGTACCGTAAAAAGCAGTTGACTTTGAGCAACCACTTTTTTTTATCTATAACCGGCCAAATTAAGCTTTAAATCACAAAATCATCAAATACAGACTTAGCGACGGTATGTTTGAGCCCCGGTTACCCGTGTCTCTGTCGGCTGTGACATTTCCAGCGTTGCAGCGTTCAGGAGGATGCAACAGGTGCTGATGGGTAATGGGCCGTTTTACCCCCGCTGCTCTGTTGCTATGACAATGTCATGCTTTTTGTCCTGTGTGGCTAATCAGCAGGAAGCAGAGCCCCTTCCTCTGTGTGTGTGTGCGTGTGTGTGTGTGTGCGTGCGTGCGTGTTGTCAGGGATTTGGATGTAATGAACGCCACATCTTTGCTAGAGAACAGTTTGGCTGCGTTCCATAAAGGATGTTGATTTGTCGCACTTACAATAATGTTTAGAGATTCGTTCGTATGAAAGGTTTGAGAGGGGAGCCATTAGTCATATGTGACAGTGTCTTTGTACAACATGTGGGGGGTTTGCCCTTTCCTGTAGAGTGTTCTCTATGTTTTAATGCAAGTAAATGGTCTGCAACGGCTAAAATCCCTGTGGTAGTTACACCTGAACATCAGCAGGAGAGTACTCTTTAAAGTAGAGACACTACATACTGATATACACCTGAACATCAGCAGGAGAGGACTCTTTAAAGTAGAGACACTACATACTGATATACACCTGAACATCAGCAGGAGAGGACTCTTTAAAGTAGAGACACTACATACTGATATACACCTGAACATCAGCAGGAGAGGACTCTTTAAAGTAGAGACACTACATACTGATATACACCTGAACATCAGCAGGAGAGGACTCTTTAAAGTAGAGACACTACATACTGATATACACCTGAACATCAGCAGGAGAGGACTCTTTAAAGTAGAGACACTACATACTGATATACACCTGAACATCAGCAGGAGAGGACTCTTTAAAGTAGAGACACTACATACTGATATACACCTGAACATCAGCAGGAGAGGACTCTTTAAAGTAGAGACACTACATACTGATATACACCTGAACATCAGCAGGAGAGAACTCTTTAAAGTAGACACTACATACTGATATACACCTGAACATCAGCAGGAGAGGACTCTTTAAAGTAGAGACACTACATATTGATATATACCTGAGCATCAGCAGGAGAGGACTCTTTAAAGTAGAGACACTACATGCTGATATACACCTGAACATCAACAGGAGGACTCTTTAAAGTAGAGACACTACATACTGATATAAACCTGAACATCAGCAGGAGGGGACTCTTTAAAGTAGAGACACTACATACTGATATACACCTGAACATCAGCAGGAGAGGACTCTTTAAAGTAGAGACACTACATACTGATACACACCTGAACATCAGCAGGAGAGGACTCTTTAAAGTAGAGACACTACATACTGATATACACCTGGACATCAGCAGGAGAGGACTCTTTAAAGTAGAGACACTACATACTGATATACACCTGAACATCAGCAGGAGAGGACTCTTTAAAGTAGAGACACTACATACTGATATACACCTGAACATCAGCAGGAGAGGACTCTTTAAAGTAGAGACACTACATACTGATATACACCTGGACATCAGCAGGAGAGGACTCTTTAAAGCCATTCTGTTCGTCTCTGACAGCTTTCATGGAGCTCCTCTTGGTCCACCATCCCTCCACGTTTCTAAGAGCATGAAAAGCTTCCCGAGCGAGACAGGTGGATCTCAGAGGAAACAATGGCTGCAGCTCCTCATTGTTCCTTCTCTTTATGGGGACCTGCCTCCCACTGATTGGCAGCTCAGACTCCATCAGGACTCACGGCAGCTCCTATTGTCTCGCTGCAGAAATCAAACAATGAGCAGCGATGGTGTTGTTCCGCTGAGGACATCTTCCTGCAGAAACACATCTCACTCCTGAGAGGAAACCAGAGCTTCTCTTTACCTCGGCAAGAAATCAAATGTTTTTATACTTGAAAACTTTCAAGTTTTGTTGAGCTTCTGTTGTGGCTAAATAAAAGGGTTTGCATGGTGTTATTAACCTTGTTTACCCACTGCCTATACCCCCGTTTGAACACACACACTAACCCCTAACCACACACACACATCACTTCAGGGGACATTGCATTGACTTACATGCATTTCCTGGAGACGTATACTAACCTTAACCATAACCAACACATGCCTAACCCTAACCCTAACCAAGTCTTCACCCTAAAATTAATTATGTCCCCATAAGGGAGGCGAGTCCCCACACGTAACTGTGTAAACAGATGTAGGTCCCCACAAGGATGGTAATGCTAGACCACACACACACACACACACACACACACAGTGCAAAAACTATTATGTGCAATATGTTCCTAGCCAATATAATTATAACTAGCTGTTGCACTTAGTTTATTTTATAAATATAATTGTTTGAAATGTAATTATTTAAAATACTGTGTGCATGTGTTTTATATTATAGTGTTCTGGTCTCTATCTATACTCTGCTGTCCATAAATGTCCTCTTTGTTCACTGAGAAAAATAACCCTGAACAAATTGCTTTAATTAAATGTATCATGTCAACAGCGTTCACATAAATGCATTACGTTAGTTTTAAGGATTATTACGGTTAAATAATAAATCAACTGAAAAAGGTTCATTGTTTCCTGCACTGCGTTTTCACTTCCTCGTATTTATATCCGATCGGACAGCAGACGAAGTGTGAGCAGCAGAGCAACCATCCAAACAAAGGCTGTTGACGCTTTTGTTTGTACTCAATCAAAGCAAAACAAGGTCACCTGAAGGCGTCACAACACAGACGGACACAACATGAGCCTCACAGCTGACGACGCCATTCCCTCTCAGACTTTGTGTTCTACTGTCGGCATCAGATTACATTTCAAAAGGACATCGTGCACACAGGAAACGACCCGGCTAATGAATGCAGGACAAACACACTCAGTCTATAACACACGCATGTACACGCGCACACACACACACACGTCAGGAAGCTGGTCACCTGCTGCAGCTGACAGACATGCTAAATGAGATTATAATACTGGTTACCATCCGGCTGCTCTCTGTCTGTTCCTGCACAGATGATGATACGTGAAGTCTGTTCTGCACCGCACACCAACGGAACACAGATGGAGTAGAAACCCCCCAGTTATCACGGAGAGGAAGATACACGTGTTTCCCGTATTTACAGATCAGTTTCTGTGATGGACTTTTTCACATTTGTTATTCTGGGTTGATTCTCAGCAGGGGATTCCTTTCTCTTGATGCCAGAGAAGACACGAGAGAGAGAGAGAGAGAGAGAGAGAGAGAGAGAGAGAGAGAGAGAGAGAGAGAGAGAGAGAGAGAGAGAGAGAGAGAGAGAGAGAGAGAGAGAGGCTATGAATGTACATTTTTGCTGATTTTAAACTGATTCCGCTCTGCATGTTTTAGACACTTGTATTGCACAGATCAGCCTTTAAAACAGTGGTTCAGATGCTGGTATACGATCTGGAGATACTTAGCTATGCAGTACGTCATGTTCTGTGTGTGTGTGTGTGTGTGTGTGTGTGTGTGTGTGTGTGTTAGAATAATGATCCAAGAAATGCATGTAAGTCAATGTAATGTCCCCTGAAGTGATCTATACATGGTGTGTGTGGGTGTGTGTGTGTGTGTGTGTGTGTGTGTGTGTGTGTGTGTGTGTGTGTGTGTGTGTGTGGTGTGTGTGTGTGTGTGTCATCTTACCGTTGACGCAGACTTCATACGGTGAACACAGCTCCTTCTCAAACAGGCAACCTGTTGCAGAGAAACAGGAAACCAACAAAGTGTTATCAGGTTAAGGTTAGATTCCCATCTTAATATAAATACAGTCGAGAGTGAGACCGAGAGTTAGCATTGCAGCAGTAAACGAATCCAGGTGTGTTAAAGTCGACTTTTAGTAAATGCAAAGCAATCGTCCGCTTTCTGTCGACTATCCAAAAGTAGTGCGGACTTTTTGTTGACTGTTTTTACATGAGCACAACAAACCAGATGCATTTCATCTCCATAATATCTCGGTGACATTTGAGAAAAATCTTGAAAACGGGACATATTAAAACCAAGCAATCGGCAGGAAAACGTCCGTTAGAAAAGTCTCGCATGATGTTATCCTGTTCCACTCACAGGAGATCTGGCAGCACTTCTTCACACTAACATTTCTACACGCAGTTAAAGGACGTTTCTGCGGCTGTAGCTTTAGAGGATGGAGACGGTTGTTTGACCTTTTGAGGTATTTATAGCATACAGACCAGGGATGGGCGAATGGCGGCCCCCACCTCCTCTTTTTGCGGCCCTCGGATTAATTTATAAACAACGTAATTAATTTTTTTTTGAATTATCATTATTTTTTGTACGTGTAGTACTGATACCGTCCACTAGTCCTAGTTACGTCGCGAGCTGCGTACATGATTTCGTTTGGCAGCCAAATTCCGCAAAATAATCTGTGCCGCGTTTGTGTGTATTGTGTTTGTTTCCCGGGGCAACACTCACAAGAAACCCCGGCTGTTGTTATGCCTGCTGTGACGTCAAGTCACCGCTCGTAATTATGTCTTTACAAGCTTCAAAGGTGTATTTATCATCTGAATTTAGCGACTGCCGTGTTATCTATGATTACTATACGCCTTACATGCATAATGTCAGCGGGAGGGAGGGGGGGCGGCGCTGAGGAACAGCAGAGTGTCTTAGCTAGGTTCAAGTTAAACAATTACATACTGTACATGCAATTTGTGTGTGTGTGTATATTCCAAGTTAATCTGCGGCCCCCTGGTGGCCAGTACATACATTACGTGGCCCCCACCAAGTTGCCCATCACTGATATAGACTATAGAGGTGAAAGCCATGACATGTTCTTTCCAGCAGCTGCGACACGATACAAAAGCTCAGGTGCTAAGAAGCTGATGCTGTTTGGTTGTGGCAGCAGATAAAGGACGCTGAGGCTCGTTTGAGTTTTACACATTCATCTTAATCTCCTACATCAATCCATTATATAGCTTTTAAAATAACTAAGACATCTTCTAGCCTACAGATACTAAAACTCTGATCAGACTGAGCAGTTTTTAGCAGCTCGGGCGGCTTTTTGAGTTTGTTTTCAAGGAGAGTGAAGCTTGTTGCTCCTAATTGCCAATTGGTAAGCATGTCACGTTTTGTGCATGAGCGCCTTGCATGCCTCTAGGTTTAAAAAAATAAAAAATAAACTCAAAACAGAAAGTGCCGGACTTGATTTGGTATTTTCCCATTTCCTATTGGATGAATTTAGGGGACTGCAAATGGGTCTTTTTATCTATTTAATAAGGCTTTCACCAGGTTTAATATAATATTCAATATGCACTGTGTCTGATCATGGCCTTGGACGACTACACTGAACACAAATATACACGCAACACTTTTCTTTTTGCTCCCATTTCTCATGAGGTGAACTCAAAGATCTAAAACATTTTCTATAAACACAAAATAACCATTTCTCTCAAATATTGTTCACAAATCTGAAAGAATCTGTGATAGTGAGCACTTCTCCTTTGCCGAGATAATCCATACCACCTCACAGGTGTGGCATATCAAGATGCTGATTAGACAGCATGATTATTGCACAGGTGTGCCTTAGGCTGGCCACCATAAAAGGCCACTCTGAAACGTGCAGTTTTGCTTTATTGGGGGGGGTCCGGAAACCAGGCAGTATCTGGTGTGAGGGGTAGGGTTAGGGGTAGGGTAATGTTGTGAATCGAGTGGCCTGTGTTCATCGTCCATAACATATGCCTGCTCATACCATAACTCCACCACCACCATGGGCCACTCGATTTACAACATTACCCTAACCCTAAAAAAAATAGATCTAATAGCAACTCATCAAACAATATTCACATCCTGTCATCCTCTTGTCAATAAACATATATTCACTTACAGTAGAGATGTGTCTCCTCTGATAAAACTCATACAACTTCTTCCACCGTCCTTTTATGTTTGTCAATATTCTACTACTACTCTGACACACGCACACGCGCGCGAGGGAAATGCTCCGGCAAGCTCCGGCTGAAACCAGCATTATGATGGGATGCTGTAACCATGGTGACACAGAGGGATCAGACAGTGCCAAGGACACTGGAATTGCACAATATTAAGACTGAGGCATTCACTTGATGTTCCTGGACAACTAGATAGATATTAAGTTATTTTAAATGTTTGTACTTGATATTATGTTGTGCCAACAAAGGTTACATTGTCAATCAACTGAAAACAGAAAAGAAAAGCTCAATATGTTTGCAGAAAACTCCCAAAACACAAACTCAGACTCCTAAAAGAAAACAAACAGCAGCAATTTTCACCTTTCAGATCTGATATGCTTTCAAGCATCTCCAAGACCTCTTGTATTTTTTACCCAGAATGCAATCAACAATATAAACGCCATGAACAATACACAGAGGCTCACAACTAAAAGGGAATCATAGCATTTATTTTGTTTATTTTATTTTATTTATTATGTATTTATTATGTATTTTTAAAGCAACAATACTTTTGTATGCATCTATTAATAAAATAAAATATGTAATTGTTTCACTGTCTATAATGCTATTATTTTAGCACAAAATAGAAATGTTAAATTCTTTAAAGATCACCTATCATGCTATTTTAAGGCATATATGTGTGTGTGCTTTTTCTCTTGTGGGTTATACCACAAGGTGAGTTCCTTTTTTATTTCCTGCTTCTTCACACACATGCTCTCCAGCACAGGTTAGCTCTGAGTGTTAGCGATGCTAATGTAAACAAAGACGAGATTATGTCCAAAACACGTCAGGCATTGTTTCTGATAGCAACTCTCTGTGGGTCCACCATCCGAAATGACGTCATATCATGCAAAATGCACTTTTATATGTCTTTTATACATCAACATGTGTCCCCGGTGCGTCGGGGAACTCACGCAGCGTCAGAAAATAAAACCCTCTCTCTTTTTTTTACATTACATTACATTGCATTTAGCTGACGCTTTTATCCAAAGCGACTTACAATAAGTCCTCCGTACCCAAATCTCTAAAAACGGGGAACAACGGAGCTGATCCAGATTTGCGTCCGATATGACGTAACACCTGAAAGTGATTATGTAACTGATACAGAACCCGCTCAAGGAAACGTATTGTTGTTTTAGTGAAATGTACCAAAAGGAAAAATTGCAAAAACTTGACAAAAAGTGGTGAAAAGTTAGCGTCTCTAAAGTAAGAAAGTAAAAAACGATGTATTCCAGAAACCAAGCTGCTATCATTAAAATATTAAGCTGCAAGACATAACATGGAGTTCTGTGCTCTCCAAATGCCCTACTAATTTAAATAAACAACATTAAAGGGGACCTATCATCGGGGAACTCACGCAGCGTCAGGAAATAAACCCTCTCTCTTTTCCTCCGTACCCAAACCTCTAAATACGGGGAACAACGGAGCTGATCCAGATTTGCGTCCGATATGACGTCATATCTGAAATGTGGACCCACGGCCCAATCAGAAACGTCGCTATCAGAAACAATGCCCGACTGTTTTGGACGTGATATGGTCGGTGTTTACGTTAGCATCGCTAACACTCAGAGCTAACCTGTGCTGGAGAGCATGTGTGTGAAGAAGCAGGAAGTAAAAAGGAACTCACCTTGTGGTGTAACCGGCAAGAGAGAAAGCCTTTGAGCTCCAGACTGTTTCAGATCCTTGATAATCCATGATATGGAGTTTCATCACGGCAGCATTTAGTTTAGACGGTAGCTGCCGGGTCCCGCATGAGCTCAGACCCTCCTTTTTTTTATGTATCAATTTTTGTTTTTGTAAAGCTTTATACCCCAAAGCAGCACTTTTGAAACAGGAAGTGAAATATAGGGACATTTTGAGCAAAACACTTCATAGACATGTTTTTTATATATTTCTATATATCTGAGAGCTCTGCTATTGCCTACAAGTAGCAAGATAGGTCCCACTTTAAAGAAACTTCACTATGATCGAAAATGATCAAGAAATTACTATTAAGAGGATTTAATTCAAAATAAAAAGGTGTGACGACTTTCTTTTTCCCATTTCACTTCCAGCTAACAGTTCTTCTCCAGACAGTAGAAAGAGGAGGATATGGAAGATGACTCCGAGTGCTACTTCTGGACTTCTGCTGCCACCCTGAGTTGTGAAACCCTCCTTCCTTTCGGCAGCAGAGTGTGAAATAGGTTGCAGTGTTTGCGCTGGGGAGCAACAGAGAGCCGGTGAAGCAGGAGGAACTTTAGGAATTTCAATCAGCTTCCCCCTGTGAGCAGAGAGCAGCTTTAATGCCTCCTGGCAGGAACATTACAAGCTGCGCCGACAATAAAGGGAACTACATTTCCCAGGATGCCATCTGTCAGTTTGCATCACACATCTGTTCAAAGGGAAAGGCCAAATGTTCCGGACGTGGTCACCTTGACATATAAAGTTAAATGATTGAATTGACCTTAAAAACTTTTAGTGGACATTCATGAGGAGATTTGACTCGAAAAATAACGAATGGGTCATTCTGTAATCCCGTTATGGTCTGTAGAAATTCAAAATACAGTTTATTTTCTGTTAAAATACATTAAAAAGCTTGTAAAAAGTGCACTTACATGTAAAAACGTAGTGTAATGTGAAATGTGCATTTTTGCTAACACTGGCATGTTTACATCATGTGTTGTATAGTTATATCGATTAAGTTGAACTGTTACTATCAAATACAATTACTTAATTAGTCAAAACAGTCCATCAAAATGATGAACGTTTTTGCACCAAATATCTAAATCTCTCAGAAAAAGCCTTAGATCTTTGTAATCTCAACATCAGATATAACCTTGTTTATATATTTAACAAATATTTTTCCTTATCAACAAGCCTTAAATTAATCTCTTGTGAGTGCTTGAGTGGATTCAAAGTGGTCGAATCAAAAGGCTAATTCATCAACATGCTAGCTAGCTAAATGTAGCTCTGTGATATATTCCTAAATGTATTACTCTTAATTGATGCTGAAACGCTTTTATATCAAGCAATATGTCTCACCTTTAAGGAGAAATGTCGGCGAATAAGCGTGAACCGTAACTTTTTCCAAATCCGACAAAGACAACCACAGAGCAGTCAACGTTAGCTTAAACTCCGATATAGCATCCAGGCTCTGCTACTACATTGAGCATCTGATTCAAACAAAAACATTTAAAATCTGACCTGCAACGTCCTCCTAAAGAATAACATGGTTGATTTTAAAACTATAATCCAGTCCATGGCATTGGAAATAACAGATAAAACTAATACTTAACTGTAGCTAAGCTACTTAGCCAGGCATGCTAACTTTAATGCTGACGTGTCTTTCATTCTTATTTTGTTTTGTGTTTTTTTGTTTAGTAATGGATAATAAAATGCCACAACTGTCAATACTGATACACTGGCATTGATAGCTGGTATAACTGTGTTTTTTTGTATATTATGTGTGTAATTGAGATAATTTACTTCATCTAACTATTTAGCATCTAGCTAAGCTATTAGCTCAATTAGGATTTCATAGTAGGCTACATGTGTGTGTTGTTGAATGAGCATCCATGTCCAATAAATGAATGACTAACCAGCCTAAATACTGCTCTTAGGTTTGATTACTTAGCTTTGTTTGGAGGATTACAATTTGGGAGCTAGGCAAACAGTCAATCAAGTGTTATAGTGTTATATAGATATTTAATAATAATAAATAATATATTTAATTTGTTAGCGCTTTTACAGGTGCTCAGAGACGCTTTACAGATACAGTATAGTGAAGGGAAAAGAAAAGGAAGGAACAACAAATAAATATATAGTTAAAGTTAAAGTCAAATAATTTAGATTAGTTAATGTTCCCGACTTGGTCACCTTGACATATAAAGTTAAATGATTTCATTGATCTTAAAACCCTTTAGTATACTTCCATGAAGAGTTTGTAATTGGAAATGTCAATTCAGCCATTCTGTCATCCTGTTATAGTCTGTAGAAATTCAAAATACAGTTTATTGTTCTGTTAAAATACATTAAAAAGCTTGAATCTAGCTAAGATATGAGTTAAATTGGGATTGTACAGTTGGCGACATGTGTGTGTTGTTGAATGAGCATCAATGTCAAATAAATTAATGACTAACTAGCGTAAATACTGCTCTTAGGTTTGATTAGTTAGAATTTACAATTTGGGAGCTCAGCAATCAATCAAGTGTTATAGTATTATATAGATATTTATCGTAGTTGTTTGTCTCGTGGCCTCCCCCGCTCTCTAAATCTTAAATATTGTCAGCACAATGGCCTTCTGTCTCGTTAAAAACAAATTACTTTCATAATTTATTTCCCCATTCGGCTCTGACCTTCTCCACCACACAATGTTATCTCTGTTTTGTTGACATCTCTGGAAAGTTGATAACCGGTCGGGGTCGCAGACTGAAGGAAAAAAGCCTTCCCTTTCTTTTGTAGGGTCATTTGTATCCTTCCGAAGGCTGACTCACTTTCAGGTGTTGCCCATGGCTGATCAGAAAGGGTCTTTCCTAATTGAATGTGTGTGTGAAGTCCCTTGGTTTGTTGAAACAGGACAGCAATCCAATTAGTTCGTCTCTGAGAAACGGTAGTCACGACAACAACGACGCCACCTGACAATTCAACGCCAAAGGAAGGATTTGGAGGCAAAGTCGGCGTTTGATCATTTCTATTTGCGGAGACTGCTGGAAATCCATTTCTCAATTAAAAGGTGTAAGTGGGGGTAATCTCTCTTCGTCTCCACCAGCGACAAAAACAACCTCCTCTCATGTTCCTTTCTAACACCGATTGTTCAAAACCACAGCATTGATCCGTACATCTGGGGGTCTTTGTTTGCAGCGCTTGCTTTTACTGTCGCTCTCAAATCAAACGCTGCCCGCCTTCATTATGTTTCTGAGTTGAGCGAGACGACCACAGCATGTGTTGACAACCCAAGATACAGTTGCATTGAGCTACAATACATCTCTTGTAGTTCTGTGTGGGGTTTTAATTACATGTTGTGAGTGTTGGAGAATATTATTGGTGTTTGTATGTAATTTAACTTGTGTTAAAGATAAGGCTTTTAGTGTAGCTTCATTAACATCATATCCTGACACTTTCACAAACATGCTGAACGAGAAGAGATAACGTCTATAAAGAAGTTAAGGTAGCTTCGGCTTCTGATGTGCTCCAACACATTGTTGTGATACATACTGATATACACCTGAACATCAGCAGGAGAGCACTCTTTAAAGTAGAGACACTACATACTGATACACACCTGAACATCAGCAGGAGATGACTCTTTAGAGTAGAGACACTACATACTGATATACACCTGAACATCAGCAGGAGAGGACTCTTTAAAGTAGAGACACTACATACTGATATACACCTGAACATCAGCAGGAGAGGACTCTTTAAAGTAGAGACACTACATGCTGATATACACCTGAACATCAGCAGGAGAGGACTCTTTAAAGTAGAGACACTACATGCTGATATACACCTGAACATCAGCAGGAGAGGACTCTTTAAAGTAGAGACACTACATACTGATATACACCTGAACATCAGCAGGAGAGGACTCTTTAAAGTAGAGACACTACATACTGATATACACCTGGACATCAACAGGAGAGGACTCTTTAAAGTAGAGACACTACATACTGATATACACCTGAACATCAGCAGGAGAGGACTCTTTAAAGTAGAGACACTACATACTGATATACACCTGCACATCAGCAGGAGAGGACTCTTTAAAGTAGATACACTACATACTGATATACACCTGAACATCAGCAGGAGAGGACTCTTTAAAGTAGAGACACTACATACTGATATACACCTGAACATCAGCAGGAGAGAACTCTTTAAAGTAGAGACACTACATACTGATATACACCTGCACATCAGCAGGAGAGGACTCTTTAAAGTAGAGACACTACATACTGATATACACCTGCACATCAGCAGGAGAGGACTCTTTAAAGTAGAGACACTACATACTGATATACACCTGCACATCAGCAGGAGAGGACTCTTTAAAGTAGAGACACTACATACTGATATACACCTGCACATCAGCAGGAGAGGACTCTTTAAAGTAGAGACACTACATACTGATATACACCTGAACATCAGCAGGAGAGGACTCTTTAAAGTAGAGACACTACATACTGATATACACCTGCACATCAGCAGGAGAGGACTCTTTAAAGTAGAGACACTACATACTGATATACACCTGCACATCAGCAGGAGAGGACTCTTTAAAGTAGAGACACTACATACTGATATACACCTGCACATCAGCAGGAGAGGACTCTTTAAAGTAGAGACACTACATACTGATATACACCTGAACATCAGCAGGAGAGGACTCTTTAAAGTAGAGACACTACATACTGATACACAGTGAAGAACAGTCAACCCTGATTTGCATATTTTCCCCAGTTGTTTTATTATTTTAATCTTATTAAAATGTTTTTTTTAATATTCTGTTGCTTTTTTATTCATTTTGTATATTTTTTTAAATGACAATTGTTCACAAATATTCTGCATTTCCATTTCTATATTTGTATACTTCAAATATGGTTTTTCATATCCATGTCACCTCAGTTCCCACCAATCAGCAGGTGTACAATGTTAATGACCGTTTCCATGGCTACGGTCACACAGCGGTGGCTCGGGTTAACGATTCAGAGACCTGACCAATCAGTGAGTCACGTCCCAGGAGAGCAATCTGTCCCCGAGAGTGAAAGGTGCAATAAACACAAATCAGTGAGAGCTGACAGGAACACAAGGGACACCTGTGACTTTGACATCTTGTTCATTTCTATCGCATGTTGTCCTCCTGGTTTGACTATTTTAAAAGCATAATAGTATAACTAATCCCCAAATCTATGTTTCACCTTTTTAAAGCAACTCTATTCCTACTTATTACCACAAGTTTTACGATCAATAGACCTCATCTACACAGAAATCCAGCCTAATTTATGAGTTAAAAAAAGAAAGATATTTCCTACGGTGCCCCCAGAATACCAGATGCAGTACATTTGGATACAACTAATGAAAGTCGTGTGTTCTCATGGAAAACGTTGCACACAGTACAAGCAGCCATACAAAACAAACCTTTATCCCAACATAAAAACACGGACAAAGTTAAAGTAATAACCCTTAAAATCAAAAACTGTAAATCTTGACGAGGATATCTGTCTAATATCTATTCAGAATATGTCTTTACACTCGATATAAGACCCGATAACTTAAAGGTGGGGTAGGGAAGTTTCAGAACAGGCTCGAGATACACTTGTTATATTCCATGGAATGCTCTTAACATCCCGATAGCAATGGATATCTGAAGTGCTTTGACAACAAATCCATAAAAAGATGTCATCTGTAGAAGCTGTGATACTGTAAAAAGTACGGCCTACCTGCCTGTCAGCCTTCCCTCGGGGCACACACTTACCTCGTGCCCTCATTGGTCATGTGCGCGTTTCGTGTGTGTTGGAGGAGGGGCTCTGTGAGGAAGTGGCAGATTTACTCCGGTTGTGTATTTTCAAATTCTAGCGATCTCGAGCCGGTTTCTCAAACGTACCTACCCCACCTTTAAGAAGTGGCGATGCAGTGAGATATAAGGTCTTGCTTTTAGACATCTTGTGAAGTCAAAGATTCTTAAAAACATATGTTTTCAAGTTGTATCTCAGATGAGTTTACATTTCTATTGGAAACACACGGACTAATGAATCACCAGAAAGCAGAATGCTATCGAGCATTACTGGCGTACTTCCTAACACAACATCTCCTGATCCCGGTCAAATGAAGCTCTTTCAGGAAGACTGGTACATTCAGCCCGCAGCTGCTTATCATCACGGGCGTCTCTTTAACCTATTACATTCACCTCATTCTCCAGCAGCCAATCAGCGAGCTGCAGCCACACTTTAAAATGGTTCTCCTCTCCCCTGCAGTCAGCTGTGTTTCAGGTGTTCATGCCGCCCGCCTCCTCTCCTCACATCTCCTCATCAAACCCAGATCTTCAGCACCAGTGTCTAGACCCCGGGGTCCCTATGTGCTCACGGCTGCAGGGGTCTAATCGCCAAAGACTTAACATTTATCACACGGCATGCGTCAATAAATGTTCTTTAAACAAAATGAAGTCTCTCCTGATTGAAATACAGTTCAAAATAAATGTTCCCAGATAATTACAAGATGTTATTGATTTAAATATCCCACCTTATTTCAGGAAATCTTACCAAGCAAATGTCCACTTTCATTATTAGGCTACTTGTTTTTGGAGCAGCATGTTTTCAAAAAGTGTTCTGTCCTGTTCTTGGTGATGTCGTGCCGATTCAGGGTTAAATACAACATCTTGTAATTGAGATGTCACTGTGTGTCCACAGTGGAGGACTTGAGCACTCGTGTGAAGAAGAGACAGCCACTAAACAGTGGGTTCTGCGTAGCTGCTTTCAACATAAAGTCTGACTGGTTTCGGTTCCGATCAGAAGTTTCAAAATAAACCTGTTATTGACCACAGATGCCCACACTATGCTGCAACTCAACAACAACAACAACAACAACAACAACAACACCACCACCACCACACTAGGATGTCTGTATCATTTAATCACGTATCACAACAATGTATAGGAAAATACTATGATAATAATATAAAGGTTTTGTATTGTTGTTGTCTGCCATACTCTCTGTATGTTTGTTATGTAATATGAACACACACACACACACACACACACACACACACACACCTCCCAACACAGCTTCATCCTCCTCCTCTTCCTCTCCCCCTCTTCTGCAACAGTCATGTCACAGACTGCATCTCAGATCAGCGGGGAATATTACATTTCAGCTATTTATAAACTCTGTGCATGAGAGATAATAAACACACACACACACACACACACACACACACACACACTAACACACTTTACATTTCCGATCAATAGCTGCTTCTGTTCTGAGCATAGAACTGGATATTGGAGTGTGTGCGCGTGTGTGCGTGCGTGTGTGTGTGTGTGTGTAAGATCATTTTTCATTGCTTTGCATTAATGTCATCACTCATCACATTCTTTCCTGTTGTTGTTTACAAGCTTGTGTACACAACTGCAATTATTTGTATTTTATTTCACAGTTGGTACTGTTCCTAATGTTTTAATAAACTTACTCCCAATAATTTGTATTTTTTCTACTATTTATTGATGTATTTATATACATGTTCACGTAATTATTGTATTTATTACTTATTAAAGTACTTCTATATTGTATGTACATTTAATTTGGACATTTATGATGATTTTCTATACACTGTATTGTAATGTTCTGGTACTGTCATGTTGTAATTAATGAATTAACTTAGTATATTATTCTTCTTTATTTTACCTATAACATTATTTATACAGTCTCTATTTTTATTTTAATATGTTCTGGTACAGTGTAAACGTTATTGTATTCCTAATTGATTCTTTCAATTATTTAATGAAAATCTTCAAATAAATAAATGTTATTTTTAATCGTATTTATAGGCCTAAAACATAATTGTATACACATTTTCCGCATTGTATTACCTATATTTGTCTGCAGCAAATATTTTAATCTTTACTAAGATATTATTAATTATTATTGTATTTTTTTTTCTGATATAATAAATCCACATTTTCCTGTATCAGCCTCTTCCTGCACTTCACATGTTGACAGGGATCTCCTTTGCGCGCAGAAGCCCCTTAAGTCCTGCTCCTGGTGTATTTCCCTAATATTCCTTATTTCTTATTTCGCTGATATTCCTGCTTTATTCCTGGTTTATTTGCACAGTTTATTCCTGGTTTATTTGCACAGTTTATTCCAGCGGAAATCCCAGAATCACCGTGTTTGTTTTTCCAGGTGAAGCTACACACATTGACACAGAGCAGACACAGAAATGGTCTCTCGGGTTGCTTTGAGGAAGGGGATGGAAACACGAGCAAACACGCAGCTAATTATGAAACATAATTCTCCTTTAATCCACTCACCGATTCTCCTGTCCGCAGCAGTGGAGAAGCAGCTCAAGGAAACGAGGAAGAGGAGGCGGAGGAAGGAAAAAGGCTCCATGTCTCCTCTGGGTTTTTTTTATTCTCTCAAGGTGTTTAAAAGGACATTTTATTTTCTCTCTCCTCCACCGAGGTTCGGTTGGTTTTCCGGCCGCCTCAGAGTGTCTGCTCGGCGGATAGAGGAGCAGAGGAGAGCCCGGGATGGATGGATGTTGGAGGAGAGGAGAGAGGAGGCAGGGCGTTTCTGCTTCAGGAGAATCAGACCCAACTGCGTCAAGGCAGTTGTGGTTGGATAAGGTACTTCCGGCGCAGGTTTTCAAAATAAAAGTCTGGAAAATTGAGTTGTTTCATTTTCCAAAATTAAAATAAATTAAGATAAAATAGACAAGATGGACCTTTATTAATCCCCGGCGGGAAATTCAGTAGTTTAACAGCAACAGGGTAAGAAGACTGAAAAACAGGACAGCACAGATTCACGCCGATTAATAAAATCAAAGATAACAATTAAAAATGATAAAATAACTATAAAATAAGAAATGAATTAAAATGAACATATATACATATTAGATATATTTACATGTGTGTGTGAAAACAGTGATTACTGACTCATCTCACATCTTGAAAATAGAAATACAATTTATTACAAACTCAATCCAGGTACACTCCTTCTCTGGAGGACAGAGGACCTGAGACGGGTGTGTTGATTCTGTTGTAACTAAATGTATAACTGCTTTGCACACGCATGGATTAACATTGATTTAATACATTAATGTAGCCTTTGTTTCTACTAAAAGAGGTGTCGACCAGCTGGGGACAACAAGAAAATGGGCGCAATCGAGTGTGACTATAAACAAAAAGTAATCATTATTATATTAATATTGACAATAACAACCGACCGTGTGACAAACTAAAGAAAAAAGCACATTTTCAGACCTTATTTCTAATTTTAGGAGATGTCAATTAATTCCAATTTTCTCAATTTTAAAAGCCGTTATTTGTGAATTTATTTGTAATTATTTGATATTTTTCAGAAGATTTTGTCGTCATCTTACTCCAATGTTCTGTATTTTTCAAAGCCATTATTTTCACTAAAAGCTTATTTTTCTCATATTTTTACAATTTTACAAAAAGGGGAATTTCTTTTGTGTTGCAGATAATTTCTCTTAGTTTGGGTACCAATGTGAATTTTTTAAATGTCACTATTTGTACTTTTTTGTGTAATAAAAAGTTTTTTTAAATAAAGAAAATGCAATCAGAAGTGTTTTTATTAATGTGAAAAGTGGTGCAAACACATATATATATATATAGAAATGTTATCCATTGGGATAAACCCCTTGAGATGCACCATCTCGTTTTCAAGGGGGTCCCGACAATAGCAACAACTTACAGACATACATAAACAAAAATACAAAATGCAAAACATGACACACAAGACAAACCACATACAGTGTGTTAAGTAAAATTCAAGCAATGCACACAATCATTACAATTTGAGAGACAGTCGAGCAAATCAGTTTCATCAATATCAGTTTCATTAATAACAAGTGCAGACCAGTTGAAAGTGAGATGATAATGCATGTTTAAATAAACCCAATGATGCAAGAGATCTAATGGCAGCAGGTTAAGTATTCCAGTCTGTTGGGGCTTTAAACATGAACGCTCTTCTGCCAATCAATTTTTTTGCAGAGGGGACAGAGAAATAAATCTGAACAGAATGTTTAACTTAAATAAGGGGGGTAGTTAAGATAAATGCATTTAAATATCAGCTGAAGCCAATGCGTGTGTCTTCTTACATTTAAAGAAGGCCATTTAAGTTGGTTATACATTGTGCAGTGATGTGTACGAAAAGGACAACCAAGAACACATCTACATAGTCTGTTGTAGGCTATGTTGAGTGGAGCAAGATCTGATTTATGTGCATTTTGGTAGACAACATCACAATAGTCCATAATCGGAAGAATAAGTTGAGAGGCAATTCTCTTTCGGACAATGAGCGTAAAACAATTGCGAGAGCGGTGTAAAACACTGATTCCGTAATTGACTTTTTGTATTACATGCTTTATATGTAGTTTAAATGAATGTTCAGAGTCTAGCCATACACCAAGATATTTAAAGCTATCAACTTTATGCAGAGAAGTGCCATCCTTACATGTTATTACTACATTATGTTTGGATTTGAGCTTCTGCCTGGTACCAAAGACCATGGCATAAGATTTTGTTTTGTTAAGCAGTAGTTTATTGTGTGATAGCCAGTCCTGTAAGATATTAAAATCCGATTGGAGAGAGATGTGCATTTGTGAAAAATCTGATTTGGATGTATATATGACAGTGTCATCAGCATAAAGGTGAGTACAACAATTAATGAGACAAGAAGATAGATCATTTATGTAAATAGAGAACAGAAGTGGGCCCAGAGTTGATCCTTGGGGTACACCCTTTTGTTGGATCAACAGGTCAGACTGTTTTCCATTAACAACCACACATTGCTTTCTACTGTGAAGGTACGAGTTAAACCATAACACTGTATTATTAGAAAGGCCAATGCCGTGAAGTTTATCCAAGAGCAGATATCGATCAACGAAATCAAAGGCTTTTGTCAAGTCAATAAAAATGGCACCTGTGAGTTCACCGTCATCTGCAGCAGAGTACAAGTCATTCGTAAATTTAAGTAGGGCAGTTGTTGTGGAGTGATTAGGCCTGAGACCAGATTGAACCGGAGATAAAATATTATAAGTATTGAGATAATGTGACAGTTGATTATAAATTATTTTCTCCAAAACTTTGGAAATAGAGCAGATTATAGAGATTGGTCTATAATTATTTGTATCAAGTAAATCACCACCTTTATGCAGTGGAATGATGCGTGCACATTTCCAAATCATCGGCAACTCACAGGTGGACAAAGACAGGTTGAACAAATCAGCAAGTGGGTACATGAGAATATGGGACGCCAGTTTTATGAACCTGTTTTCTATACCATCGAGTCCTGCACTGCCATCCACTTTTAATTCTGTGATAGCATTTTGAACTTCGTGTGGTAGAATCTTCTTAAAAGAAAAATAACTGTTGCAGTATGAATTACTATTAGAAATATCAGTCGTTAAATAGGAGTCAGATAGTAGTGTGGAACATACATTAGCGAAATGCTGATTACATATTTGGGCAATGGATAATGGGTCATGAATTATTGTATCAGCAGTTCTTATTTTATTAATAGAATGTTTACCCTGATTTGTTTAAAATAGATTTAATTTTAGTCCAAAATTGCTTGGGATTAGTTCGATTTAGCATTTCGTGTTTTAGTTTTACTCAGATTTCGGAGATGCCTGTATACTTCCCAATCGGCTATAGTTCTTGAATGATGATATATCGACCATGCTTTATCCCTTTCCCTAAAGAGACTGATGAGTTCAGAATTGATCCAAGGGATATGTTGACCTTTGACCTTAACCGTTCTCACAGGTGCATGTTTGTTCATGACATCAGTGAGCTCTATATGCAGAAAATCCCAAGCATCTTGTACAAAAGGTATTTGTTGAAATATGTCTCAATTAAATGCAACAACATCATTAATAAATAAATCAACATTCAATTTTTTATATTGTCTGATTTTGACTAGTTTTGGAGGCAGTTTAATTAATTTGATTTTCCATACGCAATAAACAATTGAATGATCGCTGAAGCAATCCGACATGACACCAGCTTTTAAGATTCTGTCAGGGTGCGACACCAGTATCCAGTCAAGCAGAGATTGGGTTCTAGGAGTGATACGAGTTGGCTCATTAATTAGCTGTTTAACATTTAGACTACTGAAAAGTCTTTTCTCTCTATCAGATGATTTATCCAACCAATTTGTGTTGAAATCACCAAGCAAGATTATTTCATTTCCGCAGGAAATGGAGTTGATAGTGTCAATTATGTGGTTAAAAGACTCTGGAGGCGAAGAAGGTGGCCGATAGATGCTACCAATAGTTAAAGTAGAGACGCTAGATACTGATATACACCTGAACATCAGCAGGAGAGGACTCTTTAAAGTAGAGACACTACATACTGATATACACCTGAACATCAGCAGGAGAGGACTCTTTAAAGTAGAGACACTACATACTGATATACACCTGGACACCAGCAGGAGAGGACTCTTTAAAGTAGAGACACTACATACTGATATACACCTGAACATCAGCAGGAGAGGACTCTTTAAAGTAGAGACACTACATACTGATATACACCTGGACACCAGCAGGAGAGGACTCTTTAAAGTAGAGACACTACATACTGATATACACCTGAACATCAGCAGGAGAGGACTCTTTAAAGTAGAGACACTACATACTGATATACACCTGGACACCAGCAGGAGAGGACTCTTTAAAGTAGAGACACTACATACTGATATACACCTGAACATCAGCAGGAGAGGACTCTTTAAAGTAGAGATGCTACATACTGATATACACCTGAACATCAGCAGGAGAGGACTCTTTAAAGTAGAGACACTACATACTGATATACACCTGAACATCAGCAGGAGAGGACTCTTTAAAGTAGAGACACTACATACTGATATACACCTGAACATCAGCAGGAGAGGACTCTTTAAAGTAGAGACACTACATACTGATATACACCTGAACATCAGCAGGAGAGGACTCTTTAAAGTAGAGACACTACATACTGATATACACCTGAACATCAGCAGGAGAGGACTCTTTAAAGTAGAGACACTACACATTACTTTATAATTATTTTCTTAATCCTAAAAATAAATAAAAAATGCAAATATCTTGTTTCAAATAAAAAAACAGAGATTTTTTCCTGTCTGCTCTTTTATTAACAAAAAAAACCCCAACATTTTATTTTTCTACAGACACGTAAAGGTGGCACTCATCTCACGTGTTGAAAACAGAAACACCATTTATTACAAACTAAACTGTTAATGTTTTTTGTCTCAATGTGTTGAATGCATAAAGGACATTTTGAAGACGGAAATAACAAACATTAACAGCAAAAACAAAATACATTTCTCATCAAATATCTCCGATGAAAGAAGCTCTGGTGCTTCCTCCGTCTCGTGCTTTCCAACAGAAACGACAACATACAAATAAATCAATATCGATATTCAACACATATTTAGAGCAAAGTTGACATTTACTCACAAGAAGACGTTAAAGGAATGGTTTGCTCATGACACTCATTTTTAAATAATTATCATCCGATAGAACAGACCAGTCTCTGCCAGTCTCTCTCTTTTTTTTTAATCCGACGACATCATCAGTGATTTTAAACTGATTATATACCGACATAACATCAACACTGTGGGCGCCGCCATTTTACGGACGTGACGTCAACCATGCGTTTGGTTTTCGAAGACACGTTGATCTCCATGTTATTTACTGTAGTTTCTCTCTTCAAATACGCCTCGCTGTATCGCGAGATATTGCCACAATTCTGATAGGAACAATCCACGGAATGCTCGGTTCCACCTGTTGCCGAAAAGGTAAGCGTAGGAAGTACATTCGGAGGCAGTGGCTAGCGAAATGTGGCCGGCCCGAACCGAGAGATTCACAGGCTCATGTAGGCAGCGAACATTTCAAAATGTCCGGACGACTACTCTGAGAGTATGATAACACATAACATGGGATTTATGGAACAACCATTACGTAATGGAGATGCAGTACCATCGGTCTGTCTGGTGTCATCACCGACCAGGACGCCAGTTCGGCCCGTTGAGAAATCGCCCTCTGCAAGTGTGAAGCGACGGAGGAGCAGAAGTAGTGCTCGGAGTAAGAATAAGGTATGTTATAGCGCATTTCCATTGCAGCGGCTAGCCCCGTTTTAACGTCCTTTAGCGTCCAGGCCAGGACAGTTTTTGGTGGCCTTTCCATATAGCGTAGTACCGGCTAGTGTGTATTTCCCCCCAGTTTTTACCGGCCCCATAAAATCGTGATTCTATGGCCAGGGACAACGAAGCTGAGTATGCTAAACTAGAGAGGGAATCGCTAGCAAGGGTGGTACTACATGCATACATATAGTATCTTATATCATCTTCCTATTATACACACATGCATTTCCAAACATTTGGACTACCTATGTTGCAAATGTATTATCTTTTCAATTTACACACGGCATCTATTGCACGTCTGTCCGTCCTGGGAGAGGGATCCCTCCTCTGTTGCTCTCCCTGAGGTTTCTCCATGTTCCCCTTTAAACTGTGGGTTTTCTCCGGAAGTGTTTTCCTTGTACGATGTGAGGGTCTAAGGACAGAGGGTCTGAGGACAGAGGGTCTGAGGACAGAGGGTGTCGTATTGTCATACTGATATGTATGGCTGAATTCCCCCATCCAATCTCTTCACATTGGTCAAAACTTCTTCCTCTGCTGACCAGTCCGAACTCAAATACTCCGACATGTTTCCGTGTGTTGACAAAGTGAACGCATGGATGACGTCACGACCATCACGTGACTACTGAAAATGGCAAAAATGGCGACGGCCAGGCGGAATATACAGGTGTTGATAAAAAAGAGCTATACAATCATTATTTACTGGGGAATATCGCTGATTTCTTCAGGGTATGGTTTAAACATAATGTTTCACTAAATACTGAAGTTTGGAATAATGATCTAATGAGTGGACCATTCCTTTAAAGCACATCCCATAATGTTGATTGACAGCTGATCTCTGTGCAGTGAAGACATGAACACTCAGCTCTCAGCAACAATGATGGACGCAACGAGTTTAAGAAGTACAAGAGTTCCTCAAATGTCTTCAGGCTATTTCAGTTTACAGAACTCAGCTGTGTCTCCGTTATCACAAACCCAAACTCCAGCATGTAGCGGCCGAGTGAACGTGGTCTGGACTCTGTGGAGGAGAGTCATGGTGTCAGAGACGCTGTAGAAGGACAGAACACCTGCTCTGTGATCCAGGTACACTCCTACTCTGGAGGACAGAGGACCCGAGACGGTAGTTTCGATATTGTTGTAACAAAATGAATATCCGTTTTGTTTACAATCTAACGCCCAGGATTTGTCATTGAATCCAAATCTACACCCGTCCCCTTCTCTGATGATATTCTTGTATGAGACTGCGACACAAACTCTCCCCCCTCTCCGCTCCACCTCCCAGTAACACCGTCCAGTCAGACCCTCTCTGCTCAGGACCTGCGGCCATTCAGTGAACCTGTCTGGGTGACTGGAATAACACTGTTGTCCCACGAGTGTTGCTTTTCTGCCCCTCTCCGATAATACCAGCCAATCATATGCTGTGTTTGGGTCCAGAGTGACTTCCTGTGAGTATCTGAAGAACCCAGCTCTGGAGGCGGGCTCTGCTGCTGGCCGTAAAACATCCACTTCAGTCGGTGAGACGTTTGTCCATTCCTCTCTCAGGACGTCCTGTAGTTTGTCTCTGACTGCTGACAGGGCCGCCATCACGTCCTCAAAGTAGCTCAGAGGACGGATGTTGGTGCTGGAGGAGTGTGTAGCTCCACTGAGGGCTGGCAGTGAGGAGGGGTAGCTGAGCAGGAACTGGTTGTGGTCCTCTGTGTGAGACAGCAGCTCCAGCTCAGCGTCTCTCCTCTTCAGCTCAGAGATCTCCTGCTCCAGCTTCTCCTGGAGCTCTCTGACTCGACTCACTTCCCTCTCCTGCTCGGATCTGACCTGCTGCTTCACATTAGAGCTTCTCTTCTGCAAGAGACGGATCAGCTCAGTGAACGTCTTCTCACTGTCCTCCACTGCTTTGTCAGCAGAGCCATTAACGGCCTCCACCTCCTGCTGAAGCCGCTTCACCTCCTTCTCTCTGTCCTGGATCCTCTGCTGGATGTTGAGTCGACTCCCCTCCAGCTCTCTCTGCCTCTCAGTCCTCTCTGCTGCAGCTGACACCGTGTCGTGGCCTTTGTGTTCGTCCACAGAGCAGAGAGAACAGATACTCTGCTGATCAGTGCGGCAGAACAGCTTCTTCACCTCGCCGTGATGAGAGCAGATGTTCTCCTGGAGCTTCTTGGAGGGCTCCACCAGCTTGTGCTTTTAAACGTAGCTGCGTCAAAGTGAGGCTGGAGGTGTTTCTCACAGTAAGAGGCCAGACACTGCAGGCAGGACTTACAGGCTCTCAGTTTTCTCCCAGTGCAGACATCACAGGCCACGTCTCCAGCTCCAGCATAGCAGAGATCAGAAGGAGCCGCTTGGAGTCCAGTCTTCTTCAGCTCCTCCACTAAATCTGCTAACATGGTGTTCTCCAGCAGGACAGGCCTCGGTGAGAAGCTCTGCCTACACTGAGGGCAGCTGTAGACTTCCTTCTCATCTTCTCCATCCCAGTGGGTTTTAATACAGTCCATGCAGTAGTTGTGTCCACAGGAAGTAGTCACCGGATCCTTTAGTAGATCGAGACAGATGGAACAAGAGAAGGTTTCCCGGTCCAGCTGAACTCCTTTCTGCGCCATCTCATCGCTCAGTGACAGCGAGAGTCTGAGTTTCACCTCCTGAGAGCTGAACCTAGTGTGAGTGTGATCTGAATAGCATGTGTGTGTGCAGTGCATCACTCGTTACACCCATCCTCCAGCTGCAGCTCTACGGGGGAGGGAACCAGGAAGTATGACGCAATTCATACGGGGGAGCGTTGTTAAAGAGACAGTGCGAGTGAGAGTTCAGTGTCAGGCTGATCCAACTGTGAAAACACAAGGTGCTTTGAAGGCTGACTTAATGAGCGATTTATTATCTAAATATATACCGTTGTATCTTATCTTATCTTTCCAGTCAGGCTGTTTTGATATAAGCAGAGTTGGAAAGTACATTTACTCAAGTATTGTAGCTCGGTAGTTTATCGACATATTTATACTTTGAGTATTTCCATGTAATGCTACTTTATACTACATTTCAGATGCAGATATGTACTATTTTTCCTCCTGTACATTTAATTTACTTTGTGCATAAACACATGACATGATGATAGGGTATCAGGAAATACTTTACTACTAATCCACACAGTCTGCAAATGTTGTCCAACTTGACCAAAGACTAAATGTTTTGACATGTATATAAACAACTGGATAATATAATAACCATCGTGTCTGTATTTGTATATATGTACTGTAGTATATATATAATGTTATGCAACTGTCTGTATGTGTTTTATAATTGGTATATTTATGTATTAGGACACCCTTGAGAATGAGATGCTACATCGCAACGGGCTATCCTTCGAAAAATAAATAAATGATAATAAAATACTTTGAAAAGATCCATTCTGCATATCGAGTGATATACCTGATGGTACTTTTGTACTACCATTATGCAGAATGAGTATTTGTACATAAACTATAAGGGTATTTTGATGCTAATACTTTGTACTTTCCCTTAACCCTCCTGTTGTGTTCCGGTGAAATCCGACCGATTCATCAATCAATCAATCAATGTTTATTTATACAGCCCAATATCACAAATGTTACATTTGTCTCAGTGGACTTCACAGTGTGTACAGAATATCAGTATGACAATACGACACCCTCTGTCCGTAGACCCTCTGTCCTTAGACCCTCTGTCCTTAGACCCTCATCATCGTACATGGAAAAACTTCCAAAGAAAACTCAGTTTAAAGGGAACAATGGGAGAAACCTCAGGGAGAGCAGCAGAGGAGGGATCCCTCTCCAGGACGGACAGACGTGCAATAGATGCCGTGTGTAAATTGAAAAGATAATACATTTGCAACATAGGTAGTCCAGATGTTTGGAAATGCATGTGTGTATAATTGGAAGATGAATCCACGAGGATATCCATCCAGGACCTATGATCCAGGACCACAGCCACGACTCAAGATCCAGGGCTCACGATCCAGGACACATGACCGCAGGATCATCCATGACTCCGGATCCCGGCGTATATAGACACCAAAAAGAAAGACATTTGGGGAAGCTGGGTTAATCGGAACATGAGAGGACACAGGTATAGACAGAGAGAAGGGAAGAAGTAAGATGTCCCCCGACAAACTAAGCCTATATCAGCAAAACTAGGGGCTGAATCTAATCAGCCCTAACTATAAGCTTTATCAAAAAGGAAGGTCTTAAGCGCACTCTTAAAAACGGATAGGGTGTCTGCCGCCCGAACACAAACTGGAAGCTGATTCCACAAATGTGGAGCTTGATAAGAAAAGGCTCTGGCTCCCATTGTACTTTTAGAGACTCTAGGAACAACCAACAACCCTGCATTCTTGGAACGCAATGCCCTAGTAGGACAGTAGGGATATAATGAGTTCTTTAAGGTAAGATGGCACCTGCCCATTAAGGGCTTTGTAGGCGAGAAGAATAATTTTAAATTCTATCCTGTGTTCTATAGGGAGCCACTATAAGGCAGCCAGAACAGGAGTAATGTGGTCCCTTTTCCTAACTCTGGTTAGTACACGAGCCGCAGCATTTTGAATCAGCTGAAGCGACTTGACTGACTTCTTGGTACTCCCTGATAGTAAAGAGTTACAATAATCCAGCCTAGAAGTAACAAATACATGGACTAGTTTCTCTGCATCGTTTTGAGGCAAGATATGCCTGATTTTTGCAATGTTACGTAGATGGAAGTAGGCGGTCCTTGAAATTGATTTTATGTGGGCGTTAAAGGATAAATCCTGATCAAAGATAACACCAAGATTCCTTACAGTCTCACTGGAGGCCAAATTAATGCCATCCATAGTTAGTATATCTTTAGATAATTTGTTTCGTAGATTCTTTGGGCCAAGTACAATAACTTCAGTTTTGGTCGTGTTTAACATCAAAAATGTTAAGGTCATCCACGTTTTTAAATCCTTAAGGCAATCTTGAATTTTATTTAGATGATTAATTTCATCAGGCTTGATTGATAAATATAGTTGAGTATCATCCGCATAACAATGAAAGTTTACAGAATGATTCCTTATAATATTGCCTAAACGGAAGCATATATAATGTGAACAAAATAGGTCCGAGCACTGAGCCCTGTGGCACTCCATGGCTAACTTTGGTTTGCTCGAAAGATTCATCGTTAACACGTACAAACTGAGAGCGTTCAGATAGATAGGACCTAAACCAGCCTAAAGCAGTTCCCTGTATGCCAACCAAGTGCTCTAGTCTTTGCAATAGGATGTCATGGTCGATAGTATCAAATGCAGCACTGAGATCGAGCAAAACAAGAATAGAGACAAGTCCCTTGTCTGAGGCTATTAGAATGTCATTTGTGACTTTAACCAGAGCTGTCTCTGTGCTATGATGTGTTCTAAAGCCAGACTGAACATCTTCAAATAAATCATTGTTTTTTAAGTAATCACACACTGTTTTGCGACCGCTTTCTCAAGAATTTTTGAGAGGAATGGAAGATTAGAAATAGGTCTATAGTTGGCTAAAACCTCTGGATCGAGGTTGTGCTTTTTAAGAAGCGGTTTTATCACTGCTACTTTGAATGATTGTGGAACATAGCCTGATAATAAAGACATATTCATAATATGTAATAAAGAAGTGCTAATTAATGGAAAAACTTCATTCAACAGCTTAGTTGGAATTGGGTCTAACATGCACGTTGATGGTTTAGAAGAGAGAATCATTGAATGTAATTGTTCAAGGTTTATGGCTGAAAAGCATTCTAGTTTACTATCTAGTGTAATATTAGAACTTACGATTCCGGGAGCTGTTGATAACACTATACTGGTCAAAGGCAAGAGGTCATTAATTTTGTTTCTAAGAGTAACAATTTTATCGTTAAAAAAGCACATAAAATCATTACTACTGAGTGCTATGGGAATAGAAGGCTCAATCGAGCTGTGGCTCTCTGTCAGCCTGGCTACAGTGCTGAAAAGAAACCTTGCATTATTCTTATTCTCATCTATTAATGAAGAGTAGTATGCTGCTCTCGCTTTACGCAGTGCTTTCTTATATTCATTGAGAGTATTATGCCAAATTAAACGAGATTCTTCAAGTTTAGTGGAACGCCATATCCTTTCAAGTTGTCCTTTCAATTTACTACTTTCATCAATCACACTTTTTTGTTTTACATCATGCATCACAGCATCACACCTCACACAGACACACACACATACACACACACACACACACATCACACTATCACACGAACACCCATGCACCCCGGATCACACACAACACACACACACACACACACACACACACACACACACACAATGTGTTTCCCCCCTCTTATGTGCCCATCCCCCCACATGGATCACACCTGGCACTCGCAATACATGTTCAGTGTCTATTCTTTGTATATTTACTGCAGTTCTTCATGTGTACCAGTAGTCTGATACAATATGTACAGTTTGAAAGGGTGTTAACTTAAATGTGGTGAGGATTCATAGTTTTTGTGTTAATGTAATAGCAGTTCAAACAGGACCGGTCACATTTGACCGTGAACACCAAAGTAAGGGGGGAAACGAAGACAACAGGAGGGTTAAGTCATTTTTTTAATTCAGGTCCTTTAATTGTAATTAATTATTTTAGAACCATAGTACTTGTACTTTCATTTAATTAAAGGATCTGAGTACTTCTTCCAACACTGGCAATACGCTATGTGAATAAAACATTTACAAGGTTCTTGGAAAACTTTGTTCACACCCACTAAACAGTATTTTAGTAAGTACTCCTCTGCTGATGTTCAGGTGTACAGTATATCAGTATGTAGTGCCTCTACTTTAAAGAGTCCTCTCCTGCTGATGTTCAGGTGTATATCAGTATGTAGTGTCTCTACTTTAAAGAGTCCTCTCCTGCGGATGTTCAGGCGTATATCAGTATGTAGTGTCTCTACTTTAAAGAGTCCTCTCCTGCTGATGTGCAGGTGTATATCAGTGTCTCTACTTTAAAGAGTCCTCTCATGCTGATGTTCAGGTGTATATCAGTATGTAGTGTCTCTACTTTAAAGAGTCCTCTCCTGCTGATGACACGCAAATTCGTGAAGCGTTCCTCATTTTTAGATCATTGATAGACATGCACCCCTGCGTACATTTAGAGTGAAGGGACGAGACAATCCTTGGTTTTCTGCTAATCTGTCCAGTCTCCTTCATGAGAGAAACAAGGCCTGGGCAAAGGATAGGAAATCAGGCTCAGAGGCAGAAGGCCTGCGTTTTAGGCAGCTAATAAATAGCTTCACTTCACATGTCAAAAGTGCCAAATCAAAGTACTATCTGTCAGTAACCACAAATAATCGGAATAATCCTGGAACATTTTGGAAAGCCATTACATCGTTATCCACCGGCGATATCCGTAATGAGCTACCTCCGTGCCTCACCACAGCATCTGGCTCTATATCGGACAGGGCTACTATGCTAAATTGCTTTAATGAGCATTTTGTGTCCTGTGGCTCTCTCTTTGATTCTGTGACTAACTCTGCTTCTGTGAACACCCCAATCTGTGGCTCTGAACAATGTGGTCTGGAAAACTCTTTCAGTTTTACTCCCTTTACTGTTGATGTTGTTCGTGAAGCTTTAACCAAGCTAGATCCTAAGAAACCGGCTGGCCCGGACAACGTAGAACCTTTCTTTTTAAAGATAGCTGCAGATTGTATTGCTCTCCCTCAGCACTAACACAATTCCAAAAGTATGGAAGTCAGCTTATGTCTTGCCTTTGCTAAAAGGAGGGGAGGCCACCTTATTAAATAACTATAGGCCAATCTGTAAATTGTCAGTTCTGGCGAAGGTGCTCGAACGCCTAGTGAGTGAACAGGTAAAGGAGTTTTATGTACAAATGACATCCTGTCTAAACATCAGTCAGGATTCAGAAAGCAGCACAGCACCATCACTGCCACAATGAAAGTGGTGATGTGACATTACGAGTATTTTAGATCATAAGCAGCTCTGTTTATTGACCTTTCCAAAGCGCTCGACACCGTTGATCATCGCATTTTAAAGCAGAGGCTAGCCAGTATAGGCATATCCAGCCATGCAGTGGGTGGTTTGTGAACTACCTCTCTGAAAGGTCCCAATGTGTTCACTTTGATGGGCTGTCTTCTGAGTGGTTAAACATGGCTAATGGTTTTCCTCAAGGTTCTGTTTTAGGTCCACTTTTATTCTCCATATATATTAACAGTTTAGGTGAACATGTGGATGAAGCTACTTTACATTCAATTGCAGATGATTCCGTGACGTATTGTGCAGGTCCCTCCATTCAGGAGGCTGGTGTTAAATTACAGGCTGTTTTTAACACTATTCAGACTCAGCTCTCTGAACTAAAGCTTCTTTTAAATGTTGATAAAACCAAGGTAATGCTATTTTCAAAAACTAAAAAGACACCAGAGCCTGTTTTAGATATTGTAACTACTCAAGGAATACAACTTGAAGTGGTTACCTGTTATAAATACCTTGGTATCTGGCTTGATGATTGTCTCTCTTTTAAACTTCATGTCAATAACCTGCTTAAAAAACTGAGGGTTAGGCTAGGTTTCTTCTACAGGAACAAGTCCTGTTTCTCGCTTGAGGCCAGGAAAAGGCTCTGTGACCTTTGACCTGTGCTGGACTCTGGGGATCTGGTCTATATGAATGCACCTGCCAATTGCCTGGTCCAGTTAGATGCTGCGTATCACAGCGCACTGAGATTTGTGACAAACTGTAAAGCATTAACCCTTCACTGTACCCTGTATGCAAGGGCTGCTTTGCCTTCACTAACTGTACGGAGGCTCAGTCACTGGTACATCTTTATATACAAAGCCATGTTAGGGAAACTTCCATCTTATATCTGCTCCCTGATCTCACGGAGAAGTGTAAGTGGCTACTGCCTGAGATCGAATGCTGTGGTTTTATTAAATGTGCCAACTGCTAGGACTGTCTTAGGGAAGACAGCTGTTAGATGCGCAGCTCCTCTGTCTTGGAACAGTCTGCAAATTAAATGGAAACTGAGCAATCTGGTGCCACTAAATGTTTTTAAAGCTCGGTTGGATGCTAGTCAATCAGAAGCTATTGGTACCTGTTTATGTGGATAATTATGTAAATGATGCTGGATGATGTCCTTTTGTTGTTCTATTTATGTTCGTATGTTTCATGTGGAACGACTTGAGCAGGTCTCCCTTGGAAAAGAGATCAATGATCTCAATGGGATTCATCTGTATAAATAAAGGTTTGAAATGAAATGATGTTCAGGTGTATATCAGTATGTAGTGTCTCTACTGGGACATGTCTCCATGCTTTAATGTTCTGTTGTGATTGGTCAACCGCTTAGAGATGTCCCGCCCCTTAGCCTATCACGTACAATGTGTTGGAGCGCTAGCCAATAGCAGTGCAGTGATGAATACAGGAATGATGAGAAACACAGTGCTGTACAGCTCCATGCTGCTATAGCCAGCTAAAGCTCTTTATTTGTTTTTAAAAGACATTTAGGAGACATTGTGACACATGAGGAAAAACCGTTGAAGCATCTTCTTATTTTTTTATACACGTAAATATCTCTTAAGGCACAAGATAAATTAAGAAGACGGGGAACAACAAAACCGCCTTTCAGAGAAGCTCTCGCATCCAAAAGAGACAGTTTGATCCTTTCAAAATAAACCAGGAACAAGGAAGAGAAATGGGTGACAGCTGCAAATACACGTAATAAAACATTAAAATACATAACAGTGCGTTCATACATGTGTGTAAAATACTTTCTTGATGGCAAGAGAGTGTATTTTAAAAAAAAGCGATATTATTTACCGTTTTAAATACTAACATTTATGTTGTGGTTTGATATAAATCCCTTTTGAGCAAGTGCTGTGAAATCAATGCAGTTTTTAAACATGATATGCGTGGTAACAAATATATGTACACCAAATAAAAGAATAAGTAAATGTGAATTTCAACAATTTCAAGACCTATTAACGACACGTATTATTGACACGTTAAGACTCATGTTGATTCATAAACAGCAGCTGGAAAACTTGATTATAGCGGAACTTGTGACGATATAAACCCCGACTGAAATGGCGACAAAGTAACGAAAAAAGCACATTTTTTAATCCTTATTTCTAATTTTAGGAGCCGTCAATTAATTCAAATGTTCTCAATTTTAAAAGCCGTTATTTGTGGATTTATTTGATATTTCTCAGAAGATTTTGTCGTCATCTTACTCCAATTTTCTTCATTTTTAAAGCCATTATTTTCAGTAAATAAAGCTTATTTTTCGCATTTTTTGACAATGTTACAAAAAGGTGACATTCTGTTGTGTTGCAGATCATTTCTTTTAGTTTGGGTACCAATGTGAATTTTTTTAAATGTCACTATTTGTACTTTTTTGTGTATTAAAAAGCTTTTTAAAATAAAAAATAGCAATCAGAAGTGTTTTTATTCATGTGAAAAGTGGTGCAAACACATATTTGCACTCGGAATATTTTTGGTGTAAATGTAAAGTGTAAACTGTTAATGTGTACATTTTGTTAATGTCATTTCCCCCTCAATTGTATCCGTTTTTAAAAGCCACTCTCATTAGATTTCTTCTGTAATTTAAACATCACGAACACTGTCTTTACTCACTGGTTTCTTCCTGTATTTTCAAGATTTTCAAATAAACACAAAACTGGATATCTTTTATTGTGAAAAACCGACAGGAAGTGATGTTTTCTTTAGGATAGCTACACAATAATCGGGGAACATGACAATACTATAAATGAGTATAAAATGTGTGTTTATACATCGTGGCTTTAGATAAATTAAGAAAATATGGCTGATAATTGCAATACTAATATTTGGGGAAATATTTTTCAACTTCTAACTTTCATATTTAACAGACAATCTTCTCATAAAGGAAGGGAACACTACTCCATAAATATGTTATTTCTATAATTGCAATACATGACTCTTTAATTTGGCATTTTTTTAAATTATAAATACTTTTAATTTGAGATAAGAACTACTCGACTGATGAACCCAGATAGATACAAAATATTCAGCTTTAAAAACAATAACAATGGCCTTATTCTAGAATAACAACAGGTGTATTACCGTATACAAGAACTGTGGATTTAACACACCTTTTGTGTACTCAGTGGCAATTCTAGAGTCTCTGTGGGGGCCCTGGGCAAAAATTCACTGGGGGCCCCTCGAACTAGCCATCAGTGGCGCCCCAACACCCTCCCCCAGAGCGGAGCAAGGCAACGAAACTTAAAATAAGAAGCAGCATTTTACGGCGCGCTATGCATGGGGCCGCCTCGAGGGGGTTTCCCGACATGTCGTTGCAGTAAATGAAAGGGTGTTTAATGTTGTGGACTTTCTTAATCGACCTTCTTTGGGGGCCCCCTTCTGGTCCGGGGCCCCAAGCAGTTTCCTGCCTTGCCTGTTCGCAAGCGGTGCCCCTGTGTTCACTTATACTCATCTTTAAGATGTTTTAAACACATGGTATCAAAGTGGAATTAAACCAGAGGAAAGCAAACGAGGGAAGATAATTACAAAAAATGACTTCTCGTCTCTTTGGTGGCGTCTAGAATGTTTTTCATTCATAAAAACGAATGAATCAAAGAAAACGACAAACAATCATTTGTCCTGAATCTCTCTCAACCACGACGCCCTCTTTAGTCCAGCATCATCGTTTATATATTTACAAACTTTTACATATTTTACCGCAAAAAAATAGATTGTCTTCCTCTACAACTGATATATATATATTCTCCTATAAATATGGAATATATTTTCCACAGCAGTACATGGTAGTATTGGTGATATATTGAATATTCTACATGTGGAATACTCCCTTTAAAGCCTGGCTCTTCTTAAAGGGGAGGTCTGCCTTGCGACTGATGTGATTAAATGGATCAAAGCTGCTTCTTCTTTACTTTGTACACTTAAAAATAATAGATGTACTGTATCATTGTGGAGATGATGGTGATGATGATGGTGACGATGATGATGGTGGTTGTTGCGCTCTATAGTTGCTGAGGTTTCGTCAGACCATCTTCACTCAGCTCATACCTGCAGGAGGAGAAAGAGAGACTTTTATTCTGAAAATCTGACAGATCCACGCTTTTATTTTGAAAATCTGACAGATACATGCTTTTATTTTGGAAAATCTGACAGATCCATGCTTTTATTTTGGAAATCTGACAGATCCATGCTTTTATTTTGGAAATCTTACAGATACATGCTTTTATTTTGGAAATCTGACAGATACATGCTTTTATTTTGGAAATCTGGCAAGATAGATGCTTTTATTTAGAAAAATAAAATTTTGAAAATCTGACGGATACATGCTTTTATTTAGAAAATCTGACAGCGTCATGATTTTTATTTTATCGGGCTCTGATGTCAGAATAAAAAAAAATGGGGTTTTCTGACAGATGATCCATTTTAAAATATCTTCAAATATGTGTTCGTCTCTCGACGCACGCAATTCTTTATTATTATTTTGCGCCTCTTCTTCTCCCACATCGCAGAAACTCCGTTCGAACATCAAAACGTTCAGCTCGGTCGGGAATCGATGGCTATTACTTTTCTCATTCATAACTTTCATAATTCCAGAGATACATCTCATAATTCATCACATTTTTAACATGGAAGTCAATGGAGAAACTCTTCAGACTTGAACAATCTTCATGCAACTTCAACTGCTCCTTCATACTTTCACTCAGAAACCTCATTCCAACTTCAAAATGTTACACATCTTTCTGACATTATTCATGTCAAACAACTTTTAAATCTGATTCATACTTTTAGAAATATTAAACATTGTTCAGACCTTGGTAAAGAGGCCTTCTTCAGATTTTAGAGTGCGTGTTGTCACAGCTAGAGTGGAGGACAGATTTAATTTTGCCTTCATATTTTCTTTTAAACCTGCCATAATTCCCAAACCCTACATTCCTGAGACATAATTATTCATGAGAAACGTAGGAAAACATCCCGTAGCTTGAAAAATTATAAGAAATTAAGCAAAACAAATTAAACAAAATGCCTCTTGAGGGCATGAAGCAACAAAAACGTTCAACATGTCTCCATTAAACCCCATTGTAAGTTCAGTCCCATCTTTCCCCACCACAGCAGCCGCACACCTTTAGTTAATCTGCCAAAAAGGCCACATTGTTAACCCGAAAGTACACAAAAAGTACACTTCAGATGCTCAAGTTCCTTGAATGCTTCACGCTTTGAAATTTCACTGATATCTGTTACGGTTCTTCTCACATGTAAGAGGTTTATCTCTCATTCAGAACAATGAAAATGCTCTCCTCTCACTGATTACTGCACATCACCATGGAAACCTTTGATCTCTGGACACGTCGGTAGCTCAAATATAAACACCTGTGTCATGGAACACGATGATGTCATAACTCCAACTGACATGCTCAGAGCAGCAGACTTCGGATAATGGTTAACACAGCTCTACGTCAATTATGGGGTGTCGTCATATGCCGTTTCCATGGAAACGCATCCCTCGCCATAAAACAAGATGTCGCTGTAACTCCAATGGACACCGTCCGATCGTCCCCCAAACTTCGCTTGTATATCACCGGTCCATGCCTCAACAGCTCTACGCCAAATCTGAGATCTCACCATAGGCTGTTGCCATGGAAACGCATCCCTCGCCATAAAACACGATGTTGTCGTGATACCTATGCGAATGGTCTAAAACACGACCAGACTTCAGATAATCGTTAATGGTCCGGCCCTCAACAGCTCAATGTCAATTATGGGGTGTCATCATATGCCATTTCCATGGAAACGCATCCCTCGCCATGAAACACAATGTCACTGTAACTCCAATGGACACGGTCCGGTCACCCCCAAACTTCGCTTGTATATCACCGTTCCATGCCTCAACAGATCTACGCCAAATCTGAGATCTCACCATAGGCTGTTTCCATGGAAACGCATCCCTCGCCAAAAAACATGATGTTGTCGTAACTGATATGAAAATGGTCAAAACACCACCAGACTTCAGATGACAGTTAATGGTCCAGCCCTCAACATGTCTATGTGCCATTAGTGAGTTTTCCTCAAAAGCTGTTGCCATTGCAACGCATCCCTCGCCGTAAAACACAATATTGCTATAACTCCTATGAAAATGGTCAAAAAGTGCTCAAACTTCATATGTGTGCCAACAGTCCAGCCGTGAAGACAACTACGGGACAGTTTTGAAATGTCTTCAAATGCCATTGCCATGGCAACACAATACTCGATATGAAACACGGTTTTCTCATAACTTGAAAATGCTCCAAACGGCCCAAAACTTCACAGGTTTGGGAACGATGCAGCCATCAAAACCCCTAAGCGTATTATGGGGTGTCATCAAATACCGTTGCCATGGCGACAGATCATTTGTCATCAAGTTAGTTCAATAGTTTGCAGTTCAAATATTCTGCTGCTTTTCCAAGCTTGTTTACTTTAATTTCTTCTCTTATCACACATTCAAGCCCCCGGTGTTCATGTATCATTTCTAAATTCTTCACTTTCTTCTTACACATTACATTTCAGAATAGCAATTCAGCGTCAGCTTTTCAGCATAAAGCATTCCCACGAGCAATTTCTTCAGGAATTGCATTCTCTAGTTGAGGTTTGATATCCCCAAGTGTCAATATTTGGGAAATCTATATTTCTTTATTGATTTTATCTTTAACAAAATATCTTTAATCATAAATACTGTCGTACTTTAAAGTCACATCTTTCAAATATTTCTTAACACCATACATCAAACTGAGCTGTTTGTTGGTCTTCATATTTGTATGATCAGAGTTTTAGAAACAATAAGTGAGAAATCAAACACTCACCATTGTGTCCAACCCTTAGACGTATCCTCGTACGTCAAATCCACCAGAACCTGAGGAGAAAAGACAACAAAGCGTATTTAAAAATGCAAAATCAAGTGTTTAAAAGACTGTAAACAGTTGAAATATGACATGAGCAGAATAATCTACCATCCTTGAAGATACTCTTGTGAGTTAAAACACTATTTCAGGTTGATAAACACACTGGAATATTGTCAAAACTCAAGATTGAAATCCATAATCTTCAAACAAAGACTGCTTTATAGATAATTGGATTGATTTCAAGACATTTCTGTATTTAATGAAGCGTGTAGAATCTGTAGTGAGAGAGCGTACCTTTCCCAGAAGGCCTTTGTGTTTGGAGAGCAGTCCTCCTCCATTCTTCACCGCGACGTCCAGAGTGCGTCTGTGGAGCTCCACGAGAGACACACTGAACTCATAGCTGAGGAGGAGGAAACATTAACAATCATCAGCTGCTAAAATACTACGTTTAAAAGCACACACTCTCAATCAAAACATCAACAGAGATGTCAGAAGTACACACATCGTGTACTCAAGAAGAAGTACAGATACTCGTGTTTAAAAATACTCTGGTGAAAGTAGAAGTACTGACTAAACTTCTTTACTCAAGTCAAAGTAAAGAGGCTTTGAAGTGTACTTCAGTAAAAAGTACCCATAACTAGCAGCTGCTTTAAAGAGTACCTGACCTCCCTTTATATTAATAGAACAATAATGTCATTGTTAGCTAATGAATGTTTCCATGGTGACCAACGGCAACATGACAACGTTTCCATTGGTCCCTCTTCTTTAGAGAAGACCAGGAAGTGATGGATACACGGATCGTGTTCAAATCAATAGGCACGCAATGACTCTAAAGAATAATGATCACGCACCAAACACACATTCAGACTAAAGGAACCAGCTGTTTGGAGAATGAGAGAAGTAGAAAGTACAGGTATTTGAGTTCAACATGTAAGAAGTAGAAAGTACAGGTATTTGAGTTCAACATGTGAGAAGTAGAAAGTACAGGTATTTGAGTTCAACATGTGAGAAGTAGAAAGTACAGGTATTTGGGTTCAACATGTAAGAAGTAGAAAGTACAGGTATTTGTTTTCAAAATGTAAGAAGTAGAAAGTACAGGTATTTGGGTTCAACATGAGAGAAGTAGAAAGTACAGGTATTTGGGTTCAACATGTAAGAAGTAGAAAGTACAGGTATTTGAGTTCAACATGTAAGAAGTAGAAAGTACAGGTATTTGGGTTCAACATGTGAGAAGTAGAAAGTTCAGGTATTTGAGTTCAACATGTAAGAAGTCTAAGTAAAAAGTTGTCCGAAAAACTTGAGTAAAGTATTCCAGAAAAATTGACTTAAGTACAGTAACGAAGTATTTGTACTCCGCTACTTCCCACCTCTGAACATCAACTAAAGACAGAGTTTGGTGATGTCATTTGCTCTCACCATCCCATCATGTCATTGGTTATTTATCACATATTAAAATGTGGCTTAAAGTCTTTTTGAACCCATAAAGTATGGGGATAAAATGCCATTAGAGTCGACCAAATGCAACGCTACCTTGGTGATAATGATAGATTTCTCTGGTTTGACCATGTTTGGAAAGATTTGGGAAATTCCATACACTACGTAACATAGATCCAGTTGTTTTCTGAGATTTTAATATTGGAAAATTGGAAAAACAAGTTGTCCAGTGAAGGTGGGACTCACGTCTGGTCGTAAACGGGGTTGAGGGTCTTCTTGAAGGTGTGAGTTTTCCTCCTCCCTGACCTCCGTTTGTCGGGAAGCAGGTAGAGGCGGACGTACGGATCCGAGCCGTGGTCCGTGAACGCTATCAGGTTTCTGAGGGAAGGGAAACGTGGGATTATAACTGAAAAACGGACAACTGAATATTGTAACTGTCACTTCTTGTGCATTAAAAACCTGTTATTTATTTGAAAATTGGTGCAAAAAGATATTTGTACTGGGAACACGTTGGTGTCAATTTAATGTGTAATTTTGTAAATGTCCTTTTTTCCCAATTCTATCCGTGTTTTAAAAGCACTTTTCACTACGATTTTATGTCATTAAAACAAAAAAATGTATTAAGACGTTTAGGTACTGTTCTGTTTTGTGCAGATGTGTTGATTTTCATATAACAAAATACTAACAGTTCAGCCATTTAATATTCTAAATTTTCCTCAGCACTTATTTATCTTCTTCATCAACAACAACACTGTCTTTATTCACTTGTATATTCCTGTATTTTCACAATAAAAGAAGTGAGAAAACCACAGAATATAACTGGAGACTTCAAAAACCCTCTCCTGATATAGAGTCAGTAACACTCTGGTCCTTTGTTGTTCGTACCTGCAGCCGTGCACCACCACGATGAGTTTGTTCCTCTGGGACGAGTGTCTGATGGTGAGCTGGATCTCACCCAGAGGGAAGTGACCGGGACCAGAACCACTGCAGAGAAAGAGAGAGGAAGAGGGTTAACCAATGAAAAACCTGCATTTTAAAGTGTCGTATGCAAGGCAAGGCAAATTTATTTATACAGCACTTTTCAACACAAGGCAATTCAAAGTGCTTTACAAACATGAAAGACATTCAGAGCAAAAGGTTTTGAAGTAACTATTATTTTGTATATATTGACTTAAAGGTGGGGTAGGTAAGTTTGAGAAACCGGCTCGAGATCCCTAGAATTTGAAAATACACAATCTGCCACTTCCTCACAGAGCTCCTCCTCCAACACACACGAACGCGCACATCACCAATGAGGGCACGGGATAAGTCTGTGCCCCGATGGAAGGCTGACAGGCAGGTAGGCCATCCAATCGATTGGTTGTACTTTTTACAGTATCACGGCTTCCACAGATGACACATTTTTTATGGATTTGTTGTCAAAGCACTTCAGATATTCATTGCTATCGGATGTTAAGAGCATTCCATGGAATATAACAAAAAGTGTATCTCGAGCCGGTTTCTGAAACGTACCTACCCCACCTTTAAGGTGTGTAGATGTTGTAAGGAAATATTTGTATGTATTCATGCAAATATTGAATAAGCTTAAAAGGGAAAATGATTTGTGTAGCGAACTGTGAGCTGGGTTTTGGGCCTGCTAACATGTGGTTTTTGAGGACTAAAATGGCGGTAGACAAAGGGCTGTAAAGGGTTTTATTGCTGTGGGGGAGCTGGAGCCAGACCCCACTGTGGTCTCTGGAATGTGGGGGGGGGGATGTGTGTATGTGGAAGCTGCAGAAATAGGAGACAGTGAGGGTCAGAGGTGTTTGTGTGAGATGACCAGAACAGACGACCAGTTGTCCTTAAACCCCACCCCTTCCTGTATCATTGATATGAAAGCCTATCCAGCTTGCTGCTCTCTCTCTCTCTCTCTCTTCTCGCGTCGCTCGGACTGGAAGGTTCTGGCGGCCTGTGGGCAGGAGCCAGGAGTGGGCCTACTCCTGACATTATGCATATGATATAGTATGGTTTTGTATGGTAATGTATTGATTGTATTCCATTGTATTGTATATTACCATTAAAGTAGATTATTGTTAAACGGTTACTTGTATGCTCTGGACTCCTTCCTGTAATATAACCAGCTTGTTTTAGGGACGCGCGGAGATTTGAAATGCGGACAAGTTCTCCACTAAAATCTCTAACAAAGTATATATGTGTCTATGTTGATTATGTATGTGTTTACATATATATATTAGGGATGTAACGATATATCGAATATCGCGATATCGCTGTGAGACTGACAAAATCTACCGCGATTCTTTTTTAAAAAAATAATCTTTTATTTATTTTTTTGTAATAATTTTTTTTTAAACCTTTATTCAACCAGACGGTCCCATTGAGATCATCAATCTCTTTTTCGAGGGAGACCGGTCCAACATGGCAGCAAGTAGGTTACAACATGAACATTAAACAACAGATAACACAAAAGGACATCGTATTTACAGGGCTACATGTACACACCTAGAGACATGGACAAGTACCAACAGTATATCTATATCTCGCCCCGTCTGTCAATAAGCCTCAGCTTCTTGGCAAAAACGGTATTGTTGTTGAAGTGGTGGAGAGACAATATCTCTCTGTCCCGGCAACACCAGCACCAAGCAAGAGAGTTGTTTCCACAGCAGGGGATTTTGTAAACGCCCAAACATCCCAGCGTCTACCTGGAAATGTGGACGTGCTCACATTCCTAAAGGATAGCCTTGATGACGCTGAGTGAGTGAGTGAGTGAGCGAGTGAGTGAGCGAGTGAGTGAGTGAGTGAGCGAGTGAGTGAGCGAGCGAGTGAGTGAGCGAGTGAGTGAGTGAGTGAGCGAGTGAGTGAGTGAGCGAGTGAGTGAGTGAGTGAGTGAGCGAGTGAGAGTTGAGTTACTTGAAAAACTAAAGTGAAACTTGAGTTATTCTATTGCAGGGTCTGATTATTATATTGTTGACACTTTAAAATACTATTATCTACTAAAATGCTGTACTGTATTTATTATTTAATAAATACAAATAAATGAAAGTAATTTTATTTTTTAAATTCACATTTATTTCTATTTTTCAATATCGCGATAAATATCGTACCGTGAGTTTTTGGTATCGTTACATCCCTAATATATATCATATACATAAGTGGGTATACAGGTGTGTTTGTATGTATACATATAGGTATATATTTGTCTCTAAATATATATTTGTATTTGTTTACAAACAGTATTTCGATCTCTCTGTCCGTACACACAAACTGAAAGATTGACAATAAATATTTGATAGTTTGATAGTTACTTCTGCAGCAGAGCGAGTCTCTGCTGGAGCTCCTGAGTGGCGTAAGGGTTGGAGATATCAGAAGCGATGCTTGGAGTCAGCTCTTTTCCCTCCCGCCAGATATTGCTGCGACCCGGAAATGGCGAGATTAGAGGAGCTCCTCCCACTCTGAGCTAAACCTCCTCCTCTTCCTCCCTGCCCCAAATCAGTGCTCCCTACAGAGCGGTACGGATCGTTGGCTTCTTTCCTTCGGTTCAGGGCGTCCTGCGCCGACACTGAGGCGGAGCGAGGGATGTCGAAGGTGGAGGAGGGAGGAACGGGGGAGTCGGAGGAAGAGGCGGCAGGTTGAGGGTTTGTTTTCTTGTTTTTGTTGGCCTGCAGTGAGGGGGGGTCGGAGGAGGGGTCGGAGGAAGGGGGAGGGGTTTTGTCCAAGCTCAGCACCTGGAATTAAAACAGAATCAGAAACATTCAAATTTCAAAGGTTTTATTGTCATTTCTCGATCAATCTCAATCTGTATTTACTTAAATAGCACATTTAAAACAACCAAGTGCTATACAGGGAATACTTACAATATAAAAACATATAAATACACATACAAATGTACATTTTTTATATTCAACTAGTATTAAAAGCCAGTGCAAAGAGTCATATGCACATGAGCGACGGTGTAGAAATGGCAATGGCATTTTTTTGACCTGAGCTCCTCTCACAATGCAACACATATAATAAAATACAACAATACAAAACAAAGTTAAACGCACACAACGAAAAGTAAACAAACACTCAAATAAAGCAAAAGTGTCATCTTACACATACGAGTACATTTCCTAACACAATTAATGTATATATAATATCCTGCTTTATAGTTTGTTTACTGTACATTTGTATTTCAACGTGTATATTTTCAACTTTTTTTAGTGCCATTTTATTTCTATTTGAGATGTTTACATTTTGGATTGTTTATTTCTACTCTTTTAATTTCTCTAGTGTGCAACGCCTTGTCTTTCGGTGCAGCTGCGACGCCAACAAATGTCCCTTCCCTCAATAAAGTCCTTTTGATTATCTTATCTTACCCTCAGAGCCATCTTCATCTTCAGCGCGCAGCTCGGGCCGGAGTTACTGAGGGGGAACCGCTCATTCAACGTCATTTCTTCGGCCTCCAGAAGGCGAGTCAGCGGCACCGTCAAAACGCCCAACGTGCACTCGTGTTTCTCGTCTTTCACCTGGAAACACACGGAGGGGAAGTCATTGTTTTTGTCTTGAGTGTGTCTCGCCTTTACTGCTTATTGAATCCAGACTAGATCAGCAAAGAAAATATTAAAAAAAGACGCACAGAGAGACTTTGTTGAGACAGTTTGCAGAATCAAACCGTTACATGTTAGCCATTTTGATTACATGTTGATGAATCAGTCAAACGTCAAAGTACAAAGTGGGGTTTTTAGATAACTCCACAGACTGTCTCGCCTTTACTGCTTATATATTTTGGACAGTAGCAAATCAAACATTAATAAAAGATTAAGATGAGCGTCCGTACCTCGACCTCCAGCTCCTGGCTGCGGGGGTTGTGGATCAGGAAGGTGAACGCCTCCTCCCACACAGGCTCATTGGTCTTATATCGGATCTGAAGGACGAAACAACAACAGAGGAGGTAGAGGGACATGTGGGGACACTGGTCACAAACTCCATTAAATACAAAATAATGTGTATTTTTGTATTTAATATGATAGAAGAAGTCTGAAAATGGCAGTTTGTCCGTTAAAATGTGTGAGGATTCAGCTAATTCCAAACGTGTTGCACTGTTAGTTGCTCGCTAAATGTGCTGTGGCTTTAAGTGTAGCAGCTACAGTAGAGAATAGCTATCTAGCATCGTTGGTGACATTATATTAAAACAAATTAACGGACTTATTGCATGAAGATTGTCTCCTAAATTATAAGGGAAAGTGCGCAGATAAGATGACGATTTGTGTTTTACTTGCAGAGCTGAATTCACCACACGGTTAGCCTAGCTTAGCATAAAGACTCGAAACTAGCCTGAAACACATCAACGCTGAACTAGCTTTTTTTAACCGTGTTTCCAGGCTTTATGCTAAGCTAGGCTAACAACACCCTGCCTCTATATGTGTACTTACAGTAATGCACGGACACAATTCGCACAATGTTACAATATCTGCTAACTAAGAGGTACAGTCACCCTCAATCCATTTATTCCTATGACGTAATTCAAGTATTACTTTAGATATAACGTACATAAATGTTGCATTTTTAAATGTGGAGGATACATAAGATTTGTACATGACATGTTAGACACTCTCAATGATGTGGACAATCCCCACAGGAGCACTTTGGGGTGAAGTGTCTCAGGGACACAACGACATGCAGACTGCAGTGGGGTTTGAACCCCCTGATCCGAACACCAACGCACTGCGCCACACGCCTCCCATTAAGGAGTATACTTCCTAAAATAACACCGTGTTTTGGCCTCACCTTGCTATTGTAGGACTGGTGTCCCACTCTGAACTGGACGAATGGATTGGGATCGCTGGTCACTTTTTTACCGGACTGCAGGAGAGAAAGAAAAACGTTTTACAAGCAAGAACCAGCGTTAGCAAGCTATGCTAACATTCATAAATACACACATATGAAGTCTTTAACTCTACAAGCTTTGGCAAAGATGTATCTCATATATAGCATATTCTTAACATAAAGAAATACAAGTAAACATCTGGAATTACATCTAAAATTAAGTTGAGTATGTATGTTTTTATTGATTAAAGTGTACAATACATTTTGTCAACATGAGATGGCGCTACCTGTATGTTTTAGTTTTCAAAATGTGGATTTTGAGCTCATACAGTGTCAATTTGGGCTTATGGTATCTTATATGTTTACCAAGATACCAAACTACCCGGAGCTACTCTCCACATTTCAGTCACATGTGAAACTTTTTACATTGTTAGACAAAGTTTTAGTAAACAAACATTAGTGGAGTTTGTTAATGACTTCACAACAACAGTCAGTAAGTAGGAACATCACATTATATTATGATGTAATGATCTTAAAACTTCATTCCCTGATATTTGAGAGCACTAATCTGTCCCCAAATCCTTACAGTTTACTCCATTAAGAGTTTAGGTAGGTTTAGATGCTGCTGGAACCCAACATTAGGATCAATAAAGTATTTTCATCTGAAGTAACAGACAGAGAACCAGCACTTTTGAAACAGGGCTGAAACAGAGGGGATTATGGGTAATGCTGCAATTATCTGTTTGGTGTTTCAGCCAATCAGAGACAGGCTCTGTATATACCTGAGACCTGTGATATATTGATGAGATATAATAGGGCAGTGGTTCTCAACTGGTCAGGCCTCGGGACCCACTTTTTCCTTTGTCAATAGATCGCGACCCAACATTTCGACCACTCAAATCTATTCAACAAAAAAATCATGCTGTAATATATTTGCAGCATACACTATTAATTAAAGTGAAGTACAGTGCATATATCCTTTATATCCCTTCACAGAACTAAATAATGCTTTAAAAAAGGTTTAATGAGATGATGGAATCAAAGCTGAACTGTATAACATGCTGAAAACCCAACGCCAGGAGATTTTTAGAAATACTAACATATCAATACGCATTCTGGTACTCTGAGAAGAAAATAAATAAATGTATTACTACCCGACATATTAATACTATTGTATGCCATTGTTTGTGTTTCACTTTGCTCTGACAGCTTGCTGCTCCACACAGAGAGAAGAGCAAAGAGGAGACAGTCTGTGTGAATTACTTTAAATTGTGGATAAGGGTAGACAGCTCCCATTGTTCTGTGACCCGTCAATCATCAAACCGGGGCTCATATTTCATTGTGTGTTCGCCTACTGCATGCACAGCATTAGAAAATCGGGCCTTCAAAATAAAAGTTTGACTTTAAAAAAAAACAAAAAACGTTTTCTTCACTCACATCTGCGACCCACTCGAAACGGCCCGAAAGTGGGTCGCGACCCACCAGTTGAGAACCACTGTAATAGGGGACCTTTAAAGATAATAAACTGTGTTGCTCGGTGTCTCGTTGATACGGGAGTGCTTGGTTACCTTCAGAGCTTTACTGACCGAGGTCTTCCTCAGCCCCGACTGGTTGAACTCTAACGGATTGCGCTTTGATTTTCCCCAGGAGAGAGCACACACACACACACACACACACACACATGGAAACACACACACCAGTTGGTTATTTGGGGAAAGAGGGGCATGCAGGGATGAGATGATGATGATGAGGAAGACACCAATGGGACAGACAGAGACAACATGGATGATCACATGGTTAATGTCATTCCCCAATTAAAACCTGGACATGAGGAAAACTAGAGTCCGACCAATACTGGATCTTCAGGCAGATATTAATATATATATATATATTTGTTTTAATACATATATATATATTTAAGTATACAATTCAAGATGTATTGCAAAGGAGGGGTTTTTCATTTAAATATTTACTTGACAAATTAAATTGAAATGTAATAATAATGATAATACTAAAAAAATATAATAATTAAAATATTAAATGTATAATATTAAATAATAATATATAATACAAATAAAAATGAAATGTTTTATTATTATTTATATTATTTTAATTGTTGATTTTTATTATTATAGTTAAAATAAAAAAAATGTCAAAAGAAATAAATTTGTCTTGAATTATGTTAATACGAGAATATCTGCCATAAACCAAATGTAAAGCATATTAGTTGGACTCTCGTTGAGACAGCATTAGATGGGAGTCATCGATTAACATGGAAAGAGATTGATGAATGAGGATCAGAGGAAAGAGACACTGGGTGACATTTATATGTGCATGACGGCGGGAAATCCATTCATTTCAACGATAGTGTCAGATCGTTATTTGAGAGGATGTTGTTGTCAATTAAATATTGGATTTCCCTCATCATCCCCAAGGTTAGCTTTGATGTAACATGGATACATGAGAAGTTAGGGGTTAGATTTAAAGTAAAACACAGACTTGTAAACTGTTTGATTAAAGGGACATATCATCAAAGCAGTGCTCAGTGCCCCCTAGTGGCAAACAGTGAGAACTACACCATGTGTTTCAGTGTTAAGGTCATTTTTTGTCGACAGGTCTGTGCATTACTTTAAAAGGAATGAAATCAAAGAGCCACAGTTCTTCATGGAGGGGTGACCATGCGCTACTAAAGAGAATGGGTGTCTTCGGGGAGGATGGAGGGAAAGCAATCCAGAGAGAATTCAGCCTCCCTCTCAGAGTCTCAAAGATAACAAGATATACAACTCGTTTTTTTTAGGATGTACGCTTTTTCTTTGTATGTGACATCTCTAAGCGGTTGACCAATCACAACAGAGCCGGCCAGCTAACCAGTCAGAGCAGACTGGGCTCTGGTTTCAGACAGAGGGTGAAAAGAGGTGCTGCAGCACAGGCAGTATGAAGATACACTACATACTGATATACACCTGAACATCAGCAGGAGAGGACTCTTTAAAGTAGAGACACTACATACTGATATACACCTGAACATCAGCAGGAGAGGACTCTTTAAAGTAGAGACACTACATACTGATACACACCTGAACATCAGCAGGAGAGGACTCTTTAAAGTAGAGACACTACATACTGATATACACCTGAACATCAGCAGGAGAGGACTCTTTAAAGTAGAGACACTACATACTGATACACACCTGAACATCAGCAGGAGAGGACTCTTTAAAGTAGAGACACTACATAATGATATACACCTGAACATCAGCAGGAGAGGACTCTTTAAAGTAGAGACACTACATACGGATATACACCTGAACATCAGCAGGAGAGGACTCTTTAAAGTAGGGACACTACATACTGCTATACACCTGAGCATCAGCAGGAGAGGACTCTTTAAAGTAGAGACACTACATACTGATATACACCTGAACATCAGCAGGAGAGGACTCTTTAAAGTAGAGACACTACATACTGATATACACCTGAACATCAGCAGGAGAGGACTCTTTAAAGTAGAGACACTACATACTGATATACACCTGAACATCAGCAGGAGAGGACTCTTTAAAGTAGAGACACTACATACTGATATACACCTGAACATCAGCAGAAGAGGACTCTTTAAAGTAGAGGCACAACATACTGATATACACCTGAACATCAGCAGTAGAGGACTCTTTAAAGTAGAGACACTACATACTGATATACACCTGAACATCAGCAGGAGAGGACTCTTTAAAGTAGAGACACTACATACTGATATACACCTGAACATCAGCAGGAGAGGACTCTTTAAAGTAGAGACACTACATACTGATATACACCTGAACATCAGCAGGAGAGGACTCTTTAAAGTAGAGACACTACACACTGATATACACCTGAACATCAGCAGGAGAGGACTCTTTAAAGTAGAGACACTACATACTGATATACACCTGAACATCAGCAGGAGAGGACTCTTTAAAGTAGAGACACTACATACTGATATACACCTGAACATCAGCAGGAGAGGACTCTTTAAATTTGAGACACTACATACTGATATACACCTGAACATCAGCAGGAGAGGACTCTTTAAAGTAGAGACACTACATACTGATATACACCTGAACATCAGCAGGAGAGGACTCTTTAAAGTAGAGACACTACATACTGATATACACCTGAACATCAGCAGGAGAGGACTCTTTAAAGTAGAGACACTACATACTGATATACACCTGCACATCAGCAGGAGAGGACTCTTTAAAGTAGGGACACTACATACTGCTATACACCTGAGCATCAGCAGGAGAGGACTCTTTAAAGTAGAGACACTACATACTGATATACACCTGAACATCAGCAGGAGAGGACTCTTTAAAGTAGAGACACTACATACTGATATACACCTGAACATCAGCAGGAGAGGACTCTTTAAAGTAGAGACACTACATACTGATATGAACCTGAACATCAGCAGGAGAGGACTCTTTAAAGTAGACACACTACATACTGATATACACCTGAACATAGTATAACCCCTTTAAGCTAGAAAACGGTTCATTACCGACCAACTGCTGCTCAAACACGGGATATTCCTAAAACAAATAATGATTAAAATGATTTAATGAATTCTCATGCACGAGTCGGGATTCATGCTCATCAGGCAAACACTCCAAACGTTTTCTATTTTAACAAGCGTAACAAAAAGGGTAGCATGACCTCGAGCAGATGTTATCTATCAGTGATCAAACCCACTCACAAATAACGTCCTATAGAGAGAAGCCGTGTTCTCGCAAAACACGAGGCCCGCCGCCCGCCTCTCTTTTAAGTATCCAGAACCCAAGTTCCCCTCGAAGACGCTCTTCAGAGAGGAGGAAGAGGAAGAGGAGGAAGAAGGGGCTGAAAAGAGGAAGGTAAGCCTGCACTACACAGCTTCTGCCAGATGAAATAATAATAACGTTTTATTTTAGGCAAATCCATTTCAAGAGGTTTATTTCTAATGCGGTTTTTACGTTATAATAATATTTAATCAAAAGACTACATTTTTAACATAATGAGTATATCTTTCACTGCTTTCCATTTTATTAGGAAACAAATGTAGACTTACTTGACTGATAACTGCTGCACCAGTTCCAGTTCATACATGAGTCAAATATTCAATGTGTTATGTTATTTTATCAAACAGAAGAATATTTAGCATTCAAGCAAATATTGATTTTAGCATATTTAAACAAATAAATAATGCGAATTTAAAAATAAAGTTCAAGAACACACACTAATAATAATATTTAATTCAGTTTGAGTTGTAAACATATCATAATAAAGCAACATCGATCACTATTAATTGGTATATTTGAGAGGAAATGGAGAACAGACACGAAGCTCAGAAAAGAGACTGAGTGAAAGACTGAAGTAGAAACTGGATCCAACGAGATGAAACTGGATTTGTAAAACTCTTCGTCTGTTCCCAACAATGTGTGTTTTAAATCTCCTTCAGCATCTCATGGTTGGGAAATCAGGAACACACTCATTACAAGTATTCAACCACACAGCAACAAAGACGGCAAACTACAGCAATATTTTAAAAAAATGATGTAAACATCAACAGTGTTACGGGTGTCTCGTAAAAACTAAATAACACAAAATAAGCAGAGAAATCAAAATGTTATACAGTTCGGAAAGACTCACATGTACGACAGACCGGGCACAACAGTCCCTATATCTTAGAAACAAGATATCAACAACGAACGCCCTTTTTCTCTCCTTAGCCGCTTTCACACCAAGTACTTTGCGGTATCTAGTCCCCGTACTAGCCCCGAACTCTTTAGTCCCTGGAACTAGTAGATCGCGTTCACACCATAAATAAGTCCCTGAGGGAAGATTACGCAAATGAAGCCGCTGACGTCACTTCTTCTTCTTCTGCTTTGGGTTTACTGGCAGGCCGCAAACAGCTTCACGGCGTATACTGCTGCCCGGAGTCCCCGGCCGGAAGTCCCCGGAGTTGGGGAAGGCTTCAGTAGAAGCTGCTGGGAGTCCCAGGAGCCTCTACTGAAGCCTTCCGAGTAAATCGCCAGAACGCCGACACCTCCTCATCTCCACCGCTCCCATGTTTTATTTTGTGTTGCCATAAGTTTGTCTCTCTGTGCTTCTGCGCTGGGCTAATGCTAATGCTAATAATGCTAATGCGAGCAAATAAAATGGCGGCTTCACAAAACTTTTCGGAGATTTTACGTGGGCGTGGTTTGCAATTCGCCCCGCCAATCAGAAATTGCTAGTGTGGCCGACACACCCACGAACCATTTCCTCCGCAGGACAGTACCCCCTCTCTAGCAGGGACGATCTGGGGGTGACAAGGTTCGCGCAAACTAGGGACTAGTTCCAGATCTTTTTGGTGTGAAACCAAATCTCCCTCCTATCGAGCTAGTTCTTGGGACAAGTACTCGGTGTGAAAGCGCCTCTTGACTTGAGGGTTAAAACTGGAAATCACTAGTCCAGGTGCATGCTGGGAAGTTGGATTAGACTGACTTACCGGCAGATTTCTTGCTGAATCCAGGAAAACGACGAGCAACGCCGACGAAAGGCCGTCGTTCGCCTGATTGCGATCAGCTTTAATGCTCGTTAGCGCCTGAGAGGAAGAGGAAGAGACACTGGTTAGTCTTTGGGGTAAATGTATCCTGCAAAGCCTCATGGGAAGAGCTTACATGTCCATGTTTTTATTGTTGGGAAAATACTGAATGTCCTCTTCCAATCTAAGAGCAACATGCTAACAAAGGTATCCCAACTGTAGCTGTGAACCTGACCGGATGTGTGATGACCCAGAAGAGCATCAGGACAGCTTGAGGCATAGCTATGTGATTAACATGATGACTCAGCCTCTATGGAGAGAGACATCAAGCATGCTCATTTCTGACGTGGAGCTAATCTGAGCTAAACATTGATACTGCTTTCTGTTCCTCCATCTTGTACTGTGGACTCCCTCTCTTGGATATCAGCGTGTGAAGGGCACTGCTCAGGAACTAGCTGATGCTCTGTATGTGATGACTCCTATTTGTATTCTTTATTTGGCGTCACATAGTATTTGTATTAAGTTTACAGTTCAATCTTTTTAATAGCGACCCCAAAATGACCCCACATAGCAAACTAACTAACGTAATAAGTAAATCAATAAGCAAAAAATTAGTTTTTGTGTTAAGGAAAAATAACAGCATGTATTAAACAAAAGCACGATATAACAGGTGATGGTTGTCTCTGTATATTGCTTCCACAGTTTTTTAAAGTTTGATATCAATAATTGAAATGAGACGAAGTACCTGGTCCAGTTTCTCCGGTGAGGGCAGCAGAGATAACCACTCCAGTTTGAGGTGAATCTTCCCCGTCGCCACGTCTTCGATCACAAACCACTGCAGACACAGAAAAAGGCCTTGTTGTTAAAATCAGAATACTTTGTCGACATTTTCCACCCGTTTGCATTCTATGCTATCTCATCGATAACAATATATGGATTTGAGAAGTGAAGGCGTTTGTACAGATCAAAATAACCGTTCTTGCTTCATCAGTAATGTTTTTACACATCCAGCATTTAATTATATGTTTTCTGAGCACCGAAGAAAATATGTATTTCCGTCTTGCTCGAAATGTCCGAAGAGTTGCCGATGATACAATGCCTCTTTTTAAAATGATGGTTAAAGCATCCAGAATGTTGATAACCTCCTTTATCGGATGATGTTAGAAACCTCGGTGATGGTTTGTTTTACTTTAAACGTATCTTCACCACCGACGCTTTGTGGAGACGCAACGAGTCTCTCTAGTGTCTGGAGTGTGTTCACGATAATGCTGATTCTGCATCTTGGCTAACGGGAGGGAGCACCTGCGTGTAACTCATACTCATGGGTTTTGCACACGGGGTTGAGCGACAGGACGATACACGACTAACGAGGGGCAAATATTTCACTATAAGTCTCCCATTTAAATCTGAGAGTAAAGTCTGCAGATTACCTCGTCCACATTCTGCTCCTTCTGCAGCTCGGCCACGTCGATCATCAGGCTGAAAAACAAGACACACCGAACGGTCTGTGAGTGCCGACTAATCACACACACACACACAATTCCCCTTCTCTGTCTCATCATGCTTCAATGTCTGTCCTTCTCAAAGTCACATCACACTCACCACATGTATGGAGCAACATCACACACACACACACACACACACACACACACACACACACACACACACACACACACACACACACACACACACACACACACACACACACACACACACACACACACACACACACACACACACACACACACACACACACACACACACACACACACACACACACACACACACACACACACACACACACACACACACACTCACGAAACTATCATCATTATTATTTCCTCTCTGCTGACACGTTGAGTCGTGTCAGCACTTTTAAGTGAATCTGTAATGTTGATGTACTGCTAAAGACTTCGTGTCACAGCTTTGAATACTCTTATATTATTCAAAGTTCTCCGAGCCCAAAATAACAGCTCGTAAAGTCTCATATTGTCCAAACATCAATCGTTAACCAAAGCATATTAATATCTTATAATATGAAACATGACGTCTTTATATTTTAGGAGCAAAGACAAGAATAGGTTGACCGTGTGGTGGATGTGGATGGAAATCAACAACACGTCCGTGACCCTGAAACAGTTCCTTAACTCACGCAGAAATATTTAAATATAACGTTTTAAGAGACAGAATATAAAAGGCTTGTGCTTTGAGTTTAACAAAGAGAGTGTTAGAGAGAGAGGAACAGAGCGGGGGGACGGAGAGGGGTTTCGCTTTCCACGGAGTTTTGAATAAGTTTGACATTTACCTCCCGAGGAAGTCGTCTTTATCCGTGTCTTCATCGAACAGCTCGATCTCCAGCATGTTGGGTCCAGCGTGTTCGTACATCAAGGCCTGGAAATACAAATAAACATGAATACAACGGACAATACTGAGGCTGTGTAACCGGCATTGTTACTGTCGATCCATCGGAAGGATCTGGAGCATTAATAAATACTAATACACATATTTATAATTGTTAAATACTGTCGATAATGTGATTTAAGAAGCCAGCACTTTTTGTTCACCGTATGGTCCTTCCTCGGTTTGTTTGTTTTACTTTCTTTATTAAACATCATAAACCTAATGATACTTTAAATGCATTTACATATACTTTTACAGTGTGTTTATTTTGCACTTTGGCTTTTAATGTTTTAATTGCCTTGTGCCGTGAATAGACGCATCTTGCCTCACCCTCTGACGCCCACATAGGACATTTCCGTTGTTGTATATGTTTGCGTTTTGCCTTATAATTGTAATTTCTCTAGAGCAGGGGTCTCCAACCTTTCTCCACCCGAGAGCTACTTTGAAAAAATGAAAGTGGCCAAGAGCTACTTGCATCGCCTACATGTATTCACAGAGCACTCATCAGTTGAATTAAGCTACTGTTGTACACGTGTGAAATCAAACAATCCTAAAGCTTATCACAAATCTTAACTTCACATCAAGGTCCAAGAAAACGACAATTTCTCACATATTAATATCATCACTGACAACATAGTAAGTACTTCACTGAAGATTCACATACATGTCCAAGAGCAAAATACAATGTTTTCACTTCTTCTTATGGCCCACATAAATGGACTGTACTTATATAGCTTTATCCAGTCGTTAAGACCCCTCAAAGCGCTTTACATACTACATGTCGTTCACCCATTCATACTGAGCAGTGTATGTTAGGACATGCACTAACATGCATACACATTCACACACCGCTGGCCATCGGGAGCAACTCAGGGTGAAGTATCTTGCTCAAGGATACATCGACATGTTGACTGCATGGGCTGGGATCGAACCCACATCCTTCTGGTTTAAAGACGACCGCACTCCCTCGCAGCCACAGTCGCCCCTAGTAAATACATCGCCTTCATCCCCACCTTGCAAGCATCTCATGGCACATGTACAACAAGTGCATTCACTCTTTTTCACAGTTAGTGAGAGGACTGGCGCTGCATGGAGTCACCTTAGAGGTGTCTGCTGGACCCACTCAGGTTCACTCTAGAGTCATTCGTGTTCATCAGTCGGTCTTGTTCTGTATTTAGATTTCATGCATGTCAGAAAAAGCTGCTTCACAAAGGCATGCAGACAGGGTCAGTGCTGCTTGGTGAATGTTCTTATAGTTCTCTGGGCGTAAAAGGCTCCAGAAATGTTGTGAGTTTTTCTGAGACTTCAGCTGAACATGATTTTGGAGATTTATCTCCATCTCCACAGACACTGAACAGTGCAGCCATCTTTTCTTCTTCTTGACATTAAATTATAAACCATAATTAATCAATTGTAGGTCTAGCCTCCCTATATCTGTGTGTGACATTTTTCCATCCTCAAAAACAAAAAGCTAATGCTTCTGCAGTCGAGCTGCAGCTTCGAGCCACGGCCTTCTGTTAAGAAAGGACACTGAAGGTCCTGAATGAGGCCTCACACACAGGACGTGAGTCTGAACACAGCAGACAGCAGGAGGATTTACAACAGCATATACAAACTAAAATACTGCATGTGGGTGCTCACTCACATTCTCTGTCTCACTGTTACATGAATCCCATGCATGTATGAGATGAAGTTAGCTTCATTATATCTCAGTGATTAGGTGAATAACAAAGTCGGGTCACTGTCAGCCTGTCACTCTTATTAGTAGTAAGCCTCAGCTGTAGTAAACTTCCTTGCCAGACCTCAGTCTACTTTTAAGACACTAAAATAACGTATTTCAACTTTTATTTAGTTTTCGCGCGTGGAATTTTACGGCTCTCGTTTCAGTACACATGACAACGGAACTGAGTCAGACTCCGATTGGCTGTGACCGCATGCACTCAGAGGGACCGATTCAGAAAGGTGACTCTTACACTCGTTACGTCACAAACAAAGATGGTGGATGAGAATAGATCTATAAAACGATAAGCAATGCGCCAGAATCAAGGCGAGACCATCCTTTAAAACTTTATGCACTTTCGTTTCACCGAAATTAAGTAAACTCCTTTGTTTATTGCCGTTTCTGTAGTTTAAGAGGACACACACGGCATGTCTCTGGCACGTATACGGCCGCGTGGGTCTCAGAGGGTTAGCAATGAAATAAAACGTCATTGTTTCCCATTTTAACTCATATCGATCTTCCATCGGGGTCCTCCGTCAGACTTTACCTCGTACACCTCGTTCCACTTGGGGTTGACGGTCTCGTGGATGACTTTGCTTTGGAAGAGATGCGTTCCCACCTTGATGACACCGTACGGGTCGGACTTCCCTTTGATCAGCCCGCCCAGAAACTTGTCTTTCCCCAGCAGTTCCTGCGCCTCGATGAAGTGGATCCTCAGCACGCCCTGAGGATTAGACAATCAAAAGCTTTATTGGCAATTACACAACGGTTACAGAGGAGTTGGTGGCGCCTCCAAATCAACAAGAACACTTCACATTAAAAGAACAGTGCAAGGAAATAGTGCAAAGGACACCGTGGTAGTAAAGTGAAGGAATAAGTACACATTTTTCTGCTTGCTTCTTGAGACAGGAAGCAATTCACTCAAAAATAAGAGGTTTGATACATTTGGTTTAGTTTATTTAGATCGACCCATATGCGAACATTTAAATGTAAATACACAGAAAATCATATTAAACAACCAATTAACAGATTCATTAAATTACGTATTGCCTGAAAACTATGACACTGTAAAATGTGTGTGTGAGTGTGTGTGTGTGAGTGTGTGAGTGAGTGTGTGAGTGTGTGTGAGTGAGTGAGTGTGTGAGTGAGTGTGTGTGTGTGTGTTACCTGGGGAATGGGGAAGCGGAGCTGGGCCAGTTGGGCCTCCCCCACCAGAGGAATGGTGATCCGGTTGGGAAGAACGACGAAGCTGTAGATGACGTCCTGGATGATGTTATCACACAAACCACTGAGAGAGGAGGAAGAGGAGGAGGAGGAGGAGGAGGAGGAGGAGGAGGAGGAAAACACAAGAGCAACATTATAAAGAGTAGCAAGATATTTAAAACAAAACAAAAATGATAAATTAAAAGTTCAAAGTACTTTTTCATAAAGGGCAGACATTGCTAAATTGAGATTTCCTTTTTTCTGTTTATTTTTTACATTTCAAAGAAGAGCATTTCTTTGGGTTCGAGACAGACGAGATATAAGATTAAGAAACCGAAATGTTCTGATATTTTAAAGACAAAACGAAAGTTAATGACTTTTATAAAATGTATCTTCACCTCAAACCATGTTTTAAATCCACAGGTTTTTATACTTTCACTTGAAACACTGCAATATGTTGTGATTTTATTTAATGTGGTTTACTAACATGTGCTTGTCTCTTTGTTGTAACAATGTACATTTCCCCGTTGTGGAAAAATAAAGGATATCTGTTTTCATATGTAAGTATGCATGGATGATACCCCCTAATTCCCTCTAGAGGGCAGCAGCACGGTGCATTAAAACACAGCTGCTCTGCCTCACTGCTGTAATCAAACCCCCTGGAAGAGCTGATCCTGGGTCTGTGGATCAGACTCTAAGTTCATGCAAATGCTCTGAAGTTGATCTCAGTTCATTCCTGGTCTGCTGACTCACTAAACACGTCAGGATGTCCTGCTGCATCAGGACGAAAAACGCAAATCCTCACTGAGGAAATAATGAGGGCTCTCACAGGAAGGGAGGGAGAGAGAGAGAGAGAGAGAGAGGAGGGTGGGGCAAGGGCAGGGCTCCAGCAGACACACACACACACACACACTGGTGATTTCATACAAACTTGTCAAACAAGGAAAGCTACATTTCACAGGGCGGAGACTTTTGGAAACCGCAGTGTTTCTGTGCTGAAAACAAACAGTGAATCAGCAACACAGAGGAAACCAGCTAGCAGTGGGTTAGCTCACTGATCATAGGATATATGTCTCTGGGCTTCTTTTAGGATACAAAGTAATGGGTGGAAGTGCAATAAAATCAAAACAATAAGTACAACACTATGGGGGAAAGTCAGGTTTCAAAAATACATACTGTTGTTATTAGCCGAGCTAGCTTCTTGGCTAACTAATTGCCAAAAGAGTGATGCAGTGATGATGTATTTTTGTAGGCCGACATGGAAGTTAGCATCTCCCTGACAAACAGCCAATGGGATTCTTCCATTGGATTTTGGAATATAGCAGAAAATAAGATCTGCTGCAAATGAATGATTCGATACTCAAAAGGATTATATTAAAATCAATTTATGGTTTTAGACGTAAAAAACGAAAGGAACAACAGCACGGTCACATGACTTCACGTCACCACCGCTAAGCTAAAGGCGGCTAATGTTGGGCTATAAAGGAACTACAGCACGGTCACATGACTTCACGTCACCGACGCTAAGCTAAAGGTGGCTAATGTTGGGCTATAAAGGAACTACAGCACGGTCACATGACTTCACGTCGCCACCGCTAAGCTAAAGGTGGCTAATGTTGGGCTATAAAGGAACTACAGCACGGTCACATGACTTCACGTCGCCACCGCTAAGCTAAAGGTGGCTAATGTTGGGCTATAAAGGAACTACAGCACGGTCACATGACTTCACGTCGCCACCGCTAAGCTAAAGGTGGCTAATGTTGGGCTATAAAGGAACTACAGCACGGTCACATGACTTCACGTCACCACCGCTAAGCTAAAGGTGGCTAATGTTGGGCTATAAAGGAACTACAGCACGGTCACATGACTTCACGTCGCCACCGCTAAGCTAAAGGTGGCTAATGTTGGGCTATAAAGGAACTACAGCACGGTCACATGACTTCACGTCACCACCGCTAAGCTAAAGGCGGCTAATGTTGGGCTATAAAGGAACTACAGCACGGTCACATGACTTCACGTCGCCACCGCTAAGCTAAAGGTGGCTAATGTTGGGCTATAAAGGAACTACAGCACGGTCACATGACTTCACGTCGCCACCGCTAAGCTAAAGGTGGCTAATGTTGGGCTATAAAGGAACTACAGCACGGTCACATGACTTCACGTCGCCACCGCTAAGCTAAAGGTGGCTAATGTTGGGCTATAAAGGAACTACAGCACGGTCACATGACTTCACGTCGCCACCGCTAAGCTAAAGGTGGCTAATGTTGGTCGTGATGACGTTTAGTCGTCTCATTTAGACACTTGTTAGCAACCACGTTTTTGTGGGTATTCACCAGTGGGGTATTTATGATGTCGTCTGGAAGTGCATAATCTATCCGACATCACAACTCAGTCTGCGGCGGCTCCACTTTTATAATCACGATACTTAGTGGGGAAATGAATAAAGGTCATAATCCGTTCTGTGATCCGCTGGTGAATGTAATGTAATTTCAGCAGCAGTCTGAGAGCGTGTCCGCGTGCTCGGCATGGTTTTATTTAAATACTAAAGAGTGTGTGTGCACCTTCGATCCTTCGCACCTTCAGAGACCAGCACATGACACACAGACATGCAAATGGTTATACACTTTCAAATGCACGCACGCAGTGATGACGCCGCACAGCTGATCGTCTGACAGCAGCTCTGTCCCCGTTATTTTCACACACACCCCCGCCACACATTTACTGACACAAACATGCATCTGTTGTAGACCCCAATAAATAAAATAAAATAAGAACTCATTCTCAAAAAAGATAAACGCCATTCTTAAAATGTTTAAACGAACACTAGTTGGATTAATATGGATTAGAGCGCACAATAGAGAAGAAAGAGTGATATGTTATCTATCAAAACCCAGTTAGTCTAACATTCATTGGACTGCACACCTGTGTGGATATGTAGCACATTAACATTTTAATCGCACTTAGTGACCGACTGAATGGAAATGACAATAAATGAAAATGTAAAACGAAAAGAGCGATCATGAAAATGTTTCCAATAAATGAATAAAATGATTTTTGACCACGTTGTTGTTCAGATATTCACATATTTGTAACTAAGTGAAACATTAATTGAAACAAAACACGGTATAAACTGAGGAGTGACTCCCGTGAGGTTCATGTACTTTCTTCACTCCGCTGGGAAACTGCTCTCACGTCAAGAAGCGTCAGATCAGTGCCTCGTCCAATCAGTGAGCGGTACACCGTCGTAAGGTTTCTCCCATGTTCCCTTAAACTGTGGCTTTTCTTTGGAAGTGTTTCCTTGTACGATGTGAGAGTCTGAGGACAGAGGGTCTAAGGCCAGAGGGTCTGAGGACAGAGGGTCTAAGGACAGAGGGTCTAAGGACAGAGGGTCTGAGGACAGAGGGTCTGAGGACAGAGGGTCTGAGGACAGAGGGTCTAAGGACAGAGGGTCTAAGGACAGAGGGTCTGAGGACAGAGGGTCTGAGGACAGAGGGTCTGAGGACAGAGGGTCTAAGGACAGAGGGTCTGAGGACAGAGGGTCTGAGGACAGAGGGTCTAAGGACAGAGGGTCTGAGGACAGAGGGTCTGAGGACAGAGGGTCTAAGGACAGAGGGTCTGAGGACAGAGGGTCTGAGGACAGAGGGTCTGAGGACAGAGGGTCTAAGGACAGAGGGTCTGAGGACAGAGGGTCTAAGGACAGAGGGTCTAAGGACAGAGGGTCTGAGGACAGAGGGCCTAAGGACAGAGGGTCTGAGGACAGAGGGTCTAAGGACAGAGGGTCTAAGGACAGAGGGTCTAAGGACAGAGGGTCTGAGGACAGAGGGTCTAAGGACAGAGGGTCTGAGGACAGAGGGTCTGAGGACAGAGGGTCTAAGGACAGAGGGTCTGAGGACAGAGAGTCTGAGGACAGAGGGTCTAAGGCCAGACGGTCTAAGGACAGAGGGTCTGAGGACAGAGGGTCTGAGGACAGAGGGTCTAAGGACAGAGGGTCTAAGGACAGAGGGTCTGAGGACAGAGGGTCTGAGGACAGAGGGTCTAAGGACAGAGGGTCTGAGGACAGAGGGTCTAAGGACAGAGGGTCTAAGGACAGAGGGTCTGAGGACAGAGGGTCTACGGACAGAGGGTCTGAGGACAGAGGGTCTGAGGACAGAGGGTCTGAGGACAGAGGGTCTGAGGACAGAGGGTCTGAGGACAGAGGGTCTGAGGACAGAGGGTCTGAGGACAGAGGGTCTAAGGACAGAGGGTCTGAGGACAGAGGGTCTAAGGACAGAGGGTCTGAGGACAGAGGGTCTAAGGACAGAGGGTCTAAGGACAGAGGGTCTCCACTGTAGGCTATTTTTATTTCATGTCCAGCACTTTGGCTCGACCAAACATCGTTTATAAATGTGCTGTATAAATAAAACTTGATTGTCTGAGGATTTCATCGGAGGGTGGTCTGGTGGTTCCTCGATTATCGCTCCTCCGGCAGAAATAAGCGCCATGGGACGGGACTCAAGATGGCGCAGACAAATCAACTTCCGGTGAGAGCGAGGAGCGAGGAGCGAGGGAATGGAAATAGTCGCCCTGAGACGGGGCCAGTTTCTCACCTGACACCAGGAATATCCAGCATGTTCGTGAGTCCCGACCAATTGATGTCCAGCAACTGAAATAATAGATGAAGATAAAAGCAAAACAATCATCAGGTGAATACACAAAGCGTTTATCAGGTATCCTACATGACCTCCTAAATTGTTAAACATATTCATGGCAATCACAATTACATAACCACACTTCTAGACTTTAGAGGAGCCGTTAACGTGACGATCAAATAGGTTTGTTAAGAAGTTGCTCACAAAGTTTAAGTGTTCTGGTGATGCTGAGCTGAAGATATAAGCCACAACAATTTAAAAAATAATGACTCTTTGTGAGGTGTTTTGGAGGGAAAGAAACATCACATTTGCATTTGTGAGGATCGGTATGAATCATTTCACGGCCTCTCAAATGGTGGATTTCCCCTGATGGCAACTTAGGGTTTAAAGTATTTATAACACATTTAATGGCCCGTTATATTTTTGTTTGTGCAATATTCTGTTAAGTAAAATAGTTACATTTACAAATATTTAAAATATAAAATGTTACGATTTAACATGGACAATTAATCTCATCGGATCAATCGGATACAAAAAAAAGCTTAAAGGTCCCACGTCATGGCCATTTCCACTGATCATAGTTCCATCGTTGAGGTCGACTAGAATAGATTTACATTGTTCAATTTTCCAAACTCACATTGGTTTCTCACAGCGTCTCTGTGAAGTCTGTGTATTCACTCTCTCCACTAAACGGCTTGTTGCAGCTCTTGCCCCCCCCCCTCCCTGTGAGCCCAGTGTGCTCTGATTGGTCGGGACGTTGTGAATCGCGCTGAGCTCCGTGGAGGTGTGATTTCCTTGTTTAGCGATACACAGCCAAACTCACCCCGAGCACACACAAAGTCACAGCCGAAGTAGAAACAATAAGTGTGGCTTGATGTCGAGTAAGAGAAAGGTTGATACACGCTGTGAGAATGGGTCTGCAGAGAGGATTTCTGTCTGTTATCAGCCTGCAGCCAGGGAGGAGGGATCAGCAGAGCTGCCTGCACTGAGTGTGTGAGGAAGTCCGTGGATTGGTCAATTTGGACCAATCAGCGGGGGCTTAACGTAACGGCTCCACGGATTGGCCCATTTCGCGTCATAGTTCTGGGCGTGGCTACTGGGTGTTCACACGTCACAATGTCCAGGAAGAACATGGAAGAAGGTCAAATAGCTCCAACGAGGCGTTTTGGGGAGGTCTTCTCTGCGTTAGAGCTCTACTCCTACAGGGTGCACTTTGAGGGTTGTGACTCTGCAGACCGTTCACATGCAGAACAACCTTCATAACAACAAGGGGACGGGTGATAACCGGAAAAGCACGACATGTCTCCTTTAATATATTCCAACTCTAAACATAATTATAAGGAACTATTTTTAAATCTCCTTCAATAACTAAATACAACAACTCTCAGCTGCAGCAGAAACATTAAGAAAAGTGATTTCTAAGTTTTACACCAATGACCTTTACCTCATTTTCCATGACCAAAAAAAAATTACCACTGAAAATGGTTTATTTGAACATGGAACAGGAAAATAAGGTCTGCATATGAAACATGTTGTGCCTATCTAAAACAAGTCTAATAGTAGGCTTACGAGCTTCTACACGCTGAAGCAACTGCAGTCAGGGGGCAGGTCATCGGTATGAAAAAGGTGGCAAGGACCCGAGCCCCCCGACCCCACGGACTATCGGCTTTAAAATGAGGAACAGAGGATTTTAGGAGTCAACTAAAGCAGCAGGTAGTGATAACAGAAACGCCAAAGAGTCACATCTAATAGAAATATATAAAAGCATTTATTTTAATTGTGTAGCAGTCAGTTTATAATTCTGGCAGCACTGTTGAGCATTTTGAAAATGTATTTTCATGCCTCTGTGCAAGGCGGAGTCTTTCTATCTGTATTAGCCACTAAGTAACTGAGTTCATAAACTCAACAAACTTGTTAGTGTCAGGAAGGAACCCTTGTCTTTTTCTCTGCAAACAGAATCTACCTACGGGTACAAATAAATAACCTGAACCTGAACCTGAACCTGAAGGTACATGGTGTACTTTTACTCCCCTGCATGTATGTAATACCTTTAGTTACGTCACAGATCTGGATGAATGATGTGAAATATAATCAAGTGTTACATCAGACTTTAGTTCCACCTGGAGTAAATCCACCAGCTACCCTGCAGTCTACAAAGTACTTCAGACTAGCTGTTCCTCCACCAGCTACCCTGCAGTCTACAAAGTACTTCAGACTAGCTGCACCTCCACCAGCTACCCTGCAGTCTACAAAGTACTTCAGACTAGCTGCACCTCCACCAGCTACCCTGCAGTCTACAAAGTACTTCAGACTAGCTGCACCTCCACCAGCTACCCTGCAGTCTACAAAGTACTTCAGACTAGCTGCACCTCCACCAGCTACCCTGCAGTCTACAAAGTACTTCAGACTAGCTGCTCCTCCACCAGCTACCCTGCAGTCTACAAAGTACTTCAGACTAGCTGCACCTCCACCAGCTACCCTGCAGTCTACAAAGTACTTCAGACTAGCTGCACCTCCACCAGCTACCCTGCAGTCTACAAAGTACTTCAGACTAGCTGCACCTCCACCAGCTACCCTGCAGTCTGCAAAGTACTTCACACTAGCTGCACCTTCACCAGCTACCCTGCAGTCTACAAAGTACTTCAGACTAGCTGCACCTCCACCAGCTACCCTGCAGTCTACAAAGTACTTCAGACTAGCTGCACCTTTACCAGCTACCCTGCAGTCTACAAAGTACTTCAGACTAGCTGCACCTCCACCAGCTACCCTGCAGTCTACAAAGTACTTCAGACTAGCTGCTCCTCCACCAGCTACCCTGCAGTCTACAAAGTACTTCAGACTAGCTGCTCCTTCACCAGCTACCCTGCAGTCTACAAAGTACTTCAGACTAGCTGCACCTTCACCAGCTTTGAGAACACTTTCATGATCAATCATTATAAAACATGTCATATACACTGAACAAAAATATAAACGCAACACTTTTGTTTTCGCTCCCATTTCTCATGAGATGAACTCAAAGATCTAAAACATTTTCTATTTACACAAAATAACCATTTCTCTCAAATATTGTTCACAAATCTGAAAAGCTCTGTGATAGTGAGGACTTCTCCTTTGAGAGATAATCCATCCCCACCTCACAGGTGTGGCATATCAAGATGCTGATTAGACAGCATGATTATTGCACAGGTGTGCCTTAGGCTGGCCACAATAGAAGGCCACTCTGATTTATTGGGGGGGTCTGAGGGGGGTCCGAAAACCAGGCAGTATCTGGTGTGACCACCATTTGCCTCACGCAGTGCAACACATCTCCTTCGCATAGAGTGGATCAGGTTGGTGATTGTGGAATGTGGGTCCACTCCTCTTCAATGGCTGTGCCAAGCTGCTGGATATCGGCAGGAACTGGAACACGCTGTCGTATACGCCGATCCAGAGCATCCCAAACATGCCATGGGTGACATGTCCGGTGAGTATGCTGGCCATGCAAGAACTGGGATGTTTTCAGCCTCCAGGAATTGTGTACAGATCCTTGCAACATGGGGATCGCACCGTAGATAATGTAGCTGACCCTCATCCCGGAGCAGCAGAGCTCAGCCGACAGGCAGGAAGACTCGAGCACACAGCTTCATTAAAAAACAACTTTAGTTACATTTCCAGGACTTTTCCAAAACTTTGGGAATAATATTGTTTTCCATACATTTTCCAGGGCCTGGAATTTGCATTTTCAATTTCCATGACTTCTCCAGGTTTTCAACGACCGTACGAACCCTGGTTTTAGCTTTTGAACTAAATCTCAATGATTTGTCTTCTACATATTCTCAGCTCCTCAGGTCCGGGCTGCACCATGACTCTGCAGATCCGACTGTAACTCAATCGACCCGCTAATCAATAGAGCTGATTGGGTTAGCTCTCAAACAAACAGGAAGTCTGTGCTGAGGTACTTTGTAAATGGCATTGCATAAACAAATTAACAGCTATGAGATACAACAGTGGATAAGGACAAGTCAAAATAAGAAAAGCGTTTCTTATCGAAAGTTAGGTCTCCTTATATTTCTTGAAGTAGATGGAGGTGATATGGATTCCTTTTTTTAGCAACACACACTTTGCAGGAAAGAAAAATGCTAGAAAAGGGAAAGGCTTGCAGTAAGAAGACTGGACAAAAACCAAATTGAGAAACCCGGTAAACACAGAAAACGTAACCTGGCTGTATAAAATAATGTTCCCGATGTTGTTAACGTAATACGTGTGGGATAATGTGCAGTGACGCGGTCATTATGGGGAAAAGAACACCGACAGGCTGATCCGGTTGTGTATTTTCAAATTCTATCGATCTCGAGCCGGTTTCTCAAACTTACCTACCCCACCTTTAAAAGTAGCACAACTCATTAAGTCAAACCTCGGGAAGCATCTAGGTATCCCTGCCCTAATGCCAAAGTAACTGGCAACTGAATATGTGTCGCAGTTTGATGTCTATGTCTGGACCGCTGCGTAAAAAGGAGGGTTTCTGCCCCGTTACTTCTGCGCTGTTTTTCTTGTCCCAGTTCGACAAGCCCATATAATATATATATATATTTAAATCGACCGGACTTCTTTCTGAAGATGTGAGCGTCCTTAACAACGGTCAATAAGTCCTTGACAGCGGTCTGTCTGTTCGGTATTAACAACGTGTCACGTGTTCTGAATTGACCAATCAGAATCGAGTATTCAACTAAGCCATGTAATAAATCCTAATATTTCAGGAGAGAGAAATCAGAATCCTGCGATTTTCTCAGGAAAATTGGAATTATTTGTTTCTCAGAATTCTCATTTTAATCTCGAATCTCCAAAATAATGTTCACATAGTTTTTAAACTGACTAATCAAAAAGGTATGATAGTTGACTGTAATTTCTCCCATTGTTCCAGGTGTTGTAATCTTCATGACACTAACTGTAAGGTCTATATCACCAGACTCATGTTGGGAATCTTAAAATAACAGCAGAGACCATGAGAGGAGTGCGAGCCTCGTGCCAGCTGTTAGGGTTAACATAGTGAACATAAGGTGGAATGGCACGCGTGTTTTAAAACATATCTGTGTGTGTGTGTGTGTGTGTGTGTGTGTGTGTGTGTGTGTGTGTGTGTGTGTGTGTGTGTGTGTGTGTTGGTTATGGTTAAGGTTAGGATAGGTCTCCAGGAAATACATGTAAGTCAATGTAATGTCCCCTTAAGCGATGTAAACATGTGTGTGTGTGTGTGTGTGTGTGTGTGTGTGTGTGTGTGTGTTGGTTATGGTTAAGGTTAGGATAGGTCTCCAGGAAATACATGTAAGTCAATGTAATGTCCCCTGAAGCGATGTAAACATGGTGTGTGTGTGTGTATGTGTGTGTGTGTGTGTGTGTGTGTGTGTGTGTTGTGTGTGTGTGTGTGTGTGTGTGTGTGTGTGTGTGTGTGTGTTACGGATTAAGAGTGACTGCAATGTTGAATGAAAAAGGGTTTTGAAAGAGGCTTAAATTGTGACGTACTGGGAGCAGTTGTAGCTGATGAGGAAAAGTGACGCATGAAACTGCAGAAATGAAGACAGCTCCTCAAAGATCATTCATTCAGATCCTTAGGAGTACAACACTGTAGAAATACTCAATTATAAGGAAGTGCTGTGTTGCAACAGGTATTTAGGTAAGTGGGATCATATGCACTTATAGTTTATGGAGTAAGAATACTCATTTACATATGTGAAATGATTTTACACAAATAAAAAGCTAAATTGCATCCAATAATGTTCCGTTAGTTCATACATTATTTAAGGTACTTAAAAATATAATTTTGGATATCTTAATCCACATCAAAACATCGTGTTTTTAGTGGTACAATATTTCCCTTCTTTGAATGGTAGTGTGTGTGTGTGTGTGTGTGTGTGTGTGTGTCTTTCTGTGGCCTAGTTAGCGCTCTCGATGTAGACCACGGTTACCCACAATGCCCCGTTCTGCCACGCTGGCACAGGAAGACAAAGAAAGCAGCGCGGGGGATTTCTCAGAACAACTCGTATCGGAAAAAATGATGAATCAAAAATGTCACCGTAAATAATAAACTTCTTGTCGAGAAATAATAACCCTCTCTCTTTGTTTACGTGTGCTTTCTCCTAAGACCTGTGCACAGACGTCTGCTCGGCCCATATGCAAATGACAGATCAAAATATAGAATATGCTAATTCTCTGAGGAGAGGAAACTATTTCACATGTCTGTTGAAAGATCTTGAAGGTACATTTGCATATGGGAACCGGTTAGCGCTGCAAAATGGCGATATGGGCTAGTGTAATATTAAAATATCTGTGAATTAACTGCATCCCGGTCTACAAATCCTATTCTACAGACTTAATAACATATCTTTGTTTAATACAGATCCTCTCAAACAAGTGAGAATAATGATGCAAAAATGATCAATCCCTTCAATGGCAATACCAGTCAAGATAATCGCAAAGTAGTTTCATGCATACTCCTGTAATCGTGCAGCCGTAGTGTACACATATTCAAGATGTAATACAAATCTCATTATGGATTAGTTTCATATTCAAATCACAGGAAGCGCAATATTTGTTACAGCCAAATATGTGTATAAATGACCCTGAACTAATTGCATAAACATCCTGGCCTGCAAATCCTATTCTACAGACTTAATAACATATCTTTGTTTAATACAGAGTAGGGCTGCACGATATGGAAACAAACTGACATCGCGATTCCCCTGCGGTATATTTTTTTAACCTGTTAAGCCCCAAAGTCCCGGCGGGTACTTTACTACGACACTGTGTCTCAGGCAGGGAGGTGCACAGGTACGGGCTAATGTTGCCAGGGCAACGGCCCGTTTGGCCTTTTTGGCTGACCTGCCCCTCTGGAGAGAGCGAGGGTTTATTTACATGTTTTCTGTCGTGGCCGAATCAACACGATAAGCCCCCGATTAGAAGCGTCTCGCAGCGGGAAACACACTTTGTCAGCGCCGTCATCTGCCGGTGCGTTAAGACCACCTCAGAGTCGGATTTTGGAAACTTGATTTTGAGTTCTCTCATGGCAGTTAGGGAATAAGGGACACAGCAGGGGACTTTACTTCCTCTTGATACCGTCGGTTATTTACAAAAAAACACCTAAATATAGCTGCTTGTTGTTGTTGTGTGTCTTCTCATCTGTAATCTCCCTCAACGGGCCGCTCGCTCTCTTTTCTTGATCGCCCTCTCACGGGTGAATACTTCAATGTCCCGCTTCAGCGTAGGATTTCTGCCATGTCTCTACTTTAGTTTGACCATCTCTGTTTTAAGTTACGGAATACTAAATACATAAGTAATTCGATACCTTACCGTTACTGGCTGCGCTCATAATGATAAGAATAAGAATTATGCGTATTGAACTGGTTTCATTAATTAGTGACTTTATTTAAGGGAGCCTAATTAGTTAGAAGCAGGGGTTAAGTTGGGATTTGATATGTGGGGGGGGGGCTCTGTGTGGAGGTGCGAGAGTGGAGATCGAGGATCTCATTATTTGACCTTAAGGGATATAGGCCTACACTGTGGCCCTAAAGCAACTGCTCCATTATCTGTATCACATGCAGACATTGATGCCCCACATGTCACAATACAAATAGAAAGTACTGCAAATAAACTGGAATTCATTTACATCTTAAATTATGAATATATATATACAAAAAAAGGTTTACAACTATCCAACCTTCAAATCGCTGCGTGGCGCTGCGCTGGGAGGGGAAAAAAACATTTTGACTGTTTGCGCTCATCCTAATGTTCGGCCTTGATGTAACGGCATTCATAATTAAGTCAAGGTAACACCCTTTTAAACAGGTTTGAAATCATCAATGTATACTATGGGACCGTAAACCAGACATATCGTTTAAAACTTGAGAGATACAAAAATATGCATAAATAAATGTTAACTAGGTAAAATAAGATAAGAATAAAATAAGTTGCATTTATTTGCTATGGGCTATGGTAGGTTATTGGTTATGTTCACTTATTTGATTATTAAAATGTAGCAATGATTTCATTTATAATCCATAATTCCGTTTTAATGTAAAAATCACAGAGCAAAAGTTAGCTGCTAATGGTAGCCACCAGGTCTTGGCTATGCGGCAGTCCAGCGCAGTCTAACACACACACACGACCAAATAAGGAGTGAGAGTGACGCGTAGCCAAAACCGGAAGCTGCAGCCGCTCTGGTGGCTACCATTAGCAGCTAACTGTTGTGCTCCGATTTTTACATAAAAATGGAATTATGGATTATAAATAATTGCTTCAAAGCCACGGATACATTATCAACCGATGGATCAACCGATTCAGCCGCGTTTTCTCTCGTTTTAATGCCATTGAACACGTCTTTTGATCAGGTTGACAGCTACGGTGAGACGATCTCCCTAGAAGCTCCGTAAAGGTACGTGTTGTGATGTCTGTGTTTGCTTCCCCTGTCTCGAGATCGGATCGCTTAGATACTTAAATCATCTGTGGAGTCTCAGCTTTAATCGGATATATTGTATGTGTTATCGCCATGACGCGGTATATATCGTTCAGCCCTAATACAGATCCTCTTAAACAAGTGAGAATAATGATGCAATGATCATAAGGACCTCGGCACTGCAGAGGCAAATGAGCTACGAGCTCAAATCTGGCATGGTGGAAAAACCAGTTAAGATAATAATCGCAAAGTAGTTTTGTGCATAACCGTGTAACCGTGCAGCCCTAGTGTTCCCGTATCACAGGCTGCATCTGGAAGACGTGCGGAGAGGAAGGAAGAGAGCAGTCAGCGAGGAATGCACTGATAAAGAGGACCAGAGGAAGGAGGTCAAAGGTCAACGCTACTCACTGGTGCAACCATTTTCAACGTACATGAAAAGTTTGAACCCGTGTACTCTTCCCGAACCGATTCGTCATTTTTAAGCTAGAACACAGATTTACTAAAGTCAGCCATGACGTCTAACATGTGATTTCAACCGTATTCTTCTTGTTCTTAAAATAGTTCTCTATCTGTGTTCTCTGACCCCAAGTCAAATTCCTCGTACGTCTCACCCTACCTGGTAATAAACCTGATTCTGATTCTGATTTGTTTGTCTCTCATTCTAAATGTTTTTGTACCGTTCATCTAGTCTTATTCTGTAGGGGGGGGGTGTACAACCTGCACACCTGTTTTTTGTCTTTGACACTGTATGTGTTGTTTAAAGTTCACCTATCATGCTATCTTTAGGCAATAGCATAGGACTCAGATATATAAAAATATACAAATAAACATGTCGATGAAGTGTTTTGCTCAAAATACCAAACAGATCACCCATTCCTCATATCCCTCTATTTCACTTCCTGTTTCAAAAGTGCTGATTTCATGTATAAACCTTTAAAAAAAATAAAAAGGAGGGGTCTGAGCTCATGCGGGACCCGGCAGCTACCGTCTAAACTAAACGCTGCTGTGATGAAACTCCATATCATGGATTATCAAGGATCTGAAACAGTCTGGAGCTCAAAGGCTTTCTCTCTTGCCGGTGACACCACAAGGTGAGTTCCTTTCTACTTCCTGCTTCTTCACACACATGCTCTCCAGCACAGGTTAGCTCTGAGTGTTAGCGATGCTAATGTAAACACCGACCATATTACGTCCAGAACAGTCAGGCATTGTTTCTGATAGCGACGTTTCTGATTGGGCCGTGGGTCCACATTTCAGATGTTACGTCATATCGGACGCAAATCTGGATCAGCTCCGTTGTCCCCGTTTTTAGAGATTTGGGTACGGAGGAAAAGAGAGAGGGTTTATTTTCTGACGCTGCGTGAGTTCTCTGACGCACCGGGGACACATGTTGATGAGAGAAGACATCAACATGTGCTTTTGCATGATAGGTCCCCTTTAAGATAAAAACTCACTGGTTTCTTGAGGAAGAAGACGGACAGCGCTCCGATCAGAGGCATGTCTCCCAGCAGAGGCTCCATCACCACTCTCAGCGTCCCATGGAGCTGCAGAGGATAGAATACAACACATAATGAATTAGTCAGTTAGTCCTTAGTGATGTTTAATATCTCACTGACACGTATTTATTTAAAGAAGTCCCATAACATGTCATGTAAGGCCATTTATCAGCTATAAGCAGATATTCCTTATGTATCACACACACACACACACACACACACACACACACACACACACACACACACACACACACACACACACCTCTGTCAGTGACTCAGAGCTCAGACATAAGGCCTGCCCGTCTGCAGCACCAAATTTGGTCGTAACTCACTGTGAGTAATCAAATACCAGCATTAAGATCAAAATGGGCGCAGTGGAGAGATTTAAGATTCATTTTGTTTACACACACCAACCTCCTTCCTGAAGGTTTATAAATCATGGGCAGGAGATTGTGTGTGTCAGGATGGTGCATTTTAACCCGAGGGAGAAGAAGTACTCGGAATGTGTACGGTAAAGTAGTAATACTAAAATGTAAGAAAAATAAAATAAATACATAAATAAAAACATAATAATAAATACTTTAAAATAATAAAATAGAGAGGAGGCGGAGCTAATGCCTGATCAGAATTCTACCGCAGAGAAAGTTAAATTCTGCTGTGATAAAACGCCATCCTGTTCTAAACCACATCAAGGATTATGTCTGAAACAGTTTGGAGCTCAAATGCCTTTTCTCTTGCGGGTTTATCACAAGGTGAGTTCCTTTTATATTTCCTGATTTTTAAACACGTGCGCTCTCCAGTACAGGTTAGCTCTGAGTGTTAGCGAGGCTAATGTAGACAAAGACGTCCAAAACACGTCAGGCATTGTTTCTGATGGCAACTTTCTGTGGGTCGATTTGATTTGACGTCAGATCGGATGAAATCTGTATCGGCTCGTTGAACCCCCGTTTTTAGAGATTTGGGTACGGAGGAAAGAGAGAGGGTTTTATTTTCTGAAGCTGCGTGAGTTCCCCGACGCACCGGGGACACGTGGTGATGTATAAAAGACATCACAAAGTGCATTTTGCACGATAGGTCCCCTTTAAGTAAATAGAGTAAAACAAATGTGAAGTAAAGGTATCATTAAATTGAACTAAAAAATAATAAAATGAAGGACGTTGGAGATCGTTTCAGCGGCAGAACATCTTAAATAAGGAAAGACGAGGGGAGTGCGTTCACATCTACTAATAAAAGCTATATATTTAACTACATGAGAAAGCTTGTTTTCATATCCTGCTAAAATTTATATAAATAAGTGAAAGTTCTTCATTATATTCCACCATGGTTTTAACAGAAGAAGCAGTCCTGTTCTGGAGCGAGTGACTCATCGTTCATGCTCAGCTCTAACCACGTATTTCTTCAGCAGTCTCTAAAAGCCGACGCGCTGCAGCTGTGCAGTTTAAAAGCAAATATTCACTGCGCTCACTTTCTCTGATCTCTGAACAGCAAATATGGCCTGATGCAGCGGAGAGGATAACAGCTCCTTTATCAGCCTGTGTCAACACATTATGTAAACGTGTGTCTGCAGAAGGCAAGAGGTCACACAGGGGTCAAAGAAAATGAGAGCTGCTGTCGGTGATAACATCTGTCTGACAGAGCTGATCAGATTTAGAGTTATACACAGGGGTGAGCTTTGTAATGATATCTGTGTCGCTTTCCTTCTCAATTCATAAAGGGAAATATGTCACATAACTAGGGACGGGTACCGAGCCGCGGTACTAAACGGCCCGGGGCTGAATTATTAAAGACTGTGGTACCGTTAAGCTCCGACGTTAGCGGCCTTTTATATCGGTACTGGAGACACGTAAAAAATGTATTATTGCTTCATAAACGTTATATTGCAGTTTTAGTGTCGCCAACTCCGTTTCTAATACGCATCTGCGTCTATGATTATTTAGTATTTTCGATCTTTTCAATCCAGACGAGAGATCTCTCCCCGTCTGTGTGCGAGGGGGCGGGGCGGTTTACACGCACGCAGCTGCTCTTTGAGCACCGGGAAAAGCGCTATACAAATAACATGTATTATATTACTACTTAGGGGGGCAACAACTAATCGACTTAATCGATTAAAATCGACGACCAAATTAATTGCCAACTAATTCAGTCGTCGATTCGTTGGTGACGTCATCACGTGTGTTTTACGCGCCGTTAAGCTCCGACGTTAGCGGCCTTTTTATCGGTACTGGAGACATTTAAAACATATATGTCGTATGTATTATTGCTACCTAAACATTATATCGCAGTTTTAGGCCGTATCTCATTTCTGGGATTTCCCTTCCTCGACTCCTATCCTCGTGTTTTAGTCCCACCCACAGGAGATGCGAGAGGAGGAGCCGAGGAGGGGAGCCGAGGAGAGAGGAGACGAGGAGGGGAAGCAGCAGGCGGTTAGAGAAATGAGAACTCCTCTCCTCTGAGCGGTCATTTTGGGTTAATATGTTAATTTATTCAGTGTTTTAGTGGCTGGATTGTTGTTATCTCTAAGCTGTCCAGTATCAGGCAACTTAGAATTGATAATTGGATAATTGTCTTTATCATTATATGGAAAACCAGTCTGAATGTCCGTCCATTTCTTTACCTATTTAGCCTCATAAATATGCATGTGCAGTTCAAGTTCAGAAGCATGCAAACTGAATTACTTTGAGTATTAATTTACTAGTTTTCTTTATTGTATTTTATGTTAAAGAAATTATTCCACAAATACAAATCTGACTACGGCTGCAACCAAGGAATATTTTCATCATCACGTAATCAGTTGATTGTTCCTCTGATTTATTGATTGTTCATTTAAAATTGTTTTAAAAAAGTCGATTACAAGTGCAGGGATCCTAATGGTTGCTGTATGTGTTGCTTGTCTAACAAACAACGACCCTAAAGACCAAATTAATTGCATTTAAAATGATTAAAAACTGGAAAAAAGTGAATGATTGGTCTTATTTTGATGATCGTCTAATAGTTTGAACACTTTGTAAATGTCGTTACACAACAGGAACAGGACGTGACCTACCTCTTCCTGGTGAGATCATTTGTATTCTGTCATGAATTAGAAGAAGAACTGGGATGAACCCCTCTTTAATGGTCACCAGGCAGAGCACACAGCACACAGGACATGTGTTCTCTGCTTTTAACCCATCCTAGCACCAGGAGGAGTCTAGCACTAGGAGCAGTGGGCAGCTATTGCACGGCGCCCGGGGAGCAATGGGAGTGAGGGGGGAAGGGGGGTGTCCGGTGCCTTGCTCAAGGGCACCACGGCAGGGCAGGAGGTGAACTGGGACCTCTCCAAGTAGCAGTCCACACTCAATTTTTAGGTCTGGTCGGGGACTTGAACCGGCGACCCCACGGCTCCCAGTCCACGCCCCGACTGACTAAGCCGCTGCCGGACCTGGCATTGACATTTTATATATTAAACACACACGTGATCTATTCCCCGCTGCAGTCCTACCTGAATACTCTTGATTCCCGCTCTGCAGTAGTACTTCTTGATGTCCACGTCAATCTCTGTATTCCCCACAAAACTGGAAAGATTAAAAATAGATTCAATGATGGTATTTGTGAGGGAAGGAAGAAGGAAATACAAATGTGAATTGTACATTCATGTCTTAATGGGTTGCATGTTTTCTTGATAAACTGAAGCAGGAAGACGATTCAAAAGGAGGACAAATTCTGAACAAAAGTGAAGACTTGTTTAGATTAAAGCGACTCTAATCCTCCTTCGTATTAATCTAAAGCTTCAGTGTCAACATATCCTAAGCAAAGACCAAAACAAAGCAAATATATACATCAACAGCTTAAAGGTGGGGTAGGTACGTTTGAGAAACCGGCTCGAGATCGCTAGAATTTGAAAATACACAACCGGAGTAAATCTGCCACTTCCTCTCAGAGCCCCGCCTCCAACACACACGAACGCGCACATGACCAATGAGGGCACGAGGTAAGTGTGTGCCCCGATGGAAGGCTGACAGGCAGGTTGTACTTTTTACAGTATCACGGCTTCTACAGATGACATTTTTTAATGGATTTTGTGTCAAAGCACTTCAGATATTCATTGCTGTCGGGATGTTAAGAGCATTCCATGGAATATAACAAAAAGTGTATCTCGAGCCGGTTTCTGAAACTTCCCTACCCCACCTTTAATGTTCAACAATTTGTCATTTAAATGGTAACTAGTAGTGGAGGTCTATGGATAGTGAGCTGGGCTGAAGATCGGAAAGGTTGTGAGTGTGTGCCCGTGAGCAAGGCACTTCGCCCTGAGTTACTCCAGGGAGAATGTCCCTGTGATTGCAAGTCGCTTTGGATAAAAGCGTCAGCTAAATGAAATGTAATGTAAATAAGAGTAAAGAGAATATTTGCACTACTTTGCTGATACATTGTTGTTATTTTTCTTTTCATGGGGATTGTTGACAATGGGTAAAATATGGAATTTCAGAAGCGTTATCCTTTACAAAATACAATGTATTTGGGTTAAAGTGTGTGTGTGTGTGTGTGTGTTGTGTGTGTGTGTTGTGTGTGTGTGTGTGTGTGTGTGTGTGTGTGTGTGTACCTGATCTGCAGATCCATGATGACCTGCCTCTTGTCCACATTCTCTGTGTAAACCTTCACCCCGTTCACTCTTAGCGGCTGCAGAAACACAGATAAAAACATCTCAAAGAAAATACCGGTTTGTTAACTCGAGTCTGAAATGTCAATAATAATGTAAATGAGTAAATAATGGTTTAGTATGTGGTCTGTAAAGCCGTTGTGTCCTTGGGCAAGACACTTCACCTGAACTTCCACAGTGACCATTGCATGTATAAAAAAAAATATGTATATGTGTAATGCGCTTTGAGCACTGGAAAAGTGCTATAATAAATGCAAGGAATTATTATTATTATTAAACCGTGAGGAACATTTTGTTCTAAGACATAAAATACGTCAGTAAATACCATACTAGTTCATTTAAAAACAGCGGTTTCTAACAAGTGTCTAAATTAGACGACTAAACGTCATCACGCCCAACATTAGCCTCCTTTAGCTTAGCGGTGGTGACGTGAAGTCATGTGACCGTGTTGTAGTTCCTTTATAGCCCTACATTAGCCGCCTTTAGCTTAGCGGTGGTAACGTGAAGTCATGTGACCGTGCTGTAGTTCCTTTATAGCCCAACATTAGCCTCCTTTAGCTTAGCGGTGGTGACGTGAAGTCATGTGACCGTGCTGTAGTTCCTTTATAGCCCTACATTAGCCGCCTTTAGCTTAGCGGTGGTGACGTGAAGTCATGTGACCGTGCTGTAGTTCCTTTATAGCCCAACATTAGCCACCTTTAGCTTAGCGGTGGTGACGTGAAGTCATGTGACCGTGCTGTAGTTCCTTTATAGCCCAACATTAGCTGCCTTTAGCTTAGCGGTGGTGACGTGAAGTCATGTGACCGTGCTGTAGTTCCTTTATAGCCCAACATTTACTTCTTACGTCATAAATTTGTGTTAATATGTGGAGATTATCTTGCTGAACACAGCTCGTAAATAAATGTGTGTTTGCCACAGAGATTATTTTCTGCAATAATCCAAAATCTAAAGGACAAATCCCATTTTGTAAAGGAAGCCCTTGAGATGCTACGACCCTGAACCTCTGTATTATATTGTGGTAAACTTAGCGTCACCTTGTCGCCCAGGTCGATCTTGGTAAAGCAGAAGGAGCTGAGGTGAGGGTTTGCGGCCTTCACTGCCGGCTCGATGGTCTCTCTGAATAGCTTGTCCACAAACTGGCTGATGAACGGCCACATCTGCTTCACCGTCTGAAGAAGAAAGAGAGAGGAAGAAATGAATAATTAATCAACTCTAAATCCAACATGGTGGATGCACAGCTGGAGACATGTTGTGGATTTCACATTCTTGGTGTCAGTGTTTATAAAATCAATTTTCAACACCATTTTTTTTCTACATGCTTAATTTAGGGTCTGGGCAATATGGAGAATAATCACAATTTCTAATGAAACACCTCAATATCGATATTGTACGGTTGAACATTGGGGCTTTCACAACATATTTGAGTGGATTGATGATAATTAATCACAAGTTATTTAAAGATATTAGCTTAGCAGATAAAGGCAAATAATAATAGAACAAGTCGGTTAAGTTTAGAAATTGACAATCACTTCCTGTAGCAGCCTTTAAAGCCAGGAAAATCAACATATGCAATACTTTCTTTATCTTAAATCTATGCGATATCTGGTCTCACGTCACAATATCAATATGTTTTATTCATACATTGCCCACGCTTAACTTCAACCCAAGTAAGAATTCCTTTGCTTTCTTTTAAAGGGTTCCTATGATGCGTTTATTTCCCTTTCCTGTAGTGTGTTATGTGTAGGAGGCGTGTGGCGCAGTGGCCTAGTGCGTTAGTGTTGGGGATCAGGGGGGCACAGGTTCAAACCCCACTGCAGTCAGCGTGTCGTTGTGTCCCTGAGACACTTCACCCCAAATTGCTCCTGTGGGGATTGTCCACAGTGTTGAGTGTGTAAGTCGCTTTGGATAAAAGCGTCTAACATGTAATGTATGTTTTGGTGCATGTAAATGGTGTGCAAAGGCTAAAATCCCAAAGTATGTTGCAATATAGGAATGGGGTTCGAATGAGAAACAGTAAGGCTGCGGCCACACGAGGACAAAAACGGCCGTTTGCGTTACTGTTTAGTGTCATATAGACCGTTCGGACACACGAGGACGACCGAATACGGCACTAAACGACTGAGGAAACGATAACGGGTCCCAAGGTGGATAGAGCGGCATACGCCACGCTCTGGGGGGTCAAATCGTGTGTGCGCCCTATACGGACATTTGTCAGATCACTGATAGTGATTGCGCAATAGCCCCGCCTCTCCCCAGCTCTTCTGCTCACCTCCGCTTACCCCGCGCCATTGCTGAAGTGTTTCGCCGCGTCAAAGTAAACTGCACCCTGAATTCAGATTCTTTATCTTTCTCTCGATATGGACCTAAACGCGAGTGAAGTGTAATCTGACAGGACGGAGACACGCAGCTCTGCTCACCTGCAGCTCCTCCCGCTGCAGCAACACACACACACTTCAAGTCAGATCATCACCCTTAGCTATTTTAATTACCTCTCAAACTCCTAAACTAGTTATAAATATGTTTATTTTTACTGTCGGCCGGGTCACTCGTTACTGGATCAGCTGCTGCATGAGACAGACACTGAGCTGTCCGAAGAGAGGGAGGAAAAAGAGAGGCTCCGTGTATTTTATTATTATAATATATAGAGTCGTTATTCATTTGTTTTAAAGCTCAATAAAAAACAAAGAACTTTGACCGGCACTTTTATGATTTTGTCCGAAAGATTTAAACTTTAATACACTCTGCCCGGTTCCCTCGGCCCCCACCGCGGAGAATAAACAGAAGGGCAACCATGACAACCATGCTTCTTCGCTGCTTTTGTGGAGGAAGTTACAGCGCCACCTACAGGCTCGGCATGTACTGCAGCTTCTCCAGCGGTTGGAGTTAAACGGAGCGGTCTCGTGCGGACAGACACTATCCGGTGAATATTGCGTGTGGACGGAAGCTTGTTTGCGATTGCGATTGCGTTTGCGTTAATCCTATGCGTTTAGCCGTTTTCGTCCTCGTGTGGCCGCAGCCTAAATAGACAAGTGAGGACACATTTGGATGGACTTGTGGAATAGTAACCGATGTAAAATCACTACAAACTTTCTCACACAGTATAATTTGCAAGGAGAGTTTTATAGTAATATAATGGGAGTTAGTCACGTATCTGTTACCGCAGCCAAGGCCACATGCGATCTCAAAGACATCCTCTGCCGCTCAGTGACCGAGAGGAGGAACTCTTACAGTCGAGACAACGGGAATGTGTGAGAGCAGGAATGTTCTCCGAGCCGATCGTCGCCTGACTTGACGTCTTTGAGGAGTGGCTCTCAGCTGTTCAGGAAAAAAGGGACGGGAGATCTGACTGAACACGAGCATCGTTGGTGGTTTTGTTTTGGTGCTTTAGTCCTGGGGGAAACCTCATTCCTTTAAACGTCGAATGTCTCCCACAAAAAGGACAACTCGCAAATAAATTGTTATTAAATATAATGATTGTAACTTTGTTTAGTTGCAGTTAGGAGTATTAAAAATGTTTCTATAATACAAATATGATAATAGTGTGTTGACTGTAATTCAGCATTAATATATAAATACTACGAACACAACACTGTATTTAATGTCATTTAAATACTACATATTGTAATTCTTATAAATATTTGTATTCGATTGTATTTGATTGAATATATGTATCTTTATTTTTATGTAAATATTGTTCTCTTACGATCTCTTTCATAAAGACAAGTTACTTTATTTTCTTATGTTTATATACATATATGTATTCCATTGTATTTTATTTCACATTCTTCGTTGAACTCACCATGTATTTATAAATATTTATATTTGATTTCATACATTTTTCGTCCCATTTGATTCTTAAATGGAGCAACTGTCAAGAAACCCAATTTCCCCCGAGATAAATTAAATATTCTGATTTAGATTGATTGTGTATTTGTTGTTTCATCACTTTGTATTGATCTTTTTGTGCAGCTATAGTTCGACTCTCTCTCCGCCAGCTACACACATTTCGATTGTAATTAATTTGCAATAAGCCGATTTAACAAATGATCAGGCTTTAAATCCCTCACTTCAACTTCAGTAGACAAGCAGGAAGAAAGGAAGAGGAGTCATACCTCCACGCAGAAAACACACTTTGCTTTAGAGGAGCATACATCTTTAATTATTGCCCCTTAAAATCAGACTCTCGTTTTTAAACAACCGTAAACCTGTAGAGCACTTTGTCCGATTCGGATATTAAAAAAGCGTTTTCCTGTTCGTCAACACCGTTAGCTTCTGACTGGAAGTGCACCTGGACATGTACACTAAGTGCTTCTCCCTTTCCTCTCAATTCAAATATCTGCTTTAGCATAATGACATGCAGCATGGCTGAAGCACAAATAAGGACATATACAAATAGAGCTTGAATACAAACTGAATTAACGTGTTCACCTTGCAAGAAACACAACCTTTCTTTGACCTTGAACTAAGTCATTCAGGTCGCCCAGCCTCGTTCCTTTACCGCATCATGTGAGGGAACGCGGAAAAGAACAACAGTTATGATAGAGGCGACTTCTTGATTATTGTGCAGGATGTAATGTATCTATATATTACATATAGAGTGAAGAGATCTGGTGTACATTGACCTGACACTGTTCTGCTTTTCAAATGTTCCCACAGTTCGGTTTTACTAACTTTTCCATTTTCAGTTTTAATGATTTCTCGATTCCTACTGCAGAATCTTTGACAGGCAGGTTGGAATGTAGGGCATGATGTGAGGAAGTGCAGCCCGCTCTCTCTTTGGGGAATGTTAGATCTGGTTCAGGGTCGAGCAGAGCTCCAGATCCAGAGCCTATTTATATACCTGTGTGCTAGCTAACAGGCTAACGGGCTAACGGGCTAACGGGCCGAATGAAGAGCAAACCAGTGGGCGAGAGCAAAGAGAGAGAGAGAGAAGCTGTGTGTGTGTGTGTGTGTGTGTGTGTGTGTGTGTGTGTGTGTGTGTGTGTGTGTGTGTGTGTGTGTGTGTGGCCTAGTTAGCATATATGTGAACTTAAGGTGGAATGGCGTGTTTTAAAACATATCACTGACATTATGAGGCGGACGTGTCTGTGAACAAGTACAGTAAGAGAGAAGCAGTGTGTGTGTGTGTGTGTGTGTGTGTGTGTGTGTGTGTGTGTGTGTGTGTGTGTGTGTGTGTGTGTGTGTGTGTGTGTGTACCTTATTCAGCCACTCCACTCTCTCCACATCTGGATAATGGACCTGGTTAGGAGACGGGAAGGAAAGAGTTAAAACTACGATTGAAATTCACACAGACGACATCATTTGTCAAATATTCTGATGATTTCAGGAATGACATGTTTCGGTGCTGCAGTGCTCAACATTGTGGGCTGTCTATGTTTAAACGGTGAAGGTTATTCAAGGTTGGATAAAGTAAAAACAGAGCAAATGGGTTGGAAAACACGTAAACGGAGGAAAGAGTGACTAATGGGTGCAATAAAACAAGCAGCTGCAGAGGAACTATGTCCTCCGTTAGGGTTGAGACGAAACGTCTGAGGAAACAAATGAGACTCGGGGAGATCAAAACATTGTTTCAAAAAATTGCTTTTTTTACGTGAGGAAACATTTCCTTAGAAAAACACTTGGAGCATTTCTTTCATTGAAGAGCAACAATGCAGAGAAGAAGGACCAGGAGGTTTAAAAGCCAGTCATTCCTGCGCTCCTTCAGCTTCGACAACACGAGACACTGACCTTCTCCTCAGTCTGGACGGTGAGGATGTCTCAAGAACAAATGTAGTCCGCAGTTATTCAAGGCAAATACTGTGATGGATCCGGCACGAATAGTGTCTCCTGTACTACCATGCGTTTCCCTTCTTTAGTGTGTTTACACAACGTTTTTTTAAGTGTATAATCATCTGCTTTATTGGTGTTTTTACAAGAGTTGGAAACCGCTTTATTCAGACACCTAATCTATCATTTAGATGCAAAGAAAAGTGAAGAGAAGAATGGCATTTTTTAAGACTTTCCTTTCTGTCAGTAACTCATTATTGGTACACAACGAAGTCACCGGGCCTGATCTGTTTACCTATTATTCCCCGATGGTTAGCAACAGTGCTAACCCTACCTTTCTTTCCCGTTGAGTCCAGCTTGTTAGTGACATTTCTGTGACACACAAACAGGAACCTGTTAGTATTTAAATCTGCACACCTGTTGACGCTACGCTTCCCTTTTCTGTTTCCAATCATCACACATTGTTTCTAACATGATTGAACTGTTGCGCAGAGATATATGTATCCATTGCTACCCGTACTGTTGGACACTCAGCTATATTTCCATGCGATCCAATGGACCGAGGATATCGTATAACAAAAGGGAATGCTGAACGACGAAAGACATTTCCGGAAACACAGCCCGTCCCACACTTTAGGTTACACGTGTGTGTTTAAAGGAAGGACACACACTCCAACGATGTCACAGCTGTTTGGAAATCCTATCCTCCCTTTGCAGACACACCCCCAAAAACAATGCATGTGTGTGGGAGAGAGAGAAGGGTGTGGACAGCGTAGATAATTATGTTTCGAATTGCTGGAATTTATTGTTTTAAACCGGAAAATTAAAGATTGCACAGCTATAATGCGTGTCGAATAAGAATCCAACTCGACAACAACAACAACAACAACAAACAGAACACGTGCTCGATTAGCGTCTCTTCAAACTGCAGAAGGCGCTGAAAGGTGCAGAAACCGGAGAGCTCAGTGACGAGAGGGTTGCTCCGCACTGACGTCTATATTTAGAGAGAAAGAGATATGAGAGGAATCGGTGGAGTCTATTGTGCCGAGGGTTCAAAGACACCACGAGATGTTTTATAGATTAAGAGTCATTGAGCCTTCACACGTGATTATTTCGATGACTTCAACTCCTTCCTGCGTACCTTTGCTGATACATCTCACTGATACCCTAATGTGGATTCATGTTTAAGCCGATTCCTTACCTTTTAACAGGCAGAAACAAAACTCATATCATCAATTGTTAAACAGCAATATGTTTGTTTTCAATTCATTGTATGGCTCGCAAAAGCGATTAGATAACTGGAACGCCTCCCCGCATACCTTTGCCTTCATGTTATTGACGTCCTAATTTAGACGACGTTCAGGCACAGTTTTGCCAATTAAATGGTAGAAAAACAACTAAACTTAGCAGGTATTATAAAGTAATATCCATCATGTGAAAGAAGATCTTATTTACGCTGAGCCGAGTAAAAGTTATTCATCTTTTAATAATTATTCACCACAGAATCAAGTATTTGTACATAAGTACTACTTGTTTGTTTTTTTGTCGGTCCTTACATCATGTGAAGCCGCCTGGGGTCTCTCGAAAGGCAATATCAAAATGTAATCTATTATTATGAATATTATAGTTGAGTAAATGTACTTTATTACTTCCCAACACTGTCGGAGAATTCAGCTCGGAACGCCCTGAACTCGAGCCGAGGGCGTCCAAAAAAATTATTCGAGAGAAGATCGAGTTTTTATAGCTTGAAATTAGGGGTGGGCGATATTGAAAAATATATTATCATGATATTTTTCAGGCAGTATCACGATAGACGATATATATCACGATATTTTTTCATGTCGGTTATTATGGTTATTTTTCAAGTTACTTAACAGAACAAGCACCTACGAGGTGACAGAAACTAAAACAAAAAGGAGTGACAGACCAGAATAGCATTTCAAGCTGGTTTCATTTCTGAAATGAATCCCTGAACAATTCAACATTTTGATATGGCTTCAAGTTTCTCAGTATAAAAATGAACTTTCTGAGGTAGCACTAGCAGTGAACATCAATAAACTTGAAAAGGAGGGTACATTTTGTTTTGTTTTATCACGATAGATACGATATCTCTGAAAAAGAATATCTAGGAGACCTAATATCGTCACGACGATATGTATCGTCATATCGCCCACCCCTACTTGAAATGACGAAAAGGAAAAAGGACAAGGACATCCCTCTGTTGGAGGGCAAAGGAGTCTGGTGGGATTATTTCCGCTGCCAGTAAATCGCGTTCCTGTGACGGAAAGTGTACTGCCGGCGAGTATCTCGAGATACTGTAAAGAGATAGTATCTATAACTTAAGGGACGGCTCAATTCAACATTCAAGTCACCCCCAAATGGGTTTTATTTTCTCCCAAGCTAGAGTATAACTGATATTGATTCAACCTTGTAAGCAGCGACAGTTCATTACCTTCATACATCTAGTGTGCCAAATGTCTAACACTTGACCCTAGAAATTACTAGGTCTTATGACGCATAAGTGGGCGTGGTTAAATCTCAACTGTGTTGGAAAACAATAGACGCGGCCAGGTGGCATCCTTACCAACTCAACTGGCTTCTTTCTACCCGCCTGGATGACTGTACTTCTTAACTTATCCCTAAGAGGGATTCCAGCCAGGAAAAGGAAACCCATCATTGGCCCCTGTGTATCCTTGATCTCGTTCTTTCCGTCATCTTTCACGACCATATGTGAGAGTAGGAACGAAGTAGTTCAAGAACAAAGCAATATATTTCACATAGAACCCTAAATCTTTCTGATTTGACTGTCTTTTCCTGGAACGAAAATGAATGCAGAATGAGGTGCTGTTGTGACATGCAGAGGAATTATCTTATTTTTTAAACGTTGACAACAGTCAATGTGGCTTGTCAGCGTAAAATATAAGCATACTCATTTACAGCAGGATTCTCTCCAAGAATTCTTGGCGAGAGAAAGGTCTCATCGGTCATCGTGCAAACTGCTTATTCTGGTGGAATGCATGGGCGGCATCTTGTTCCCTTATCAGCCAGAAGTGCCTCTTTATAAGTGCTGAAAACAGAGTATCTTAAGCCAAATTAAAGTTTTTAAGATTCTCTAAATCAATATCCCCCAGCTGGAAATGTTCTCTGTTAGGGAATAATTTGCTTAGGTATCCAACCTTCGATCACAGTTCATCATGTTCTCCTCTCACTGTCTCCTTTCCAATGGCATAGTTCTACGGCCTGGGGTATCGCTGCTATCTCTCATTGTTGTTGCCAGTCTGTGACAGAGCACAAGCCGCCATGAGGTAGTTTACGGTTCAGGGACGAAGGTTACCTGGCGCACATTCTTTCCTGTGGACGAGAGCTCTAGTGAGATTCAGGGTCCATAATTGTTAATAAAAGAATGTTGATTATTAAACTCTGAACTAGTTAAAACCTCGAGCTACAGAAGTTATTCAGAATTGGTTTGGCAACCGCTGTGTCAACTCGTGACACACCACGTGTTTTGTCAATTCTCCGGCCGAAACTCAAAATAAACCAATCAGTGTTTGCCAGCAAAGCTCCAGCTCTCCTCGTGTCTCTCTTACCCCTTTCACACCAAGGCTTTTCCCGTTCTAGCTCCGTGCTAGAGCTTTTCTGGTTCAGAACCGGTTCTTCGGTTCAGCTCCCGCTCCGTTCACACCGCTCGGAGCCCGACTGGTGCTGCGTCATTGCGTCATCGTTTGCACCATGACGTAACCGTTTGCGTGCCTGCTTCATAAAGCCAAACCGTGCGGAAACCCCTCGCATCGACAACAACAATGGCCGATTGTATTGAAGCGCTACTGGTTTTGCTCCGTCGAAACGAAATGGAAGAAATGGGACGACTTTACGACCAACTTTACAGTCGTTACATGCTACATTAAAAAGTTATTACACAGTGGGCCAAAATAAAAAAAATGGGTACTAGTCGAGGGCCGGACTGGTTCAATGTTTATTATTCAACGTATTGAAATGAACTTCTTGCACATATTAAACCTGGAACTAACCAAGCTTAAATTATTGCCCATAAAAACTACATTACACAGGGTTAGGCTTTTTGTTATTGTTAGAGGTTGATCTCGCCCCTGCGTTCTTTCTCGACCGACAACTTTTTGGTGCTTGAAACGAACCGGATTCCGCTGCGGTGAGAACAGGAAAAACCGGTGCTTTTCAAGCTCCAGCTCCGAAACCGGCCCTGGAACCGCGTTGGTGTGAAAGGGGTATCCGAGTCCTGGCTTTCCATTGCTACAGAAGGTTCCTCCACATTCTCCAGTTTTTACGTTTTAGATAGATATTTACATTTGAGGTCGGCCCAACATGTCTCTTTTTAAACCTAAAAGTAAAAGGTTTTCCTAAACGATGTATAGATTTAAGATGACGGAGACTGCTAAGTTTTAAGTGACTTCTTCCCGTCTCTTCTGCCAGTTCCTGCTTTACAGGTAATAATATTTTACAATGCATTTACTAAAACATGCAAAGCCTTTCAATGGGAAGGAGTGGAGAGAGAACAGCTAGTTGCTCCAGCTGTGAGTAGAAATGTCTCGTCTCTGCGTCAGAACATTGGATTTCTATTTCAAACATTGAGTATAAGAAGTGACGTACATGTAAGGCACTTTGGGGGTTATTATTACATGGATGTTTAAGTCAAGATTGGAGCTAGAATTAGCCTTTTTATCCTCATTTGTAGTGACAACAAATGTGGATTCAAACGCCCCCACACTTTAACCTTAACAACTGTTTTAAATCCAATGTGTTGGAGGCGAGTGTTTTAAGAGAAAAACCATTGAAACCATTCACAGACTGGAGGTGAAAGCAGGGGGCTTGTTCTGTTTCGAAAATAGATATGTCTTTGGAGGTTTTGGATCTATATCCGAACATTGGATTTACTTTAAAACATTGAGTACAAGGAGTGACTTTCATTTGGGGGGGGATACCATGGTTATTATATTCATTTAAAGTCAAGATTGTAGCTAAAATATGCCTTTTCCTCCTTATTCGTAGTGTGAAAAGGGCAACGATCTGTCCCCACACATTAGATTCAAACGCCCCCACACGTTAACCTTAAGAACTGTTTTAAATCCAATGTGTTGGAGGCGAGTGCTTTAAGGGAAAACCCATTGAAACCATTCACAGACTGGAGGTGAAAGCAGGGCAGAGCAGCACAAGGCTCGTTCTGTTTCTCCACATTGTTTCCATTCTCCAGTGTGGAGCAGAGCCCAGCCCTTTGGCACATCAGAAGAAGAAACCCCACCCAGCCAGAACATGTCATCCGAGAGCGGAGGAGGAGGAGGAGGAGGAGGAGGAGGAGGAGGAGGAGGAGGAGGAGGAGGAGGAGGAGGAGGAGGAGGAGGAGGAGGAGGATATTCAAAAGGCAGATGGAAGAGTCGGACTGGTTGCAACTACATTGTTTTTAAATGTGCCATCGAGGGAAGAGGGTTGGAGGAGTTAGACAGAACATTTCCAGCAACACCCACCTTTATATTCATAGTTACACACACTGGCATAACTCATCTGAAGGGTGCCAAACCTTGAAACTAACAACATCACGCTCCAGATTTCACACGGATTTGTTCTGCAGTTTATATTAGATTACATGATATGTATTTAGCTGATGCTTGTATCTAAAAAGGGACTTACAATAAGGCTATTCAACACGTAGAGAAATAAACGATTCAAAAAAGCAATAAATGAATTTCTGGAGTACATTTGCTTTAAATAAGTCATCAGTCAAATCTTTCTAAATGCTATGTACATAATTTAGATTTATTTTATTACAAATGTTCGTATTTATTTTTATATATTATTATGTTCTTATTTTTATTCTTTAATTATTAGCATTTTTTTTATATATATTTTTTTGCAAAGGTGCTGGTATTTATAATTGTTTTAACTTTACTCAAAAGGTCAATTTAATAGATTTTTCTGAGCTTTCTTATAGATTTCATCTCATCAAAGAATGGAACTTGTTCTTGGGTTAAAAGCTTAGAAAAAGCCAAATAAACACAATAGATCATTGAAGTACGTATCCTATTCTTTAATTGGTGAATTAGTGGATCACCTAATGTTTAAAATATGTATTTGGCTTAACTATTAATTATCAAGAAAACATACTAAACATAGTATTAGGGGTGTAACGGTACACGTACCCGTACTAAAAACCGAAGTACGTACCGAACCGAAATGTTTGTGAACCGTTACACCCCTAATACTTTGGGAAACTTGGATTATTTAACGCTGTTTTCTAACGAGTTGACATCATCAGTTTAATCTCTAGATTAGTTGATATATCTTTAATAATAACGACTTATTGGTGTTAATATTGTTATCAATGAAGCAGCCATTGATCAGTGTTTTGACCACCAACCAGTGTTTCAGCCAGGGAGGCCGTCTTGCCGTCATTTGACGCCCTTATTCAGCTCAGGACGCCCTGAACTCGAGCCGAGGGCGTCCAAAAATATTAATAATTCGAGAGAAGATCGAGAGTTTTTATCGCTTGAAATAACGAAAAGGAAAAAGGACATCCCTCTGTTGGAGGGGCAAAGGAGTCTGAAGATCATTTCCCCGACATCGGCGATGCCTACAGGACAACACGGAACGTGCGCGATTTGGACGTGATGAGCGGTGCTAGTGGAGCACGCACGTGAGCTGCGAGCGCCGGAGCCTCGCAGCGGCGAAACTGAGGCTCCGTGGTAAACTGTGGTGACATGAAGAGCCGTTTGGGAGCCGACACAGCCGGCGCTTTAAGAGAGCCGAGCCAAATGATCCGGCTCACGAACGTAAAGAGACAGTATCTATAAGGCATAACAGTGATGACTTCTGTTTGTTTTGGTTTCACCCGCAGGAGAGGACTCTTTAAAGTAGAGACACTACATACTGATATACACCTGAACATCAGCTGGAGAGGACTCTTTAAAGTAGAGACACTACATACTGATACACACCTGAACATCAGCAGGAGAGGACTCTTTAAAGTAGAGACACTACATACTGATACACACCTGAACATCAGCTGGAGAGGACTCTTTAAAGTAGAGACATTACATACTGATACACACCTGAACATCAGCAGGAGAGGACTCTTTAAAGTAGAGACACTACATACTGATATACACCTGAACATCAGCTGGAGAGGACTCTTTAAAGTAGAGACACTACATACTGATACACACCTGAACATCAGCAGGAGAGGACTCTTTAAAGTAGAGACACTACATACTGATACACACCTGAACATCAGCTGGAGAGGACTCTTTAAAGTAGAGACATTACATACTGATACACACCTGAACATCAGCAGGAGAGGACTCTTTAAAGTAGAGACACTACATACTGATATACACCTGAACATCAGCAGGAGAGGACTCTTTAAAGTAGAGATATTTTCATAATATGGCCCCTTTAAAGGTTGTCATGTTTCTCCGTGTGTCCAGTGATGTTCCTGACCCATGGTTGCCACAGTCCCCGTTTAGACTCTGCAATATAACTTTAAATACTCCTGAACACCAGCGGGGCAACAACAACCGAAATAAAGCCTTTATAGATGCTGCTTATGTCGGACAGCAGCGATAAAACTGCACCATTACCTCAGGCATTCTCAGCCTGTTTCTGAGCTGCTGCCCACACTGACTCATTCTCTGCATATTTTCTGAAAGAGCGAGAGGAGGAGGAGGAGGAAGAAGAAGAAGAAGAAGAAGAAGAAGAAGAAGAGAAGAAGAAGAAGAAGAAGAAGAAGAAGAAGAAGAAGAAGAAGAGAAGAAGAAGAAGAGAAGAAGAAGAAGAAGAAGAAGAAGAAGAAGAAGAAGAAGAAGAAGAAGAAGAAGAAGAGAAGAAGAAGAAGAAGAAGAAGAAGAAGAGAAGAAGAAGAAGAAGAGAAGAAGAAGAAGAGAAGAAGAAAGAAGAAGAAGAAGAAGAAGAAGAAGAAGAAGAAGAAGAAGAAGTCTGGCTCTCCACCAAAAGTCCATAATTCAGGGTTCATCAGTGTTGTTGACTTTACATACAGAGTGAGTAGGTGGCTCTATTCAGCGTATTGCATTGTATTCATTGTGTGTGCAACTGGGGTGGAAATAAAGAGGTTTAAAAAGGACATTAAAATTCACTGAAACCCCTAAATAAATTAAGTTGTTGGTAGAGCCGCGCGGTTACTCAAAATGTTATCAAATTCGAATAGTGGGCTAGTGCAATATCTAAATTGAATTTGACTTATTCTCTGCATGTAAAAAAAGGTAATCTACGGAATCCTTGTTTGCTAAATATCCCCATTTTTCAACGATAATATGGATCAAAAAGTCGTTCACTCTAATATCGCAATGAGGGGAAAGTGGGAGATTGTTGTGGAAACAAAACCTTCCACAACTGGCTTGAATTGCATGATAGGAAAATAGAAATGTTGCATCTATTAGAAAACGAAGACGGTAGGAACAAATGACCGCTTTACTTTTGAGCTTAAACTTTAACGAATCAAATTGTATTCATTTGGCAGCTGAAAACTCGTGTCAACAGTAAAATAATTCAAATATATCTTGTATTTACTCATGAAAGTGTAGAGTGTTGTTGTACACACTATGTTTTTAAATGTTTAACATTGGGCCCTGGAAATTACTAGATTTGTGGACTATTTTCTGTGATTTCATAGCCTTGATGACACAAAGCCTAAGGAGGTAACAATTACCTCACTCCATTGAAAACACCTCTTGGTATCGGGGCGTTCGTCTTTACATAATCCTTAGAAATGACATGAAAAGCTTTTTTTTAGCATACAAAGTCTGAACAGCCACTTTGGCAGGACATTAACCACAAATGAGAAATGCATACGGACCTTCAGTTTAAAGAACTTCAGGGCAGAACAGTTAGAGAAAGTGTTCTCGATTGGATGGAATTAGTCACATTAAATTAGATTAAAATGGAAATGTTTTGTTGGAAGTGTGAGAATTTCGGAGTATTGGACAAAAAAGGAACTTGAAGACTTCAACCTGCACACTGGGAAGTTGCGATTGGCAATTTGAAAGTATTTGTGGACATAATTTTCCTAATTTTACCAACGAGTAATCTGCCAGTGGCTCCTAACTACGATTATTTCACGCTGACTCAAGGACTTCTAATCGTTGGGTTCTGAGGTCAGTGTGACAGAGGTGAAAAAGATAGAGTATCTTCGACTGTATTAAGGACAGATTGACGGCGTCTGAGTGTCTTTCAGGGGTCAAAGTTCACAGCTGATGGGTAATCAGTAGGACACGTTAATCCTTCAGACGTACTTTCACTCGCTTGTGCGTCAGTTTCCCTTTAATCAGGTAAAAACAACGAGCTGTCGATCACCATTGTTTGGTTTACATTCAAACGTCATTGGTCACGTTGATGTGGGTTAAAACATGTTTGACTAAAAGATAAGCTAGCTGACTCCTAAAACAACAAAAAAGACAGCTGCTCTACCAACTCTGTCTCTTCCTTTTTCTACTTTGTAGACAAAAACATAGCTGATCGTTTTGTATTGAGCCCAGGCTTTAGATTGGTGCAGGAATGAGTCCTAAACCTAGAAATTAGTCAGCATTTAAGCCCTTACAAGTTCCCTTGAACTGATAAGGTGACTTAAATAAGGTCTGTGGTTAATATAAGCCGAAGAGCATTTAATGTTTTTGTTCTAAAATACATCAGTAAAAATCCCACTGGTGACATTTAAAACAGCGGTTGATAACAAGAGTCTAAATTAGTCAACTAAACGTCATCAAGCCCAACATTAGCCACCTTTAGCTTAGCGGTGGTGACGTGAAGTCATGTGACCGTGCTGTAGTTCCTTTATAGCCCAACGTTAGCCACCTTTAGCTTAGCGGTGGTGATGTGAAGTCATGTGACAGTGCTGTAGTTCCTTTATAGCCCAACATTAGCCGCCTTTAGCTTAGCGGTGGTGACGTGAAGTCATGTGACCGTGCTGTAGTTACTTTATAACCCAACATTAGCCACCTTTAGCTTAGCGGTGGTGACGTGAAGTCATGTGACCGTGCTGTAGTTCTTTTATAGCCCAACATTAGCCACCTTTAGCTTAGCGGTGGTGACGTGAAGTCATGTGACCGTGCTGTAGTTACTTTATAACCCAACATTAGCCACCTTTAGCTTAGCGGTGGTGACGTGAAGTCATGTGACCGTGCTGTAGTTCCTTTATAGCACAACATTAGCCACCTTTAGCTTAGCGATGGTGATGTGAAGTCATGTGACCGTGCTGTAGTTCCTTTAGAGCCCAACATTAGCCGCCTTTAGCTTAGCGGTGGTGACGTGAAGTCATGCGACCGTGCTGTAGTTCCTTTATAGCCCAACATTAGCCACCTTTAGCTTAGCGGTAGTGATGTGAAGTCATGTGACCGTGCTGTAGTTCCTTTATAGCCCAACATTAGCCACCTTTAGCTTAGCGGTGGTGACGTGAAGTCATGCGACCGTGCTGTAGTTCCTTTATAGCCCAACATTAGCCACCTTTAGCTTAGCGGTGGTGACGTGAAGTCATGCGACCGTGCTGTAGTTCCTTTATAGCCCAACATTAGCCTCCTTTAGCTTAGCGGTGGTGACGTGAAGTCATGCGACCGTGCTGTAGTTCCTTTATAGCCTAACGTTAGCTTTTTACTTCAGAAATCATAATGTGGTGTTAATATTTGGAGATTATCCTGCTGAACAAAACGTGTAAGCATCATAAACGTTTTTTTGGACACAGATCTTATATTCTGCAATTTTATCGAAAATCAATGGAAAAAACAAAGACTAAACGTCATCACGCCGAACATTATCCGCCTTAAGGTAAGCAATGGTGATGTGTCATGTGACCGTGATGTATTGTTTGTTTATAGCCAAGTTTAGCATTTTACTTCTGGAGATTGCATTTACACTTCAACAATTACAAAGTGGTGTTAATATGTGGAGATTATTCTGCTGAACAAAACATATCAGTATCAGAAACATATATTCAAAAACCCAATGGAAAATCCCATTGTGTTTTAATGGAGGGAGCCCTTGTGTTATGGTCAGCCTACAAAAACACATCATCACTGCACCACTCTATTGCTGAGCCCTGTGTTTCTCAAGGTCTGTGTGATAATGGATGTGTTGATGGGATGCTTTGTGGCTGGGTTGGAGTCCTGCTGGCAGCCTGCCATCCACTCAGCCTCCCACAGTTTTTCCAGCATCATCAGCCATAAACTAAAAATATTATGGCAGAGTGGGAACCTTTTTATTACTAAAGTCTAAATCTCTCCAGTCACTGAAAGGGTCTGGTATGAAATGCTTCATAATTACAATTACAAAATAGACCACATAAAATATGATGGTGTGAGTTGTTGGTAATATTGATGTTCAACTACACATTTTGTGACATAATTGTTGACACTATTAAATGAATATGGACCAACACCAGCAATAGTCAAAAGGAAAACTAAGACTAACTGGGAAAGTAAGGTCACTTTAAAATGCTCCAATTCACTGCTTTTAAAAAGGTGCCACTTTTACAAATAACGGATTATGGTCAACATAATACTTGTATATAAATTAAACTTGTTTTTAGAGTAGTAATAACAAAATCCATATACCGGTACTTAATAGCGGCTTTATTATGTTGATTAAACTGTTCCATTACATTTGCTAAAACAAATATTTAATTGCAGTCCTAAAGATATCAGCCTTTTTTCAAAATGCAAATTTGTGCAGCGAAAAGCTCCAATATCCAATCAGACCATTGGTTTTGTAAAGGTAAAATACACAATAGTTTCTATCATGCATGCAGAGATAGGTCGAACACACAACCAATCAAAATGAAAACAATTTGTCCGGAATTCTGTGTTATCGTCTGGCCTTCACTAGAAAAAGGCTGATCAGAGATTGGTCAGGTCAATTTGACTTTATGGCCCTACAGAATAACACAATTAGAAAACTACTTAAGTGTTATGCGTATTTAACCAGTGGCGTTTTCTTCTGGAGGCCAAGGGAAGCCAGGCTTCCCTTGTTTTTTCGGATTGTAGTTATAATTTTAATAAATAAATAAAAACACTTTGTTTAGTTTCGGAAATTCTTTGCTGTGTGTTGCTGCCGGCCCGTCTCTCCCCCATTCTCATTGAGTATTTTACAAATAGTGAAACAGCGCCCCTCTAGATGTTATGGTGAAACAGTAGATTGCACTCTCTGCTGTGAGAGGAGGCCAGCCGAATCTGGCTTCCCTTGGTGAAAAAAATGGAGGGATTGACCAATCAGATGAGGCCCACGTGATGCCCCTGCCAACCTGTGATTGTCAGGGCTGCCAGGGCCAGGCGGCTGGCTTCCCTTGCCTCACAATCCAATCAAATCGCATCAACTTAGTGTTGCAGTGACGCGTCCTAAAACCCGGAAGTAAGCTGCGCTCGGTTTCCCTCGACAGAAAGCAATGGGATTTCTCCATAGGATTTAGGAAAATAGCTCGAAATAAGGTCAGTGGAAACCGAACCTGTTTGATAAATGCACGTTTTGTTCAGTCGGATAATATCCACATGTCTACCCTACTTTTATAATTTTCTAATCATAAATGTAATCGATAGAAGATAGATAGCGCCACTGCACCACTCACACCGCCGTTTAGAAAGTAGCAAGCAACTGAAGCAAGTGCAATTATGGAGGGTGGAGATTTGGAGTATTTAATCAAAACATAATTGTACTAAATCTTCCGCTACAGCAGTAACAACAAACAATCTGATGACAGGCCGATGCCCAAACTGGAGCTGTGTACAGCGAGGGGAAAAGGAGCGAATCGGACGTAAAACGTTAAAGGTCTCCTGATTTAGTTTGTGAATGAATGCTTATTAGAGTTTCGTCTGGAGAGTGCGTGCGGACCTGTCGGTTAGATAACAGGCGTGTGTAAGTCCTGCATCTGTATGATACAAATGTGTGTAAAATGATACCGGGTGCTGTAATCACTCATCTGGTTACGTTATTACATTGACCACCAACACACCCCGACCCAAAAGAAAGGACGTATTATTGGCTTCCCCTAATTTTTTCCTCACACCACACTACTGTATTTAACGAGGCTTGAAAAATCATAAATGGAACAATTACTGAACTAAAGTCTTCTATCTATTGCCATGCTCTAGGCTTTCGGAAAAAACATTGTACTCTCAGCCAACACGGCCCGAAAGAGACAATTTGCAAAGTAAGCTCTGGCAAGCAAATGTTAGTGGCTCACTGTGACTCCTCTCCATTCCTTCTTGCACTTTGGGAACTAACGTTTTTTGCAGGATAAGCTTGCACATGTTGAGACGGAGAACGGCAGCTAGGTTGTAGCCGTGAAGCAAGTCGACCTCCTATTCCTTCACACAGCTTTCTAAATGTGTCAGAGGGAACCACGCCAAGGGGGAAGAACACGGAAAGTGAATATTTAAAAACAGGTTTCCTGGCTCTCCTGATTTTACCAGTGCCAGTGTCGGGCACCCTATGGTGCCATGTGAGGCCATGTGTTAATTATTCATTGAAGACTCACAACACCTTCGGGTGCCTGTGACGATGGAAATGCTAAAAAACTGATTAGTTCATAGAACTGATGGGGCGCTTGTGTGCAAAATGGGTGACCTTTACGGAGGCTATTAATGAGACCATCATTAAGGAGCAACCACATTTGGTTGGTCCTGTAGATTCAAATGAAATCAGAGATGAATGATGCATGTTTTTATCCCTGATTGCCAACATATTGGTCTTTGTAGGTTAAACACCAGGAAATATTATCCAAAGACAAGAAATTGAGTTGGTAATTTATCGTTTCATATTGCTGGCCATTCGGGAGTAGCCAACTGCCAAAAACTGTTAATTATTCTCTATTTGTTGCACGCTTAACTCCCCCAAAAACTGCTTTTTCACCAACACAATGTTTGTAGCTGAGTGTTAGTCACCAACAAGTCTCATGAGTTTAATTAAGTCCAGATTCAACACATCACACGCAAGAGTTTCGAAAGGCTAACAAACCCAAACAAGGAAATGACAAGGTACTTGTCTCGTCCTTTGATTTCTTTAAATGTGGAAACATACTAAAGAAATCTGTTTTTCTCAAACTGAGAAAGTAGGATAGTGCTATCCAAGGTTTTCCCTAAGAGAAAAAATACACGTATTTCATTTGAGTGAAGACTAACTAGTTTAATGTTGGTTGTGGCAGGTTATCCCTATCAGCCAGTTTGGCAGGCGAACACTCAATGTTGACATCCCCATCATGCAGGGTGGAAGAACGCCCAAGTGAGGGGTGAAGCCTGAAACTCCTGTAACAACACTGGAAGACTTACCCATGGTGGTAGATCCGAAGTAGGCACACTCTGCTTCAAAACTTTATCCTCATGGTCCAGGTATGCTAAGGCTCGGTTTATCCTGTAGTCCTTAGTGCCATGGTGTTTCCTCCAATAGAACAACATGGCGAGTCCAATCAGAACCCAACTAAAGCTGAACTCAAAGTATCCCATGATGTAGATGGGCAAGATGATGGCGAAAGTCTTGACGAATGTAATCCACATTTGGGTGACATCAGTCAGAGAAGACTGAGGCCCGTCGTCCAGGTCTTCTGGGGACAGTGGCGGACCGATTTTGGAGCTTGTTGGGCTGCTGGGCGCTGCAATGGGTCCGTTCGCCTTGGCTCCTGGGGCTGAAGAACCCTCCATCCTGTTAGTCATTTCACCACTGGAACGACATTTTAAAAACACGAAAAGTTATACAATCTGCAAAACACCTGAGCTCTGCTAAGTGCCCTGATAAACATTCCTGTTTGTCATGCAATTTATTTATCTATTTAAATAGTTATTCACGCAATAAACTGTATTTAATTTTGTCTTAATTTACATTATTTTATTTCATTTTCTGTTCTTGTACATATCATATTCTATTTACATGTATATAGACTTTTTGCACTACTTTTTATTTTGTATTTTATTATATATGTTGCATTGTTGGAGCAGCTCAGGTCAGAATAATTTCATTGCCATTTCTACACTGTAGCTTTGTGCATATGACAATAAAACCTTTGAATCTTGAATCTTGTAAGAAACCTACAAAGTCAAAGCATCATTTGTAGACAACAGGCATTCTTTTTTTATTGTATACCTCTTAATTATGTGTCCATATATCTGTATATATTAGATTGGGTGTTCAGGTGTGTATATATTCGTATTCTTTGGGACGGTAACAAGCGCAATTAGATTTCTCTGTCTGTAGCACACTCGGAGAAATTGACAATAAAGTTGTCTTTGACTTTTGGTCAGGATGCACGATATCTATCTCCAAAGGTCAGAAAATGACGACAGTCATGCTGTAGTTATACCCTAAGGAATAAAACAACATTAAGCATGACAGAATAAAACATGCCAACTGTTGAGGCTCATAAATGTACCATTGAGATGCTGTGTCTTACTAACTGGATATTTGATTAGTGATACTGATGAGAAGTGTATGGACAGCACACCAGGGGGTGAATGTATACAATATTTCACTTCCTGTGAACCAAAGATGTTATAGGTTCCAAAAATACAATTTAACAGTATTTAAATGATTGGTATATTAAAAAGGCTACAATAGATATCGGGCCTAACCCAGATTGAGGCTCCATGTTACAGTAACTCCCCTTCAACAAGTAGCCTATGCAGTAAAAAGTTGACTACACAACACCCACATTAGAGCCGAATATTACCTAACGGTAATAAAATAATACTCTTTTAGTCTCCAAAACATTTCCAAATGGCATATTAATACATGTTATTCCACTGTCTACCTTCTTGTCTGGGAGGACGTCATACGAAACTCCATTGCAATATTAGCACATGTGTGTTACCTGTGGAAAAAGTCAGTAGTAGCTACTTCAAAAGTGAGAACGTAATATATCATTCGTAATTTTAAACAATCTTTTTTAATTCGGCATTAACGTAATACACCTACACAATTTATTTTCTGTAAGATTTTGACTTTTAAAAGTGCTTCAACATCTGCCTCCGCAATCTTCTGCCATCAAAACACACTGCAACGTAAAGTGTACATTTGTTAACTAAAGTACATGTTTTACTGAAATATATTGTGTTTTGCTTGATTAAAAAGATGCCGAATACAAGATGACATTCTACTAAATCTAAATTGTGTATACGTTTTTGCCTACAGTGCGTAGAATTATAAATAAAGCAAATTATCTCTTAATTCCCCATTTTTTTGAAGGGAGTCTTTCGTGACGTTATGTCCGCAAAGTGACACGTATCGGAGCTGCGTAAACCAAACACTAGCCGGAAAAAAACTACTTATTTATCAAACAACACACTCACCAGTATCGACATTCGTCCTTCCCTTTAAAAAATAAAGTAAAAAAGCACTCCTCCTCTCAAGTCCACATCATGCCGAGCAGCTTTAACTCAGATAACCCCGTCTTCCCCTTCAGCACATCTCGCTCTGAGGCGGACAGCCTGCAGGAAACTGTCATCGCGGGAAGAAGGTCAGCCTCAGACAGGGAGGGAGCTTCAAAACACAAACATAACGGCGGACCTGGGCGCCATCTTGTGGAGGGAAAATGGTGCTTCTTCTCCAACTGTCAAAGTTTCACAAATACGATATTTGAGCAGTCTTCGTAGTTGTAATGTCAATTTAGTCCACATTTGACGATATGTTGTTATACCTAGACCTAGATATATTCTTAAAATCTCTCCCAAAACACATCGAAGTCCAAACTGTCTATATTCAAATAACAAATCCAAACTCTCCTTGTTTCAAAACATTTTATTTTTTTAATAGCCTAAATATAGTCAATATCAAGTCCAACAAGTGGTTTTTATTATAGGCCTAATAGTATGATGTCCATAGTTTTTTATTTGTGTTGGTTTTCTTTTGGATCCGAACATCCGAACACACAAAGTTGTCTCAATGGTCTAACATTTTTATATTTTGACAAAAATAATAGGTCTTCAAGGTTCCACAAATTATAAAATGCATTTAAGGCGTCAGGTATCAGTAAATGTGTTATTTTAGCTATATTTCGGATTTAATTTATCCTCTACTGCTGGTTCAGTTGCCTTGTTCCCACTCCCTATAGCCTACAAATAATTTGTAGAACAATAATACAATTATTGGTTGGCATATTGTCTTAAAAGTAGTCCAATTTAAATATATAAAATCTAAATTAAATGCTACAGGAATCAGCCCGTGCGATAGGCTACTACTAACCACGGACAGTCTTATTTAAGATGTTTCCCTGATTGATCTTTCTACACTTATTTTTATATCTCAGATATATGCAAAACTGTTTGTGGTGTGGTCAACATATACAACTAGTGAGGCTTCAACTATTTTCCCACCACACTTTACCAATCCCTTACACATGCCATCAGCGATACAAGCATTTGACCTTTGACCATTTCATCCTATCTGCCTGTAATGTGGGAGTTTACACTAGCCTACTATTGACCTCATTAGTTTATGGTATAAATTAGACAGCCTTCTCTAATTTGCTATGTAAAATTAAAAGATACCATCTTGAAGTGGACTGTAAATGAGGAGTTTTTGAGCAGAATTTGCACAGAGCGTGATTACCCACTAGATGTCATGGTAGTGTTTGTATAGAGTATAAATCCACACAGGGCCGTTTCTTCCTATATGCGGACTCTGCGGGTGCATAGGGCCCCTGCGGCCACTAGGGGCCGCAGGGGCCCCTAGTTTTTCCCCTAGTTTTTCATCCAAAAAACAAAAAAAGTTTAATTCATACACACAAAGATGAACACAATTAGTAGAAGCGGGAGGGCTGAAGCATAGCTTGTGGAAAGTAGCCATCCCGTGCATCATCCTAATACAGCGGCATTATTGCGTCAAAAATGTATAGAAATGAAAGAGTACAAAGAAATAAAGAAAACTAAAAATTAAATAAAAGTTAGGGCAGGAAAACAATAAATGCATATATATTTTATATATATATATATATATATATATATATATATATATATATATATATACGAAAACTATATATAGGGTCATTTTCTGCACATGTCAATAGCAGTTTCAACTATCTTTTTTTGGAAATTAAATATATATATATATAATATATATATATAAATATATAGATAGGTACTTGGCAAATGAATAATAATAATAATAATATATGCATAATTGCATATAAACATTGTGAACACTTATTTTCAAGTGACTTTTTTTACATTCATATGTCCACGCTGTGGTTTGGAACTGCTTTTGAATGTTATTAGGCATTTTGTTATGGAAAATGTTGTGCATAATCAGTACTGTTTTAAGCAGTACTATGTCAACACATTTTAATAGATTGAGTTTTTTTAAATATGGGAGTTGTCTGTTCATATTTACCAACACCACAGGCTATTCGTAATACTTTTTTTTGGGATGTTACTATTTTTTGTAGATTTGTTGAGTAGGCTACGTGTTTCCCCATATTTCGGAGCAGTATTAAAGGTAAGGGAGAAATAGACTGTTATAAAGAGTATATTTTCTTCAAGAATGTTCTTAGTATGATACAAAATACCTATTGTTTTTGACAGTTTAATCTGTACATAATTGATTATGGTGCTTCCAATTGAGGTTTTCGTCAACAAGCAGTCCTAAAAATGTACATGCACCAACTTTTTCTATCTCTGTATTGCAAATCCGTATAATGCAGTCATTTCTGCTCTCAGACTTTGTATTGAATAATGTCATTTGTTTTGGCCACTTTAAGGGATAATTTATTAACTGCAAACCAGTTACATAGTATTTTTAATTCTGCATTCACAATTTTAACAAGATCGCCAAGATTATGATGGGAGCAGAGAATTACAAGTTCAGGTTCAGCCTCAATATATTTGGGGAGAATTAAAATGAGCCGTCTTTATTTGTAGACAGCCAAGCCCCCCTCCTGTGTTCGCAGTGGCGTTTCTATATGTACAAAAAGTGGTGGGGCACAAAAAACGTAGATGTCTATATATAAGCTTCTGCAGTGAGGTTCATGGCAGGTGAGGCACTGACTCTTCAGGTTTACAAATATTTTGACCTAAATCAAAATATAATATTATTTTGAGAAGCTTTTTTTGTCTGATGCTTCGATTAATTTTAAACAGACAGTTCAACAAAAGGATACCCAAAAAATGTAATTTTATCATTTAAATATTGAATTGTTCTCTCTTAGTAAGATCCCATTTTCAATAAAATTGCGGTCTTACCTTGACTTGAAGATGAAGTCCATTTGCCTATACTTCTGGACAAAAATGTCTATTACTTTTTTGTAACAGTCCTCCTTATCTTCTTGTAGTTTCAAAAGTCTATCATAAATCTAATCGATAGATTTATGATTAGAAAATTATAAAAGTAGGGTAGACATGTGGATATTATCCGGCTGAACAAAACGTGCATTTATCTAACAGGTACGTTTCCCACAGATCTTATTTGGAGCTATTTTCTAAAATCCTATGGAGAAATGTCATTGCTTTTTTGTGGAGGGAAGCCATGCGCAGCTTACTTCCTGGTTTTAGGACGCGTCTCTCCTCCTCTTCACACACCACACTTTTCGCGGCACAGGTACTTACAGCCAATCAGCTCTGAATTATGTGAGATGACGTATGATGGGGATGGCAGCTCAGTGCCCCTATGGTCATTATTTTTTTGCCACACACATTAAATAGGACAATACTCTGAGCATGCGCAGTGTAGTTTTTACAGTCACCGTTCACTTAGACAGTGAGGGTCAAGATAGGGTTTTGTCCCACATGGCTCCAGTAGCGTGGCGTGGGGAGAAAATTAGGGGAAGCCAATAATACGTCCTTTCTTTTGGGTCGGGGTGTGTGGTGGTCAATGTAATAACGTAACCAGATGAGTGATTACAGCACCCGGTATCATTTTACACACATTTGTATCATACAGATGCAGGACTTACACACGCCTGTTATCTAACCGACAGGTCCGCACGCACTCTCCAGACGAAACTCTAATAAGCATTCATTCACAAACTAAATCAGGAGACCTTTAAGGTTTTACGTTAGATTCACTCCTTTTTTCCTCGCTGTACACAGCTCCAGTTTGGGCATTGGCCTGTCATCAGATTTTATTTTTAGTTGCTGCTGTAGCGGAAGTTTAGTACAATTATTTTTGATTAAATACTCCAAATCTCCACCCTCCATAATTGCACTTGCTTGCTACTTTCTAACGGCGATGAGAGTGGTGCAGTGGCGCTATCTATCTTCTATCAATTTAATTTAAGATTCGAAAATAATAAAAGTAGGGTAGACATGTGGATATTATCCGGCTGAACAAAACGTGCATTTATCTAACAGGTTCGTTTTCCACTGACCTTATTTCGAACTATTTTCCAAAATCCTATGTAGAAATCCCATTGCTTTTTGTCAAGGGAAACCGAGTGCAGCTTACTTCCGGGTTTTAGGACGCGTCACTGCAACACTAAGTTGATGCGATTTGATTGGATTGTGAGGCAAGGGAAGCCAGCCGCCTCTGGCTTCCCCTGGCATGGCCCTGACTAATCACAGGTTGGCAGGGGCATGACGTGGGCCTCATCTGATTGGTCAATCCCTCCATTTGTTTTCACCAAGGGAAGCCAGATTCGGCTTGCCTCCTCTCGCAACAGAGAGTGCAATCTACTGTTTCACCATAACATATAGGGGGGCGCTGTTTCACACTTTGTAAAACACTCAATGAGAATGGGGGAGAGACGGGCACACAACAAAGAATATCCGAAACTAAACGAAGTGTTTTTATTTATTTATTAACATTATAACTACAATCCGAAAAAAACAGGGGAAGCCTGGCTTCCCTTGGCCTCCAGGAGAAAACGCCACTGCATGGCTCTAAACAGCTCAATAGGCACACACTGTAGACACTATGTAAAGCGCTTTGAGTCATTGAAAAAGCGCTATATAAATGTAGGAATTATTATTAATTAGAAGAAACACAGACTAAAACAGCAATGTACAGACGAATCAGATGATTAAACATGATCTTAAAATATATTTTATATATTTTGTTATTTATTTTTTGCATTTTTTTGTAATCATTATTTGTAATACTTTCTGCTGACACTAGGTGGGACTGTGCCCCTAATGACCAGTCGCCACTGTGTGTTCGGTGAAGCATGATATGCTTACAAATCCAATGTATGAATATAAACATGACTGAACTGCAATGGTAGCAAAGCTGTGGCTTGGGTTTTTGGGGTAATAAAGTCCAAATCTGAGGAAGATGAAAAATGTAAATTAAACATTGTTGAGAAAATGCTGCATCTCTTGCATTTATTGACATAGAGGAGCCTTATTGTTTACCTTTTTAATATAATTTTTTGTCATTTGCAATTTCTTGGTTTTCGTGAAATTAGTCTGTTTTCCTATTAAAGTGTAAAAGAGTGATGCATCTCCACAGATCATCTTAAAGGCTTCGGAATCAATGGGGGGCATTGTAGTTAAAAAACTTTCAAAACTAGGGCCCCCAAACATCATCTTGCATAGGGCCCCCAAAAAGCTAGAAACGGCCCTGAATCCACATCAAGACTATAAAATACATTCTGGAGAAAAGGGGGGAGTCTGCAGAGACAGTTTATGTATTGAGTATTTAGTATGAAAGTCGCTTTGTCGCTTTGGATAAAAGCGTCTAACAAGTAGCATATAATGTAATGTAATTGTTTATTGAAAGAGACATTTGCATACCTTGGTCATGGTGGAGTGCCGGTAAGGAGTATTCTAGGCACTACACAAATAATCAATGAGTTACATGGATGAATTATCACACTTAATTAACTGGAAAGTAAATCTCCACATAGTATACTGCAAGAAACTCAACTCAGCAAAAAGGATAATTAGGTACCAATTTAATTTTCTTTTCCAACTCAAAACTGAAATGTGATCAATTTTTAAAATATAAAAACTGTTATTTGTATCTCGCATTTGTTAAGCTGTTCACTACAGTGTATTTTTCCAGGAGGTGAATACATTCAAATCTGAGCAAAACAATAATTTAAAAAGAAAAAAAATGACAAGCAACAGAAAACCTTATAAGGGAAATGACTGGAACCAACAATGCCCTTCCTCTTTACAGAGCTCCCCAGAAACCACTTCAAAACTAACAAAACATTCATTTAGCATGAATGTCCAATCAGTGTTTATGCATGTGGGTACCGAGACACAGGGAAAAAATGTTTTGTGTACTCTGATGCTTTAAACATTTCTTGAAATGTTTACCAATGCAGCCACTTTGAATTGTTTTAAATTCATTAGAACATTTGAGGAAAAATGAATGTCCTTAAAGTTTATGTAAATATAAATATATTTATTAAATAAGCGTAACTTTCACTTTTTATGTTTATATAATATGTCAAATTATTTGTTATGTTTTATCTTTTTTATTTATATTTATTTGTAATCTTTTATACTTTTTTGAATTTTTTGTACACCTTTTTCAAAAGAACATTTAAATATTTATTTTATTTATTTTTCTTAAATGAAGCAACTTTCGCAAACCCAATTTTCCCCAGGAATAAAAAATGATCCAAAAAGAAAAATCATAAATCATAACTAAATAAGAGTTGAGAAACTTAAAGATAAGTTATTGCCCTTACCTGGCTCAGGGTTTACTATGTTTACGTTTTTTTTTAACACATCACACTGTTTAAATCCGGGTTTATACAAGTCATAAAGTACTGGGACTGCTTTGTGTTTTCTGTCTGCTCATATTAATGCCTTGTTGATACTTTCACCCACAGCTGGTAGCTGCCAGGACAGAAACCATGTACTGAGATATGTGCATTTATAAAAAGAGACGGGAGCATGTATTAATGTCCTGAGAGCTCCTACTGAATCATAAAGTTTCCACTCGGATCTTAGGTGACTTTAGCTGATAAACTGTGTGTTTCCCCGACTTTACTAGATTTCAAAGAAAGACTTTCATAACCTAGTCGTAAATCTGAAAGACTCTTGAAGTGGATATTTATTTATTTTAGAGCGCCCTTTCTCACATCCGCGCAGTACAACAGTCAAAGCTAGTTTCAGAATGACGCATTTGTCCTTTTAACGCTAAGTGCCAACATTGTGTAAGTATCACTGTATATATACTTGTGCCCATGTATGTGCACATGGTAGTGTTGATGTTAAAATGAGATATGTTCAGGCAGTCTTTTTGCATATTGCTAGCTTGATCGCCAGTAACCAAAAAAAACCTGGTCTAAAGCCAAGGGCACCATATTTTCCTGCTATTTGAAGGGAACGTTAACCAGATTAGGATGGGTTTATAATGCACATACACTATTGCCACCAAAAAGTCTCCTTTAATCCATATTTGTTAGCATTTAGCCTTTGCACTTAACACTTTTCATGCTGCAAATGTCAAATGTGGAATACAAATAATGCAATTTAGGAACCACAAAAGTATAATGACGAGGGAAAACATGAAATGATATGAATATATCAACATTTTCCTCCACCATATTATGAAATGAAGAAGCAAACTCAATACAACAAAAAATATGATATATTTGTTCAATAAATGTACTTCCATGGCTCCCGCATGAATTCCATTTAACATCACATACAATCCCATTTGCTTAATATGCAAATTTGGAAACTATTTCTACAAATTCATAAACTTCCAAAATGGTTTTATCCTCTTTTAAAGATAGAAAATAATAGACACAATAACTGCGTATCACACCATTTTTTCTTCGAATGCCTAACCAAAAAGTGAAATCAGTTAGGGTTATGGGTTACCCAAGGTAACAGGGTTGTTGTGGGGTGAGTGAGTGTTTGGATCCAGACTTCACAGTTGGATGTAGACAAACAAACCCCAGCTCCCTGTTATCCCCCCCTATCAGTGTAGTGTGGGAACACATCTAACACAGGGCTTCTGTTTGGCTCTGATAGTCCGCACGGAAATGATTTGGCAGGGATGAAAAGAGTTCTGGATCGCTGCCATCTGTAGTCTTTTGGTAATAAAGAAGTGGATAAACTGTGAACTGCAGGTGGTAAGCATCATGGGCCAATTAAAGAGGCCACATTCTGTTCATATTTGTATTTAGTGCCTCTTCCGGGACATGTCTCCATGCTTTCATGTTCAAAAAGAGAAAGAAAATTCCATCTGGAGGGAACAAAGGGATCCTTTGCAGACCATTGACATGCACATAAATCCATATGACACATTACAGAAAAGGGAAAATCCCACAAAGCATAATAGGGCCTATTTAACGGCTATAGAGAACCGCAGTGACGCGTCCTAAAACCCGGAAGTAAACTCCTTCCGGTTCCTTCGACAAAAATGCAATGCAATTTCTCCATAGGATTTTGGAAAATAGCTCGAAATAAGGTCTGTGGTTGAGACACATTTAAGAGACGGATCACGTTTTGTTCAGCCGGATAATATCCACATGTCTAATTTTATCATTTTCGAATCATAAATCTAGTCGCCAGAAGCAAAATGCTAACGTAATGCTATAAATGAACTACAGTACTGCAGGGTCGCTGCTTCAACGTCAACCTGACTTAAGATCCATATTCAAACATACAGATTCTAAATGGTACGAGTTGAAGCTTTTGTTTGAACACTCTGCAGGAGGCAGGGACTCACTTTCAAGCAGAACAGGAACTAACTTAGCGGGAGTGTTTACGTGTTCCGTGTAGTGACGTAAAATGGCCTCGACAACTTCTGTAGTCCTATTCAGCCACTCGGTAACAACCATCGTCAACTCTTCAAACATCACCTCCTGATGGATTTAATGTCGTAGAACAAAACCTGATCCGTCTCTTCAACGTGTGTCAAACACAGACCTTATTTGGAGCTATTTTCCAAAACCCTATGGAGAAGTTGCTTTGCTTTTTGTCGAAGGAACCGGAAGTGGTAAAAATGCTAACTTACTTCCGGGTTTTAGAGCGCGTCATTGCGGTTCTCTATTGTAACCATGAAGAATGTCTTTTGTAAGATAGAAGAACAAGGAATATTAATGATTTCGTAATGTTCAAAGCATTGAATGAAATATGTAAATATGAAGAAACTTTATTAATTGTATAGTGACATTTTTAATAGTAGAGTACAAGTACAATATTACTGTAGAAAGTACAATGTGTGCTTCCAAAATGTAGTATGGAAACACAGACCCGGCGCCAGAACAAATCTAAAGGGAGGGCCTATGATTTTCATGGGAGGGCCCACAAAATCGTCACGTGCTCCGTGCCTGCGGCACAATATATATCAAACAGCGAGGCCAACAGCATTGCGTAAAGACGCACACTTATCGCAAATAAAGGGCAACATAGAAACCACTTTTGAAACATTGTCTGCGTGGCAGCACAGACAATGGTAAATCACGAGCAAGGCACACTGGTTAAGGATGGCAGCTTCCTGTACACTGCACTGCACTGCACAATACACTGCATCTCTTCGACAATATGCTCAGTCACTAAGGTGCTCATTATTTCTATTATGGCATTTTGCATGTCGTGAGAGGTGTGTTGCTGTGTGGGGAATGCTTTCCATTATTTTGGCCAACTCTGCATCTTTGTGCTGCAGCGTATACTCAAACAGCGATAGGAAGAGCCCACTGCCTGACTCGGACACGCTGTGGAGTGCATCGTGGTCACCTCTGAGAGGGAGTTGGTTGACAGCTAAAAAAAGCTATCATATCAACGACAGCTGACACGTAATAACGGCTCCGTGCAGCTGATCTGCACCAAAGTACTCATTTCCTTATTTGTTTCCTCGCGTATCTCTCTCTCTCTCTCTCTCTCTCTCTCTCTCTCTCTCTCTCTCTCTCTCCCCAAACGCTCACATGAAATGTGTTCTTTTGATGCGGCATGCCTTAGCACTCCTGTATCAGTCTGTAATGTGTGTTTCCAGTCGCAAACACCTTTGACAGTAAAAGCCGCATCAGATGAAGACGTAGGCCTATTCACTTTAAACTGTCTACAGGGGAAACAAAAGGCTGCGTCTGCTTTTAACGAATCTTCAAGCCATGGTCTGTTGTTGAACCATGCAGCGGCACAAGTGCGCGTCTTCCCTGAAAACAATCTCCCTGGATAACGATCCAGTTTCACCTGGCTGGGTTTATTAACCCCAAGATCATCTGGGGCTGGTGGTGGCGGCCGCCTTGATGAGTCAAGGCTTCGGCTCGCTAACTCAGCCCCGGGGTTTGCCGAGGTCAAGCTTGTGACATAAGGCGTGCTGCTGCAGCGGCAGGTGCAGGTCGCCAGCAGCTGCATCTGCTGCAGTTCTTTCATCGCTATTTCGTTTGAATAAATCCTTAGAGCTTTTAAACCAATTTCTGATGTCCATTTTGTAATTCAAACAGAAATGCGAGTCTACAGAATGCACAATAAACAATAAACAAATCCAGAATTGGCGGCAGAGTTTGACGCTGTGATTGGTCTGAATGTGGACGAATCACAAATCACAACAGACACATGAATTTATTTGACGTAGCCTGCGATTTTGTTTGTAGTTACTATCTGACATCACATACATCGTAGCATAAAAGTTCACAGTTTATTTATAATTTATAATTATTTTTTTTTAACGTGTTTATTGGGGGAGGGCAGGAATGTCAAATGGGAGGGCCTGACCCTCCCTGGCCCTCCCACGGCGCCGGGCATGTGGAAACAATACATCAAAATCGTACTTAAGTTTTATTAGGCTGAAGAAAAAAAAGAATAGCCTAGCCAAAATAAGAACAAAAATAAATACCATCTCGTCTCTATTCATGCGGGATGTAGATACATGTACAAGATACATGTAAGGGTTTCAGGGACAAAAAGGATAACAAACACAAATAGCAACTATAAGTATTTTCCAAATATCGTCGTTGTATCATGACAATCAAAATTCCATCGTAAACCAGAACAAATATGGCGGGGGGGAATTCCGGAAGTGAAGGTAAATTATGGTTTTATTCTGAAATACAGCACCGGAAGTCTCTGTACTCATCGTTGGAGACTTGTCTGCAGGTCACTGATCTCTCTCTGCACGGTAACTCAGTGGAGGGAAACAGTGGGGATACACACCATCACTGGATTCTCATGCATTTCATCCGTTTTTTCTGCACTTTCATGGAATTATAACAGTTTTCTGGCCTTGTTGTCGGGATGGAGAAGTCTAAAGTGGATTTTAAATGAAGTCCGGACTCCTGATTAGATTTATTACCTGCGTGAGAGGATTCTACCTGAGGAGGAAACATGAAAAGTTTGCTTTTTGTCACCTTGTGTTTCTCCACGTTTCTGCTCATGGTGAGTCTTGTATCTGCACTTACTTACAGGGATGTTTTAATGCAGACGATTTCACATCAAACAGAAATTATGCTGACTATTAATTTGTGGTTTCTACCTTGACAATGTAAATCACAGACACTCATTTCAATTGCACACCTGGATGACAACAATGAAAGATACATGTCGAGATTTGACATTGTTATTTTCATCATTACTAATGGTGAAATATCACATTTATATTGCTCATAATATTCTCATTATATGGACATGTGTGGAGTTGTCCTACTTTAGGGTCGTTTATTTGTATTTTAAGTCCTATAAGATATGTTTGTGATGTGGTTGTATTATGTATTTATTTATTTGTTTTTAGATCAGCCAACAAATCCCAACTTGTCAGCTTTGCCTTTTTTATTATCTTTCAGACCACACCTGAATTCTCAATGTCACTTTGGCTTTGTATTTATATTTTACAATTATAATATATATATTTTTACTATTATCTGACATTTTAAAAACGTAACTATGAATCATAAAGTCCAGCCTTAGTCAAAAGATAACCAATTTACTGTCATACCATATATTTACATTTGAGAAAATGCAATGGCTTACATCATATTATAATGAAAAGTGTTAGCAATTATTTATTCTGTGGAATCATCAATTATGGACTGGTTGTTTCATCTCTAATCAATTGAAGTGTGAATTGTGATTACGATTGTTAATACTGCAAGTGCAATCATTCACAGACCTCCGGCTTTTTATAGGAAATCCTAGAATTTACATGTTAAAAATAGAAATTACCAAGCACATTTCTTGATAGCTAGTTCGTTCTAAACCTCTCTAAAAAGGTCAATGCATCAATCTTGATACAGGGTACTTATTATATGTTTATAGTTTGGATTCCTAAAGCTTTTAGTCTCCGATCCCATCATTGAAGGGTGGTTTACGCTAGAAGTAATGTTTTTTTTTGGACGGACACTATAATTTGTGTTGTTCAATCTGAATTTACTTTAAAATAAAAAACGATATATTGATTCTGACTCTTCTACATCCAACTCACAGGTTTATCATTACTGTGAGAAAAAAGATGATTAATGTGCCCCTTTTAGAAGTGAAGATATAGTCATTTGTTCTGGGCATGTGATGTTCGAGCCTGAGACCTGAAAAACAGGCTCAGGGCTCAACGGGTTAAGTGAATAGCCAACATTTCCCCTATTCCAGCTTCGAAAAATGTGAGGTTTTGTTGCCTCTTTCCCTCCTATGAGATCATAAATTAAATATATTTGTGATTTAAAATGACAGAAAGCAAACTGTGCACATCTTCTTGGGCTCTGAAAACCACTTGTTACCAACATATTATCGAACATACTGATGAAATGCACACTCCAGAATAATTAGCTGATGAAGCCGTAATGACATGGTTTGTTTCTGAAGGGATGAAACATCAGTGCAGTTGATGTTGTCCTAAAACATTTCTCGTATCAGTAATGAAGGTAATGAGTGGGAATAATCTCGCTGCTGTCTGTTCATGTTTAGCCGTCTTCGGGCTGTTATCCCAGTGCTGATCCTCTTCCCAGAATCCTCCTTGACTGAAAGCAGACCGGGCTGTCAAAATGTTCACATCACCCAAAACACATGTGAGGGTTTAAGGATTGGTCCCATCGAGGTCATGGATCTGCTCTTCATGGGAGACCTGCAGCAATTAGGTTCCACATGAAACAATAGAGGATATCATACAACATACTTATTTATTTACTTAATTTGAAGAAGAAATTAGGTCCGGTTGGTCGAGATAAGAACAGAGATTACATTACATTTAGCTGATTCTTTTACTCAAAGCAACTTGCGATAAGTGCAATAAACAATAAAGATAGAAACTCAGAGAAATGTAAATGTATTCGCTTGAAATAAAACAAATTGTTCGTGCAAGGGAATTAGTTTCAAATGGGCTAAATTCACTAAATGCTATTTTTATTTTGTATTTCATCCAACTGATGTCAAGCAAAGAGCACATAACAACCTTTTTCTGAGCACAGATTGTACCAAACGCCTATACTCTACTAGACTCTTCTTTAAAGAGTCCTCTCCTGCTGATGTTCAGGTGTATATCAGTATGTAGTGTCTCTACTTTAAAGAGCCCTCTCCTGCTGATGTTCAGGTGTATATCAGTATGTAGTGTCTCTACTTTAAAGAGTCCTCTCCTGCTGATGTTCAGGTGTATATCAGTATGTAGTGTCTCTACTTTAAAGAGTCCTCTCCTGCTGATGTTCAGGTGTATATCAGTATGTAGTGTCTCTACTTTAAAGAGTCCTCTCCTGCTGATGTTCAGGTGTATATCAGTATGTAGTGTCTCTACTTTAAAGAGTCCTCTCCTGCTGATGTTCAGGTGTATATCAGTATGTTGTGTCTCTACTTTAAAGAGTGCTCTCCTGCTGATGTTCAGGTGTATATCAGTATGTAGTGTCTCTACATGTCTCCATGCTTTAATGTTCACAAAGCTCTTTATTTCTCTCATACCTCCTGTGCTGCAGCACCTGTGTTCACCCTCTGTCTGAAACCAGAATCCAGTCTGCTCTGATTGGTTAGCTGACCGGCTGTGTTTTGAACCCCAAAAAGCACAATAGTGCAGTAACAGTTAAAGTCTGTCTTTTGCTCAAGGGCACAGTGCACAAGGAAACATTTTGATGTGTAAATGAAATCAGTTCAGCTATAACTTGGACTGATGCTTTCTTTAAAAAATACTTAATTTAAATGTTCCTTTATTTGCTTTATTCTCACAATGAAGACAGTGGAGTTTGGTGTAAATATTTGATGCCGGAAGAAAGCTCTTCCCAAAAAGAACAGGGCTAAGAATAGAAGCTGGAACATCCCGATGTAGTTCATGAGTGATTTTATAATACATGATATGATTAAGCAACACGTCATCATTGGATTTGCAGAAAGAGAATCCACTTATAATCTATCAACAGACGATGTATAGCACATTCACAACAGGTCTGTGTTCGATGTGGGAATCTCACAGTTTCATTTGGATTCTTGGGGTCTCAAGTCCAGATTCAAAATAAATTCTAAACAAATATTAGATAGGAGAATAGCTTCATAAAAAATATTTACTTTAAGTTAGATGATATTTACACCCGGGATAAGAACAGAGATTACATTACATTTAGCTGATGCTTTTACTCAAAACCACTCACAATAAGACTTTGAAGAGTCCTCTCCTGCTGATGTTCAGGTGTATATCAGTATGTAGTGTCTCTACTTTAAAGAGTCCTCTCCTGCTGATGTTCAGGTGTATATCAGTATGTAGAGTCTCTACTTTAAAGAGTCCTCTCCTGCTGATGTGCAGGTGTATATCAGTATGTAGTGTCTCTACTTTAAAGAGTCCTCTCCTGCTGATGTTCAGGTGTTTATCAGTATGTAGAGTCTACTTTAAAGAGTCCTCTCCTGCTGATGTCCAGGTGTATATCAGTATGTAGTGTCTCTACTTTAAAGAGTCCTCTCCTGCTGATGTTCAGGTGTATATCAGTATGTAGAGTCTCTACTTTAAAGAGTCCTCTCCTGCTGATGTTCAGGTTTATATCAGTATGTAGTGTCTCTACTTTAAAGAGTCCTCTGCTGCTGATGTTCAGGTGTATATCAGTATGTAGTGTCTCTACTTTAAAGAGTCCTCTCCTGCTGATGTTCAGGTGTATATCAGTATGTAGTGTCTCTCCTTTAAAGAGCCCTCTCCTGCTGATGTTCAGGTGTATATCAGTATTTAGTGGCTCTACTTTAAAAAGTCCTCTCCTGCTGATGTTCAGGTGTATATCAGTATGTAGTGTCTCTACTTTAAAGAGTCCTCTCCTGCTGATGTTCAGGTGTATATCAGTATGTAGTGTCTCTACTTTAAAGAGTTCTCTCCTGCTGATGTTCAGGTGTATATCAGTATGTAGAGTCTACTTTAAAGAGTCCTCTGCTGCTGATGTTCAGGTGTATATCAGTATGTAGTGTCTCTACTTTAAAGAGTCCTCTGCTGCTGATGTTCAGGTGTATATCAGTATGTAGTGTCTCTACTTTAAAGAGTCCTCTGCTGCTGATGTTCAGGTGTAGATCAGTAATAGTAGTATCAATATTGTTGGGCTTTAGGCAGAACATCTCCCTTGGGCTCTGAAAAACAGTATTGCCCGGGTAGTGAGTATGAGCAGAGTAGGAGTAATCCCAGGACAGAAAACCATCATTATAGACGGATTTAAGGATGTCCCGATCACCTTTTTTTGCTCCCGATCCGATTCCGATCATTTGATTTTGACAATCTGCCGATACCGATTTTTCCCGATCCGATCTTTATACAATGAGAAAAAAAAGGTAACGGATAACGGCTGGTCATCCAACGTGATGAGTTCAGCTATCTTGGCTGTTCTCTGTTCTGGGGCCGTTTCTCTTTCCTTTTGAAAGCCTCTGAAAGTGTCGGTTGTTTCCGTGCCGTTACCGGAGTGGCCGCTGTGTACTCGCCGTGTTGGTGTTGGTTTCTAGGTAGCTTATTAGATTAGTCGAGTTGAACGTAGCTCTGTTCTTTCCACCCCGCGGAACCTCCGCCTTGCAAACTTTCCACCTGGCTGTTACACTGCCTTCGCTTTCAATTTCATAATACTTCCAAACTCCTGACATCTGCTCTGTCCCGCCTACGAGTCTCCAGCTGGACGTAGCCTCTCGTTAGCTCGCTGCTGCTATCAGACACTGCGCCCACTCTGTTGCCAGATTTGAGAGAAATAAGCAACCAGGTCTATGAAAGAAAGCCCAAAAGAAGCAACACATACATGATGTTGTGTCATTTTAAACCAAAACTAAGTCCTCAGGATGACTTTAAGACGTGAACATGGTCATTTTAGTTTTGTAACATTAAATAAAAAAAAACATCTCTAGACGGATTTAAACATATATAAAGAAGCAACTCAAATAGCCCCGCACTAACTAAAGAAAATCCATGTAAGAAGACATCAAAGGCAAGCCCATTGAAATTAGAGACTTGATGAGAAAAGAAACCAAAGAAACTCACGGGCTTATCTCTCAATGGAAATCTTGTTCCTCGTCAGTTTACCCTGTGTCCAATTCCTTTCAAAGCCCACACTCTCATATCAAAGATAGCTGTCATACATCGACCGCAGTAATTGCACATGGGATAAATGACCTTTTTCTTTGCCAGTGGTATTATGTACTGTTGCCCTGAGGAGAGCAAACCAAACCGAGCTATATCATTACTGATTTACAGGGTTTCTATTCATTACAGTCAAGTGTCCATCGCAGACAGAGATATTGAACACAAGGATGCTCTCTATCTGGCTGACATTCACTTTTATAAAACGTCAAGACTTACTGCAAGCCCCTTTAGACTTGTTATGACTATCATACTACATTAATAATTTTGTGCTGTCTCAATTTGAATACTTCCTTTAGTAAAATGCTTACTAAGTGAATACACAAAACACACAACACAAACTAAATGGCATACAACAACACTTATGTAGTTGCGTAAAATGTGGCCGTGTAGTAGTGTCTCAAACGGCCGCATATCAAATCAACCACGGTGTGTTTTTGACTCTAGTATAGTGGTACAGTATGTTACCTAAATAAATAGTGAACAAGATCCACAGGTATAACTTGTCTTTGTATACTGTTGTGTTCACCGGAGGAACCTTACCGGCTAATCTTCTAATTACATTAACGTTGCTATTATTATTACTACGTAGCAAAGATGGCGTTTTTGAGTGTGAGAGGTGTCCAGCTTTCCAAACGTTGATGTTATGACTGCAGCATCCAAGAAATCATCATAATTTTTCCATATTTCGCATTATAACGCGCAAAACAGCAAATTTAAATACACGAGTACGCAAATAGAGACACAACATTAGTCTTCGTCTAGGTCAGTGCTTCTCAAAGTGTGGTCCGTGAGCGCCCCCTAGTGGTCCGCGAGTATATTGGTAACATTTCACATTTGAAATAAATAAATTTAAGTTTTCCGCACTCTCTCGGGAATATCTCCGCAATGGAGCTAAAGTTTCACTTTCGATGGCATGATATAGCCCAGCACAACACCTTCATCACACATGCTGCCACTTGTTTGAACCATTTTCAGGCGATTTGTAATCTGTTCTAGAAAAACGATGCGATTTTGGATATGTGTGGAGTTCGGTGGTCCGTGAGTGTTTTTTTATTGGTTAAGTGGTCCTTGGTGTGAAAAAGTTTGAGAAACACTGGTCTAGGTGACTTCACAGGTTTTATTAAAAGTGGTTAAAATGTTTGCAAATTAGGGAATTCAAAGTGTATTTAAAGTGTTTGTCCAGCGCTGATTTGACCTTACATCACAGTTTAAGCTTTGAAACCTGAGCAAACATAAAAGACATTATTATTCATGTTAAAGGACGTGTCATCAGCATATTTTAATTGCTTGACATTGCATTCATTAATTTCTAATGGGATGTCTTTGCAGCCTAAATCCTTGTAAGAAGCGTGTGAGATGGAGTCTAGTTTCTTTCCGAGAGGCATGATTAAGACGGCCCACAGTGCTGTGACGAGGGGGAACGGTCAGATGTGACACCTCTCCAGCCAGTGATGAACATGTCTTGATGGAAAGGTCAAAACATTCTCGTGAGAGAGGAAGAGGTGGTCGGAAACACACAATGTGGGCCATAACTCAAGTATCCATATGACAGAATGTCTAATTGACAAAAATAATGACATGTTATTTCCAAAAGGTCAAAGATAAATATTTGCTCTGACATCTCAATGCTCTGCCGAAACACTTTCCTGACCTCAATTCAACCCCATCACAGCTGGAGTGATTGTGGTATCCTTCACATTTGACAGCACACTGAATCGGTGTCTCTTATCTTGGATCCCCACCATGACACACATAGAAAATGTTCGTGAAGCATCCACGTTTTAGAATTTGTAGGTTTTTTGCAGCAACATCCATATTTGAAGCGTTGCCTAGCCTACTGTTACTACTGACGACAACTTTGTGTTTCATGCTGTTTTTCTGATATTGAGCTTTAGGTGATGCACCTTGGGACAACGCTTTCTGCCCATTCTCAGTACTCCTCACTGGAAATGAATCACTGGACTCGTACTGTGTGTTACTAAAGGAATGATACAACAGATAACATATTTTTTATTTTAGACGGTATGTCAGAGGTCGACTTCTTCGCCAGAACGTCGACCATTGGTTTGAGCTGTTCTGTATATTGAAGCCTTAGGTTTTGTGTTTCTGTATCACCTTCTTGTTTTTTTTTGGAACTAGCACTAACAAGGGAGTATCACCACAGCTGAACAAGAATTGTTATGCAAACAATATGTCCCGATCACCTTTTGTGCTCCCGACACTGCGCCCACTCTGTTGCCAGATTTGAGAGAAATAAGCACTATGAAAACAAGCCCAAAAGAAGCAACACATCCATGATGTTGTGTCATTTTAAACCAAAACTAAGGCCTCAGGATGACTTTAAGACGTGAACATGGTCATTTTTGTTTTGTAACATTAAATCAAATAATAAAAATATTTTATAAAAATTTTATCCCGATCCCCGATTTTCTTCTCCCGATTCCGATCTTTTGAAAATCACGTGATCGGCTCCGATGCCCCATCACGTGATCGGATCGGGACATCTCTAGTTAGAATTAACTTTATAGGAACAACCCACGAGAACAGGTCAAATTGAAAAGGGACACGACTCTAATGGCCTCTCAATCGCAAGGAAGCCCCCGCCTTAAATCATACCCTGTGTGTGTGTGTTGTATAATTGTGTTGTTGAGCCACGGTGCTTTTTTAAAAGCTCCCAACATGGATAGACGAAGGTGATTGTAGCTCATTTTGTCAAGATAGAAATGTTATAAGTGGTGTAAATAAATATGTATGTAAGATCATCTGGTAATCTCCAAATATATGAGTAAGGATTTCAATGAAATCCCTCGTGTGTGCAGGATGACTTTAACAGTACTATTCAATTAATTAGTTACCTGTTGGTCCTTTTGACTTCATGTCAACAGTTCCTTGTTCATTTTAACAAGACGATGTCAACACGAACCAGATCAGAACTAAAAGAACACCTTGGAATAACTTTCTCCGGGGACTAAATGAACAACATGTGAAAGATAACTGAAACCTAGAACCGAGTCATTGGGTTGTTTGTTACCTTTTGTCTAAACCCCAGAATCGGTGGCATTGCACCATAAGAGCGCCCACACGGAGGACTGGCAGGGCTGCTGGAGATGAGAGCAGGTATGTCCACCTCCAGAGGGAATAACAAGAAGCTTTGATTTACATAAAATCTACACACCTACACTATAATGCTGCCGGTGAAGTCAGGCAGCAATTCTGTCAAACAGAGGACGATGTTAAAATTCCTCTGTCCTAGCGTTGTCGTTAAAATGCGAGGAATCGTTGCAAAAGTGATTTAACCCACACAGGCTTCTTTGACAAGAAACGACAACAAGGGAAAGAGATCTAAAGCACGACTGAAATACTCCTGTAAGCTTACATTTATCAAAATCAGTTATGTAACCAACTTTTATCGCTGCTCCTCTCCCCAATGTATAGGCTTTTAAATGATGATGTCTGCCCAAACACAACTGATGTCCAAACAGCAGTCTTACATCTTCTCTTGCTAACAAATATACATCTGTAGAATAGGATGGACAGTAGGGGTGTAACGGTTCACAGAAGTCACGGTTCGGTTCGTACCTCGGTTTGGGGGTCTCGGTTCGGTACAACAAGAAAAAGCAAATAAAAGTCTGTGTGTTGTTATTTATGTTTGAACAGTAGTGCAAGTTTCAGTCTCAAAATAAGGAACTCTGACATTTTGAATAATTAACTGTATTAAACAAACCACACACACTCAGATGGCCGTATTATCTATAATGGCTGATGTCAAACAAAAATGTTTCATCAAGCTGTAAAACTAAAAAGAATGTCTTACATCATAAATAATAAGAACGTGTTTCCAGAGCGCAAAGTCGTTGAAAAACATATGCCAAAAGCTTCCGTTATTTATTTTTGGTCGTTACACCCCTAATGGACAGTCTTTCGTGTGGCAGCAGTTCGACACCACAACTACAAAGCACAAGGTTGTTCAATGTACCAGATACATTGGTAGGCAGTTATTCATCGATGCTATTGTGAACACGGTCACATGACGTCACCTCAGCACCGCTAAGCTAAAGGCGGCTAATGTTGGGCTGTAGAGGAACTACACGGTCACATGACGTCACCTCAGCACCGCTAAGCTAAAGGCGGCTAATGTTGGGCTGTAGAGGAACTACACGGTCACATGACGTCACCTCAGCACCGCTAAGCTAAAGGCGGCTAATGTTGGGCTGTAGAGGAACTACACGGTCACATGACTTCACCTAGGGGGGCTCCGTACCTTTACAAGCTAATCCACAAATGACTTAAATAAAATAATTGAATCAAGTTCATCTCAGATATACTAAACCTCAGCATCGATCTGTATAAAGCTATACTATACAAACATGTACTGTACTCTTCTTGTTTTTCAATCCAACAACAGAAGTTTCCCATATATTGTTTACGTCAGTGAGACGATGGGTTCCTTTTCTATCAAAGGGAGGATATTTCGGAAAGCTGTTTTGTCTTTTTATTTGGGCCACAGCAAGCAGCGAGGCATAACCCATTATGATTAAGCACAGCGCTGTTTCCTCGTGTGCCTTTCTTACCAACAGTTGCTTTTGTGCCGAGAGCGTGAATGTTTACACAATGAGACGAAATGCTCGCGTCTATATACACACAGCAGCTCAGAGTATCATGGAGGCGCTAGATATATTAACAGCTATCCCCGTGGAGTTGTGGTTCTCTTAATCTGGGTTTGAATGTAGGTTTATGAAAACGAGATGGTGCATCTCAAGGGGTTTATCCCAATGAATAACATTTATATATATATACATATAAATGCATCAAGTAAATAGACCTAAATGGGAATGACACTGCTTTCTGTCCAAAACCATGTTCTGGTGGGGTTTGTCAATAAATCCCATGGAAAGACCCAAAGTGTAGCACCTATCATTGTTGGGGATAACATTAAATCGAGTCAAAACCAGTTACTTTCAGTTTTGTTCTGGCTCCCACATCATCCACTTTGTCCTGATAATGGCCATCTCAGCAGGCGTCATCCCACAGATATCATTTTGCAAAGGGAAAAAAATACATTTATTTATATTTTCATGCATTTTACCATCATAATATAATGTGTAGGTACATTGTCCCTGGTGACACCTGAGGGCTGGACTAATACCTGGAACATTGCCATGAAGTTAATGTGGAATGGAAACGTTATTTACTACTCTAGTAAATACTTAAATACCTTTGTCCGCTCAGCTAAGGGCCTGAAAATGAACGTTATGCTAGCAATATTCAAGTCAATAACATTGCGTACGGTTGACAAACAGTAAATGTACTTTGACAGTATATGTGTAAAGTTTTGGGTTCAATCCCAGCCGTCAACATGTCCTTTGGCAAGATACGTAATCCCGAGTTGCTCCGAATGGCACGGCCAACGGTGTGTGAGTGTGTTTGATGTTAACCTACTTGAGCAAGTGTTGCATTGCTCTGTATGAATGGGCTTTGGGTGAAGACTCGTGTACATGGAGGAGTCGCAAAGACCTGATAAAGTGCTGTATGAATATCCTTCCAGACCATTTAATCGTTATCCTGCTGCCAATATGTAAAAGTCTACCAAAACAGAAAAATAGACAAAACAACACAAAGTAAACAAAAACCATAAATAACTAACAACAGACAACAAAGCAGCATATCAATTATAAGGTATGACCAAAGGCATGTTTTACTTTCTTGAGTCTAATTGGAGGTTTGTGTCAAATGCTTTGAATTTCCCACAATGCATTCCTGCAAAACCAATGCGCTTTGAGGAGTCCTGATACAGTGCTGTATGACTATAATTACAGCCCATTTAATCGCTACCCTTTATCAGCAATTACTGGACACCCTGCTGCCAATCAGAACGGACATTGACTCATTACTACAATATGCAAAAGTCTAGCAAAACTGAAAAACAGACAAAACAAGTAGCATATAAATAATAAGATGTGACCAAAGTCGCGGTGAGGTCACGGCGACTTTAGAAGTTCGTCCTTGAGTCCAAATTGAAATATTTTCCTGCACAATCACAAACATGTGAAGAAAGGACAAACTGAAGACAAGACGCCTCCAGCTGTCCCTGGAATAACAAGTTGTCAACCCGACAGAAGACTTTCTTTCAGTCCCACAAACATTTAGTTGCCACAGAACTTCCTCGAGTGTATTTATAAAAGTGAAGCACAATGAGAGCTTGAATCCCCTGCAGCGTTTATTGTGATGAAAGAAATCAGGAAACCACAATTTACAGCATCCCTATAATTTGATAGACACACACACACACACACACACACACACACACACACACACACACATACCATGTATACATCACTTCAAGGGACATTACATTTACTTACATGCATTTCCTGGAGACTTATCCTAACCATAACCAACACATGCCTAACCCTAACCCTAACCCTAACCCTAACCAAGTCTTCACCCTAAAATTAATGATCCCCCTTATGGGGACCTCCATTTTGTCCCCATAAGGGAAGCCAGTCCCCACACGTGACTGTGTAAACAGATGTAGGTCCCCCCGAAGTATAGTAATGCTAGGCCACACACACACACACACACACACACACACACACACACACACACACACACACACACACACACACACACACACACACAGCTCACACAATGACTCTTTTATGGGAAGTCCTTGCTTTAGGGATCTGTCAAACAAATACACTCGCCTCTGCCTTGACGACTGATGCCACATTTCCCCCGAAGGCGACTTGTGTTTTCATCCAAAGTGAAGAATACGGATTTATTTCCTCGACAATGTCAAGGATTTATTTCCCGAGTTGTGTATACTGACATATGATATATGGCAGAGAGGTTTGTCACCCCCGATAAAACAGGTTGGATGTGACCGTACATGTGCTGTACATCTGAGAAGAACGCATCGGAGTTTTAACGAGTAGGAAGACGGCGGCGGGTATCTGGTGTGTCTCGATGTCTGTGACCGGTTTTAAACTCCATTTGTTTCGTCCTGGCACTACACACAGATGTTACGTGTTGGAGGTGATGCTGGAGGTTCTGCAGGCCTGATCCCGGATCACCTTCTGCTGTGATATGTAATCCAGTGACGGGGCCGGCCAATGAAACGCAGCAGGGCAACATACAAGGAAACACTCTGCATCAGACATTAGCTGAAGGTTTCATGTTGTGTATCAGAGTCACGGTACTGCCAGGCACGTTTACACATACAAAGAATTAGCTTTGGTATCTGGTGGTACGAACACAAACAATCTATAAAAACAAGTTGCAAAGTAAATACAAAAAAGAAATGTATAAGAATAATAAAAAAATAAGTATTTAAAATAAGTAAATATAGGAATCAGAAAAAAAATATTTATCCTGGAGGACATTTGGTTTCCTGACAGTTCCTCCATTTTAGAGTGGAGTAAATGAAAGATAAAGATATTGGCTGACACACACACACACACACACACACACACACACACACACACACACACACACACACACACACACACACACACACACACACACACAGAGCTCTCAGACAGGTGACAGTACAATGTCTATTGCTTCAAAGATCAAAGGGCAACAGATGAGTGTAATGGAAAATATAGTAGAGTATGTAGAAGCCTCTAGGTGCAGCGTCTCACATTGATTGATTGAGAGAGAGAGAGAGAGAGAGAGAGATTTCTGTTGAGAGGAAAACTTCATCCAAATATCAAAAGGGTTCACCAACCATATGCTCCATATACTCCATCATGCTCCATGTACTCCATATACTCCATATACTCCATATACTCCATGTACTCCACCATGCTCCATATACTCCATATACTCCACCATGCTCCATGTACTCCACCATGCTCCATATACTCCATATACTCCATATACTCCACCATGCTCCATGTACTCCAACATACTCCATATACTCCATATACTCCATATACTCCATATACTCCATGTACTCCACCATGCTCCATGTACTCCACCATGCTCCATATACTCCATATACTCCACCATGCTCCATATACTCCACCATGCTCCATATACTCCATATACTCCATATACTCCACCATGCTCCATATACTCCATATACTCCATATACTCCACCATGCTCCATGTACTCCACCATGCTCCATATACTCCATGTACTCCATATACTCCACCATGCTCCATATACTCCATATACTCCATATACTCCACCATGCTCCATATACTCCACCATGCTCCATGTACTCCATATACTCCATATACTCCATGTACTCCACCATGCTCCATATACTCCACCATGCTCCATGTACTCCATATACTCCATGTACTCCACCATGCACTTCTATATATGCAACCCTGTTCAATTAGGATAGATGAAAGGAAGCTTTGCGAAACACTCTATTCATGTTGTTGGAGTAAAGATGTCTTCAGATCACACACACACACACACACACACACACACACACACACCATACATGCACGCATGTTGCTCCATATACTCCAACATGCGTGCATGGTGCACGCACGCGCGCGCGCACACGCTTGGTTTCAGCAGCTTATACTAACCGTGTGATCATCTGTCCATCAGAGCGTTGGCTTTCTTCCTGTTTATCAGCTCTAAATAATTCCCTCCCTCAGTTGTCGTTACAATTTAATAATACCAGCACGAAACGGACAAACACACGGAGGGGTAAATAGATTAGAACACACACACACACTCTTTATAGGTTTACGGATGTATTTATAGATATGGTTTCGCTGTACAAGAAGGAACTGTCGTTGGTGTTTAAAGCGCTCTTCACCTCTCGCCCTTATTTCCCGCCCTCAGGGATGGCAGCGACGTAGACACGTGGTGCCTCTCGATTATGGCAAAAATCATAATCTCGATTAGTTGGGTCAATAATTGATATCACGATAAAAACGATTATCCATTTACAAAAAAATTAGATTTAAAAATTATTATCTTTTTATTTCGATGACGTTGGTTTCGTAATCGTTGCACGCCATAATCGTAATTGCGATTCGAATACGATTAATTGAGCAGCCCTAGGCTCTTCACCTCTGTCCTCTATCTCCTAGGGTCAAAGTTCATATGGCTAGGGATTACTTTGCCCGTGCCTTGGACTTCTACACAAGGGTCTGGAGGGGCTTCATGAGATGCTCTCTTTCGGGGCCCATGTATGTGAAACCCTGTTGTGTTGATTACAGACGCACACGGGGTTATTTTAGCTAATTTCCACAAAAATATCAAATAATGTTCCGTGTTGTTTGCAAGAAAAAATACTGATCATTGCTTTCATTGAATGATAAATGAGTATCAATCAACACGTGAGCTAAACACCTTAACTCCAAAGTGTTATGCAGGAAATAGAGTTGGTGAGATGTCTGTGTAGTGAATCTGGTTATTAGTTATAATATTGTATTTTATTAATACAAACATATATTTTGAAATAGATTCAATCTGTGTTTTAAAGCGGTTCAAGTTAATTAAAGGACAGCTAATACGTTCACACATTGTTTTTGCTCCATTATATTAGGATTAAATAAAGTTGAACTATTTTAATGAATAAAAGAATAAGGCAATAAAAGGATAACATAGAATAGCAATATTGATATTAATACAATAATTTAACGTACCATGTGTTCCACTTAACAATATAACAACGATGCACATGTAGAAATGTGTATTTAACAATATATGCATGATGAATCATTACGTTATCTTATCGCTGAATTAAAGCGAGTGTTTAAGTTATGAATGACATTTAGCAATAAACCTGACTTCATGCAGATTGACCCGGATATCCCAACTGTAGCTGAGTACCTGACCGGATGTGTGATGACCTGGAAGAGCATCAGGACTGTTTGAGGCAGGTGATAGCTATGTGATTAACATGATGATTCAGCCTCTATGGAGAGAGACATCAAGCATGCTCATTTCTGACGTGGAGCTAATCTGAAGTAAACATTGAATACTGCTTTCTGTTCCTCCATCTTGTGACTGTGTGACTCCCTCTCTTGATATGAGCCTGCGAAGGACACTGCTCAGGAACTACTTGATGCTCTGTATGTGATGACTACTTCCATTCTGGAGAGGATCACAGATACATGGATCCTGAGACTGAAGCTCAAGCCGGGGACCAGGGATTATAAACATTTTAAGTATTCAGAAAAAGTCAGAATTTTGGAGATTTACTGAAAAAAGCCAACATTTTGAGAAAAACTATTTTTTTGAGAAAAAACTATTTTTTGAGAAAAAACGTTTTACATGACAGGATTACCTGTTAGGGTATGATTACCTACAAGAACCAGTATTCCTCCATCTTGTGACTCCCTCTCTTGTATATCAGCAGGGGAGGACTGGCTATTGGGAATACCGGGAGTGTTCCCGGTGGGCCGGTGCTGTACCGGCCCACATTTGTCAGTGTTCCGGCCACTTCCTGGAGGGGTGTGGCCCACACCCCACTGGGCCGGGCTGGGCCGTTTTGATAGGCTACGGCTACCTATGTTCTATCTCTCAGATAGTTTCACTTTCACACATCAGGCTTGCATAGGGGAGGGGGTTGGGGGTTGGCAGGGAAGCAGGGTTCAGCGGGAGAGGCTGTACCCGTAGGATAGAAAAGGGGGAAGTGACGTCTGACTCAGAGGTCGCGCGATTGTGGAGAAGAACGTGTTGCCCACTGTTATTGACTTTAGGCTAGTTAGCTAGCAGGTTTGTTGTTTTGGGTGCAGTCACTTTTGCCTCCACTTGCTGTTCAAATAAATGTTGAAAGAAAAAGTAAATCCGTTCATATGGGTGTTGAGAGATGTATCCATAGACTTAGTCCCTAATTTTGCTCTCAAAGTACACCAGATTGATGCTTTTCACTTCCACATTTAAAAAAAAATCGTCCTGGGCGAGCATGCCCCCGGACCCCCCTGGAGGAGGTGAGGTCCACCACCTGCCCACACCCCCTGTTAAATTGTCTCACCCACATTGAGGATGCTTCCTAGTACGCCCATGTTTTATTCCATGTGTCAAGTCAGGCAAATTGGGTCCAGATGTTATTGCATCAGAGATCTGTTAACATTAACATCACTAAATATATGCTGTAACTATTTTGCTGTAGGCAACTCAAGGGCTCAGGTAATGTGATTACTATATGAATAATGGTCCAAAATAACATTCAAAGGGTTTTTTGTTAAGTAACATACTTTCTGTCAATTAATCTCCGGGCCACTTTCCCCCCCAGTCCGCCGCTGTATTCAGCGTGTGAAGGACACTGCTCAGGAACTAGTTGATGCTCTGTATGTGAGGACTACTTCCCTTCTGGAGAGGATCCCAGATACACGGATCCTGGGACTGAAGCTCAAGCCGGGGACGAGTGATACATTTCCCTCTCTTCTTCTGCAGGTTGATGGACGACATCCCACCTGTAACTTCCTGCTGGAGGTGGAGCGAGACGAGGCCGAGTGTGAGAGGAGGCTGAGGGAGGAGGAGGCTGCCGGGAAACACAAAGGTCACACTCTCTTTCACTCTAAAAGTCAAAACATTAAACCACATTTTAGCAAGAAAGTAGGTCCACTACGACCTTAGAGAAACGTTCACAGTGAGAGAAACTTCTTGACTTTCTCCAGGACTCGTGCCCAAGCTTTTCAATCATTAAAGCCTTCCGTTATGCTTAAAGAACATCTATTCATACATGCGCCATATGATTATATTATTTATGTATAAAATATATGAACAATTGGATTTTGCACAATAGGTGCCCTTTAAAGTTGAGAAGCAATGAACTATTGCAAAGTTAAGCGCACCAGGAAAAGCGCTATATAAATCTCATTATTGTTTATTATTATTATTGAAGTATAAATGCAACAGAAGTCTCAGTGGATGTTCCCTCAGGATTAATCATGTCAGCTGATGAAGTAGATGGTTCGGATCTTTACAATTATTACATTACTTTTATCCAAAGCGACTTACATAAACCTTCCGTGCAATACGAGGGGAATCGTGCAATTTTAATTTATCTATTAATTATTTATGTACATATTCCCTTTTTTTAGTCCCATTTATTGTTTTTATAGTGTCTTGTTGTTGCGTGTTGGCACCTTGAGTCTGTTATAATGTCGTTGTACTTGTACAATGACAAATAAAGTTCTATCTCTATACTCAATACTGTGGGCAATCCCCACAGGAGCAGTTTGGGGTGAAGGGTCTCAGGGACACAACGACCTGCTGCCTGCAGTGGGGTTTGAACCTGTGCTCCCCTGATACGAACACCAACGCACTATGCCTCTGCGCCACACGCCTCCACGGTTATATAAAATAACATAGATTTGAATGTTGTTCCAATAGTCTGGGAGACATGACATAATTGTGTCACATGCGTCTTCTAGGTCTATATTTGAACGTTACCACGAATGCAATTTAGTCCAAATGTACAAATAATCCAAATTGTATCTGCAAAATACAAATAGGGGCATTTACCGTACCGTTAAGCATCAAAGACATAAATACACGAATACACTGGTGGCTCGTTAAAAAGCAACACTGACCTTTTCAAATTATACATATTATGTTCGCAAGCGAGCAAACTGGTTCTTATGAAAAAGAGTTCCAGGAGATTAAACTAGATTCATGACTCTACTCACTTCTCTACCAACACAAGCAAAGATGTTTCAGCATAAATTAATAACACAGCCTATATTTAACTGGCTTCTGTTGGAGGTCCACAGGAAGAGCTGCGAGGACACAGCTGGATATCCTTCTTCACATCCGAAGCCTTTGTGAATTAAATTAAATTAGGAGTAAATATGGGGCTATAAATTGTCATAAACACTTTCCTCATCGACAGAGATCATAAAATGTGGCGGAATCAAAAAGCAACGAACAGCTGATGCTCCAAATCCTATTTTACTGACATTGATTTCAAAAGATGGCACTAAGGAAAGGATGATTGATGACACCTGGTGCCTTGATTCCTCTCTACTCATGTAATTATAATAATATAATAAAAAGGACACACAGCAACATATACAAGTTGTACTGCTGCTTTCTCACTAGGAGAGGTTCATTTAGGATACAACCCCCTTTAAAAACTATGAATGGATGAAATCACTACTTACAAGACGAAGCAATTAAGTCGGGACTAAATAAGTTAAGCAAACGTTTCCATTCCTACATCTAGAAAGGCACATGTAATGATGTCATACCTGTTAGCACTCAGAGCTCACAGCTCCTCATATCTGTTCAGAAACTAGACAAAAGTTAAACATGAACACAGACTGAATACAGTCGCTGTTGTATCTGTGTCTGTATCGTGACGACGTTAGTTTAGCCTGATCGGTCCGATCTCCATTCAGAAAACACGCATTTCAAAAGGCGTTTCGCCTGCCGTCTGTCTGCACACTGTCAAAGCATTCATTTGTGGTTTCTACTAACCGGTATCAAGTCATTCCGGCATCATTTAATTAAATCACGGTAAATATGTTCATTTGGTTGTAGTTGGTATCTACCATAAGTGCAGTGAGTTCAAAAATATGCAGCATCACTTGAAGTCGGTCTATTATTTTCTGGAGTGACAAGGAATGTCTCAAAGATACGTCAATCAAGTGGCACCTGCTAACGGGGGACGAGAGGCTGATCTAAACACTTTATTAAAAAAGAAAACATTATTATTATGTTTTTTACTTTTCTCTCTTTTTTTAAAATGTTTGCAAACGGTGCACGGTCTACCCGCACCACACTCACTCACGATCGACTGGTTGGTGACCACTGATCTAAAGTAACAGACAGGGAATCAGCCCTTTTGAAACAGGGCTGAAACAGAGAGGATTCTGGGATGCTGCAATGATCTGTTTGGTGTTTCAGCCAATCAGAGCCCCAGTTTCCACTGGGTCCGTCTGCGCCGCGTCGCAGAAGCGTTTCAGAAGCGTAGCGTCGTGCGTGCAGGCTCGCGGTTTTGTTATTGATTTGGGCATCAGTACATTTGTACTAGAAAGTAAGTAGGCTACGTAGTTAAATGTTTTATTTTTGTGTCTGTTTAAATTGTGTTTATTGTTGTTATACATTTCCTATTTTGTTGTGTTGTAGTCTACAGACACAGTTAATAATAATTGTAATAGTCCACTTCCATGATGAAAACCTCGTCGTCCATTGTGCGTATCGTAGTGGAGGTGTTGTGATGAAGGAGGGGGGTCTGCTCAATTAGTATATGTGGGGGATGGACCTGGCCCGGATGCTCACCTTTCCACTTCCTGCCCGATCTTACGTTACGGCTGCGCCGCGGCAAAAATAGGATTCATCCTAAGTTTAGAGAAGCGCTGCGCCGAGCCGCTGCGCCGAGCCGCTTCTGGGACGCGTCTGAGCCGTAACGCGGCGTGTGTGGTGGAATAGCACCCATTGACTAGAGTGGCCGCGATCCCTACGACCGCCGCGGCGCAACCGTAACACGGCGCAGACGGACCCGGTGGAAACTGGGGGGAGAGACAGGTTCTGTATATATCTGAGACCTGTAATATATTGATGAAAAACAGTATAATAGGGGACCGTTAATGTGTGAAATATGAAGCTGTTTTAAAGGAGCGTTCTGTGGGATTTAGGGACATCTAGTGGTGATAATGAGGATTGCAACCAATTTAAAAACTCCGCCTGCTCTCCCTTGCCTCTCCTTATGGAGGTACATCTCTTTCGATGAAAAGATCGACAATCTCTGTGTACATGTAAAACACCTTCTGCAAATATATAAACACATACAAAAACACATCTGTCAACACATTCAAAAGATAAACAAGTTAATGAAAAGCATTTATAAATACCAACAGCGGTAATTAAAGTTTAAAAGTCTCAAAAATGCTGCAACTGCTGCCACAAACTGGATGAATGTGAAGTGTGTTGTTAAAGGAGGATCAAGGCGTAATCAAGGAGCACTATTGGAGCGACTTTGATGGTTATTGGACTCAGGATTCATTCATGTGGATTCCCGCTGTATGAAGAAATGAAATGACGGCGCGGAAGTGGAAACAATTCATAACGGGATTAAACTGTTTAAAACACATGCTCAAAGTAAACCGGATTTTGCCGATGTGTTTATGTGGATTCAAAAGTCGTAAATAATCAAAATGGAGGACACCGATCTGATCGGAGCAACTGTGACAAATAATCCACCTGAAACCGGCATGGACAACGGCTGTGTTTTAAACATGCGCTTATCCAGACGAGCCCGGTTTGGACACTTTACGGCAGAAGAAACATTTCTATTAAAGAAAGAATTATACATTTCTGTCTTTTTATGCCTTTAATACTAACTTGAATTGTTATTCAAATTAATTAATCAATTATTTTTTATATTTTATTGTAATGTAGAGACAAAGCTTTTAGTGACAATCATGTATTGCGTTACAATAATATGTAAAAAGAAAAGTCTAAATATGATATTTGGCCTCAAATCATCTGAGGCCTGGCGCCCCCCCCCTGTGATCTTTGGCGCCCCCCCCTGTGATCTTTGGCGCCCCCCCCTGTGATCTTTGGCGCCCCCCCCCTGTGATCTTTGGCGCCCCCCCTGTGATCTTTGGCGCCCCCCCTGTGATCTTTGGTGCCCCCCCCTGTGATCTTTGGCGCCCCCCCCTGTGATCTTTGGCGCCCCCCCCTGTGATCTTTGGCGCCCCCCCTGTGATCTTTGGCGCCCCCCCTGTGATCTTTGGCGCCCCCCCCTGTGATCTTTGGCTCGCCCCCCATGTTGGGAACCACTGCTATAATTAATAACATTTGTCCTTGGATAACAGGATTCTTGCTTTTTGAGTTTGTTCCTTCGGGGTTAACTGCACTTTTTGTAAGTCAGCTAAATCCAAAGACTTGGCGTTTCATAAAGATCAAATACTGTCATGCCGCAGAAAGGAGTCGTTGTGTTTAACTCTCGGCATGAGATGGAAGTAGGCGATGCTGGAAAAGGCCGCAGTGCTCATCTTCTCTTTTAAATAATACAAACCTTGAGGAGGAGGATTTCCCCGCAGACGTGCTGCGGTGCATTTGGGCGGCTCTGATGTGTTTTTAAGGAAAGCCGGTAGATGGACTTTTCTCTTCGTGCACTGATGACTCAGATCTGCCTTTTTACCCAGAAGACATCTGTTTCCTGTCTCTCTGTTTTGTCCTCTTTTGCACTTTGACTCTTTCTTTTCAAACCTCTATCCTTCCTCTCAGAAAAACGATTATTCTCCCTCTCTATCTACTCGGTGTTTAGGCCGTTCACTGTGAGGCAAGATACGATCGAATCCCTTCAATAGAAACACAATAATGTCATGGTCCTGTTGAGGGATATTGCAATAGAAAAATACTGTGCAATTTTCCAATTTTCTCACAGCATCTCTGTAAACTACGAGTAATCACTCTCTCCACTAAACGGCTCGTTGGAGCTCTTGCCCCCCCCCTGTGAGCCCAGTGTGCTCCGATTGACCAATCCACAGAATTCCTCGCACACACACACACACACACACACACACACACACACACACACACACACACACGCAGCTCAGCTGATGTCTCCCCCGGGCTGCTGCTGATAACAAACAGTTGCGATCGCGGCGAAATTCTCTCCGCGGACCCGTTCTCACAGCGTCTATCAACCTTTTTCTTACTCGATATCAAGTCACACTTATTGTTTTTACTTCGGCTGTGACTTTGTGTGTGCTCAGGCCGGGCGATTCACAACGTCCGATTGTTTCACGTTGTGAATCGCGCTGAGCTCCGTGGAGGTGTGATTTCCTTGTTTAGCGAAACACAGCCAAACTCACCCTGAGCACACACAAAGTCACAGCCGAAGTAAAAGCAATAAGTGTGGCTTGATGTTGAGAAAGAGAAAGGTTGATAGACGCTGTGAGAACGGGTCTGCAGAGAGGATTTCGCCGCGATCCCAACGGTCTGTTATCAGCCTCCAGGAGAGGAGACATCAGCTGAGCTGCGTGTGTGTGTGAGGAAGTCTGTGGGGAGTTCTTCTCTGTTAGAGTTTTACTCCTACAGGGTGCACTTTGAGGGTTTCGACTCTGCAGACCGTTCACATGCAGAACAACCTTCATGACAACAAGGGGACGGGTGATAACCGGAAAAGCATGACGTGTCACCTTTAAAGAAAAGGGCAATTCCAACCAGAGAGCTGATGGGAATACTCATCTTGTTTCCTTAACACTAAACCGCCGGGGGTAAAATGTACCCTCTATTGGAATGCCTTGATTTTCAAGGTACAATGTTCTTTTATTTATCACACTCGAACACGGGGTGAACAGTGAGTGTTGATCGCAGAGTGAGGACACTAATACCAATAGATCTGTGGCCTCTCAGCTTCATGCTATCTAGTGTGCAGATAGCATGAAGTATAACATATCGCTAAAAGTGTCTCTCTATCTCCCTCTCTCCATCTCGCTATCTCTATCGCTCCCTCTCCCTCTCTCTCTCTCTCCATCTCGCTATCTCTCTCGCTCGCTCTCCCTCTCTCTCTCTCTCTCCATCTCTCTATCTATCTATCTCTCTCTCTCTATCTCTCTCTCTCCATCTCTCTCTCTCTCTCTCTCTCTCTCTCTCGCTCGCTATCCATCTATCTATCTATCCATCTACCTATCTACCTATCCACCTATCTATCTATCTATCTATCTATCTATCTATCTATCTATCTATCTCTCTCTCTCTCTCTCTCTCTCTCTCTATCTATCTATCTATATATCTATCTATCCATCAATCTCTCTATCTATTTCTCACTCTCTCTCTCTCTCTATCTATCTATCTCTCTCTCTCTCTCTCTCTCGCTCGCTATCCATCTATCTATATATCTATCTATCCATCTATCTCTCTATCTATCTATGTATCTCTCTCTCTCTATCTATCTATCTATCTCTCTATCTATCTATCTATCTATCTATCTATCTATCTCTCTCTCTATCTATCTCTCTATCTATAAGGAACCGCAGTAAACAACAGGCGTCGCTATAGCAACACATCATGTTTATGTTTACTCGCAAGATCAATAGCGCGAGAATCACTGCATGTTCTAAAAGGTAAATATTACCCGCTGGCGCTGATTGTTATAAATGGCAATTGTTTTGGTCATTTTGTCAAAAAAGAGTCACGGACTGGGAGACTTGAATATTTTATTGAAAAAAAGTGACATACAATCAAGAAACAGCTGCGGGTAAAATGTACCCGTTGGCGGTTCTAGTGTTAATTCTCACAATTCAGATTGAACTAAACTGCATTTCCAATGTGGCTCTGTGTAAAACTAAATATCTGTGCCTCAAAACCACTCGATTGAGGTTTAATGAGGTTCTCAAACGACATATTGCTTTCGCTTTAAATACAAATGTCAATCCAAATGAACGTCTTGTTGTTTGGTTTCCCTTCCTTCAACTTTGGCCGTACCTTTGCTGAAGTTGACGAGAAACCGTAATTGAGACGTCAACAAACAAATAGAAAATAAAACAGATCTGTAAATAAATTGAATGAAAACGGAGCAAAATATGATGAATATTTAACAAAATGTGTTTCAAACGGTTAAAATTATGAAGGTGTTCAAAACGTGCAAGAGGCAACAGAGAAGAGGTTTTAAAGAGGAAACTCAATGCGTCAATCTGGTGTCTGCAGTTTGTTGTCTTTTGGAATAATAATAACAATACATTTAATTTGAACTCTCAGGACAACAAAGTATACGTTAAAATGTCGTAAATACTTACTCTTACAGGTAGAGACAGCGAAACATACACGCGGGACAGGCATTACAACATGTTTTAAAGAAGTAAAGGTTGAGATGTATCCCTGTTAAAATCTAAAGTTTGATCTCTATTTCAATAATGCCGAAATAGCTTACATTTGCTTTCAACTTTTTAATAACATATTTGGGTAACACTTTATATTAAGGTACACAAATTAACCATCAACTAGTTGTTATTTAACATGCATATTAGCAGTATATTGGCTCTTTATTAGTCATTATAAAACACTTATTAATGCCTTATTCTGCATGACCATATTCTCCAAGTAGTAAGTCATTAGTTGAGAGTTTTTCCTCAATGACCCTCTAATTAGTGCTGAGTTATTGCGAGTAAGGAAGTTGTTGTACATGAGTCTTAATATGATCAATATGGGCCCAATCAGGCAGTAGAACCACACGAATAGTAATTCTCCCATAATAACACTTAACAAATATGATCTCTTCTTATGTAACAAGACATGAAACTATAAGTGTTAATTGTGTCTAAATAACTCAAAAAAATCAAGTATTTATATCTAAGAATATGTGGTCATGTCGAATAAGGCATTAACAAGTGTTTTATACTGACCACTAAAGAGCCAATATACTGCTAATATGCATGTTAATGAACAACTAGTTGATGGTTAATTTGTGTACCTTAATATAAAGCATATTTGACACGATAGCATGTATTGTGAGGTCGATAAATAGACCTGGAAGATTCATGAATATACCTTCGTAATGTTTCAGCATTTTTATTTAATACTGCAACACGACATTTATCATCAGTTTCTCATCAACATCCAACAAAATAGAAAATCCTTTATTTTTACAATTCGCTCAAGGCTGTAAGATTATTATTTGGAGTGGGGTTTGTAACCTCAAATGCATCATTTGTTTTAATCACGCTGTTCTTTTTGTCGTCAACTTGACACTAAATGTTTATTTTATAGCATTAATATGTTCTCCGTCACAGTGTGGTGCCTCCGCCTGGCTCTTTTTCCTCAGTGTTACATTTTACCAGGCTCACTGTCTCCATTCATCTATCGCTAAAAAGCCCTGCGGACTATTCATTTAGCCATCAGCGCTTCGCACCCATTAGTGTTCCTTCTGAAGAGCTGGAGGAGCTATTTTGGGCGACAGTCTGTGTGTTTTGATTCTGCAGAGTTTTGCTTCCATTCGTGCGTGTGCCATGATGGCGTCTAAACCCTCTGCATATGCTTGTCTTTTGTGCAAATTCAAAATGCCTAATGAGGAGTGTAATTGTTTTAAATGGGAGATCTTCCAGGTGCTGGTTTTCTGTCAAAATGTCATTGTTGCAAAAAAGCTGTTTGTGTTTTCCAAACGTTTTATTATGCCGTTTTGTTCTGGTCTCTTATGAGGATGCAGCTGAATAATAATACATGTTTTGGGTATGAACAGATGTTGTTAGCATCTGGATTTTTGATGTAATATTGTGAGGTTTCTAAACACATAACCAACCCTATAATAATAATAATAATTAAATGTATATTAATTTCCTTAATATTTGTTCTGAACACTTGGTCAGCCTTCTTTTAGTTTCGAAACATGTCCAAACACCTTCACAAGTTATGATTTCTGATAACAAATAAATTGCATTCACAGTACACACATTTATATATACCGACCAGCCAATATAATGTGTGGGTTTTGACCAAAAACAAACACCGCTTTATCATCTATTTTACTATTTTTCCTTAATTTACAGAATGAACATCATGGATTATTTATTTTCTTAAACTAAAACTAGTGATTGAGACCATAAACTCAGGAGGGAAATGTTCGCTTATGAATCAAGTGAGAGAAATTGTCCTTTTCTCATAGACTTCTATGCAATCTGACTTTTCTATTTTCTAAACTTCAATTAGACATTAAACTAATCAGGAAAACTCAAAATGAGGAAATCTAACGAGAACCATGGTAATTTTCTCATAGACTTCTATGCAATCTGACTCTTTTTGCAACCAGTGGAGTTGACCTTGTGTGCTACGATTCCTTAGTCTATTCTAAAGGGCAACATCATTTAATGAATTAACATTGTGCTGTATCAAAGAAGACTTCAACCATCAACTCATTAACACTGTTTACAAATGGTAAATCTCTCATAGACTTCTATACATCCGCCTTGTTTTTACAGGTGAGTTGCCCCCTGATGGCATTTAGAACCAGAGAGGGAAAAGTACACACATGCTTTACTCAAGTAGAAGTACAGATACTCGTGTTTAAAAAGTACTGACTAAACTTCTTTACTCAAGTGAAAGTAAAGAGGCTTTGAAGTGTGCTTCAGTAAAAAGTCCCCATAACTAGCAGCTGCTTTAAAGAGTACCTGACCTCCCTTTATATTAACAGAACAATAATGTCATTGTTAGCTAATGAATGTTTCCATGGTGACCAACGGCAACATGACAACGTTTCAATTGGTCCCTCTTCTTTAGAGAAGACCAGGAAGTGATGGATACACGGATCGTGTTCAAATCAATAGGCACGCAATGACTCTAAAGAATAATGATCACGCACCAACACACATTCAGACTAAAGGAACCAGCTGTTTGGGAAATGAGAGAAGTAGAAAGTACAGGTATTTGAGTTCAACATGTGAGAAGTAGAAAGTACAGGTATTTGAGTTCAACATGTAAGAAGTAGAAAGTACAGGTATTTGAGTTCAACATGAGAGAAGAAGAAAGTACAGGTATTTGTGTTCAACATGTAAGAAGTAGAAAGTATAGGTATTTGAGTTCAACATGTGAGAAGTAGAAAGTACAGGTATTTGAGTTCAACATGTGAGAAGTAGAAAGTACAGGTATTTGTGTTCAACATGTAAGAAGTAGAAAGTACAGGTATTTGAGTTCAACATGTAAGAAGTAGAAAGTACAGGTATTTGAGTTCAACATGTAAGAAGTAGAAAGTACAGGTATTTGTGTTCAACATGTAAGAAGTAGAAAGTACAGGTATTTGAGTTCAACATGTAAGAAGTAGAAAGTACAGGTATTTGAGTTCAACATGTAAGAAGTAGAAAGTACAGGTATTTGGGTTCAACATGTAAGAAGTAGAAAGTACAGGTATTTGGGTTCAACATGTAAGAAGTAGAAAGTACAGGTATTTGAGTTCAACATGTAAGAAGTAGAAAGTACAGGTATTTGAGTTCAACATGTAAGAAGTAGAAAGTACAGGTATTTGAGTTCAACATGTGAGAAGTAGAAAGTACAGGTATTTGGGTTCAACATGTGAGAAGTAGAAAGTACAGGTATTTGAGTTCAACATGTAAGAAGTAGAAAGTACAGGTATTTGAGTTCAACATGTAAGAAGTAGAAAGTACAGGTATTTGAGTTCAACATGTGAGAAGTAGAAAGTACAGGTATTTGAGTTCAACATGTAAGAAGTAGAAAGTACAGGTATTTGGGTTCAACATGTAAGAAGTAGAAAGTACAGGTATTTGTGTTCAACATGTAAGAAGTAGAAAGTACAGGTATTTGAGTTCAACATGTAAGAAGTAGAAAGTACAGGTATTTGAGTTCAACATGTAAGAAGTAGAAAGTACAGGTATTTCTGTTCAACATGTGAGAAGTAGAAAGTACAGGTATTTGAGTTCAACATGTAAGAAGTAGAAAGTACAGGTATTTGTGTTCAACATGAGAGAAGAAGAAAGTACAGGTATTTGTGTTCAACATGTAAGAAGTAGAAAGTACAGGTATTTGAGTTCAACATGTGAGAAGTAGAAAGTACAGGTATTTGTGTTCAACATGAGGGAAGAAGAAAGTACAGGTATTTGTGTTCAACATGAGGGAAGAAGAAAGTACAGGTATTTGTGTTCAACATGTAAGAAGTAGAAAGTACAGGTATTTGAGTTCAACATGTGAGAAGTAGAAAGTACAGGTATTTGTGTTCAACATGTAAGAAGTAGAAAGTACAGGTATTTGGGTTCAACATGTAAGAAGTAGAAAGTACAGGTATTTGTGTTCAACATGTAAGAAGTAGAAAGTACAGGTATTTAGGTTCAACATGTAAGAAGTAGAAAGTACAGGTATTTGTGTTCAACATGTAAGAAGTAGAAAGTACAGGTATTTGAGTTCAACATGTAAGAAGTAGAAAGTACAGGTATTTGAGTTCAACATGTAAGAAGTAGAAAGTACAGGTATTTCTGTTCAACATGTGAGAAGTAGAAAGTACAGGTATTTGAGTTCAACATGTAAGAAGTAGAAAGTACAGGTATTTGTGTTCAACATGAGAGAAGAAGAAAGTACAGGTATTTGTGTTCAACATGTAAGAAGTAGAAAGTACAGGTATTTGAGTTCAACATGTGAGAAGTAGAAAGTACAGGTATTTGTGTTCAACATGAGGGAAGAAGAAAGTACAGGTATTCGTGTTCAACATGAGGGAAGAAGAAAGTACAGGTATTTGTGTTCAACATGTAAGAAGTAGAAAGTACAGGTATTTGGGTTCAACATGTAAGAAGTAGAAAGTACAGGTATTTGTGTTCAACATGTAAGAAGTAGAAAGTACAGGTATTTGTGTTCAACATGTAGAAGTAGAAAGTACAGGTATTTGGGTTCAACATGTAAGAAGTAGAAAGTACAGGTATTTGTGTTCAACATGTAAGAAGTAGAAAGTACAGGTATTTGTGTTCAACATGTAAGAAGTAGAAAGTACAGGTATTTGTGTTCAACATGTGAGAAGTAGAAAGTACAGGTATTTGAGTTCAACATGTGAGAAGTCAAAGTGAAAAGTCGTCAGAAAAACAAGTAGTGGAGTAAAGTACTGATACCAGAAAAATGTACTTAAGAACAATAACATAGTATTTGTACTCCACTACTTCCCACCTCTGTTTAGGATAAATGAATTTCGGAAGAGGGCGGTCTCTAAAATATACGTTTCTGTGAGAAAATGTACTCTTAAATCCCTGTTTTTCTGACAGGCCCAGGATGCAAAGGAGGGTGGGACAGCATTGCATGCTGGGAGAGAACTGAGGTCGGACAGACCTTCACCATCCCGTGTCCTCGAGTCCTCAAGACTGTATTCGGCAGAAATGGTAAGATATTATTAATTTCATTCAGTTATTATGGCCTTGGCATTTATCTATTTGTTTTTTATATTGCTTTTTAAAACAGGAGTAGGCAAAAGCAAAGTCCAAGCACAGATCAGATAAGATGTACTTTATTGATCCCAAATTGGGACATGTTTGCGTTGCAGGAGCATAAAAAACAACAAAACAAAACAAGGCATTGCACATAAGTAGAAAAAAACAATACTATAATTTAAACATCTCATAAAAGTAGAAAATATACAGTAGAAATAACTTGGGGTCAATTTCATACAAAGACTACAAGAGTACATTCAGACACGTCGATCACGTTTTATTTTAAAACGTAAAACTAGAGATTGATATTTAGGTTTAATATTCAAACTGTCACGCCTCACGTTATTCCCCTTAGAGCAGTAGTCATTGGATTCCCTCCTGAATGCGTCACATTTCTTTCCAGCCACTGACCAGATGGCCTCGTTGATTTCTCTAGAGTTCAGGATCTGATTTACATTGATGACTAAGGGTTATGTAAGCAGCCGGCGGCTCGTTCCTCCCTCTGATGCTTCACGGTCTGTGATCCAAACCCCCCTAAAGTTACTGCATTTCACTGAACATGTTGTAAAGACTCGTTGTGTAAGATAAACATGTAGCATCTGCAGGAATCTGAGAAGTGCTGAGAAAACAAGAAAAGCTAATTAAATAGAGAACAACACCATGTGGCACAAAAATAAGCTTTGTTTGTTTTCTTGACAAGTACATTTTAAAGTTGTCTCTAACTCAGCAATCAACATTAACATGAACAACAACGTTAACTAAAACCAAAGAAAACGTATTTATTTCGTTTTTACCTCGTATTAATAATGCATGGTTTCAGAAAAAGTTATTTTGGACAAGTAAAGGTTTTTTAAGTTAAATGTCGCTTGATTTCTAAGGCGGGAAACTCTTCTGGTCAAATAATCAGTTCCAAAGATGAACGACTCGAAAAGTATATCTGGTTCTACTACCCTCTGAAGATAAAAACCAAAAAGGACAATACGACTCGGAGGGTTCATCTATTTTTGAGCATAAACATCTTTGGGAGCTGGAGAAAATGTTTTGGTCACAGCATAAAATATTTAACTGGTTGAATGTATTCTGGGGTGACGTCTTTTGACCCAAATTAAAAAAGCTTTCTACTACTAGTCACATCAGGCTTCGTAACAACACTTTTTATTCTACCACAATTTATGGCTTTTTTTAAGTACGGGTTGATGCAGCACTGTTGGGGGAGCTCAGGTCTTCAGTTTTTCATTGCCACATCAACGCTCTAGCTATTGTGCTAATGACAATAAAGCCTCATTGAACCCCATAGCCTTATTACATTTCAGATGTTACGAATGGTACTACAATGCTGCTCTATTCAGTAGCTTTCTTTGAACCTTCTTACAGCAAAAAACAAATGTGCAGCTTTAAAAAATACTTCTAAATTCCTCCTTAGCGGTGGTGACGTGAAGTCATGGGACCGTGCTGTAGTTCCTTTATAGCCCAACATTAGCCACCTTTAGCTTAGCGGTGGTGACGTGAAGTCATGTGACCGTGCTGTAGTTCCTTTATAGCCCAACATTAGCCACCTTTAGCTTAGCGGTGGTGACGTGAAGTCATGTGACCGTGCTGTAGTTCCTTTATAGCCCAACATTAGCCACCTTTAGCTTAGCTGTGGTGACGTGAAGTCATGTGACCGTGCTGTAGTTCCTTTATAGCCCAACATTAGCCACCTTTAGCTTAGCGGTGGTGACGTGAAGTCATGTGACCGTGCTGTAGTTCCTTTATAGCCCAACATTAGCCACCTTTAGCTTAGCGGTGGTGACGTGAAGTCATGTGACCGTGCTGTAGTTCCTTTATAGCCCAACATTAGCCACCTTTAGCTTAGCGGTGGTGACGTGAAGTCATGTGACCGTGCTGTAGTTCCTTTATAGCCCAACATTAGCCACCTTTAGCTTAGCGGTGGTGACGTGAAGTAGTTCCTTTATAGCCCAACATTAGCCACCTTTAGCTTAGCGGTGGTGACGTGATGTGACCGTGCTGTAGTTCCTTTATAGCCCAACATTAGCCACCTTTAGCTTAGCGGTGGTGACGTGAAGTCATGTGACCGTGCTGTAGTTCCTTTATAGCCCAACATTAGCCTCCTTTAGCTTAGCGGTGGTGACGTGAAGTCATGTGACCGTGCTGTAGTTCCTTTATAGCCCAACATTAGCCACCTTTAGCTTAGCGGTGGTGACGTGAAGTCATGTGACCGTGCTGTAGTTCCTTTATAGCCCAACATTAGCCACCTTTAGCTTAGCGGTGGTGACGTGAAGTCATGTGACCGTGCTGTAGTTCGTTTATAGCCCAACATTAGCCGCCTTTAGCTTAGCGGTGGTGACGTGAAGTCATGTGACCGTGCTGTAGTTCCTTTATAGCCCAACATTAGCCGCCTTTAGCTTAGCGGTGGTGACGTGAAGTCATGTGACCGTGCTGTAGTTCCTTTGTAGCCCAATATTAGCTTTTTACTTATTACTTATACTTATTAATCATAAAGTGGTGTTAATATGTGGAGATTATCCTGCTAAACAAAAAAGTACAATAAACGTTGGTTTGCCAAAAACCGTATTGTCTTCAATTTACCAAAATCCAATGGAGCAATTGAGGGACCCCTTTTCATTGCTATCTTTCTGTAGAAAACACGTCATCACTGCACCACTCTTTAAACAACAGTATTACATTCACTTCACACATGCGAACCACCATCAGCCAACAAACAAGCCATCTGAGCTTCAGCTGGGCAGAGGGTCTGTTGGGCGTGAACTGAGGCAGAAGGAAGTGTGTCATCGTTATTTACACTCGGTGGGCAACAAATGCTCCGTGCTTTTTTCCAATGCATTCTGGGAATTTCCAAGAGAGATGAACATTCCGTGCACTGCAGTTTGCTATTGGGACGCCCAGGAGAAGTCCCTCAGGAAGGGGCACTGATGTGAAACTGAGCTTCACTTTACCAAGAAGTGACCTGTGTTGTGCTATGATACTTTATAAAATATCCGAGGGGTGTTATTGTACAAAGATTTCAGGAGATAAAAAAAAACGTAATCCAATGCGTAATTTCATTATCGGACAGTCGTGCAAGTGTCAAAGAGAGACAACATCTTCCTGTCAGATATACTGGCAACTAGGGCGATTTTGTATCATATAGCGATTCCAAAAATAAGAGGCATTGATTATTATTTAACCTTTTTTAAATCCCATTTGGTTGGCCAGGACTTGTTCTACGCCCTTTCTTTCTGTTGCTGGACAAAATGAAATGACGGCAATCATCAGATCCTTCAGCTGTTGATAACATAACATGGTCTTCATTAACCTTTTCCAATATTAAGAAAGAGTCACATCAGCTGTGTAATGATACTTGTCTTTCTGTCTCTCCCAGGTAACATCAGCAGGAACTGCACGTCTGCAGGATGGTCGGAGGTCTTCCCGAACATCTACAGTGTGTGTGGGTCGGACACCAGCCAGGACAAGGTACATCGGAAACAACTTATCAATTCTCTCTCAGTTCAACATTGGGGCCATGACGTAGGTTATAAGAAAAGGTCATTTCTGTTCAAAGGAAGGAGGACAAGATTTAAAGGTCCCCTATTATACTGTTGTTCTTTTAATGAGCAGCGATATACATTTTCCGACTAGATGTGTGTAATTCCGCATCTACTTTCTACATATAAAGCCTTAATCTAAACTATAGGCCTGCCCCGAATACCATTTTTCGGGCTCCGGATATTTGGTAGTAATCAGCAGCAAATATTCGGCGTGTGCTTCAACGCGTATGTCACTGTTTAAACGGCGGATAAAGCAGCATGGCAACTGGACAACAGCTACGCTAAGCTACTAGCTACATCGTCCAATTTAAAGTGGGCCCACACAGCTGAAGCCTTCGGCATTTTGTTTCCAGGTGTGTGTGAAGCGAAGGGAAGCGTGACGTTCGTGTTTGTGCCGCTGTGAGTGAAAGCGACGTCAGGCGCCCAAGCTGAGATTGAATATATTTCCGCATTTTAACAGTGCAATTAAAAAGTATGAATATATTATGAGAATTTAGCAATTCGGCTTTATTGATAGCATACATTTAAAAAAGAAAAGAAAAATAACCTATCAATTCTCTTTCAGTTCAATATTGGGGCCATTGTAGTTTATAAGAAAAGGTCATTTCTGTTCAAAGGAGGAATCTCAGATATATTCAGAGCCTGTCTCTGATTGGCTGAAACACCAAACAGATCATTGCAACATCCCATAATCCCCTCTGTTTCAGCCCTGTTTCCAAAGTGCTGATTCTCTGTCTGTTACAGAGGGGACACATGTTGATGTAGAAGAGACATGGAGAAGAGGGGACACATGTTGATGTAGAAGAGACATGAAGAAGAGGGGACACATGTTGATGTAGAAGAGACATGAAGAAGAGGGGACACATGTTGATGTAGAGGAGACATGAAGAAGAGGGGACACATGTTGATGGAGAAGAGACATGAAGAAGAGGGGACACATGTTGATGTAGAGGAGACATTGAGAAGAGGGGACACATGTTGATGTGGAAGAGACATGAAGAAGAGGGGACACATGTTGATGTAGAGGAGACATGGAGAAGAGGGGACACATGTTGATGTAGAAGAGACATGAAGAAGAGGGGACACATGTTGATGTAGAAGAGACATGAAGAAGAGGGGACACATTTTGATGTAGAAGAGACATGAAGAAGAGGGGACACATGTTGATGTAGAAGAGACATGAAGAAGAGGGGACACATGTTAATGTAGAAGAGACATGAAGAAGAGTGGACACATGTTGATGTAGAAGAGACATGAAGAAGAGGGGACACATGTTGATGTAGAGGAGACATGGAGAAGAGGGGACACATGTTGATGTGGAAGACACATGAAGAAGAGGGGACACATGTTGATGTAGAGGAGACATGGAGAAGAGGGGACACATGTTGATGTAGAAGAGACATGAAGAAGAGGGGACACATTTTGATGTAGAAGAGACATGAAGAAGAGGGGACACATGTTGATGTAGAAGAGACATGAAGAAGAGGGGACACATGTTGATGTAGAAGAGACATGAAGAAGAGGGGACACATGTTGATGTAGAGGAGACATGAAGAAGAGGGGACACATGTTGATGTAGAGGAGACATGAAGAAGAGGGGACACATGTTGATGTAGAAGAGACATGGAGAAGAGGATTTTGCATAATAGGTAACCTTTAAAGCAAGTTCATTCAAATTGTCGTGGGAGTGAAATGGAAGCAGATTGGAGACGGGCCTTACGGAAAATGCAAATCTCAAGATGATCCGGGTACTTTTGAAATCTACAGTTCCCATCTTGGCTTCATTTTCTCTTACCACATCCCTGGTTTAAAGGTCATACAAATAGAATAAAACCTGTACGTCCTAAGTTACCTTTTCTTCACTTTGCGAGGTTGGATAAACTTCATCAGCAGTCTTGGAAAGTCCTACACTTCAGTGCATTGAGGTGCTTGTCCTCAACTGATGTCGATCGATTCTGAATGCTAATGAACAGCAGCAGGCAAAGAAGCGGCAACAGAACACAGAGGAGTCGTGGCGTGTAATGGACGAGGGCTGTTAATGAACACAGTCTGAACAGTCAATATGCACAGCAGCAGGACAAGTGGTCAATGACACAAAGGTGTTACTTTCCATTACTGTTTCCATATGTTAAAATGTATAATTTGATATAGTATATATATATATATATATTGGGGCCGGGACTTTAACGCGTTAATTAAGATTAATTAATTACACAAAAATGAACGCGTTAAAAAAATTAACGCACTTTAATCACACTTATTTTTGCACAGCGGAACGTTTCTCACTGGATGAGTTTCAGGCGTACCGATTATACTGGAGCACCAACTAACGTTCATGACTTCAGCATGCGACTTCAAACAACAACAAACCACGGAGAACAATAGTCAAACATGAACGAACAAGCTGATGAGACCGCTTTGGTCGGCCCCGTGGATGGGACATTTTGTTTTAAAAAAAGGACGGATGGAAGCGTCGATAAGAGCACGGCTGTGTGCAAATTATGCAAAAAAGAATTTGCATATCACCGCAGCTCATCAAGCCTAAAGTATCACCTAAATGCAAAGCATGTAGCAGCTAGCGTGTAGCAGCTAGCGTGGACGTTAGCCCGACTCCGAGTGCAAGGAACCACACCCTGACCCAACCCACACTCAACCAGACGACTGGTTTCAGGGCCAGGATGAGTCAGTCCACGTCTGAGAGAAGAACCAGCTCCCTGGCTCTCTGCACTGCACTCGACTGTCGACCACTTGGAGTAAAGTCCATGTGGAAACTGCTTCTCACTGTTCTCAGGTCAAATATGTATATTTGATTAAAAATGCGATTAATTGCGATTCATGAATTACAAAGCCTCTAATTAATTAGATTCATTTTTTTAATCGAGTCCCGGCTCTACTATATATATATATGTATATGTATATATAGTATATATCAGTGTTGTAGTAAAGTCACCAATTCACGAGTCCAAGTCACCCTCGAGTCACCACTCTTCGAGTCCGAGTCCAAGTCCGAGTCACTTAAGAAGAGTCCAAGTCCAGTCCGAGTCACAAGTCTTCATGTATTAATCTTCGTGGATATATGTTTTGAAATGTAGCTGCTCCTCTACATTGCTGTTATCCTGTCTATTGAACTGCTGTGAAGCGAGTTTGGCTACAATTCTTGTAATAGGTGCTATACAAATATAAAGCTTATTTCTAATATTAATATTATTATTATATATAAATAAACTATATTTAAAATGAGTTACCTTTTAGAGAAGTGATTATATTTGTATGCCAATATTTTCCTATGGTAAAGTTTTCGTTTTGCACTTTTATTTTGATAGTAATAAGATCGGGACTCTTATTTTGAAGGAACTTTTACGGGTTAAATCAGTTTACAGATAAAGATTTATCCCCAGAAAGCACATGGCTACTTAGCATGCAAAATGACGTCATTCTGCATGTTAAGTAGCCATGTGCTTTCGTTATCAGCTGAATCTTTATTTATTGATTAGATCACGTTACTCTGATGATAGTGTTCAAGACAGCCTATATGTCTGAACTCGAGCCTTAGAGTAATGTGTTACGGAGCCTTCTCTTCTATATTGTTTCCACATAACGAGCATTTTGCGCAGCTCTTTTCCAATGTGGAAGCAGAATGTGTGAAAGCATACAGCACGATGCGGGGTGTGTCTGTAGACATCTCTAGACTGGAACAGCGGGGCCCAGTCCGTGAACTCGCCATACAGGATAGAGGACATCAGACTCCAGAGAAAATGTGCTCGAGTCCGAGTCCAAGTCGGAGCGTCAATGTACGAGTCGAGTCCGATTCATCGTGGGGGGGGAATTCACGAGTCCGAGTCCGAGTCATCCTGTGCGAGAATTCACGAGTCCAAGTCCGAGTCGCGTCAATCAGTGTCCGAGTCGAGTCACGAGTCCCGAAAATCGGCACTCAAGTCCGAGTCCAGGACTCGAGTACTCCATCTCTGGTATATATATATAGTATATAGATATATTTATCTATATAGTATATAGATATATTTGAACTTGTAATTCTTTGTTATTAGTATTATTATATCATTGATTTAAACGTCGTAACATGTACGTCATAGCTGCGAGTAATACAGAGTAAAGAATCACGGAGCAATATCGTTTTTCTACCTTTGAAAATATGTGTCTGTATTCATACTGTACCTTTTAGTTTAAGCAAAGCGTCAACCAAACTTTCCTGAGACGTGTTTGTGTTGGAGTCAAGCTCATTGCGACTTACGGATGTATGCATGTTTTAGATAAGACGGAACTACTATCAGACAAAGATACCTTCTGTAACGGATGAGTTCTATACCTCCCTTTTGTCCTTTTCAGACATGCTTCTTCTTAGCTAATGAGCATGGTGACCTCTCCCCTCACGGCAAACACCTTTCCTTATTGAATTAATAATCAAGCATCATTAAGGAGCAACGCCGGATGCATATTTCATATAGTGTGAAGGTCAAGTTGGCATTCTCTCAGATGACATGTTTTATGTAAAGTGTTTTGCAGAACACAGATTTTGGTGAGAAGAACACTTGTCCTTGTTTGGCCCGGGCGTGATAATTGCTGCTCCTTTCTCACCGCGCGGGTTCAGATCGGGTCGCTTCTGGGTTTATAATGAATCCCTCATTGTTCTCGTTAAACTGTCTCGCCCTCTCTGTTCATTCTCATTCTCTTCTTCATCTGTTTCTGGCTGAGCAGCTCTCGCTCATAAAAGCTCCCCAACACTCTAAGCAGATGAGATAACGATAAGAAGTACTTTATTGATTCCAATTTGGGAAATGTTTGCGTTGCAGCAGCCGACAAAGACAAGGCATTGTACATTAGAGAAATTGAAAGACTCAAGATAAACAATTCAAAATGTAAACATCTCAAATTGAAATAAAATAGCGTTGAAAATATGCATGTTGAAATATATATATATATACAGCAGCATAACTAGGGGCTGGTTCAAGGTGCCCTAACTATAAGCTGTATTTAAATGGAAAGTCTGAAGCCTACCATGGGAAGGTTCCTCCTGAACTCAAGCTACAAACTGGTTCCACAGAAAAGGAGCTTGATAGCAAAATGCTCTGGCTCCCATTGTACTTTTAGAGACTCTAGGAACAATTAAAAACTCTGCCATGGAAGTACAAGAAGTAAACCATTGTTGCGGCCGCAAGGTATTCTGGGACAGCATTTTCTCCTTTCCTTTCTTAAATGAAGGTCCAGTGTTTCCTAAGCTAAAGGGGGCGATAAAGGAAGTATTGAAGTTATTTTTCCTATCATTTGGAGAATTCTAACATGGCTGTTACTTTGTTACGTCTGGGTCATTTCACTCCATTAGGAACCTTCCTACGCTAAACTGACAATTTGACCGCAACCCATTGACTACTTTCGGTATTATGGTGCCTCTCCATTAAGGGCTTGTATTCTGCATTTTAAGCTAGCCATGCTGCAAAGCAACAAAGGCATGGACTAGCTTTCCTACAACATGTTTCGTCAGTATGTGCCTGATTTCTGCGACATTTCCTGATCAAAGATGACGATAAAAGAGTCCTTGCAGTTGTGCTGGAGGATTACTTCAGATTGGTCTGTTTTTAACATTATTAAGATTCAAGTCATCGTCATTTTTGTATCAAATCAAGTCGAGCCAAAGTGCTGTACATAAAATACAAATAGCCTACAGTGGAGACACTTTACAGCAAATACAACAGCAGATTGTTCAGAATATCAGTATGAGAAAAACGACACCCTCTGTCCTTAGACCCTCTGTCCTTAGACTCTCTGTCCTCAGACCCTCTGTCCTCAGACCCTCTGTCCTTAGACCCTCTGTCCTTAGACCCTCTGTCCTTAGACCCTCTATCCTTAGACCCTCTGTCCTTAGACCCTCTATCCTTAGACCCTCTGTCCTTAGACCCTCACATCGTACAAGGAAACACTTCCAAAGATCTGAAAGACATTTTGAAGTCGAGTTAATTAATTGGTTTCTTAAGGGTTTTATCGATAAATATAATAGCATATCGTCACAGTGAAGATGTATTCAGTTCTTCAATTCACCTCCAACATTGTGGACTATATATTAAGAAACATTCAAAGTGGTTCACCTTCAGCTTAAGTTTTTTGCCGGACAAAGAAAAAAACACTTAATATATATTTATAATTCAGACAAGAGAAAGAGAAATGACAAAACTGTCCGACTGGCGCCGATAAGGTCACCTTAGATTAAAGCATTGTCATACTTTTAAGGAACATCAATGAACATACATTTCCCTTTTTGTTTTTAGCGTGTTTACTGACGTTTAAAAAGAGCAGAAACCTTGAAAATGAATGTTCTCCCAAGGCTTTCTCATATTATCTCCTCTGTCCCTTGAATTTCCACTAAAATGGTTTAAAGATATCAAATCCCTATTCACTCAGTTCCTTTGGAATAATAAAAAACCCAGAATCGCACATAATAAGTTGATCATTCCAAGATCGATGGGAGGTTTGGGAGTCCCGGATGTATTCCAGTATTATCTGACCTTCAACGCAAAGTATCCGTTATCGTGGGCGTACAAAAGTGCCTCTCCAGTAGGGCTGCACGATTTTGGGAACAAATTGAATTGCGATATTTGTTTTTAAGCGACCCAACGGAAGTTTATTATAAAATGCGGCCATAACTCCGGCTAGGAAGGTCGTATCAACGTGCTCCCGTCTCTAGCACCCCGCAGCCCGAGCTACGAGTGAAAGAACTAAACTTACATGAAACTTCCGTTGGGTTGCTTTAAAGTCGAGCTTCAGTTTCAGATTCACTGTGATAGAAACACGTGATGGAGCGTCACTGACCTGACTCAGATGGTTTGTTTCACCAAAGCATCTGAAGCTCCACTGGAAGCCGTTTGGAAAGGGCCGGCACTTTGAGAAGCACTTGGCAGGTGATTGGATCAATCTGTCTGTCACCTTCTATCATGGGCCGCTTCTGATTGAGTAAAAATGGCTGGTACATGTGGAGCACAGCACTTCTGATTGGTGTGGAGGACTGACACACGAGAAGAACAACAAGAAAAAAAGTGAAACAAAAAGAAAAAGAAAATCGCAGGCTTTGCGTTTTGATAATCGCATCATTTAAAATCGCGATTTCGATTTAAAATCGATTAATCGTTCAGCCCTACTCTCCGGTAGGCAGTTGGCAATGGCTGGAGCAATCCATCATGTCTGTGGTACTGCCCAAAACCACCACCCTCGATGGATAATACCATCATCCGCTTTGCATGCTCTATTGTAAAGCAACCGCACAGGAGACTCAACATAGAGGGGCTCTCTTTGCCATCTTGCCCCATGTGGAGTAACCCCTGTCTCTCTGCAGGAGGAGGCACTTTAAGTAATACTATCTGGCAGAGGGCTGGTATTACTACAATCAGACAGATATATAGAGACCAAACCCTTCCATTTCAACAACTCAAAAATCAGTATGGTCTCTCGGACTCATCTTTTCTATCATATGCACAACTAGCATCTATTATTAGTTCAAAATGTAAGGAGGGAGCCATGCCTGCTTCATGTATGGAAGAGGACCAGCGCCTCAAGAAAGCAATCATATCATCCGGTGTGGTCTCTAACATTTATAAATGATTTTCTAGGGCCGCCCCGAATACCTATTCTCCTGTCCAACTGTCCTGGGAGCATGCCTTGAATATCTCTCTGTCTGCTTTGCAATGGAACTCCATTTGGAGGTCAGCTATGCTCTCTTCTAAATGTGTAAGATTCAGGATCATACAGTTCAAAATTCTCAATAGAGTTTACATCACCGCTGTTACAAAATCCAAGATGGACAATAAACACAGAGACGTATGCTGGCATGAATGTGGCAAGCGAGGTACACTGTTGCACCTACTTTGGGAATGCCCAGCGGTAAAAAAACGTTGGTCAGAAGTAATATCTTTAATGTCTGAATCTTTAAAAGTTAATTTCCCTACATGTCCCATTGCATGCTGGGTCTCAAGCCATATGGTAATGTTGCGAGGACTGCCGATCGGCTCTGGACATTGGGCTGTTTAGCCACTAAAAGACTCATCCTACTAAACTGGAAGGAACGCAAACCAGCCTGCTTCACTAGGGACTCATGGCTGAGGGAGTATCTGGACCCTACTGAACACGGAGCGTGCGGCTTCTCTGCTGGGGGACTTTGAGGGGAGACGGGAGGATTGCGGTTCACTGTCCGCAGCCCTCCTGTCTGACCCTGTCAATATGGCATCTCCTGTGTAATGTATTGTGTATGAAATGTCCTATGTACTGTATGTCACAATCAGCTGTCTTAGGAAGTCATCCTTGCACCCCGTTACGTTTTGTTTAGTTGTTTGTTGTTACATGTGTTGTTATATGTTCTGTTATCTGGAGCAATGTCTGTTTATTTTATATAAAAAAAAGTAAAAACAACAAAAACAACAACAACACCACGCTCCCATGAGATGTGCAGCCATTTACATCAGAGGACCAGAAGGAATCAGACAGCACAATATTATTAATAGCAAGTCACACGTTTTAGGAAATGAAATGGAACAATGAATGGACCGTGTTGAAGGTGCGTCTGTATGTTTTTTCTCTGTTGTAAAAAAAAAGAAACTAAAAAGAGGGTGAAATGTATCCAGAAGCAGCCGACAGAACCGTTTAAGCCCGCGTCCCACTGTCCCGAAATGGACACCAGATGGACACACGAATATGGCATTGTGAATTTCGCACGAAGATGGCCCCGAACTTGGTCAACAGCCGAGCAACAGCCGAAGCAAGTACGATGCCTACAGAAGGCCACGCGATGGCACCCGAACCACACACTCCGTCATGATGTTTCCATAGCAACAACAACTTCCTGTCAACAGCGTAAACTCGCCTTCAAAATAAAAGCATCTAAATTAAACAGGAAGTTAACCTAAATTACATTTAAGACATAAAACTGCAACGAAAGTAACAAAAACAATGTATAATGTATCCTTTTCAGTTTCACAGAACACAGATTGTACTACAACACCATGGCTACAAGACGGCATTGCGAGGGCTTCACGTAGTTGTGTTGCCTTCTTAAGAGAATCAGGGCAGCTTCTTGTTTCCTTCGTTTTGTATTCGTGAGGCGAAAAAAGCCCGATGGCACCGATGATCACACGAAGTAAAGACGAAGGTGACACGATTTGACAAGATGCGCTCACGATGGCCTTACGAAGGGCAAAATGGACGCACGAATTCAACACAAGATCTTTCGTCAATTTTTTGGCATGCCAAATATTTTGCCACCGCTCACGAAGTTGCTGCCGGAGCCTGAGAAACGATGGCTTAAGATGCCCTCACAAGTGGCCCGATGTTGTTACGATCAGAGCCGAATTTGAACATTTCCTTTATCGTCTCCATCTGGTGTCAATTTCGGGACAGTGTGACGCGAGCTTTAACATTTTCTTAAAAGATTATTGCACATGAGAAGATCAACAGAAATGCAAATGTGTTTTGTGAATAAACTGAAACTCTGACATACAAGCATACATCAAGAGTTAAATGTTAAATTATTCACTCGTTTGAAGTATTGTTTAAACTGAGTTCACTACACAAGCAGCAAGCAGTGGGAATATAACCTAATTTAATCTGCTGTTATTTTGGGTTGCAAGTTATTGAATCTAATCAGGGCTCATTAGAAAGTGCTTCCTCAGCCCTCAAACAAAGTGATTACAAATTACCAGAAACTATATTATATTTAAAGTTGATTTTAGGAGACAGTGTTTCACATCCACATATCCAGGGATAATGTGCGCATGCCAGTCATTCATTCCACAAATACCATATTGTTACAATGACGGGACTCCTTTCGGTGGATTGATATGACTGCAAATAGTCCCTCATTCAGAGCAGCCGTCTGGCTATTGAGAAATAACACACTGCTGAATTTCCAGATTGACCAATCAGAATCCAGTATTTAACCAAGCTGTGATATAATCAATACTAACCTCTCTTTGTTTCTCTCTGTCTCTGCAGTTGGTGTTTTACGTGGTCGTGAAGACGTTGTACACCATGGGTCACAGCCTGTCATTAATCGCTCTCACCACCGGGAGCGCCATTCTCTGTCTGTTCCGGTAATATTAATACATTTTCTGTATTCTTTTTGATTTTATTAATTGACTTGGTTTGGTCGATACAAGACTGTTGTGAAAAATACAGAGAAACATGCCTTATTGTTTTTATGTGAGGAAAAGTATGTAAAAGTCTTGAAACGAGTAATAATAATAATAATACACAAAAGCCCGAATAAAATGTAAAAATATTACATTCAAAATAAATTAAGTTGCGTTATAATATAAAAACACTAACTTATTTAAAGTTTGATTTAAGCTAATTGGAAGACAGTGAAGTATAAAAGGGCACAGGATTCCTCCTCATAATGTCATTATAGCACTTTTGATTGCTTAATTTCATAGCAAAACAATAACATGTTACAAATTATATTACAAGAAATACACCTTATTGATGTACACATTAAAAAATTCAAAACGGCAGAAGTAGAGATACATAACTGAGCTGATTGATTACTAAAGAAGAGAGGCTCTCTTTCTTCATGTGTCTGAAGAAAAGCCGTCAGTTTAATTGGATTTGAAATCAACAACAATGCCGCCAATTATCCACGTCTCCATTTCGCAGATTTATCACGAATTGTCAACAGTGTGTTTGTGTGTGATGGCCTCTCAGTTCACAGCTTAATTGGATTTAGTTGTTTTCAGTTTGTTAATTTAAATGATGTTGATGGGGCTTCTCTTTACTTTTACTTTGCTGTGAGTTTTAAGAAGCCGCTGCAGTGAAGCCTTTTGATTTTAACAAGGCAAACATGCACAAATCACATATCTGTAAAAGTACTTTATAATCGAGAGACATGTCCAAAATACATTGAGAGCTAATTTATGTCAACACGTAAGGAGTTTTTTATTTTAATGAGCAGTGATATACATTTTCAGACTAGATGTGTGTAATTCCGCATCTAAATATGAAAGCCTTAATCTAAACCCTATACTAGTTGTTTACAAGTAATTCCTGAACGAAAGCTAATTTAAAGTAATGCTAATAGTTACACAAACGTATGATATATGAAATGACGCCGTATTTTAGGAAGCATCTAAACCAGGGGGGTCAAACTCAATTTCATCTACATTAGCATTAAGGTTGCTCTCAAAGGGCCGGTTATAACTATATAAATATATAATATATATATAAAATAATGTATTATATTACATCATTGCCTCTGAAGTGGATTATTATCGGATAGGATAATAACTTAGTAATTAACTACGTCTGAAAGCAGAAGTCAAGTAGTTGCAAGTCTCTTCAGTGGCATGTCACAAAACGAGATGCATTGTGGGACATGTAGTTTATGGGCAACCTGCTTCTGTAAAGCGGCATGTAACCGTATAATAAACGTATTATATTCTTTGCAAGCTCTTGCGGGGCCACATGAAATGAAGTCGCGGGCCGGATTTGGCCCCCGGGCCTTGAGTTTGACACCCCTGATCTAAACTGTGTCTACAAACTACCACATTACAATGTTCTTATATGTGTTTGTGAGTGATAAAAACAGGGCAATATAATGACAATGACATTTAAATAATACAGTGTAAAGAGATATTTTGCATACAGAGTACTTTAGTGCTTTAAGTACATTGAGTCTTATACTTGTGTACTTGTACAGATTCAGCCCTCTTATGTGTACTCGAGAATTTAAGTCCAATAGTGTTAGAAAAATGTCCCTGGTCCCCGGCTTGAGCTTCAGCCTCAGGATCCATGTATCTGTGATCCTCTCCAGAATGGAAGTAGTCCTCACACACAGAGCATCAGCTAGTTCCTGAGCAGTGTCCTTCACATGCTGATATCCAAGAGAGGGAGTCACACAGTCACAAGATGGAGGAACAGAAAGCAGTCTTCAATGTTTACTTCAGATTAGCTCCACGTCAGAAATGAGCATGCTTGATGTCTCTCTCCATAGAGGCTGAATCATCATGTTGATAGCTCATGCCTCAAACAGTCCTGATGCTCTTCTGGGTCATCACACATCCTGTCATGTTCACAGCTACAGTTGGGATACATTTTTTATCATGTTACTCTGATATTGGAAGAGTACATTCAGTATTTCCCAACAGTAAAGGATCTGTGTTTCTGTGCAGGAAGCTCCACTGCACCAGGAACTACATCCACCTCAACCTCTTCCTCTCCTTCATCCTGAGAGCTGTGGCCGTGTTGGTGAAGGACGACATCCTCTTCAACAGAAACTCTCAGTGCTCCAGCCAGCCGTCACTGGTGAGAGGAGAGTACACACATCCTTCACTCAAGTAGAAGTGCTCACATCCTTTACTCGAGTAGAAGTACACACATCCTTCACTCGAGTAGAAGAACACACATCCTTTACTCGAGTAGAAGAACACACATCCCAAGTAGAAGTACACACATCCTTTACTCGAGTAGAAGAACACACATCCCAAGTAGAAGTACACACATCCTTTACTCGAGTAGAAGTACACACATCCTTCACTCAAGTAGAAGAACACACATCCCAAGTAGAAGTACACACATCCTTCACTCGAGTAGAAGAACACACAACCCAAGTAGAAGTACACACATCCTTTACTCGAGTAGAAGTACACACATCCTTCACTCAAGTAGAAGTACACACATCCTTCAATCGAGTAGAAGAACACACAACCCAAGTAGAAGTACACACATTCTTCACTCAAGTAGAAGTACACACATCCTTCACTCAAGTAGAAGTACACACATCCTTCAATCGAGTAGAAGAACACACAACCCAAGTAGAAGTACACACATTCTTCACTCAAGTAGAAGTGCACACATCCTTTACTCGAGTAGAAGTACACACATCCTTCACTCAAGTAGAAGTACACACATCCTTCACTCAAGTAGAAGTACACACATCCTTCACGCAAGTAGAAGTACACACATCCTTTACTCGAGTAGAAGAAGACACATCCTTTACTCGAGTAGAAGTAGACACATCCTTTACTCGAGTAGAAGTACACACATCCTTTACTCAAGTAGAAGTAGACACATCCTTTACTGGAGTAGAAGTACACACATCCTAAGCAGAAGTACACACATCATTCACTCAAGTAGAAGTACACACATCATTCACTCGAGTAGAAGTAGACACATCCTTTACTCGAGTAGAAGTACACACATCCTTTACTCGAGTAGAAGTACACACATCATTCACTCAAGTAGAAGTACACACATCATTCACTCGAGTAGAAGTAGACACATCCTTTACTCGAGTAGAAGTACACACATCCTTTACTCGAGTAGAAGTACACACATCATTCACTCAAGTAGAAGTACACACATCATTCACTCGAGTAGAAGTAGACACATCCTTCACTCAAGTAGAAGTGCACACATCCTTTACTTGAGTAGAAGAACACACATCCTAAGTAGAAGTGCACACATCCTTTACTCGAGTAGAAGTACACACATCCTTCACTCAAGTAGAAGTGCACACATCCTTTACTCGAGTAGAAGTACACACATCCTTTACTCGAGTAGAAGTACAGACAAAAAGATACTCTCACCTACTTAATAATGGAATTGAAAGATGATCAGATCCATGCTAATCGGATTTATTCCATCAAATGTATTCCACGACTCGAGGCTTTTATTGTCATCCGTACATCGCTACAGTGGAGTTAAGTCCATGGGAATCTTAGGTCACAGAGCAACACAATAAAAACAGATACAATAGTGCAAGTAAATACAAATATCATAGAATAGAAGTAGTGCCATGAGGGTCTACTTATCTACGCAGTTAGGGTCGCTGAGCTGTGATGAAAGAAACTAAACGAAAAATGACCGAAACTTGGCTTGTAAGAATTTGATGTTAAGTCCGACAAATGTGTTATTTACTACTCCCACTGACCACTTTTTGATTTATAGCAAGCAGAGATGATTGTATTTCTGGTAATAATTCAACATAATACAGGAACGTCTCGATAATGATTGTATTTCTGTTCGGTCTCTACATTACAATCAAATCAAAATGTATTAAAGCCCCAAATCACAAGAAATGCCTCAAAGGGCTTTACGAAGCAAACAAAAGCAAAGACAAAACGTCATCGCATACACATTATAAAACATTATACAACATTATCCAACATTATACAACATTATACAACATTATACAACATTATCCACAGCCTCAGTATTGCCATGTGATGAAAGCGTGTGACTGAAGTGATGGTCGATGGAAACTAGGTGATGGAAATTAAGATCTCACCTCCAGCAGTGCTGTGTACTTTAATCTACAACAAAAAGCATCTGAGAGGCGCCTCATCTTCGAGAATAAAGATGCCCTCAGCCCTCCGGATCATTCTGTGCTTTCACAATCGGATGAAAGCCAGGATAGCCTTCAAACAGAGAGGGTTCAAGTACACACATCCTTTTCGCAAGTAGAAGTACAGATACTCGTGTTTAAAATACTCTAAACTTATTTAGATCCAATTTTGTTGGATACATTTTCCCGGAAATGAATGCGATAAACGATAATATTGTCGGCACCGTTGGATGACCATTTTAGATCACTGACATAATGATAATATATAATAATAATTCAAGTACATCCTTTCAAACTGCAAGTCACATCCTCATGGAGATGGCAATTTATCGAGTCCATTTTTATTTATCGTACGATAAGTCAATTAATTGCTTATCGCGACAGGCAGACAATAAAACAGTGGAAACAAACATGTGTTTGACTTTCATTACTGAATGAAACGTTGTGCCCTTTATAGTCTGTGTCCAACATTGTGTATTTGTATAGTTGTATATATATCCTATATATATGCGAAGGTCCCGCTGCTGACACGATAGCAGTCATTAAGTGCGCACATGTGTAATGAAACCCATGATATCAAATCTCCCTCCAGCCAGGTGCCCAACGTTGGCAACCCTGTAAAACGTCTCTGCAGTATTTGTAGGAGAACTGCCTGGCAGCTCTGACCTTTATAATGTTAACGCTACACACTACAGCTCATCCTCCTGATGAACTCACTGATTGCCCCAGTGGGGGTTAAAGGGCAATGTAAACCCACACATCAATTAGCATAACGCCTGATTACCCCTCAGTCTCTGTGGGTCAAATGGCATTCAATAGGATGTGAGGATCCGCTGATATGAGAACATTACTCCTTTTGTTCAATGCTGTTACAGACCTGAATGCATCTACTCCCGTTAAGCTCCAGACCCCAGCTAAAGGTCACCTAGTATGCAAAACCCACGTCTTCATGTCTCCTCTACATCAACATGTGTCCCCTCTTCGTCATGTCTCTTCTACATCAACATGTGTCCCCTCTTCTTCATGTCTCTTCTACATCAACATGTGTCCCCTCTTCTTCATGTCTCTTCTACATCAACATGTGTCCCCTCTTCTCCATGTCTCCTCTACATCAACATGTGTCCCCTCTTCGTCATGTCTCTTCTACATCAACATGTGTCCCCTCTTCTTCATGTCTCTTCTACATCAACATGTGTCCCCTCTTCTCCATGTCTCTTCTACATCAACATGTGTCCCCTCTTCTTCATGTCTCCTCTACATCAACATGTGTCCCCTCTTCCTCATGTCTCTTCTACATCAACATGTGTCCCCTCTTCTTCATGTCTCTTCTACATCAACATGTGTCCCCTCTTCTCCATGTCTCTTCTACATCAACATGTGTCCCCTCTTCTCCATGTCTCTTCTACATCAACATGTGTCCCCTCTTCTTCATGTCTCTTCTACATCAACATGTGTCCCCTCTTCTCCATGTCTCTTCTACATCAACATGTGTCCCCTCTTCTTCATGTCTCTTCTACATCAACATGTGTCCCCTCTTCTTCATGTCTCTTCTTCATCAACATGTGTCTCCCTCTTCTTCATGTCTCTTCTTCATCAACATGTGTCCCCTCTTCTTCATGTCTCTTCTACATCAACATGTGTCCCCTCTTCTTCATGTCTCTTCTACATCAACATGTGTCCCCTCTTCTCCATGTCTCTTCTACATCAACATGTGTCCCCTCTTCTTCATGTCTCTTCTATATCAGCATGTGTCCCCTCTTCTCCATGTCTCTTCTACATCAACATGTGTCCTCTCTTCTCCATGTCTCTCCTACATCAACATGTGTCCCCTCTTCTTCATGTCTCTTCTACATCAACATGTGTCCCCTCTTCTCCATGTCTCTTCTACATCAACATGTGTCCCCTCTTCTTCATGTCTCTTCTATATCAGCATGTGTCCCCTCTTCTCCATGTCTCTTCTACATCAACATGTGTCCTCTCTTCTCCATGTCTCTCCTACATCAACATGTGTCCCCTCTTCTCCATGTCTCTTCTACATCAACATGTGTCCTCTCTTCTCCATGTCTCTCCTACATCAACATGTGTCCCCTCTTCTTCATGTCTCTTCTTCATCAACATGTGTCCCCTCTTCTTCATGTCTCCTCTACATCAACATGTGTCCCCTCTTCTTCATGTCTCCTCTACATCAACATGTGTCCCCTCTGTGGAAAGAGATTCTCTCTCTTTTTGATCCATTTCTATAAAAACCTGTCTGAAAATGAGCTGATCAGATTTTGGCCACTTTATGATGTCATAACGATGTGTTGTCTTGTGTAGCCATTAGCCAATCACCAACAAGGTAACCCCCCCCCCTTATCACCTGAATCTCCTCTAGAGCACCATTGAGTTCTTTGTAACCAGATATCTCTCAGAGGGGCGTGGGGAGGGGCTCCTTGTCTTCATCTAAAGTAACAGACAGAGAATCAGCACTTTGGAAACAGGGCTGAAACAGAGGGGATTGTGGGTAATGCTGCAATGGTTGGTACGTTGAGGCTAAACACTTCATAGACATGTTTTGTGTACATCTGAGAACTGTAATATATTGATGAAAAACAGTATAATATCTTTAATATCTGTTGTGTGTTGCAGGTGGGATGTAAAGCCAGCTTGGTGTTCTTCCAGTACTTCATCATGGCTAACTTCTTCTGGCTGCTGGTGGAGGGGCTGTACCTCCACACGCTGCTCGTCGTCATCTTCTCCGAGAACAGACACTTCATCGTCTACATGTTCATCGGCTGGGGTCAGATTCTGTTTCATCTCAGGTTTAGCATCCTGAATCTCTTAATTCCTCATTAGGCTGAGAAAAGTGTGTGTGTGTGTGTGTGTGTGTGTGTGTGTGTGTGTGTGTGTGTGTGTGTGTGTGTGTGTGTGTGTGTGTGTGTGTGTGTGTGTGTGTGTGTGTGTGTGTGTGTGTGTGTGTGTGTGTGTGTGTGTGTGTGTGTGTGTGTGTGTGTGTGTGTGTGTGTGTGGTCTGAGGGAGTTACAAAAGCCCATGTGTTCTATGCAGAGAACACGCCATGTGTTACAGCCATGCATCACAACACAGAGCTTGATGTGTGTTGTATTGGCAGCTATGGCTGAGGCGAGGTACTGCAGTCGCCTTCAATTGGAACGTGTTTGGTTCGATACCAGCCCTCGCATTATCCCTGAGCAAGAAACGTTACCCTAAGCGTGTGTGTGTGTGTGTGTGTGTGTGTGTGTGTGTGTGTGTGTGTGTGTGGTGTGTGTGTGTGTGTGTGTGTGTGTGTGTGTGTGTGTGTGTGTGTGTGTGTGTGTGTGTGTGTGTGTGTGTGTGTGTGTGTGTGTGTGTGTGGTGTGTGTGTGTGTGTGTGTGTGTGTGTGTGTGTGTGTGTGTGTGTGTGTGTGGTGTGTGTGTGTGTGTGTGTGTGTGTGTGTGTGTGTGTGTGGCATTACTATACTTGTGGGGACCTACATCTGTTTACATAGTCAGGTGTGGGGTACTGGCTAGGATTAGGTAAGGGTTAGGGTTAGGCATGTGTTGGTTATGGTTACGGTTAGGATAAGTCTCCAGAAAATGCATGTAAGTCAATGTAATGTCCCCTGACGTGATGTGTGCGTGCGTGCGTGCGTGCGTGCGTGCGTGCGTGCGACGGCCTCTCAGTTTACAGCTTAATTGGATTTTCTGTTTTCTGACACAACCAACTCCTAAGAACTAATTGTGACAGAGGGCTGTTGTGTCCCCTCACATTTCCTGCATACTGGCCTAAAAGCTGCACTTGAACACACCATCATGACTTTAGCCAACAGCTCAACATCACGTACGTGTTGCGGTGTTTGAGAGAAATCAACTCTTCATAACAGCTCGGCCGCAGTTATCCTCATTCAAGGAGGGGACACCTGAAAAGTTAGCATTAATACACAAATATTAACACAAATATTTAACAGAACAGACCTTTCACTCACCACTCAGCTTAATTAGACGAGAGGTACTTTATTGATGCCAAGTTGAGAAATGTAGAAATAAAAGTGTAGAAGTAAACAAAACTAGAATTTAAACATCTCAAAATAGAATTAGACTTAGACATACTTTATTGTCATTTCAACAAGACACAGAGTGTACTATTAAAACAACATTTCGTTGTACTGGCTTACAGGAACAGGACAATATAAAAACTTGCTAAAATTGTACATATAAATAAACAATAGTGACGTGGTGCTGATAAAATTAAAGATAAAGTGTGCGTTTAAAATAAAAAAAAAGCAACCTCTTAGTCCAGATATCTTGCCATGACTCGTGCACGGAGTGGCATGACCACCAAACAGAAAGATATGGACACAAGATGTGTGCAAATGTATTTAGTTTCCTATCCATGTGCACATGATTTAAGTGGGAGGGGCCTAACCTCCTCTAGGGGGGACCTAACCTCCTCTAGGGGGGTCCAGGGGTATGCTCCCCCGGGAAGATTTTTTTGTTTTTAAATATTGAAGTTGAAAGCATCAATCTGGTGCACTTTGAGAGCAAAATTAAGAGATCTATGGATACATCTCTCAACACCCATATGAAACAGAACTGTAAGCAGATTTACTTTTTCTTTATGGATATTTTACAAATCACTCTCCTTTCAAACTGTATTCTTGTTTATTAATAACAACTTTTTTTTACTGTCATAGTATTTTAAACCTGTTTACTGTATTTTCTTGTTTTTTGATAACTATAATGTTCATATAAAGATGTGCCTTTACCTCACTGGTTGGAGAAAAAGCTTCTTATATTCGTTAGCATAGCGAGCTAACCAGATGCTAATACCAACAAAGTTATTGACTGAATGATCAGAATGACAGATGAACAGATCGCCACTGGGCTTACAACTAAAGACACAGCCACGCAAACACTGCGGCATGTGTACGGACTTATGGGTACTGCAATTGTGTTGAAGTCCTGGAGTGGCGTTCTGGTGCTCTCCGTCAGAATTGCACCCCTGTCAGACTAGACATATACCACGTGATGACCTATGGTGATGACACGTTAGGCTCGTGTTGTGTTCAAGGACCATGACCGTTGCCAGGAAAAACAGGCACTCGCTTGTTTAATTATTTTGCGGTCTAGATTTCTTTCATTTTTTTCTTTTTTGCGTGTGTTTATAAATTACCTCGAGGGCCATACCAAATGGTCTCGCGGGCCGTATACGTCCCGGGGGCCGGAGGTTCCCCACCCCAGATTTAAACTATCAAACCAACTATTTAGATAATGATTTACCTTCTGATAGACCATTGTTTACCTACATTATATTGTTGTTTTCCTCTTGCCGTTTTTGCAGGATTCCCCCTGGTGTTCGTGTTTGCGTGGGTGATGACGAGGATATATCTGGAGGACACGGGGTGAGTGACGCCAATCAAACTCATCATCATTAGCATATAAACGTGATTAAGATCAGCTGTGTGTGCACATTACACTGTCTTTCAATCATATTAGATAGAGTCAAAATGTATCAAAGGAATCTGCATGCGTATGAATAAATGTCATTGGTTTTGTCAAATGGATATATGAGCATACTTCTCACACAAATTGTTTCCTACTTTATTATGCGATAGGAGACGGGGAATTTAAATGACATTGAAGATTGGCACACTTTATATTCAACAGCCTCTGTCAACACATCACGTTTATTGATTATATTAAGGCCGCAGATATGAATGTGGCTTTGTTTCTCCAGGATAATAAGACAAACCCCAATGTCAGGAAGCCTTTTATTGGATAACTCAGCTGCAGGGATTTGCAGCGGAGTAGTTCTCATTATGAGCCTGAGCCACGGAACGCATCCCCATTATTACAGACTGCAGATCACCGTAGAGTGGGAGTTTTCTTAAAAAAGACTGTGAAAAACTCAGCAGCAACAATGGAGTAGAGGATTGATTCAGCATTTAGCGCCTTCTGTTTCCTCGTCTGGAAGTCAAGGGTTTTTCGGATGTGTTATTTGTTAGATTCCTAATATAAAGTCTGTGGTTAACACAAGCTAAAGAGATTATAGGATTTTGTTATTACGGCATAAAATACGTGTCTAAATGAGACGACTAAACATCATTAAGCCCAACATTAGCCACCTTTAGCTTAGTGGTGGTGACGTGAAGTCATGTGACCGTGCTGTAGTTCCTTTATAGCCCAACATTAGCCACCTTTAGCTTAGCGGTGGTGACCTGAAGTCATGTGACCGTGCTGTAGTTCCTTTATAGCCCAACATTAGCCACCTTTAGCTTAGCAGTGGTGACGTGAAGTCATGTGACCGTGCTGTAGTTCCTTTATAGCCCAACATTAGCCACCTTTAGCTTAGCGGTGGTGACGTGAAGTCATGTGACCGTGCTATTGTTCCTTTATAGCCCAACATTAGCCACCTTTAGCTTAGCGGTGGTGACGTGAAGTCATGTGACCGTGCTGTAGTTCCTTTATAGCCCAACATTAGCCACCTTTAGCTTAGCGGTGGTGATGTGAAGTCATGTGACTGTGCTATTGTTCCTTTATAGCCCAACATTAGCCACCTTTAGCTTAGCGGTGGTGACGTGAAGTCATGTGACCGTGCTGTAGTTCCTTTATAGCCCAACATTAGCCACCTTTAGCTTAGCGATGGTGATGTGAAGTCATGTGACTGTGCTATTGTTCCTTTATAGCCCAACATTAGCCACCTTTAGCTTAGCAGTGATGACGTGAAGTCATGTGACCGTGCTGTAGTTCCTTTATAGCCCAACGATAGCCACCTTTAGCTTAGCGGTGGTGATGTGAAGTCATGTGACCGTGCTGTAGTTCCTTTATAGCCCAACATTAGCCTCCTTTAGCTTAGCGGTGGTGACGTGAAGTCATGTGACCGTGCTGTAGTTCCTTTATAGCCCAACATTAGCCGCCTTTAGCTTAGCGGTGGTGACGTGAAGTCATGTGACCGTGCTGTAGTTCCTTTATAGCCCAACATTAGCCACCTTTAGCTTAGCGGTGGTGAAGTGAAGTCATGTGACCGTGCTGTAGTTCCTTTAGATCCCAACATTAGCCGCCTTTAGCTTAGCGGTGGTGACGTGAAGTCATGTGACCGTGCTTTAGTTCCTTTAATAGCCACCTTTAGCTTAGCGGTGGTGACGTGAAGTCATGTGACCGTGCTGTAGTTCCTTTATAGCCCAACAATAGCCACCTTTAGCTTAGCGGTGGTGACGTGAAGTCATGTGACCGTGCTGTAGTTCCTTTAGATCCCAACATTAGCCGCCTTTAGCTTAGCGGTGGTGACGTGAAGTCATGTGACCGTGCTGTAGTTCCTTTATAGCCCAACATTAGCCGCCTTTAGCTTAGCGGTGGTGAAGTGAAGTCATGTGACCGTGCTGTAGTTCCTTTAGATCCCAACATTAGCCGCCTTTAGCTTAGCGGTGGTGACGTGAAGTCATGTGACCGTGCTTTAGTTCCTTTTTAGCCCTACGATAGCATTTAACGGCATTTACACTTCAGCATTCATAAAATGGTCTTATCTTAACAGATCTTATTTTCGGCAATATTCCTGAAATCCAATGGAAAATGCCATTAAGTGTTGGTCGTCATCCCTGCACCACTCTATTAGAGAGCAACAAGGGACAGCAAGGATACAGCTCACAATGTGAGAAAAGTGTGTGGAGAATAATGATGAAGTGTGAGCTTGAGGGTCTATTCTTCACCTTAGGAGCAGTTACTTGACAAAATGAAATGAACAGCTTGGTATGCAGCCTTCAAACATTTGATAAAGGATGCATGTCAAAACTTCTGGAAAAGGTATTACCTTGAGTTATGATCCTCTAATGTCACTAAAATTACTTCTTGAGACTTGATTTGGAGTCGATGTGCCACAACTTGAGAAAAATGAAGAATGACTCAAAAAAGGCAGGTGCAAAAAACAAAGTATGTTCTTAGAAAAAGTGGAACAAGGACACACAAATCCAGGCAGGCAAACAAAGAAAAGTGCTATGCTAAATCAGAGCCAGGTGAAAAACAAGCAAAGAAAGGTCCAAACAACTGGTCGGTTATTTTACAAAATACTGAAAAGACAAGCCACATTGTACTCAGACAATCTGGCAGTAAACACATGGAAGTGGATTGGTACTTATACTCGAGAGCTGATGGGGGAATTGGGAACAGGTGAGCAGGTAAAGTTCATCTACCATCGGAAGGTCAGGCAAAAGGGAATTGCAGTGTCTGAAATGAAAACAGACAAAATACAAATCTCCTCTCGCTTAGGAAGGCAAGCGTCCTTGGGAGAACTGTTTCTACCGGTTTGATCTGTGTCTTAGATATGGCCATGAAACTATCTTTTCTTCCGACAATAACAGGACTTCAGGTTTTACCCTGGCATCAATTCAAAGCTCTCCATTGTACTCCATTGTCTTCCAGTTCTTTGCCGCTAGAACTTCCCCACAATAAGCACGACAAGGCAAACTTAAAACCATGACACAACGATAGATCTGAAAGCATTCAACTTTTTGAACACAATTGGAGTTGCAGGGTCTGAAATGAAAACGGAAAACAGAAACACTCGTCTCTTCTACAGTAGGAAGGCAAACGTCCTTAAAAAGACTGTTGCTACAGTGCGATAAGGCCAGCTGTGTCTTCGATATGTCCATGAAACTATCTTTTCTTCAGACAATAACAGGACATCAGGTTTGACCCTGCCAGGGACTTATAGTTTGATGTTGAATATGCTCTTGGTTAAGTGTCAGGGACATTGGAAGAGAGCGCCAGACTTCTCAGTAAATGTCTTTGTCACTTCTCTCGCTGTGACTTCCAATACATCTCCAGTGTCTGACATAAATTTGAAGCTCTCCGTTGTACTCCTTGGGTTTTTCCAGTTCTTTGCTGCAAGAACTTCACCACAATAAGCACACAAAGGAAAATGTAAAACCATGACACGACGAGAGATCTGAAAGCATTCCACTTTTTTGACCACAAGACAGCAATGATGGGAATATCAGCTTTGTAACCCTAGCGTAAAAGCATTTTACATTATAATACAGTAGGCAACATTTAGATAAGTTCAAGGCATATTGAATTGCAATTTAAGACTTGTAACTTGGGTCCCTCTAGTATTATAGTTAGGTCAAAGAGTTTTTCATTGTTTTGGCTCTTTGAAAGACATGAACTTGCAGGATTCTTGCTGTTTTTAAGTTTTTAACTGCGTGGTGGATTGCATTGATTGTCAAGTTGCTTTGGGTATAAAACTCGGTAGTTGAAGGATTTCAAATCTATTGGGGCCTTGTTCAGAAAGGGAAACATTTACAAATTGGTCATTATTTGGACACTGCAAAGAGCAATTTCAGCCAGGAGACAAATTCACAATTGACCAGTTGATCTACTTCCCAGTTCTCCCTTTTCATCATGCACTTTAGTTAATATCAGTATGAAAGAGATCATGAATAAAAGCTAAGGAATTAGTTTCCTTCAGCAGGCTGGAACTCATCCTCAGAGATGCTCAGACATCCACAACATCCTCAAAGTGTCAAAGAAGCCAATTAAAGTGGTCAGGGCCACCAATAATGAGGCTCTGGTAAATCCACCTGGGAGGAGAACCAGGGCCAGAATGGATTACTCACTCCAGTATAGTATGATGGGAGGAGCTGGAGGATTTTGCAGAAGAAAATCATGTCTGGTCCGCCTTGCTTATTAGCCTTCCTCTACTGTAGCCCTGGATTAGTGGCCACAGCCGGAGGAATGGATTTGTGACTTGCCCTAAATGATATGAGACATACTTTACAGCAGGGGTGTCCAAACCTTTTTCACGAGGGCCACATACAGAAAAATACGAAGGGCTGGGCCACTCACTAGAGGTATTTTGCTTCATAAGTTCAGTTATAAGTCGGCAATCAAATGTAAGTAAATTCTGCTTAATCAGCCTACATCACAGCTCTCCATAGGGTTTCAATTATGGTGTTAGCAGCTCATTCCTCACAACAGAAGCGTCAGATTGCTTATAATAAGAGGAAAATGGGAACTGTATATTTAAAGCTTGTTTTAAAAAATAAGTTATTGAGCTTTTTTCTTATCAACTTAGATTTGTTAGAAAAAATTGTCAGCTTCAACTGACTGAACTTATTTGAAAAGTGGGCTTATTAACATTACATTACAGTCCTTTATTAGTATATAAGTGCTTTGTTAGCAGTTCTTAGTTAGTTAGTTAGTCATTAACACATGAATACTACTGTAAAATATCTGTTTTCATTTATATTTAAGAAATAAAAGACAAGCACAAGTTTCATTTGAGAGCCATGCTGCATTATATTTTTTTAATTTGCTGATGGCCGATTAAAAATAGACCGCGGGCCGCATTTGGCCCCCGGGCCGTAGTTTGGACACCCCTGCTTTACAGGCATGAAAGATTACAAGAAAAATCAGCCCGAGGCCAGACTTGCAAACTCATTTTCCACATCGAACTTTGAGGTCTGCTGGAAATTAATCCAGAAGTTTGAAGCCTCCCTCTGCTTGTAACTGTCCACACGCTTCTGTTGCTGTTGTGCTTTATAACATATTGTTTATGTACGATATTAAGGAGAGTATGGTTATTCATGTTGCCCTCAGGTGCTGGGAGTGGAATGACAACCCCATACCCAACTGGGTGATCAACGGACCAATCGGTTTATCCATTATGGTGAGTTGAGTTTTTCCCTTCTGTTTGTCGGCTGGTATTTTTACATTTAAAAAGCACTATGTTAATAAAAGGATGCCAACACCGTCGCCATGAGTTACTGTTGATACGCAATGTCAAGCTTTCAAACAAAGCATTGCGTTGAAAACTCTTGATGATCAGCCCTCGATTTGAGAAACAGAAGCAAGTTGATGATTTGTGTACAAGACATGAAGGAGACATTTCTTCTATATCTTTGACAGCTATTTGTGCTACCATATCAATAGTTGATTTCAGGAAGCAGATGAAAAAAATATGTATCTTCCTTTTGTTTCTCAAGTTACAGCATGGTGAGATTTTATGCTTTGCAATCGGCATTTCTTTATTATTCGTTCCACTTCAACTTGAATAAAAATGCTTTTGAAGATGAAGAAAACCAACGTGTTTGCCAAAGTAATCTCAGGTCTCTTCATATCTCTATCTATCTGAAATGTCAAAGCGCACTCATTTTGCATGTGAATAAATCATGCTTGATCAGGCTAATTGCTAAGAAAGGATTGAACAATCGTCCACGTGCTCAAAAAGCATCATACGGGCGAAACAAATTCACCCAAAAATGCCCCAAAAGTCCTACGTGATTACCCAAAGTATGACTTAACTGTTTCCACTTGCTTTAAATCAGGGGTTCTCAAAGTTTTGATGAGTGAGGGCCAACTTAGGTACCCAATATTAGATTGAGGGCCGCCCAAGAAAAAACGGAACACAAGATAATTCCAAAACAAATCCTTTCTTTATTGTACTAACCAATTACCGCAACTCGCGAGATGCCTAGTTGCTATGCAACCAGTAGTCTAGCAAACTTTCCACAAGCTGTCATTCATAATTTAGGAATGACAACCCAGGGGGCACAGTTTTACCATTCTTAAATTCCATTCTAATTCTTACTCGATACAACCATGGAGGATTAAAATATAACGCATGCATTTCAGCGTGTCACGTTAACTACCGCGGGCCGCCAGAAACATTTCCGAGGGCCGCCATTGGCCATCAAATCAAAAATATCTGCAGCTCTTTTGGAAAGTATAAACTGGCTTAAACAACTACTGCTGTAGCATTGCACCACCCCAACAACTCCGCACTTTGAGAACCCCTGCTTTAAATGAACCAACGATGCACCAAGAGTCCTCCAATCCTCTGTTTCTCTGGATGTAGCACTGACTTGCTGTTTGAGTCTCTTCAGTCATCGCTTCAGTGGGTGGAAAACCGTCCAACTCGGCACAATACAATCCCTCCTTACGGGGGTTTTCTGACTCTTCAATTGATGTCATTTCCTTTCTCCCTGTCTCCTAGGTGAACTTTATCCTGTTCATCAGCATTATTCGGATCCTGGTCCAGAAGCTGAGGTGTCCTGACGTGGGCGGAAACGACCAATCACAATACAGGTATCTCACAAGAGGCTACACCTGCTACCGTGGAGGAAAGTCAGCTAAATGTATTCTTAAAAGAAGATAATCTGAGACGCGCAGAACATTTGTATCCCCTCTGCTGTCCGGAAACATAACGGTGTAGATAACGGTTATTCAAATAGACGGCGTTTCGTGAAATGCCGAGTGGGGGAAGTGCCTCTGTAGTGGGAAATTCTTGCACAATTCAGGGTCTTTTCACGGTCAGACACACAATCGTACCCTGCAGGGGAATGTGAGCTGTGCTGAGCTGTCAGGTACTCTCGTATCCTGCGGTCACGGAGATCAGAGAGTCAGAGGCGATTAAAAGCCTGGAGAAGCCACTGCAGAATCTCCCGTTGCTGTAGGTGAAGACACGGTGTCAGAGCGGTGGGGTTTAGTGCAGTCCTGAGCAGAGATGACAAACTGAGAGGAAGGATTTCACCGTCTCAATGTACGCTGGAGTTGTTGGGGTGGTGCAATGCTACAGAAGTAGTTTAAGCCAGTTTATACTTTCCAAAAGCCCTGCAGATATTTTTGATTTGATTTATTTCGAATTTGTAAAACAATAATAAAAAAAATTATATTAATAATTAAATGAAACATGATAATTATTATACATAACTGACTTACAAATTGACCTTTTGGGGTTTCTCTTCCCTGTAGTGCAGAATATAGATTTGAGTGCATGCTAATGAGCTGCGAGGCCGAAACGCCTCCTTTGTTTACTTCCAGAAAATCACTATGTAACACTTGGGCTCCTATTGGCTAGCGCTTCAACACATTGTATGTGATAGGCTAAGGGGCGGGACATCTCTAAGCGGTTGACCAATCACAACAGAGCTGGCCAGCTAACCAATCAGAGCAGACTGGGCTCTGGTTTCAGACAGAGGGTGAAAAGAGGTGCTGCAGCACAGGCAGTATGAGAACAATAAAGAGCTTTTGTAACATTGAAACATGGAGACATGTAGAGACATTACATACTGATATACACCTGAACATCAGCAGGAGAGGACTCTTTAAAGTAGAGACACTACATACTGATATACACCTGAACATCAGCAGGAGAGGACTCTTTAAAGTAGAGACACTACATACTGATATACACCTGAGCATCAGCAGGAGAGGACTCTTTAAAGTAGAGACACTAGATACTGATATACACCTGAGCATCAGCAGGAGAGGACTCTTTAAAGTAGAGACACTACATACTGATATACACCTGAACATCAGCAGGAGAGGACTCTTTAAAGTAGAGACACTACATACTGATATACACCTGAACATCAGCAGGAGAGGACTCTTTAAAGTAGATACACTACATACTGATATACACCTGAACATCAGCAGGAGAGGACTCTTTAAAGTAGAGACACTACATACTGATGAGCACCTGAACATCAGCAGGAGAGGACTCTTTAAAGTAGAGACACTACATACTGATATACACCTGAACATCAGCAGGAGAGGACTCTTTAAAGTAGAGACACTACATACTGATGACACCTGAACATCAGCAGGAGAGGACTCTTTAAAGTAGAGACACTACATACTGATATACACCTGAACATCAGCAGGAGAGGACTCTTTAAAGTAGAGACACTACATACTGATGAGCACCTGAACATCAGCAGGAGAGGACTCTTTAAAGTAGAGACACTACATACTGATGAGCACCTGAACATCAGCAGGAGAGGACTCTTTAAAGTAGAGACACTACATACTGATATACACCTGAACATCAGCAGGAGAGGACTCTTTAAAGTAGAGACACTACATACTGATATACACCTGAACATCAGCTGGAGAGGACTCTTTAAAGTAGAGACACTACATACTGATATACACCTGAACATCAGCTGGAGAGGACTCTTTAAAGTAGAGACACTACATACTGATATACACCTGAACATCAGCAGGAGAGGACTCTTTAAAGTAGAGACACTACATACTGATATACACCTGAACATCAGCAGGAGAGGACTCTTTAAAGTAGAGACACTACATACTGATGAGCACCTGAACATCAGCAGGAGAGGACTCTTTAAAGTAGAGACACTACATACTGATATACACCTGAACATCAGCAGGAGAGGACTCTTTAAAGTAGAGACACTACATACTGATGAGCACAATATGGCCCCTTTAAATCAACAACATCTCATACAACAGTGTGAAACAAAATAACATTTCAGTTGAATAATGTTTTTAAATCACTCTGTTCTCTCAGGAGATTGGCTAAATCCACCCTGCTGCTGATCCCTCTGTTTGGGATCCACTACGTTGTCTTCGTTTGTCTCGGCGGATCCATCGCAGAGGATTATAAAATATTCTTCGACCTGGCACTCGGATCCTTTCAGGTGCTGTATGACATATGTGTATATCCCATCACTACGTGTTATTATCCACACACATCTACAAGCATACACATTATCTTGTACATTTTAGATTTCAATATTGAATTACAACATAACTTATCATGTTTTATTAAAGTCTTAAACATGACTGTGTTGTTCTCCTCAGGGTCTGGTGGTGGCCTTTCTGTACTGTTTCCTAAACACTGAGGTAAGCTTGTATTATATAAAATAAAGTAACTCTGTGTGTGGCACCACATTTTATTAACTTTTATTTCCATAAAACATTTAAGTGTTTAATTTAAGAGGAGCTAAACAATAATACAGGTCTTGCTTAAGTATTCCCATGAAGGTGTCTGCACTCCGCTGATAACAAGCCTGTTTAAAATACATGGCTTATTTTCAATTTGGTCGATGTTGTTCTGAAGACAAAGGTTGAGGTAATAGCTTTTTGTTTTTCAATTAAACCTTACATGATTAAAGGGCTGACATTTGTTTAAAGGTGCTGCGTATCTTCATTCTGCAGCACCTTGTTTGTTGTAAACATGGAATGTGAACTTTGTATGATAATTAAAGGTGAGGGTAGTTAAGTTTGAGAAACCGGCTCGAGATACACTTTGTGTTATATTCCATGGAATGCTCTTAACGTCCCGATAGCGATGAATATCTGAAGTGCTTTGACAACAAATCCATAAAAACATGTCATCTGTGGAAGCCGTGGCGCTGTAGAAAGTAGAAGGTCAATGATAGAAATATAGAATATAACAAATCAAGAAGATACTGCAAGTGATCTCTACAATAAAACAGTTTAGTGCACGATGTACAAAGATATTAATATGAGGATGTGCAAAACAGACAAACTAATTAACCTTTATCAACACATTAAAGAATACTTTAGGTTAAGGTCTTCTTTCAAGTAAGAAAAAAGCTTTGGGGGTATCTATCTACAGATATAAATATTAAGCCTGACAAAGTACTTAACTTCTAATATATTGCTTTCCTGCAATGTTAACTATGTTGAAGCACTTATTTTTACTGATATTATACACCTTAAAGGTGGGGTAGGTAAGTTTCAGAAACCGGCTCGAGATACACGTTTTGTTATATTCCATGGAATGCACTTCACATCCCGATAGCAATGAATATCTGAAGTGCTTTGACAACAAATCCATAACAAAATGTCATCTGTAGAAGCCGTGATACTGTAAAAAGTACAACCAATCCGTTTAGCCGATTGCCGCCCTGTCTGTCAGCCTTCCATCTCGTGCACGCACAAATGTATCTCGTGCCGTCATTGGGCGTGCATTGCAGCAGTACTTCAATGACTCAGCAGCAACAGGCGGCCCCTTTCGCCCGTCTGCTGGCGTCATGTGTTCGTGTGTGTTGGAGGAGGTGCTCTGTGAGGAAGTCTGAAGGAAGGGGCGGATTCTTTTCGGCTGTGTACTTTCACATTGTCGTGCACTCGAGCCGGTTTCTGAAACTTACCTACCCCACCTTTAATAAACCTGAACAAATCAGATAAATATTCCGTTGAATTCCCAGACCTCAACAGGTAAAATCAAGTAGGAACTATATAATTAAAACATATGAAAGAAAAATAATATACTGTAAAACGCAAAACATAAAAAATAACCCATGCTAAATAAATCTTAATTACTCCAAACGTACCAGAAATATAAAAGAAATGAACCAATATTTATTGTAAGAGACCGTAATATTTTCCATTTCTATATATTTAATCTACAAGACCCTTCTTAGTCTTAGTCACTTACACAGTGTATGATTTTGTTCCTACTGTAGGGACAATTTGTGGATACACAAGGAGAGAAGTACCATACTTTATTCATCCCAAGTCACCGCAGTATTTTGTCAATAAATGTACAAGAATTACAAACTTCTTCAAAATAGTATAAAATAAACATTAAAATGTAAAAACTGAATATACATATTCTCAGTCGAAAATACATATATTCAGAATATTTTCGACACACTATAAAATATACATATACTCTTATAAACCAAACAAAAACATAATGTACTCTATTCATAAAAAAAGTGTTTTGATTCACAATATATATCCTGTGATGAATTGCTATTGGATCAGTCTTTAGTTTAGAACATGTTGTTTGTTGTTGTCTTCCTTGCAGGTTCAGGGTGAGCTTAAGAGAAAGTGGCGGAGTATGTGTCTGAACTGCCGTCTGAACAGAGATCACTTCAGCAACACCTTCGCCTCCAGGAACGGTTCAGAGCACATGGTGCAACCTCACAGAAACTCCAGAACCCCGTCCATCCTGCAGTCTGAGACCTCTGTGCTCTAAAGGCCTTTAAAGGTCCCCATTACACTGTTTTCCATCAATACATTATACCTCTCAGATATATACAGAACCTGTCTCAGATCATTGCAGCATTACCCATAATCCCCTCTGTTTCAGCCCTGTTTCCAAAGTGCTGATTCTCTGTCTGTTACTTTAGATGAAGACAAGGAGCCCCTCCCCACGCCCCTCTGAGAGACATGTGGTTACAAAGAACTCAATGGAGCTCTAGAGGAGATTCAGGTGATAAGGGGTTACCTTGGTTGCTGATTGGCTAATGGTTACTCTAGACAACACATCGTTATGACATCATAAAGTGGCCAAAATCTGATCAGCTCATTTTCAGACAGGTTTTTATAGAAATGGATCAAAAAGAGAGAAAATCTTTGTTCCTGAAACTTTGAGAGTCTCTTTCCACAGAGGGGACACATGTTGATGTAGAAGAGACATGAAGAAGAGGGGACACATGGTGATGTAGAAGAGACATGAAGAAGAGGGGACACATGTTGATGTAGAAGAGACATGGAGAAGAGGGGACACATGTTGATGTAGAAGAGACATGGAGAAGAGGGGACACAAGTTGATGTAGAAGAGACATGAAGAAGAGGGGACACGTGTTGATGTAGAAGAGACATGAAGAAGAGGGGACACATGTTGATGTAGGAGAGACATGGAGAAGAGGGGACACATGTTGATGTAGAAGAGACATGAAGAAGAGGGGACACATGTTGATGTAGAAGAGACATGAAGAAGAGGGGAGACATGTTGATGTAGAAGAGACATGAAGAAGAGGGGACACATGTTGATGTAGAAGAGACGTGAAGAAGAGGGGAGACATGTTGATGTCGAAGAGACGTGAAGAAGAGGGGACACATGTTGATGTAGAAGAGACATGAAGAAGAGGGGACACATGTTGATGTAGAAGAGACGTGAAGAAGAGGGGACACATGTTGATGTAGAAGAGACGTGAAGAAGAGGGGACACATGTTGATGTAGAAGAGACATGAAGAAGTGGATTTTGCACAACAGGTGACCTCTAAATTCAAATCAAACAGTCCTCAGGTTGAATGGTCGAATGGTTTAACAGATTGATTTCTAGTATGAAGTCAAAGTGGTGGCATGCTCATGGTTTTATCGCAAATGCTGGTCTTGGATTCACTCTGTGAGTCTTCTAAATGTACCCCAAGTGGACGGAAAGCATTTCGAAACCATCCTACGAGGGTATCCTTGTGTTTGCTGCCAAGAAAGACCATATATAATCAGTGTTTTAATGTTGCGTTGTCAATGAGAGTTTCGAAAGGACGTGATGTAGGCTATTTGACTTGTGTACTTGTATTTGCATCAGTTACATATTTATTCAGAAATATATGTAAGAGAATCGGTGCCATTGTTATCGTCATTGTCAGCAGACTTTCGATTGGGTTTGTGCCAAAAAGGAAAATCTGGGAATGCCCTTATGAACGTTAACGTAAATGACCTGGAGATGATATCTGCTATATTCAAATTCAGTTATTCAGTTACGTGATGTGTAGACCCAAGGGATCCTTAAAAGAAAACTCAAATCGAAAGCCGTCTTCAGGTTGACCCGTTTCACAAATTGATTTAAGCGTAAAGTCGAGGTGAGAACCAAAGGGTTGGGGCATCCTCATCGGTTCATGGCAGATGTTGCTTTTAGCGTGACAAGTATAAGCCTTCAAACAGTATCTTAAGCGGACCTTAAGTATTTCCAAACCATCGTATGAGGTTACTCTTGTGTTTGCGGCCAAGAAAGACCCGTTTCTCATCGGTGTTTTTAGTGCGAGTCGTTGGTGTGAGCCAAGGAAGAACGGAGTCTTGTTGGCAATCGTTGCAAACTCTTGTTAAGTCTGAGGTCCCTGGAATCATGCACATGAGTGTTGTAGGTATTGTAGCGCAATTCGACTTGTGTACCTATTTGCATCATTTGCATATTTATTCAGAAATATATGTAAGAGAATCAGTGCCATTGTTATCGTCATGGTAAGCAGACTTTAAATTGAGTTAGTGCCCATGTGTGGTTGATGTCGGCTTGGAAAATCTTGGAAGTACTGTTTTGAATGTTAGCGTACATTTCCCCAAATTAATATCTGAGATATTGTCCTTTAATGTGCAAGCCACATACATTAAGTAAACTGTTCTCCTATTGAAAGCATAAGTCTTTCCTCACATTCCTGTAAACCACGAGTTTAAGTGAAAAATGGTAAAAGTACAAGGACTTTAGAGAACTTGTCTTTAGGTCCATCCAATCAACCAAACGTCCGAAAAGGTTTAGCTATAAAAGAAACTAGCTACTTGTGTTTGGGAAAAAGAACCAGTGGTTTCTCAGCATGCTATTTTCAGGACAATTATTTCAATCAGCAACAGCATTATTTCTCAGAGGAAAACGTGACAACTTATACCCTAACTCTAGTAACGTCTTTTATGGTCCATATTTGCCAAATCCACCCATCTGATAATTCCATCCATCCATCCATCCATCTTCTCCCGCTTATCCGTGGTCGGGTCGCGGGGGTAGCAGTTCCAGCAGAGAGCCCCAAACTTTCTTCTCCCTGGCGACATCAACCAGCTCTGACTGGGGGGTCAGTCCCTCCCGGAGGACCGAACTTCTCACCTTATCTCTAAGGGAGACGCCCTCATCTGATTTAAATCACTGTAAAGAATGACCCAGGTGGAGAAGACACTGGTACACAGGGTTGTGTTGTGCTGATTCAGAACCCACGCTGTTCTGACAAAACGCATAATTGTTAATGTACATTTAATGATATGCTTTAATGGAAAAGTGCTGTGCATGCCCGAAACCCTTTATCTGTGCTTTGATGGTTTTCATACTGTGCTAATCTGTTTTAATGAAGCTACGTATGACTGAAGACGTCATGTCATTAAAAGGGACATTTGAGTGTCCTCCAGAAAGCTGAGGTCAGTGATATATTATTTGTCACTTTGTCACTTGTTTATTTCTACACATTTGATCAGGACGGAAGTTTCATTGGGAAGCATGTGAAGGATCACTTCCTCCAATGATGCTGGGTTTCCAAACCTACTTACGCATCGGACGAAACAGGATCTTAAAAATAAACGGTGAACTGCTCGAGACCGAGCGTAACGTTGCTTCTATTCCTGCAGCAGTTTGCATGTTATTCTCAATGTTTGCCTTCTTTATTGATGTTGGTAAATGGCTGTCAATGTCTTGTTGAATCTTGTGTAAATATTGCTGAGAGAGGGACACACTCGCTTTGTACAGCGTGCTTCGTTTGCCGATATGTCGGTTTTTCATCGTTGCCACGAGACACGATGATCTGGTGACACTTGGCTTAAGGCATACAGATATTCACATCACCGACTATAACGTGTTCATCGTGTGTGAAACTGGATGTGTGAAATTGTGCCATCGTTTGTTTGGTTTATCCTATCTTTGATTTAGGAGCTACGTCTTACTTTATAAATACATTTGACATTGTAGGACACACTTATTGTATACATGTGTTCAGCAGGATGTAAAGGTAAGGCGTGAAATTATGTTCTGTCTCGTCTCAGATATATTTATTTTAAGTAATTTGTTCTCCTTGATATTTTGTGTTGCATGTATAAAATTGAAGTTTTTTTATTCTCAGTAATTATGTTTCCCCGTACTACATGTAAGGAAATCCCTCTCAAGCAAAACAACAACATGCCTAAATGTGCGAGACAGAAACGTTTCCTTATAGCTGCTTAAATGAAACATTATGATCCACAGCTGTAAGCCTTAAGGAAAGCGTTAAAACATACCATGTTACTCAGTCTCAGTGTATCGTAAGATGTTTGCTTATTGAGTGATTCCGTCTTGAACATGGACGGATATGACGTTGAGTATCATGTCTTTAATCTGTGCATCTGTATAAAGACACCATGAATGTCATGAAGTAGAAGATTGATAAAGGCTATCTTTGTACGCATTCACTGTGTGAGTGTACCTCTTTCAAACTGCATTGTGGTAAGGATATCGTCACGGTATTTATCGGCCTTTTCACGTGTATCTTTCGCATGTGCATGTTTACGTTATTCCCCCACGTGAACAGGGGCACTTGATGAAATGATAGCGGAAAGGTAGTTGTGAAAAGCTTTACTCCTGTATTAAAACCAAGAGAAGTATGCACGTATATTCACACTATTGTCCTCAACACTTTAGTTTCATGTCTAGAAGATCGATACGTCGCCTTTTATTTCCGACTAAATCAGTACAAGACAGACGTTCAAACTTCAGAATATTTAAGTTAAGGCGAGACACTAAAGGTGAATAGGGTAATTGTTTTAACTTAAAGATATCAGCAAGACATTTCTCCAGTTAATTACTGACATTAAGACGATTGGTTTTGTATTACAAGTTTTCTGAAATAGCATGTTTACATATGCAAATGAGCCATTATCTAATTTTAAAAAATGTGCCTCCAACATCTTCTTTCAAAAAGACTCCTGAAAGATGTCTCTGTTGTATGAACCTTTCTTCGATGCATGCTGGGATAATAAACGTAAGCCCAGAGGCAGATCTTCATCAGATCACCAAACACGAGTGCAACTAATCAAACCCCTGCAGCATGAACACCGTTAAACCGCCTCCTGAGAGGGTCGTATTTCCCCTGAGTGTAATGCTGAGCTAAGTGCTGATATCTGCCTCCTCTTCATGCTAAGCTGCTCGTACACTAAACCTATTCATGTATGAACACGTGAAATGACACAGACGTGACCTAAAAGTGCCACAACAGCTGAAAAACATCAAAGCAGATGCACGGACCTTAACCACAAGGGTCTGAGGACTGTGCCACAATAACGTATATTCCTCCAGTCTGAGGGAGTTACAAAGCCCATGTGTTCTATGCAGAGAACACACCATGTGTTACAGCCATGCATCACAACACAGAGCTTGAGGTGTGTTGTATTGGCAGCTATGGCTGAGGCGAGGTACTGCAGTCGCCTTCAATTGGATCGTGTTTGGTTCGATACCAGCCCTCGCATTATCCTTGAGCAAGAATCGTTACACTAAGTGTGTGTGTGTGTGTGTGTGTGTGTGTGTGTGTGTGTGTGTGTGTGTGTGTGTGTGTGTGTGTGTGTGTGTGTGTGTGTGTGTGTGTGTGTGTGTGTGTGTGTGTGTGTGTGTGTGTGTGTGTGTGTGTGTGTGTGTGTGTGTGTGTGTGTGTGTGTGTGTGTGTGTGTGTGTGTGTGTGTGTGTGTGTGTGTGTGTGTGTGTGTGTGTGTGTGTGTGTGTGTGTGTGTGTGTGTGTGTGTGTGTGTGTGTGTGTGTGTGTGTGTGTGTGTGTGTGTGTGCTGCAGCAGCCAGTTAACGTGTGAACATATCCGCCCTGGGTGAGCCATTGTGCAGGACTTGGTCCCATGCCAGCCTAGCAGTGGAGCGAGGGGGGTGTGTGTTCGTGTTCATGCTCCGTGGCAGCCACTGTATGACTGATTGTGTTGATGCACTATAACTTTGACTGGGTAAAGATATAACTGTAAATGTACCTTTTGTTTAATAGAGAGAAAAAAAAAGATTATAAAGACAGCATGCAACATTTTGGCACGTTTTTTTACTCCGATCGCTGCTTACTCTGTGTTCGACCGAGCCACCCGGACCCACGATGTGTTCTGACCCGCACCTCTGAGTCAAATCCAAACCACAGGTAGGTAGGTAGTCCACCTCGAACACTTGACAAACAAGTCAACTGGGCCATGGATGTAGATGAAAAGTGATGTTGTTGGTGCATTGGAACAAAATATAAATAGTCCTACAAATATCTTTATTTTATTTCCTTCTTATTTGTGTCTAAGCTCACGGGACCCAGAGTAGAGGGCTTAAAGAGCCGCGGGTGGCCGACCCAAAGACGAAAGACGGCACTTTACGAACACTTTAAATTCAATCCAGCGTCACAAAAAGAGAGATACGTAAAGCCTCGGTGTGAAGGAAGAGAAGAAGCTCTGAGAAGCTCTCAACAGATCCACCCTGACAGATTGATTCAGTCACACCTCTCCCGTCTGATCCCTGGCTTCCCTCCGTCTGTGTGTCACATCCATGACGGAGGCGACCGTTCACAAACAACCAAAGAAGAAGAAGAAGAGATTTCAAACGTGACACACCTTGCCACTTGTTGCAGAAAGTACATGTTTTTATATGAAATTAACAAAGACCGTACAATTTTGGAGTTGTAAACGCCTTTACTCTTGGCTTCCGAACGGCACTTTGTTATGGGTTCATTCCAATCTCTCAGTATCCTGGCCAGAAGCTGTTCCCTGTAGCGCTGCTGGTTCACTCAGCACATTGTAGCTTACAGAACTGATGATCCAATCCAACACTGTATAGCTGCTGGCTAACTGTGTGAGTGTGGCTTCCACATGATCAAATATCCAGTCTGAGGCTCCGTTCAGCCAAGAAAAAATACTTTAAATTAAGTGTTTTCCATGTTCACCTTTAAGTTTTGAAACTGCATTTAAGGTTTATTAAAAATGTAAACAAATTAAACACTTTTATGCAATCTTGATGATGTGTGTTGCATCGTTACAAGAGGAAAGTAGGACTAAGGAACCTAGAAATGTTCTGGGTCTTGAAGTCTGAGTAAAACTCCTCCTATAACGTTTCTAATTGAAGCGATCAAACTGTTGAATTGAGGACACGACCTACTTGGAGCTAGTGTGCTTGCAAGGCAAGTTTATTTATATAGCACTCAACGCAAGGCAATTCAAAGTGCTTTACAAAAAATGAAAGACATTAAGCATTAAAAAAGAAAAGCTAATGAAATAAACATTAAAAGAAAAAGTACAAGGATAAAAGTTACAGTGCAGTCTAAGATGTGAATAGTTCAACTAAAAGCAGCGACAAAAAGAAAAGTCTTCTTGCTGGATTTGAAAGTAGTCAGAGTCGCAGCGGACCTGCAGGTTTCTGGGAGTTTGTTCCAGATGTTTGCAGCATAATAACTGAACGCTGCTTCTCCATGTTTAGTTCTGACTCTGGGGACAGGAAGCTGACCCGTCCCTGAAGACCTGAGAGATCTGGATGGTTCATAGTTTAGCAGATCAGAACCAGCAGCAGTATTTAGAAATCTATTCTTTGACACACAGGAAGCCAGTGTGAAGACTTCAGAGCAGGAGGATGTGACTTTGCAGAGTGTGTGAGTCGCAGCTCAGTGGACTACCTAATGGGTCAAATGTTTTCTGTATCGTCCAACCATCTTTGTTTAAAGTATTATTGGCTGATACAGGAACTGCTGTAAGCCTCCGTTTCCATCCACACAGCAACCAGCACGAAGCCAAACGCTCCGTCATCCCCCCAACACAGATTTCGGGCCACACACGCTTTCTCGCTCCCAATTAGCGGCGTGTCCGCCTCAAGTCGCTCTGTCACTTCGGATCAACTCGGCTCGTCTTCTGAGAGATGACTGAACATCCAGTCGGCCACCTCCAGGCTGAGCGACCCCGGCGATGTGGAGAGGACATCGGAGACGAGGAGGAGGGAGAGAAAATAAAGAAGCAGAACGCTTTTATATCGTGTTTCTTCATTAGTTTGAATGTGGTGTCTTTTTGGATTCCTCCATTTTTGTTTTGCTGTATTCACGTCATGTGGGAGTTACCGCATCAGTAACCGCGGAAACCCCCGTTTATAGTTGCTTTAACGAATCTCACCCCAAATGTCAACAAGTTTTAAATACAGAGGCAAGCACACACGGGTACACATCGTTTGTATTCTTCGTTGGAAAGAACATTAACTTCACTTGGAGACCTGAACAGAATGGATGGTATGTCATCTCTTTATGTCTGACTGCTCCCAAACACACTGAGCTACACCCTATCGAGGTAGTTCAATGTTCCCGCCCCTTCACAGGTTAGCAACATGTTAAGAGAGAGAGCTGTTTCCTCATTCCTCATTGAGCGAGCAGAAGCAGAAGGAGGGGAGATTCGTTGTCTGTCAGAGAAAGTGGATATGTTACCTTCTGTCTGCAGTCCGTGACTCTCACTGAGAGGTGAGATGGCGCAGAGAGGAGTTCAGCTGGACCGGGAAACATGACATGTCACTTGTTAGTCACTTTTATCCAAAGCGACTTACATTCTCATCACTGTGGGCCCCACAGGAGCACTTTGGGGTGAAGGGTCTCAGGGACAGAACGTCCTGCTGACTGCAGTGGGGTTTGAACCTGTGCTCCCCTGATCCGAACACCAAGGCTCTATCCACTGCGCCACACGCCTCCAAACCTTCTCTTGTTCCATCTGTCTGGATCTACTAAAGGATCCGGTGACTACTTCCTGTGGACACAGCTACTGCATGGACTGTATTAAAACCCACTGGGACGGAGAGGATGAGAAGGAAGTCCACAGCTGCCCTCAGTGTAGGCAGAGCTTCTCACCGAGGCCTGTCCTGCTGAAGAACACCATGCTAGCAGCTTTAGTGGAGAAGCTGAAGAAGACTGGACTCCAAGCTGCTCCGGCTGATCTCTGCTATGCTGGAGCTGGAGACGTGGCCTGTGATGTCTGCACTGGGAGGAAACGGAGAGGAGAGGACTGAGAGGCAGAAAGAGATCAAGGGGAGATGACAAAACATCCAGCAGAGAATCCACAGCAGCAGGGAAGTTCTGAATTGATCAGCAGTGTATCTGTTATCTCTGCTCTGTGGACGAATACAAAGGCCACGACACGGTGTCAGCTGCAGCAGAGAGGACTGAGAGGCACAGAGAGCTGGAGGGGAGTCGACTGAACATCCAGCAGAGGATCCAGGACGGAGAGAAGGAGGTGAAGCGGCTTCAGCAGGAGGTGGAGGCCGTCAATGGCTCCGCTGATAAAGCAGTGGAGGACAGTGAGAAGACGTTCACTGAGCTGATCCGTCTCGTGGAGAAGAGAAGCTCTGACGTGAAGCAGCAGCTCAGATCCCAGCAGATAACCAGCGTTGTAGGGTTTAGGGTTCGAGGTAACACAACCATTGTTGGGGTATTTTAAACTTGCGAGGACATTAAGACTTCTTGTTCTTCTGTCATACTTGCTGATTATACATACTGTGTTTGTGCATCGCTGGGGACACTCGGCTCCTTCAGAAGTCATCATTTATCCTTTCTGATGTGTCCTCTACCTGTCACTTGGATGTGTCTGGGAGAGCTCTGAGGGGGGGTGTGTGTGTGTGTGTGTGCGCGTGCGTGGCCTAGCATTACTATTCTTGTGGGGACTGGGGACCTACATCTGTTTACACAGGCACGTGTTGGAGGTCATTCATTTTAGGGTGAAGACTTGGTTAAGGTTAGGATAAGTCTCCAGGAAATGCATGTAAGTCAATGTAATGTCCCCTGAAGTGAAGTGTGTGTGTGTGTGTGTGTGTGTGTGTGTGTGTGTGTGTGTGTGTGTGTGTGTGTGTGTGTGTGTGTGTGTGTGTGTGTGTGTGTGTGTGTGTGTGTGGTGTGTGTGTGTGTGTGTGTGTGTGTGTGTGTGTGTGTGTGTGTGTGGTGTGTGTGTGTGTGTGTGTGTGTGTGTGTGTGTGTGTGTGTGTGTGTGTGTGTGTGTGTGTGTGTGTGTGTGTGTGTGTGTGTTGTTCCCTCCGTCTCTCTTTTCTCTTCTTCCCCTTTCTTCACTCCAGGTAATCAACAGCTGATCAGTGCCTGCTTGTCACCTCAGACTGACTGCTGATTGGATCCCCTCACCCTTAGCAGTAATAAAGGAAGCAATCCAAGAAGCCTTGTATCTCTCTGACCTGCTACTGACTCCAAAGCATCTCTGATGTTGTTAGATTTGGTGATTCTTCTGTGAATCTTCATTACAGTGTATGTGTATTGTTAAATGTGTGTGTGGTGGGAGGTTGAGGATATGGGTACATTTGGGGTACCCTCAACATTTCGTGGGTAAAACTCTGTTAGACACACTAGGTTATTAGGTTGGTGCCACCCCTCTCTCCTTCGCCCCCTCAATTAAAGAATGTGTTGGAATTTGTTGTTAATTAAGAATAAATAAATACACTTTACTCTGACTCCCTCAATGTATTGGTTGTTGTGTTCCTATCTCCATTTTCACATACTTCCGGGACTCCTCCCCATCGCTTTAGCCGACAACCTTAGCGCTTTCACTGTAAGAAAGCGCTATACTAGTACACAGAAAAAAGGGGAAAGTGGGGTTGTTCAAATTGCTGTTATATATATGCAGTTAATATATGAGACAGAATGTATTCATGTTTCTCATCGAAACATCAATCAATCATGTAGAACTATTTTAATCTCGAGGGGTTTAAATTCTATAAGTCTCAATCATGTTAAGAAATAAGCAAAAAGGTTATGTTTATCTCTGTAACTCCGCCCACTGAGCTCATACGTCATTACTCAGCTTCTTATTATTGACAAATATTGTATTCATTACATTGCATTTAGCTGACGCTGTTATCCAAAGCGACTTACAATAAGTCACAAAACAAAATGGTCGGACTCAAAACCCTACTTTTAATAGTATCGTAATTTAACTTCAATAATATGGCACTTTAATGGACAAGATGAAAAGCAGAACAAATTGCAAAAAATCTTTATTTGAACATCTTTTTTAAACAACGCGGGGGGGAGGGGTCCACCATATTTTCTTCCCGCATCGGAGGAGTAAGCTGGTTCTGTTCCGAGAAGATCTCTACAAGGTACAAGTTATTTAATGTCATCAAATGTTCGTCACAATTACAGGTTATCACAAGACGCATTGTTTGCAAAAAGCTGAGTTCACATTTGCAGTTACAACGAGCAACGTAAATACAGCTGTCAATTTGAAACATTGTCATTCACTCGCTGGTGTGAGCTAGAGTCAGGCCGGCCCAGACCAATGTGCTGCCCGAGGCAAGATTTCAGCGGGCGCTAAATAGTTTTGTATAACTCTAATGATCATATAGAGGTGTGCCTTTACCTCACTGAGCTGAGGCTATCAGAGCCGCTCAGTCTTCCAGGAGAGAGCTCTCTAAAGCTCTCCCCCTGCGGCCGCTTACACAGTCAATTCCAATCTTAATAAAAGCACACAGAAGCTGTATACGTTTTTTGGGAGTTTGATTTATTTTAAATGAACACAAATACAAAATTAAAACCTATAATTGCACACTAAAACCATTATTTTAAAAAAAGAACAATTTCACATAAACCCCTGGTTTTTACTGGAGCTGGGGCAGTTCAACTTGATTTGTTGGGGGGGGGGTGTGCCATAGTTTATGGGAGCTGTACGCAATATAGGCTTACTTCTGTTAGTATAAGATAATAAGATGTACTTTGTTGATCCGAAATCGGGAAATGTTGTTATGAAATAAAAATCCAAACATATTTTTTTAATTTCTAACTTTTGTTTTTTGTTTTGGCACCCTCGTTGATGCGCCCTTAGCATTCGCCTATACTGCCTATGCCGAGGGCCGGGCTGAAGTCGAATAGTCCATTTAGCTTAGGAACCTTTCTAAAGGAGTGAAATGACCCGGAAGTCCCTCAGTGGCAGCCATGATAAGTGCCGTTCAAATTCTCTAGAATGATGAGAATGATAGGAAAGGAGGTTTCAAACTTCCTTTATAACCTCCTTTAGCTTAGGAACCACTGGACCTCCCTAACCGACAGGAGAAGCGAAAATGCTGCCCCACAATGCCTTGCAGCCGCAGCATGTGCCGTCACTCAACAGTCGGCTGTTCACGGAAACAACCGATTATGACCGAGAAATGATATCATGAAAGTTACGGTACTTATTAAGCATTTTAAAACATAGGTGGTAAGTTGCCAAAGTGCTTTGTTCTGAACGTTCATCAGTATTATAATCAAAAAGAGAAATATGAACGTTAGTTTTTACTGAAATTATCAAATAAAGTCAATATTTCAGTCTTTACTGAGCTGTGTGGGGTTTGTTCAACTTTTAAAAGATGTTTGAATGGTGCAACAAGTCCTCCAACTCATACGACCAAATGGGTCGATTGTTTCAGAACCTTATTACGACCAAATATGTCGTTTGTTCAAGCGCTTAATACGACCTATAATTACGTTTTAAAATTGTCGGCCTCTAGTGCTCCCGTTCAATGCAAACGTTACAGAGGGTTGTTTATTCACAAATAACCCTCTCTGTAAAATCCTAAATTGTAGGATAGTTTGGCCATTAAAACGCTTTATGATTAGATTTCTAGCGAGAAGTATATATTGTACTTTTAGAATCCACGTCCAGTCGATATGTAGGATCTATAGTTTGATAGATATTACGAAGATGATTTGAGGTTTCGTCAGGAGAACGTGTATATGCGGCAAGCTTCCATGTCAAGTTACGGGTTGAAAACAGTATTTCCGGTCTTCATAATAAAACCAATGATCAAATGATTTAACAGTGATATCTGCACTACTCATCCACTAAAAAACATCAGTTTATCCTAGTTAATTATACGACATTAATTGGTTTAAATTCTGTTCAATGCTTTTGTGTTTTTCCCATAGGTTTTTCTCTTTCGATTCTGAGAGACACATTTCTGTTTTCAGAGGTTTTGATAGGCTAAAATCACGCCGCAATGCACGTCGGGATATGGTGTTTATGTGATATGAAATCGGAAAACATTCAAAAAATAATAATAATACCTTATTCCGAGTGCTCTCGCTTTTCTCTTTGAAATTCATCACATAACGGCATTGTAATACACGGTTCGGCTGCATTAAATATTACAGATCTGCCGTAGATATGTATTTATAGAGCCCTGATCAGAAGACCTTTTGACAAACTGGAAGAGATGCCGCCAACACTGAATACGTGACGTGGACCATACATATATCAACAATTAAAACATCTTCCATTTCTTTTCACACAATACGTCTCCTTGCAGTATCAACACTAATTCGGCTGACTTTTATATTTGATCCAATTAGTGGATAGTCTGTATTTACACCATAACGGTGCACAGAAAGGGACTTTGTTGTAGTTTTTAAAGATATTACTGATTTTCTGAACTACCTTTCCAACTCCTCATGCAGTTGACTGTTACAGGTCTATACAGGTTCATGGTACAATGCATAAGCTTCACGTCGAGAGACTGAAACTGTATTTTCCTTTAACGTTCTGTTTTAAACTCACAATAAAGTTTATAGTCATATTATGTACGATATTATTATGTTGTATTAACTAGACCACTGGTCTAAACCGCACCTCCTAGTGGTTAAAGCACGTTATTGAATTTAGTTGTAGAATAAGTTATATTTATTTAGTTATTGATGAAAACATTTAAATATTAAGAGTAGCCTAAATACAAAATAGGGGTCAATGATAGAAATATAGAATGGAAAATATCAAGAAGATACTGTAGTGATCTCTACAATAAAACAGTTTAGTGCAGGACGTCCAAAGATATTAACAGGAGGATGTGCAAAACAGACAAACTGATAAGGCTGAATTTTACTCAGGTGTAACTAAAGTCTGATTTAAGGGTTGTTTATATTTCACATCATTAATCAGAATCTGCAAAGTAACAAAAATAAATGTAGTAGAGTAAAAATACCAGGTTAACCTCTGAATTGTAGTGGAGTAGAACAAAGTAATACATGCTGCTGTAACAAAAACATTTCCCAACTTGGGATCAATAAAGTATATCTTATCTTATCTTAAGATGATCGATGGCTACTGCCATATTTGCAAAATTTGCCCCTGAACCTTGACAAGTGCATGTTTCCGGCTTATCAATGAACAACAGGAGGGGTAGACATAAAACCATCTGTTAAATAAAGCTCTTCTGACCTTAGGTTATTTCACCATTTATTAATTATATATTTTACAATTGATAACACCACTGTGTTTCGTATCCCCTAAACCTCCAGGGTGTACACGTTTAATACTGCCAACTTCTAATTGTGGGAAATACGAAAACGTCTTATAAAGAGACGTGCCATATATTGCGAAACACACAATAGGCAGCATGTGTAGTTCTGGGGGGGGTGGGGGGGGCTGGGGGGGGGTGGGGGGGAGCTGGGGGCTGGACTCGTCCAATTCCAGTTTTGGAAAGTCTGCCGTGGTTCCATTCCATTTCAAAGAGCTGTTTGACAGCGTAACCTTGTCGCACTGCCACTCCAATATCCAATCACAGGGCTTGATGACTAATCACGGGGTTTGTAAAGCAAGGCGGATGTTGTAGTCCCAAACGATAGCTGGGGATTCTGGGTAGTGTAGTGTCTTCGGAAACTGTAGTGTCTAAACTCCTAAAAAACTATTTGTTTCTCTGACTCGAAGGTTAAAAACACAAAAGCATTGTACACCATTTAAACCAATCAATATTGTGTAATTAACAAGGATAAACTGATGTTTTTTAGTGGATGAGTAATGCAGATATCACCGTGTAATCATTTGACAGTGAGGGGAATATATCCGGTTTTATTATGAAAACTTCGAGACCGGAAATACTGTTTTCACCCACGCTAACTTTACATGGAAGCTGCCGCATATACACGTTATCCTGGCGAGACCTCAAATCATCTTCGTAATATCTATCAAACTGTAGATCCTACACTTCCACTGGACGTGGATTCTAAAAGTACAATATACACTTCTCGCTAGAAATCTAATCAAAAAGCATTTTAATGGCCAAACTGTTCTACAATTTAGGATTTTCCAGAGAGGGTTATTTGTAAATAAACGGGAGCATGTTGTTTCTTACACGACCACTAGAGGTGCTACACTTTAAAACGTGGCTATGGGTCGTATTAAGCTGCTGAACAATCGACCTATTTGGTCGTTTTTTGTAGGAGGACAGGCTTGAATGGTGATATACACAGTGATAGATGTTAAGGACTAACGTTTATAATAAATACATCTGTGTTGATTTTAAGATCTTTAGTTCATACAATCATACGTATTGGGATCATTGGTATTAATGTGGACCGGAGGGAGAGGGTGACGAGCATAAGTTTCACTTTCCTTTTTTATTTCAATTCCAACTTTGGTCCTGAAGAATATGTTTCTCTGTTGTCCACGTTCATAAAGCAAAGCAGCAGCATCAGAGCCCGGTGCAGAGTCTCTAGATGAGTTTACATTAGTCCCTCGTTCTTATTAAACATCCATGTTGTAGTCCGCTGTATAGAAAACTGTGGTTTCCATGGTTACCCCACAGCAGCAGACGCACACAATGACGTCCGCTGGCGCATCATAAACACGTGGGATAGTGAAAGTGCATTCGGATTCTCTAAAGTACCGCAGTCTCTTCTCCTAAGTCCTTTTGAATTCTCCTATCCACTATCCCTTAACCCCGTGACGTTTCACTCAGAGGTCAAGGAATAGACGATAGGGTTAGAACTTAGGAGCTGATTTTTAAACTATCCGACTGCAGCCCCGGTGTTGTGTCACATTATGCCTCCCCGTCATGAAATGCCCCCCTTGTCACGGGAACGCGCATTTCTAAATGACTCGTTTACACCATAGGTTTACACCTTAAAAAGATGTTTAAAACGAAAAGTAAACGTTCAGGGTTTTTATTAATGGTACTTTTCAGATCGAGTTGTTTAGTGGTAGCTCATAGTCTTGATTCTTCTGGTTTCACTTTCGCTCCGTATTTGAGATGTCGAAATTCATTCGTCACTTCCTTTTCAGTTTTTGGTTTTTTTAATCTTTTTTTTATCATTATTGTTACGTCCTGTCTGTATAAACGTGCTTTAAAATGTATTGTTTAATTTTACATAGTTGTCATCTAATAATCAAAATATATGTTTACAAATGTTACACAGTCTTTGTCAGCATATTATTATATATACGCTATGCGTACACAATAAAAGTATGACATTCATGAAACTTGCTCCATGTATTGGTGCCAGTCCTAGAACCATACTCTGACAAATGCTTGACGGTGGGATTCATAGAAACATCTTTTGGGGTGGGGGCATTTTATGACAGGCCAAACAATAGTTGTATTGGTTGAAATGACAGTGGGTTAATGATGGTCCCTTCGGGGCATTGTGTGCATCCAGGGCACAAGTACGGTTGATCCACTGGAGGCCTTTGAACACATTGGTGGTGGTACCACCGCTGACAAATGTCACAGCAAATCTGAGAAAACAATAAATACTTGTTATGCAAGGTATGCATTATGGGATTTGTTTATGATAATAGAATATCTCGAATGTATTTCCCACTAACATTCTAACCATTCCTTCAATTATCGAAATCTTTCAAGAACATAAATGTTGTGTTATGAGAAAGAAATACATTTTCAACACAAACGTATGGAAAAACAAGCAAAACATTCATCCTTTATCAGTTAATGCTGGAGATGCCAAATATAGTAAATGGTAAATGGACTGTACGTACCGGGTTGGGAGGGTTACTTTGTAAATGTAATCAGTTACTGATTACTGATTACATGGCTCTGAAAGTAATCCGAATACAGTTACAGTTACGTGCCTTAAAAAAGTAATCAGTAATCAGATTACTTTTAGATTACTTTTGGATTACTTTCTTTTTCCTGGGTATGTTTTGGTGAACAGGAGACACAACAAGCAAAAGGAAACTGAACGTGTTTTTACTGTTTTAATGGCGTATCAAGAGCACCCTGAAACATCACATCTGAAACGATGTAACAACATAATACACGTTTTGGGGATGCAGCTTGTGAGGAGTGAGGGACACGGCTTAGAACGGGCGTGTCGCCTTCTGTCCTGCCAGTGTTGGGAGGACATGAATTCAAATGTCGAACTCGGACTTAATTTTAAGGACATTTCGGCCAGGGGTTTAGAGCTATATTTGTTTAAGCACCGGATTGACAAAACAGGAGAGTGTGTGCACCAGTCTGGCTTGATCTATGACTTCATGTCCGTGACTCTCACAGTATCTGCTGCCCACAGCTGCTTTATAGAAGGAACACCTCCTTCACTTCATGACCTCTCTGCAGCACCAGGAGGCAGCGGGAGGGTTAACTCCGCCTCTGAGAAGACCAGCGCGCCGCGCAGTGCCTTTCACGCACCGCCTTCACTGAGTGTACCTTAAAAATAATCATTAGTAAGGCTAAAGAGCGACCGCAGGCTGATGTGTTTTAACCACAAACACCTATACACACACACACGCGATTTAAACGCAGACTTGTGTTCCTCCATGTTTCGTTGTTATTGTTTCACTGAGCGAGCGGACCCGCGATTTTTTTTTCAAACGCTTTTGTGGTCCATCTGCGGCGGCTCTGATGGTTCGAATCGGCTGTACCTTTAGTAATGAACATTACATGTTGAGAGGAAATCTTTCCACCAATAATTCCAATAAGTAATCCGAAATGTATTCACTTCAGGTTTCCGAAAGTAACTGTTGACTGCAGGAGAAAAAAGAAGGAATTCCACCATATGTGTGGAGAAATGGAAGGCATGGAGAAATTCAAGTTTCTTGAAGTCAATATGTCAAAACATTTTACAAGGATCTCCAACACATCACACCGGGTTAAAAAGGCCCAGCAAAGACTCTACTTCCCCGAGGAACTAAAACAAGCCAGGCTCCCAGAGAAACTTTGTGAAGAAACAAGGGGATGAGTGGTAACTTGCTCACTCTGAACTTTACCTCCACACTACATTACATTACTGTTAAGAGCTAGATATTGAACTCTATTGGAGCTGTTTGCACTACTCTCCAGCTGCCAGCTGTCATACATTTCATGCATTCCGTTTCAAAAGCTTCACATTCAGATACAGCATTCCCTGGTGGTCTAGTGGCTAGGATTCGGCGCTCTCACCGCCGCGGCCCGGGTTCGATTCCCGGTCAGGGAACACTCTTTACTTACTGAATTTCACGGCCGTTTCATTCAAAACAACTCCCGTATAAAACGATAGATTGTGCAGACATTGTGCTGACATTCCGTGTGGTTCCATGGTGTAATGGTTAGCACTTTGGACTCTGAATCCAGCGATCCGAGTTCAAATCTCGGTGGAACCTTGCTTTGATTAGGTACATGCTTACTCAACAGACTATCGTCAGTGCCTCAGACACAATGAACCTAAAAGCAAAACCACCTGAATTTTATTTTTTAAGGGCCTCTATTGCAAAAGGTAAAGAAGAACGATTGGATCTGGTATGCGCTGCCTTTGTCAAGGTTGAAAATTGAAACGGCCGACAATGAGTACAGTACATTTTTGCCAGCCTTGGAGTGCTAAACATCCAGCAGAGTGGCGCAGCGGAAGCGTGCTGGGCCCATAACCCAGAGGTCGATGGATCGAAACCATCCTCTGCTAATTGGAGCATACTGGTGCAGTTTGCAGTTGAAGGTGAAGTGGCAGAGAGATGAGTTAGTTTCGTGTGTGAGTCTCTGTGTAAAGATACAATTTCTTTGAATACAGTGTGGACATTTCATGTGGTTCCATGGTGTAATGGTTAGCACTCTGGACTTTGAATCCAGTGATCCGAGTTCAAATCTCGGTGGAACCTTTCTTTGAGTACGCTGAAAAAAGCCAGCTTCTCCATCTCATGAGGATCTTGTAGCAGGATCGTGGTTACAATATAGAAGATGGAGAGTGACTTGAGAATGAGTCTATCTAGTCAAGGGAATAATCTGAGTGGTGTTAGGACAACAACCTGGACCTTAAAACCTCTAAAACCAAGGAGTTGACTGCAGGAGAAAAAAGAAGGAATTCCACCATATGTGTGGAGAAATGGAAGGCATGGAGAAATTCAAGTTTCTTGAAGTCAATATGTCAAAACATTTTACAAGGATCTCCAACACATCACACCGGGTTAAAAAGGCCCAGCAAAGACTCTACTTCCCCGAGGAACTAAAACAAGCCAGGCTCCCAGAGAAACTTTGTGAAGAAACAAGGGGATGAGTGGTAACTTGCTCACTCTGAACTTTACCTCCACACTACATTACATTACTGTTAAGAGCTAGATATTGAACTCTATTGGAGCTGTTTGCACTACTCTCCAGCTGCCAGCTGTCATACATTTCATGCATTCCGTTTCAAAAGCTTCACATTCAGATACAGCATTCCCTGGTGGTCTAGTGGCTAGGATTCGGCGCTCTCACCGCCGCGGCCCGGGTTCGATTCCCGGTCAGGGAACACTCTTTACTTACTGAATTTCACGGCCGTTTCATTCAAAACAACTCCCGCATAAAACGATAGATTGTGCAGACATTGTGCTGACATTCCGTGTGGTTCCATGGTGTAATGGTTAGCACTTTGGACTCTGAATCCAGCGATCCGAGTTCAAATCTCGGTGGAACCTTGCTTTGATTAGGTACATGCTGAGTGAGCAAGTGGGAGACTGGCTTGTTTTAGTTCCTCGGGGAAGTAGAGTCTTTGCTGGGCCTTTTTAACCCGGTGTGATGTGCTGGAGATCCTTGTAAAATGTTTTGACATATTGACTTCAAGAAACTTGAATTTCTCCATGCCTTCCATTTCTCCACACATATGGTGGAATTCCTTCTTTTTTCTCCTGCAGTCAACTCCTTGGTTTTAGAGGTTTTAAGGTCCAGGTTGTTGTCCTAACACCACTCAGATTATTCCCTTGACTAGATAGACTCATTCTCAAGTCACTCTCCATCTTCTATATTGTAACCACGATCCTGCTACAAGATCCTCATGAGATGGAGAAGCTGGCTTTTTTCAGCGTACTCAAAGAAAGGTTCCACCGAGATTTGAACTCGGATCACTGGATTCAAAGTCCAGAGTGCTAACCATTACACCATGGAACCACATGAAATGTCCACACTGTATTCAAAGAAATTGTATCTTTACACAGAGACTCACACACGAAACTAACTCATCTCTCTGCCACTTCACCTTCAACTGCAAACTGCACCAGTATGCGCCAAGGTCATAGTTGGTTGAAACAAACAATATGCTTTGAAATGAGCAGAGAGGCAATTTTGTGCTCAACAGACCACACCTCTCCTACACCTGGCTGCGGCCCAAGATGTGTTGTTTTGGCTCCTCGAGTTACTCAAAGGGCTCTTCCCAAATCTTGACATGTTCCCCGGCCAGGGTCAGTAGACGAGTGAATGTTAAAGCTTTGCAAGACAACTGTTGTTTGATGATTACCTTCCGCATCAATACACAGGCTGAACAATTTAAGCTTGTATGCACACCTCCATAGCTCAGTTGGAAGATTGGAGGACTATAGGTTGTTAATTGCAGCAATGTTTGCATCGGCTACACTTTAGCACTTGTGATTACGGGTGCATCGTCCTATGTAAATATGGCCTTGTGAACAGGGTTAAAATGGAAAGAGAGAATCTGCTGATCCAAAGCATTTACAATTAGCAGAGGATGGTTTCGATCCATCGACCTCTGGGTTATGGGCCCAGCACGCTTCCGCTGCGCCACTCTGCTGGATGTTTAGCACTCCAAGGCTGGCAAAAATGTACTGTACTCATTGTCGGCCGTTTCAATTTTCAACCTTGACAAAGGCAGCGCATACCAGATCCAATCGTTCTTCTTTACCTTTTGCAATAGAGGCCCTTAAAAAATAAAATTCAAGGTGGTTTTGCTTTTAGGTTCATTGTGTCTGAGGCACTGACGATAGTCTGTTGAGTAAGCATGTACCTAATCAAAGCGAGGTTCCACCGAGATTTGAACTCGGATCGCTGGATTCAGAGTCCAAAGTGCTAACCATTACACCATGGAACCACACGGAATGTCAGCACAATGTCTGCACAATCTATCGTTTTATGCGGGAGTTGTTTTGAATGAAACGGCCGTGAAATTCAGTAAGTAAAGAGTGTTCCCTGACCGGGCAATCGAACCCGGGCCGCGGCGGTGAGAGCGCCGAATCCTAGCCACTAGACCACCAGGGAATGCTGTATCTGAATGTGAAGCTTTTGAAACAGAATGCATTAATGTATGACAGCTGGCAGCTGGAGAGTAGTGCAAACAGCTCCAATAGAGTTCAATATCTAGCTCTTAACAGTAATGTAATGTAGTGTGGAGGTAAAGTTCAGAGTGAGCAAGTTACCACTCATCCCCTTGTTTCTTCACAAAGTTTCTCTGGGAGCCTGGCTTGTTTTAGTTCCTCGGGGAAGTAGAGTCTTTGCTGGGCCTTTTTAACCCGGTGTGATGTGTTGGAGATCCTTGTAAAATGTTTTGACATATTGACTTCAAGAAACTTGAATTTCTCCATGCCTTCCATTTCTCCACACATATGGTGGAATTCCTTCTTTTTTCTCCTGCAGTCAACTCCTTGGTTTTAGAGGTTTTAAGGTCCAGGTTGTTGTCCTAACACCACTCAGATTATTCCCTTGACGAGATAGACTCATTCTCAAGTCACTCTCCATCTTCTATATTGTAACCACGATCCTGCTACAAGATCCTCATGAGATGGAGAAGCTGGCTTTTTTCAGCGTACTCAAAGAAAGGTTCCACCGAGATTTGAACTCGGATCACTGGATTCAAAGTCCAGAGTGCTAACCATTACACCATGGAACCACATGAAATGTCCACACTGTATTCAAAGAAATTGTATCTTTACACAGAGACTCACACACGAAACTAACTCATCTCTCTGCCACTTCACCTTCAACTGCAAACTGCACCAGTATGCGCCAAGGTCATAGTTGGTTGAAACAAACAATATGCTTTGAAATGAGCAGAGAGGCAATTTTGTGCTCAACAGACCACACCTCTCCTACACCTGGCTGCGGCCCAAGATGTGTTGTTTTGGCTCCTCGAGTTACTCAAAGGGCTCTTCCCAAATCTTGACATGTTCCCCGGCCAGGGTCAGTAGACGAGTGAATGTTAAAGCTTTGCAAGACAACTGTTGTTTGATGATTACCTTCCGCATCAATACACAGGCTGAATAATTTAAGCTTGTATGCACACCTCCATAGCTCAGTTGGAAGATTGGAGGACTATAGGTTGTTAATTGCAGCAATGTTTGCATCGGCTACACTTTAGCACTTGTGATTACGGGTGCATCGTCCTATGTAAATATGGCCTTGTGAACAGGGTTAAAATGGAAAGAGAGAATCTGCTGATCCAAAGCATTTACAATTAGCAGAGGATGGTTTCGATCCATCGACCTCTGGGTTATGGGCCCAGCACGCTTCCGCTGCGCCACTCTGCTGGATGTTTAGCACTCCAAGGCTGGCAAAAATGTACTGTACTCATTGTCGGCCGTTTCAATTTTCAACCTTGACAAAGGCAGCGCATACCAGATCCAATCGTTCTTCTTTACCTTTTGCAATAGAGGCCCTTAAAAAATAAAATTCAAGGTGGTTTTGCTTTTAGGTTCATTGTGTCTGAGGCACTGACGATAGTCTGTTGAGTAAGCATGTACCTAATCAAAGCAAGGTTCCACCGAGATTTGAACTCGGATCGCTGGATTCAGAGTCCAAAGTGCTAACCATTACACCATGGAACCACATGGAATGTCAGCACAATGTCTGCACAATCTATCGTTTTATACGGGAGTTGTTTTGAATGAAACGGCCGTGAAATTCAGTAAGTAAAGAGTGTTCCCTGACCGGGAATCGAACCCGGGCCGCGGCGGTGAGAGCACCGAATCCTAGCCACTAGACCACCAGGGAATGCTGTATCTGTATGTGAAGCTTTTGAAACGGAATGCATTAAATGTATGACAGCTGGCAGCTGGAGAGTAGTGCAAACAGCTCAAATAGAGTTCAATATCTAGCTCTTAACAGTAATGTAATGTAGTGTGGAGGTAAAGTTCAGAGTGAGCAAGTTACCACTCATCCCCTTGTTTCTTCACAAAGTTTCTCTGGGAGCCTGGCTTGTTTTAGTTCCTCGGGGAAGTAGAGTCTTTGCTGGGCCTTTTTAACCCGTTGTGATGTGTTGGAGATCCTTGTAAAATGTTTTGACATATTGACTTCAAGAAACTTGAATTTCTCCATGCCTTCCATTTCTCCACACATATGGTGGAATTCCTTCTTT
>CM070481.1:37205704-37230955 GCA_036324585.1 Champsocephalus esox
AAGACAACTGTTGTTTGATGATTACCTTCCGCATCAATACACAGGCTGAACAATTTAAGCTTGTATGCACACCTCCATAGCTCAGTTGGAAGATTGGAGGACTATAGGTTGTTAATTGCAGCAATGTTTGCATCGGCTACACTTTAGCACTTGTGATTACGGGTGCATCGTCCTATGTAAATATGGCCTTGTGAACAGGGTTAAAATGGAAAGAGAGAATCTGCTGATCCAAAGCATTTACAATTAGCAGAGGATGGTTTCGATCCATCGACCTCTGGGTTATGGGCCCAGCACGCTTCCGCTGCGCCACTCTGCTGGATGTTTAGCACTCCAAGGCTGGCAAAAATGTACTGTACTCATTGTCAGCCGTTTCAATTTTCAACCTTGACAAAGGCAGCGCATACCAGATCCAATCGTTCTTCTTTACCTTTTGCAATAGAGGCCCTTAAAAAATAAAATTCAAGGTGGTTTTGCTTTTAGGTTCATTGTGTCTGAGGCACTGACGATAGTCTGTTGAGTAAGCATGTACCTAATCAAAGCAAGGTTCCACTGAGATTTGAACTCGGATCGCTGGATTCAGAGTCCAAAGTGCTAACCATTACACCATGGAACCACATGGAATGTCAGCACAATGTCTGCACAATCTATCGTTTTATACGGGAGTTGTTTTGAATGAAACGGCCGTGAAATTCAGTAAGTAAAGAGTGTTCCCTGACCGGGAATCGAACCCGGGCCGCGGCGGTGAGAGCACCGAATCCTAGCCACTAGACCACCAGGGAATGCTGTATCTGTATGTGAAGCTTTTGAAACGGAATGCATTAAATGTATGACAGCTGGCAGCTGGAGAGTAGTGCAAACAGCTCAAATAGAGTTCAATATCTAGCTCTTAACAGTAATGTAATGTAGTGTGGAGGTAAAGTTCAGAGTGAGCAAGTTACCACTCATCCCCTTGTTTCTTCACAAAGTTTCTCAGGGAGCCTGGCTTGTTGTTACACCATGGAACCACATGAAATGTCCACACTGTATTCAAAGAAATTGTATCTTTACACAGAGACTCACACACGAAACTAACTCATCTCTCTGCCACTTCACCTTCAACTGCAAACTGCACCAGTATGCGCCAAGGTCATAGTTGGTTGAAACAAACAATATGCTTTGAAATGAGCAGAGAGAGGCCCTTAATAAATAAAATTCAAGGAGGTTTTGCTTTTAGGTTCATTGTGTCTGAGGCACTGACGATAGTCTGTTGAGTAAGCATGTACCTAATCAAAGCGAGCTTCCACCGAGATTTGAACTCGGATCGCTGGATTCAGAGTCCAAAGTGCTAACCATTACACCATGGAACCACATGAAATGTCCACACTGTATTCAAAGAAATTGTATCTTTACACAGAGACTCACACACGAAACTAACTCATCTCTCTGCCACTTCACCTTCAACTGCAAACTGCACCAGTATGCGCCAAGGTCATAGTTGGTTGAAACAAACAGAACGATATCCTTTGAAATGAGCAGATAGGCAATTTTGTGCTCAACAGACCACACCTCTCCTACACCTGGCTGCGGCCCAAGATGTGTTGTTTTGGCTCCTCGAGTTACTCAAAGGGCTCTTCCAAAATCTTGACATGTTCCCCGGCCAGGGTCAGTAGACGAGTGAATGTTAAAGCTTTGCAAGACAACTGTTGTTTGATGATTACCTTCCGCATCAATACACAGGCTGAAAAATGTAAGCTTGTATACACACCTCCATAGCTCAGTTGGAAGATTGGAGGACTATAGGTTGTTAATTGCAGCAATGTTTGCATCGGCTACACTTTAGCACTTGTGACGATAGTCTGTTGAGTAAGCATGTACCTAATCAAAGCAAGGTTCCACCGAGATTTGAACTCGGATCGCTGGATTCAGAGTCCAAAGTGCTAACCATTACACCATGGAACCACACGGAATGTCAGCACAATGTCTGCACAATCTATCGTTTTATACGGGAGTTGTTTTGAATGAAACGGCCGTGAAATTCAGTAAGTAAAGAGTGTTCCCTGACCGGGAATCGAACCCGGGCCGCGGCGGTGAGAGCGCCGAATCCTAGCCACTAGACCACCAGGGAATGCTGTATCTGAATGTGAAGCTTTTGAAACGGAATGCATGAAATGTATGACAGCTGGCAGCTGGAGAGTAGTGCAAACAGCTCCAATGGAGTTCAATATCTAGCTCTTAACAGTAATGTAATGTAGTGTGGAGGTAAAGTTCAGAGTGAGCAAGTTACCACTCATCCCCTTGTTTTTTCACAAAGTTTCTCTGGGAGCCTGGCTTGTTTTAGTTCCTCGTGGGAAGTAGAGTCTTTGCTGGGCCTTTTTTAACCCGGTGTGATGTGTTGGAGATCCTTGTAAAATGTTTTGACATATTGACTTCCTCCATGCCTTCCATTTCTCCACACATATGGTGGAATTCCTTCTTTTTTCTCCTGCAGTCAACTCCTTGGTTTTAGAGGTTTTAAGGTCCAGGTTGTTGTCCTAACACCACTCAGATTATTCCCTTGACTAGATAGACTCATTCTCAAGTCACTCTCCATCTTCTATATTGTAACCACGATCCTGCTACAAGATCCTCATGAGATGGAGAAGCTGGCTTTTTTCAGCGTACTCAAAGAAAGGTTCCACCGAGATTTGAACTCGGATCACTGGATTCAAAGTCCAGAGTGCTAACCATTACACCATGGAACCACATGAAATGTCCACACTGTATTCAAAGAAATTGTATCTTTACACAGAGACTCACACACGAAACTAACTCATCTCTCTGCCACTTCACCTTCAACTGCAAACTGCACCAGTATGCGCCAAGGTCATAGTTGGTTGAAACACAGAACGATATCCTTTGAAATGAGCAGAGAGGCAATTTTGTGCTCAACAGACCACACCTCTCCTACACCTGGCTGCGGCCCAAGATGTGTTGTTTTGGCTCCTCGAGTTACTCAAAGGGCTCTTCCCAAATCTTGACATGTTCCCCGGCCAGGGTCAGTAGACGAGTGAATGTTAAAGCTTTGCAAGACAACTGTTGTTTGATGATTACCTTCCGCATCAATACACAGGCTGAACAATTTAAGCTTGTATGCACACCTCCATAGCTCAGTTGGAAGATTGGAGGACTATAGGTTGTTAATTGCAGCAATGTTTGCATCGGCTACACTTTAGCACTTGTGATTACGGGTGCATCGTCCTATGTAAATATGGCCTTGTGAACAGGGTTAAAATGGAAAGAGAGAATCTGCTGATCCAAAGCATTTACAATTAGCAGAGGATGGTTTCGATCCATCGACCTCTGGGTTATGGGCCCAGCACGCTTCCGCTGTGCCACTCTGTTGGATGTTTAGCACTCCAAGGCTGGCAAAAATGTACTGTACTCATTGTCGGCCGTTTCAATTTTCAACCTTGACAAAGGCAGCGCATACCAGATCCAATCGTTCTTCTTTACCTTTTGCAATAGAGGCCCTTAAAAAATAAAATTCAAGGTGGTTTTGCTTTTAGGTTCATTGTGTCTGAGGCACTGACGATAGTCTGTTGAGTAAGCATGTACCTAATCAAAGCAAGGTTCCACCGAGATTTGAACTCGGATCGCTGGATTCAGAGTCCAAAGTGCTAACCATTACACCATGGAACCACACGGAATGTCAGCATAATGTCTGCACAATCTATCGTTTTATGCGGGAGTTGTTTTGAATGAAACGGCCGTGAAATTCAGTAAGTAAAGAGTGTTCCCTGAACGGGCAATCGAACCCGGGCCGCGGCGGTGAGAGCGCCGAATCCTAGCCACTAGACCACCAGGGAATGCTGTATCTGAATGTGAAGCTTTTGAAACAGAATGCATTCAATGTATGACAGCTGGCAGCTGGAGAGTAGTGCAAACAGCTCCAATAGAGTTCAATATCTAGCTCTTAACAGTAATGTAATGTAGTGTGGAGGTAAAGTTCAGAGTGAGCAAGTTACCACTCATCCCCCTTGTTTCTTCACAAAGTTTCTCTTGGGAGCCTGGCTTGTTTTAGTTCCTCGGGGAAGTAGAGTCTTTGCTGGGCCTTTTTAACCCGGTGTGATGTGTTGGAGATCCTTGTAAAATGTTTTGACATATTGACTTCAAGAAACTTGAATTTCTCCATGCCTTCCATTTCTCCACACATATGGTGGAATTCCTTCTTTTTTCTCCTGCAGTCAACTCCTTGGTTTTAGAGGTTTTAAGGTCCAGGTTGTTGTCCTAACACCACTCAGATTATTCCCTTGACGAGATAGACTCATTCTCAAGTCACTCTCCATCTTCTATATTGTAACCACGATCCTGCTACAAGATCCTCATGAGATGGAGAAGCTGGCTTTTTTCAGCGTACTCAAAGAAAGGTTCCACCGAGATTTTGAACTCGGATCACTGGATTCAAAGTCCAGAGTGCTAACCATTACACCATGGAACCACATGAAATGTCCACACTGTATTCAAAGAAATTGTATCTTTACACAGAGACTCACACACGAAACTAACTCATCTCTCTGCCACTTCACCTTCAACTGCAAACTGCACCAGTATGCGCCAAGGTCATAGTTGGTTGAAACAAACAATATGCTTTGAAATGAGCAGAGAGGCAATTTTGTGCTCAACAGACCACACCTCTCCTACACCTGGCTGCGGCCCAAGATGTGTTGTTTTGGCTCCTCGAGTTACTCAAAGGGCTCTTCCCAAATCTTGACATGTTCCCCGGCCAGGGTCAGTAGACGAGTGAATGTTAAAGCTTTGCAAGACAACTGTTGTTTGATGATTACCTTCCGCATCAATACACAGGCTGAATAATTTAAGCTTGTATGCACACCTCCATAGCTCAGTTGGAAGATTGGAGGACTATAGGTTGTTAATTGCAGCAATGTTTGCATCGGCTACACTTTAGCACTTGTGATTACGGGTGCATCGTCCTATGTAAATATGGCCTTGTGAACAGGGTTAAAATGGAAAGAGAGAATCTGCTGATCCAAAGCATTTACAATTAGCAGAGGATGGTTTCGATCCATCGACCTCTGGGTTATGGGCCCAGCACGCTTCCGCTGCGCCACTCTGCTGGATGTTTAGCACTCCAAGGCTGGCAAAAATGTACTGTACTCATTGTCGGCCGTTTCAATTTTCAACCTTGACAAAGGCAGCGCATACCGATCCAATCGTTCTTCTTTACCTTTTGCAATAGAGGCCCTTAAAAAATAAAATTCAAGGTGGTTTTGCTTTTAGGTTCATTGTGTCTGAGGCACTGACGATAGTCTGTTGAGTAAGCATGTACCTAATCAAAGCAAGGTTCCAACGAGATTTGAACTCGGATCGCTGGATTCAGAGTCCAAAGTGCTAACCATTACACCATGGAACCACATGGAATGTCAGCACAATGTCTGCACAATCTATCGTTTTATACGGGAGTTGTTTTGAATGAAACGGCCGTGAAATTCAGTAAGTAAAGAGTGTTCCCTGACCGGGAATCGAACCCGGGCCGCGGCGGTGAGAGCGCCGAATCCTAGCCACTAGACCACCAGGGAATGCTGTATCTGAATGTGAAGCTTTTGAAACGGAATGCATTAAATGTATGACAGCTGGCAGCTGGAGAGTAGTGCAAACAGCTCCAATAGAGTTCAATATCTAGCTCTTAACAGTAATGTAATGTAGTGTGGAGGTAAAGTTCAGAGTGAGCAAGTTACCACTCATCCCCTTGTTTCTTCACAAAGTTTCTCTGGGAGCCTGGCTTGTTTTAGTTCCTCGGGGAAGTAGAGTCTTTGCTGGGCCTTTTTAACCCGGTGTGATGTGTTGGAGATCCTTGTAAAATGTTTTGACATATTGACTTCAAGAAACTTGAATTTCTCCATGCCTTCCATTTCTCCACACATATGGTGGAATTCCTTCTTTTTTCTCCTGCAGTCAACTCCTTGGTTTTAGAGGTTTTAAGGTCCAGGTTGTTGTCCTAACACCACTCAGATTATTCCCTTGACTAGATAGACTCATTCTCAAGTCACTCTCCATCTTCTATATTGTAACCACGATCCTGCTACAAGATCCTCATGAGATGTAGAAGCTGGCTTTTTTCAGCGTACTCAAAGAAAGGTTCCACCGAGATTTGAACTCGGATCACTGGATTCAAAGTCCAGAGTGCTAACCATTACACCATGGAACCACATGAAATGTCCACACTGTATTCAAAGAAATTGTATCTTTACACAGAGACTCACACATGAAACTAACTCATCTCTCTGCCACTTCACCTTCAACTGCAAACTGCACCAGTATGCGCCAATTAGCAGAGGATGGTTTCGATCCATCGACCTCTGGGTTATGGGCCCAGCACGCTTCCGCTGCGCCACTCTGCTGGATGTTTAGCACTCCAAGGCTGGCAAAAATGTACTGTACTCATTGTCGGCCGTTTCAATTTTCAACCTTGACAAAGGCAGCGCATACCAGATCCAATCGTTCTTCTTTACCTTTTGCAATAGAGGCCCTTAAAAAATAAAATTCAAGGTGGTTTTGCTTTTAGGTTCATTGTGTCTGAGGCACTGACGATAGTCTGTTGAGTAAGCATGTACCTAATCAAAGCAAGGTTCCACCGAGATTTGAACTCGGATCGCTGGATTCAGAGTCCAAAGTGCTAACCATTACACCATGGAACCACATGAAATGTCCACACTGTATTCAAAGAAATTGTATCTTTACACAGAGACTCACACACGAAACTAACTCATCTCTCTGCCACTTCACCTTCAACTGCAAACTGCACCAGTATGCGCCAAGGTCATAGTTGGTTGAAACAAACAATATCCTTTGAAATGAGCAGAGAGGCAATTTTGTGCTCAACAGACCACACCTCTCCTACACCTGGCTGCGGCCCAAGATGTGTTGTTTTGGCTCCTCGAGTTACTCAAAGGGCTCTTCCCAAATCTTGACATGTTCCCCGGCCAGGGTCAGTAGACGAGTGAATGTTAAAGCTTTGCAAGACAACTGTTGTTTGATGATTACCTTCCGCATCAATACACAGGCTGAACAATTTAAGCTTGTATGCACACCTCCATAGCTCAGTTGGAAGATTGGAGGACTATAGGTTGTTAATTGCAGCAATGTTTGCATCGGCTACACTTTAGCACTTGTGATTACGGGATGCATCGTCCTATGTAAATATGGCCTTGTGAACAGGGTTAAAATGGAAAGAGAGAATCTGCTGATCCAAAGCATTTACAATTAGCAGAGGATGGTTTCGATCCATTTGACCTCTGGGTTATGGGCCCAGCACGCTTCCGCTGCGCCACTCTGCTGGATGTTTAGCACTCCAAGGCTGGCAAAAATGTACTGTACTCATTGTCGGCCGTTTCAATTTTCAACCTTGACAAAGGCAGCGCATTCCAGATCCAATCGTTCTTCTTTACCTTTTGCAATAGAGGCCCTTAAAAAATAAAATTCAAGGTGGTTTCACATTTACGTTCATTGTGTCTGAGGCACTGACGATAGTCTGTTGAGTAAGCATGTACCTAATCAAAGCAAGGTTCCACCGAGATTTGAACTCGGATCGCTGGATTCAGAGTCCAAAGTGCTAACCATTACACAATGGAACCACATGAAATGTCCACACTGTATTCAAAGAAATTGTATCTTTACACAGAGACTCACACACAAAACTAACTCATCTCTCTGCCACTTCACCTTCAACTGCAAACTGCACCAGTATGCGCCAATTAGCAGAGGATGGTTTCGATCCATCGACCTCTGGGTTATGGGGGCAGCACGCTTCCGCTGCGCAACTCTGCTGGATGTTTAGCACTCCAAGGCTGGCAAAAATGTACTGTACTCATTGTCGGCCGTTTCAATTTTCAACGTTGACAAAGGCAGCGCATACCAGATCCAATCGTTCTTCTTTACCTTTTGCAATAGAGGCCCTTAAAAAATAAAATTCGAGGTGGTTTTGCTTTTAGGTTCATTGTGTCTGAGGCACTGACGATAGTCTGTTGAGTAAGCATGTACCTAATCAAAGCAAGGTTCCACCGAGATTTGAACTCGGATCGCTGGATTCAGAGTCCAAAGTGCTAACCATTACACCATGGAACCACATGAAATGTCCACACTGTATTCAAAGAAATTGTATCTTTACACAGAGACTCACACACGAAACTAACTCATCTCTCTGCCACTTCACCTTCAACTGCAAACTGCACCAGTATGCGCCAAGGTCATAGTTGGTTGAAACAAACAATATGCTTTGAAATGAGCAGAGAGGCAATTTTGTGCTCAACAGACCACACCTCTCCTACACCTGGCTGCGGCCCAAGATGTGTTGTTTTGGCTCCTCGAGTTACTCAAAGGGCTCTTCCCAAATCTTGACATGTTCCCCGGCCAGGGTCAGTAGACGAGTGAATGTTAAAGCTTTGCAAGACAACTGTTGTTTGATGATTACCTTCCGCATCAATACACAGGCTGAACAATTTAAGCTTGTATGCACACCTCCATAGCTCAGTTGGAAGATTGGAGGACTATAGGTTGTTAATTGCAGCAAATGTTTGCATCGGCTACACTTTAGCACTTGTGATTACGGGTGCATCGTCCTATGTAAATATGGCCTTGTGAACAGGGTTAAAATGGAAAGAGAGAATCTGCTGATCCAAAGCATTTACAATTAGCAGAGGATGGTTTCGATCCATCGACCTCTGGGTTATGGGCCCAGCACGCTTCCGCTGCGCCACTCTGCTGGATGTTTAGCACTCCAAGGCTGGCAAAAATGTACTGTACTCATTGTCAGCCGTTTCAATGTTCAACCTTGACAAAGGCAGCGCATACCGATCCAATCGTTCTTCTTTACCTTTTGCAATAGAGGCCCTTAAAAAATAAAATTCAAGGTGGTTTTGCTTTTAGGTTCATTGTGTCTGAGGCACTGACGATAGTCTGTTGAGTAAGCATGTACCTAATCAAAGCAAGGTTCCACTGAGATTTGAACTCGGATCGCTGGATTCAGAGTCCAAAGTGCTAACCATTACACCATGGAACCACATGGAATGTCAGCACAATGTCTGCACAATCTATCGTTTTATACGGGAGTTGTTTTGAATGAAACGGCCGTGAAATTCAGTAAGTAAAGAGTGTTCCCTGACCGGGAATTGAACCCGGGCCGCGGCGGTGAGAGCACCGAATCCTAGCCACTAGACCACCAGGGAATGCTGTATCTGTATGTGAAGCTTTTGAAACGGAATGCATTAAATGTATGACAGCTGGCAGCTGGAGAGTAGTGCAAACAGCTCCAAATAGAGTTCAATATCTAGCTCTTAACAGTAATGTAATGTAGTGTGGAGGTAAAGTTCAGAGTGAGCAAGTTACCACTCATCCCCTTGTTTCTTCACAAAGTTTCTCAGGGAGCCTGGCTTGTTGTTACACCATGGAACCACATGAAATGTCCACACTGTATTCAAAGAAATTGTATCTTTACACAGAGACTCACACACGAAACTAACTCATCTCTCTGCCACTTCACCTTCAACTGCAAACTGCACCAGTATGCGCCAAGGTCATAGTTGGTTGAAACAAACAATATGCTTTGAAATGAGCAGAGAGAGGCCCTTAATAAATAAAATTCAAGGAGGTTTTGCTTTTAGGTTCATTGTGTCTGAGGCACTGACGATAGTCTGTTGAGTAAGCATGTACCTAATCAAAGCGAGCTTCCACCGAGATTTGAACTCGGATCGCTGGATTCAGAGTCCAAAGTGCTAACCATTACACCATGGAACCACATGAAATGTCCACACTGTATTCAAAGAAATTGTATCTTTACACAGAGACTCACACACGAAACTAACTCATCTCTCTGCCACTTCACCTTCAACTGCAAACTGCACCAGTATGCGCCAAGGTCATAGTTGGTTGAAACAAACAGAACGATATCCTTTGAAATGAGCAGATAGGCAATTTTGTGCTCAACAGACCACACCTCTCCTACACCTGGCTGCGGCCCAAGATGTGTTGTTTTGGCTCCTCGAGTTACTCAAAGGGCTCTTCCCAAATCTTGACATGTTCCCCGGCCAGGGTCAGTAGACGAGTGAATGTTAAAGCTTTGCAAGACAACTGTTGTTTGATGATTACCTTCCGCATCAATACACAGGCTGAAAAATTTAAGCTTGTATACACACCTCCATAGCTCAGTTGGAAGATTGGAGGACTATAGGTTGTTAATTGCAGCAATGTTTGCATCGGCTACACTTTAGCACTTGTGACGATAGTCTGTTGAGTAAGCATGTACCTAATCAAAGCAAGGTTCCACCGAGATTTGAACTCGGATCGCTGGATTCAGAGTCCAAAGTGCTAACCATTACACCATGGAACCACACGGAATGTCAGCACAATGTCTGCACAATCTATCGTTTTATACGGGAGTTGTTTTGAATGAAACGGCCGTGAAATTCAGTAAGTAAAGAGTGTTCCCTGACCGGGAATCGAACCCGGGCCACGGCGGTGAGAGCGCCGAATCCTAGCCACTAGACCACCAGGGAATGCTGTATCTGAATGTGAAGCTTTTGAAACGGAATGCATGAAATGTATGACAGCTGGCAGCTGGAGAGTAGTGCAAACAGCTCCAATGGAGTTCAATATCTAGCTCTTAACAGTAATGTAATGTAGTGTGGAGGTAAAGTTCAGAGTGAGCAAGTTACCACTCATCCCCTTGTTTTTTCACAAAGTTTCTCTGGGAGCCTGGCTTGTTTTAGTTCCTCGTGGAAGTAGAGTCTTTGCTGGGCCTTTTTTAACCCAGTGTGATGTGTTGGAGATCCTTGTAAAATGTTTTGACATATTGACTTCCTCCATGCCTCCTTTCTCCACACATATGGTGGAATTCCTTCTTTTTTCTCCTGCAGTCAACTCCTTGGTTTTAGAGGTTTTAAGGTCCAGGTTGTTGTCCTAACACCACTCAGATTATTCCCTTGACTAGATAGACTCATTCTCAAGTCACTCTCCATCTTCTATATTGTAACCACGATCCTGCTACAAGATCCTCATGAGATGGAGAAGCTGGCTTTTTTCAGCGTACTCAAAGAAAGGTTCCACCGAGATTTGAACTCGGATCACTGGATTCAAAGTCCAGAGTGCTAACCATTACACCATGGAACCACATGAAATGTCCACACTGTATTCAAAGAAATTGTATCTTTACACAGAGACTCACACACGAAACTAACTCATCTCTCTGCCACTTCACCTTCAACTGCAAACTGCACCAGTATGCGCCAAGGTCATAGTTGGTTGAAACAAACAGAACGATATCCTTTGAAATGAGCAGAGAGGCAATTTTGTGCTCAACAGACCACACCTCTCCTACACCTGGCTGCGGCCCAAGATGTGTTGTTTTGGCTCCTCGAGTTACTCAAAGGGCTCTTCCCAAATCTTGACATGTTCCCCGGCCAGGGTCAGTAGACGAGTGAATGTTAAAGCTTTGCAAGACAACTGTTGTTTGATGATTACCTTCCGCATCAATACACAGGCTGAACAATTTAAGCTTGTATGCACACCTCCATAGCTCAGTTGGAAGATTGGAGGACTATAGGTTGTTAATTGCAGCAATGTTTGCATCGGCTACACTTTAGCACTTGTGACGATAGTCTGTTGAGTAAGCATGTACCTAATCAAAGCAAGGTTCCACCGAGATTTGAACTCGGATCGCTGGATTCAGAGTCCAAAGTGCTAACCATTACACCATGGAACCACACGGAATGTCAGCACAATGTCTGCACAATCTATCGTTTTATACGGGAGTTGTTTTGAATGAAAACGGCCGTGAAATTCAGTAAGTAAAGAGTGTTCCCTGACCGGCAATCGAACCCGGGCAGCGGCGGTGAGAGCGCCGAATCCTAGCCACTAGACCACCAGGGAATGCTGTATCTGAATGTGAAGCTTTTGAAACGGAATGCATGAAATGTATGACAGCTGGCAGCTGGAGAGTAGTGCAAACAGCTCCAATAGAGTTCAATATCTAGCTCTTAACAGTAATGTAATGTAGTGTGGAGGTAAAGTTCAGAGTGAGCAAGTTACCACTCATCCCCTTGTTTCTTCACAAAGTTTCTCTGGGAGCCTGGCTTGTTTTAGTTCCTCGGGGAAGTAGAGTCTTTGCTGGGCCTTTTTAACCCGGTGTGATGTGTTGGAGATCCTTGTAAAATGTTTTGACATATTGACTTCAAGAAACTTGAATTTCTCCATGCCTTCCATTTCTCCACACATATGGTGGAATTCCTTCTTTTTTCTCCTGCAGTCAACTCCTTGGTTTTAGAGGTTTTAAGGTCCAGGTTGTTGTCCTAACACCACTCAGATTATTCCCTTGACTAGATAGACTCATTCTCAAGTCACTCTCATCTTCTATATTGTAACCACGATCCTGCTACAAGATCCTCATGAGATGGAGAAGCTGGCTTTTTTCAGCGTACTCAAAGAAAGGTTCCACCGAGATTTGAACTCGGATCGCTGGATTCAGAGTCCAAAGTGCTAACCATTACACCATGGAACCACACGGAATGTCAGCACAATGTCTGCACAATCTATCGTTTTATACGGGAGTTGTTTTGAATGAAACGGCCGTGAAATTCAGTAAGTAAAGAGTGTTCCCTGACCGGGAATCGAACCCGGGCCGCGGCGGTGAGAGCGCCGAATCCTAGCCACTAGACCACCAGGGAATGCTGTATCTGAATGTGAAGCTTTTGAAACGGAATGCATGAAATGTATGACAGCTGGCAGCTGGAGAGTAGTGCAAACAGCTCCAATAGAGTTCAATATCTAGCTCTTAACAGTAATGTAATGTAGTGTGGAGGTAAAGTTCAGAGTGAGCAAGTTACCACTCATCCCCTTGTTTCTTCACAAAGTTTCTCTGGGAGCCTGGCTTGTTTTAGTTCCTCGGGGAAGTAGAGTCTTTGCTGGGCCTTTTTAACCCGGTGTGATGTGTTGGAGATCCTTGTAAAATGTTTTGACATATTGACTTCAAGAAACTTGAATTTCTCCATGCCTTCCATTTCTCCACACATATGGTGGAATTCCTTCTTTTTTCTCCTGCAGTCAACTCCTTGGTTTTAGAGGTTTTAAGGTCCAGGTTGTTGTCCTAACACCACTCAGATTATTCCCTTGACTAGATAGACTCATTCTCAAGTCACTCTCCATCTTCTATATTGTAACCACGATCCTGCTACAAGATCCTCATGAGATGGAGAAGCTGGCTTTTTTCAGCGTACTCAAAGAAAGGTTCCACCGAGATTTGAACTCGGATCACTGGATTCAAAGTCCAGAGTGCTAACCATTACACCATGGAACCACATGAAATGTCCACACTGTATTCAAAGAAATTGTATCTTTACACAGAGACTCACACACGAAACTAACTCATCTCTCTGCCACTTCACCTTCAACTGCAAACTGCACCAGTATGCGCCAAGGTCATAGTTGGTTGAAACAAACGAACGATATCCTTTGAAATGAGCAGAGAGGCAATTTTGTGCTCAACAGACCACACCTCTCCTACACCTGGCTGCGGCCCAAGATGTGTTGTTTTGGCTCCTCGAGTTACTCAAAGGGCTCTTCCCAAATCTTGACATGTTCCCCGGCCAGGGTCAGTAGACGAGTGAATGTTAAAGCTTTGCAAGACAACTGTTGTTTGATGATTACCTTCCGCATCAATACACAGGCTGAACAATTTAAGCTTGTATGCACACCTCCATAGCTCAGTTGGAAGATTGGAGGACTATAGGTTGTTAATTGCAGCAATGTTTGCATCGGCTACACTTTAGCACTTGTGATTACGGGTGCATCGTCCTATGTAAATATGGCCTTGTGAACAGGGTTAAAATGGAAAGAGAGAATCTGCTGATCCAAAGCATTTACAATTAGCAGAGGATGGTTTCGATCCATCGACCTCTGGGTTATGGGCCCAGCACGCTTCCGCTGCGCCACTCTGCTGGATGTTTAGCACTCCAAGGCTGGCAAAAATGTACTGTACTCATTGTCAGCCGTTTCAATTTTCAACCTTGACAAAGGCAGCGCATACCAGATCCAATGGTTCTTCTTTACCTTTTGCAATAGAGGCCCTTTTGAGTAAGCATGTACCTAATCAAAGCGAGGTTCCACCGAGATTTGAACTCGGATCGCTGGATTCAGAGTCCAAAGTGCTAACCATTACACCATGGAACCACACGGAATGTCAGCACAATGTCTGCACAATCTATCGTTTTATGCGGGAGTTGTTTTGAATGAAACGGCCGTGAAATTCAGTAAGTAAAGATTGTTCCCTGACCGGGAATCGAACCCGGGCCGCGGCGGTGAGAGCGCCGAATCCTAGCCACTAGACCACCAGGGAATGCTGTATCTGAATGTGAAGCTTTTGAAACGGAATGCATGAAATGTATGACAGCTGGCAGCTGGAGAGTAGTGCAAACAGCTCCAATAGAGTTCAATATCTACCTCTTAACAGTAATGTAATGTAGTGTGGAGGTAAAGTTCAGAGTGAGCAAGTTACCACTCATCCCCTTGTTTCTTCACAAAGTTTCTCTGGGAGCCTGGCTTGTTTTAGTTCCTCGGGGAAGTAGAGTCTTTGCTGGGCCTTTTTAACCCGGTGTGATGTGTTGGAGATCCTTGTAAAATGTTTTGACATATTGACTTCAAGAAACTTGAATTTCTCCATGCCTTCCATTTCTCCACAAATATGGTGGAATTCCTTCTTTTTTCTCCTGCAGTCAACTCCTTGGTTTTAGAGGTTTTAAGGTCCAGGTTGTTGTCCTAACACCACTCAGATTATTCCCTTGACTAGATAGACTCTAGACCACCAGGGAATGCTGTATCTGAATGTGAAGCTTTTGAAACGGAATGCATGAAATGTATGACAGCTGGCAGCTGGAGAGTAGTGCAAACAGCTCCAATAGAGTTCAATATCTAGCTCTTAACAGTAATGTAATGTAGTGTGGAGGTAAAGTTCAGAGTGAGCAAGTTACCACTCATCCCCTTGTTTCTTCACAAAGTTTCTCTGGGAGCCTGGCTTGTTTTAGTTCCTCGGGGAAGTAGAGTCTTTGCTGGGCCTTTTTAACCCGGTGTGATGTGTTGGAGATCCTTGTAAAATGTTTTGACTTCAAGAAACTTGAATTTCTCCATGCCTTCCATTTCTCCACACATATGGTGGAATTCCTTCTTTTTTCTCCTGCAGTCAACTCCTTGGTTTTAGAGGTTTTAAGGTCCAGGTTGTTGTCCTAACACCACTCAGATTATTCCCTTGACTAGATAGACTCATTCTCAAGTCACTCTCCATCTTCTATATTGTAACCACGATCCTGCTACAAGATCCTCATGAGATGGAGAAGCTGGCTTTTTTCAGCGTACTCAAAGAAAGGTTCCACCGAGATTTGAACTCGGATCACTGGATTCAAAGTCCAGAGTGCTAACCATTACACCATGGAACCACATGAAATGTCCACACTGTATTCAAAGAAATTGTATCTTTACACAGAGACTCACACACGAAACTAACTCATCTCTCTGCCACTTCACCTTCAACTGCAAACTGCACCAGTATGCGCCAAGGTCATAGTTGGTTGAAACAAACAATATGCTTTGAAATGAGCAGAGAGGCAATTTTGTGCTCAACAGACCACACCTCTCCTACACCTGGCTGCGGCCCAAGATGTGTTGTTTTGGCTCCTCGAGTTACTCAAAGGGCTCTTCCCAAATCTTGACATGTTCCCCGGCCAGGGTCAGTAGACGAGTGAATGTTAAAGCTTTGCAAGACAACTGTTGTTTGATGATTACCTTCCGCATCAATACACAGGCTGAACAATTTAAGCTTGTATGCACACCTCCATAGCTCAGTTGGAAGATTGGAGGACTATAGGTTGTTAATTGCAGCAATGTTTGCATCGGCTACACTTTAGCACTTGTGATTACGGGTGCATCGTCCTATGTAAATATGGCCTTGTGAACAGGGTTAAAATGGAAAGAGAGAATCTGCTGATCCAAAGCATTTACAATTAGCAGAGGATGGTTTCGATCCATCGACCTCTGGGTTATGGGCCCAGCACGCTTCCGCTGCGCCACTCTGCTGGATGTTTAGCACTCCAAGGCTGGCAAAAATGTACTGTACTCATTGTCGGCCGTTTCAATTTTCAACCTTGACAAAGGCAGCGCATACCAGATCCAATCGTTCTTCTTTACCTTTTGCAATAGAGGCCCTTAAAAAATAAAATTCAAGGTGGTTTTGCTTTTAGGTTCATTGTGTCTGAGGCACTGACGATAGTCTGTTGAGTAAGCATGTACCTAATCAAAGCAAGGTTCCACCGAGATTTGAACTCGGATCGCTGGATTCAGAGTCCAAAGTGCTAACCATTACACCATGGAACCACACGGAATGTCAGCACAATGTCTGCACAATCTATCGTTTTATACGGGAGTTGTTTTGAATGAAACGGCCGTGAAATTCAGTAAGTAAAGAGTGTTCCCTGACCGGGAATCGAACCCGGGCCGCGGCGGTGAGAGCGCCGAATCCTAGCCACTAGACCACCAGGGAATGCTGTATCTGAATGTGAAGCTTTTGAAACGGAATGCATTAAATGTATGACAGCTGGCAGCTGGAGAGTAGTGCAAACAGCTCCAATAGAGTTCAATATCTAGCTCTTAACAGTAATGTAATGTAGTGTGGAGGTAAAGTTCAGAGTGAGCAAGTTACCACTCATCCCCTTGTTTCTTCACAAAGTTTCTCTGGGAGCCTGGCTTGTTTTAGTTCCTCGGGGAAGTAGAGTCTTTGCTGGGCCTTTTTAACCCGGTGTGATGTGTTGGAGATCCTTGTAAAATGTTTTGACATATTGACTTCAAGAAACTTGAATTTCTCCATGCCTTCCATTTCTCCACACATATGGTGGAATTCCTTCTTTTTTCTCCTGCAGTCAACTCCTTGGTTTTAGAGGTTTTAAGGTCCAGGTTGTTGTCCTAACACCACTCAGATTATTCCCTTGACTAGATAGACTCATTCTCAAGTCACTCTCCATCTTCTATATTGTAACCACGATCCTGCTACAAGATCCTCATGAGATGGAGAAGCTGGCTTTTTTCAGCGTACTCAAAGAAAGGTTCCACCGAGATTTGAACTCGGATCACTGGATTCAAAGTCCAGAGTGCTAACCATTACACCATGGAACCACATGAAATGTCCACACTGTATTCAAAGAAATTGTATCTTTACACAGAGACTCACACACGAAACTAACTCATCTCTCTGCCACTTCACCTTCAACTGCAAACTGCACCAGTATGCGCCAATTAGCAGAGGATGGTTTCGATCCATCGACCTCTGGGTTATGGGCCCAGCACGCTTCCGCTGCGCCACTCTGCTGGATGTTTAGCACTCCAAGGCTGGCAAAAATGTACTGTACTCATTGTCGGCCGTTTCAATTTTCAACCTTGACAAAGGCAGCGCATACCAGATCCAATCGTTCTTCTTTACCTTTTGCAATAGAGGCCCTTAAAAAATAAAATTCGAGGTGGTTTTGCTTTTAGGTTCATTGTGTCTGAGGCACTGACGATAGTCTGTTGAGTAAGCATGTACCTAATCAAAGCAAGGTTCCACCGAGATTTGAACTCGGATCGCTGGATTCAGAGTCCAAAGTGCTAACCATTACACCATGGAACCACATGAAATGTCCACACTGTATTCAAAGAAATTGTATCTTTACACAGAGACTCACACACGAAACTAACTCATCTCTCTGCCACTTCACCTTCAACTGCAAACTGCACCAGTATGCGCCAAGGTCATAGTTGGTTGAAACAAACAATATGCTTTGAAATGAGCAGAGAGGCAATTTTGTGCTCAACAGACCACACCTCTCCTACACCTGGCTGCGGCCCAAGATGTGTTGTTTTGGCTCCTCGAGTTACTCAAAGGGCTCTTCCCAAATCTTGACATGTTCCCCGGCCAGGGTCAGTAGACGAGTGAATGTTAAAGCTTTGCAAGACAACTGTTGTTTGATGATTACCTTCCGCATCAATACACAGGCTGAACAATTTAAGCTTGTATGCACACCTCCATAGCTCAGTTGGAAGATTGGAGGACTATAGGTTGTTAATTGCAGCAATGTTTGCATCGGCTACACTTTAGCACTTGTGATTACGGGTGCATCGTCCTATGTAAATATGGCCTTGTGAACAGGGTTAAAATGGAAAGAGAGAATCTGCTGATCCAAAGCATTTACAATTAGCAGAGGATGGTTTCGATCCATCGACCTCTGGGTTATGGGCCCAGCACGCTTCCGCTGCGCCACTCTGCTGGATGTTTAGCACTCCAAGGCTGGCAAAAATGTACTGTACTCATTGTCGGCCGTTTCAATTTTCAACCTTGACAAAGGCAGCGCATACCAGATCCAATCGTTCTTCTTTACCTTTTGCAATAGAGGCCCTTAAAAAATAAAATTCAAGGTGGTTTTGCTTTTAGGTTCATTGTGTCTGAGGCACTGACGATAGTCTGTTGAGTAAGCATGTACCTAATCAAAGCAAGGTTCCACCGAGATTTGAACTCGGATCGCTGGATTCAGAGTCCAAAGTGCTAACCATTACACCATGGAACCACACGGAATGTCAGCACAATGTCTGCACAATCTATCGTTTTATACGGGAGTTGTTTTGAATGAAACGGCCGTGAAATTCAGTAAGTAAAGAGTGTTCCCTGACCGGGAATCGAACCCGGGCCGCGGCGGTGAGAGCGCCGAATCCTAGCTACTAGACCACCAGGGAATGCTGTATCTGAATGTGAAGCTTTTGAAACGGAATGCATTAAATGTATGACAGCTGGCAGCTGGAGAGTAGTGCAAACAGCTCCAATAGAGTTCAATATCTAGCTCTTAACAGTAATGTAATGTAGTGTGGAGGTAAAGTTCAGAGTGAGCAAGTTACCACTCATCCCCTTGTTTCTTCACAAAGTTTCTCTGGGAGCCTGGCTTGTTTTAGTTCCTCGGGGAAGTAGAGTCTTTGCTGGGCCTTTTTAACCCGGTGTGATGTGTTGGAGATCCTTGTAAAATGTTTTGACATATTGACTTCAAGAAACTTGAATTTCTCCATGCCTTCCATTTCTCCACACATATGGTGGAATTCCTTCTTTTTTCTCCTGCAGTCAACTCCTTGGTTTTAGAGGTTTTAAGGTCCAGGTTGTTGTCCTAACACCACTCAGATTATTCCCTTGACTAGATAGACTCATTCTCAAGTCACTCTCCATCTTCTATATTGTAACCACGATCCTGCTACAAGATCCTCATGAGATGGAGAAGCTGGCTTTTTTCAGCGTACTCAAAGAAAGGTTCCACCGAGATTTGAACTCGGATCACTGGATTCAAAGTCCAGAGTGCTAACCATTACACCATGGAACCACATGAAATGTCCACACTGTATTCAAAGAAATTGTATCTTTACACAGAGACTCACACACGAAACTAACTCATCTCTCTGCCACTTCACCTTCAACTGCAAACTGCACCAGTATGCGCCAAGGTCATAGTTGGTTGAAACAAACAATATCCTTTGAAATGAGCAGAGAGGCAATTTTGTGCTCAACAGACCACACCTCTCCTACACCTGGCTGCGGTCCCAAGATGTGTTGTTTTGGCTCCTCGAGTTACTCAAAGGGCTCTTCCCAAATCTTGACATGTTTCCCCGGCCAGGGTCAGTAGACGAGTGAATGTTAAAGCTTTGCAAGACAACTGTTGTTTGATGATTACCTTCCGCATCAATACACAGGCTGAACAATTTAAGCTTGTATGCACACCTCCATAGCTCAGTTGGAAGATTGGAGGACTATAGGTTGTTAATTGCAGCAATGTTTGCATCGGCTACACTTTAGCACTTGTGATTACGGGTGCATCGTCCTATGTAAATATGGCCTTGTGAACAGGGTTAAAATGGAAAGAGAGAATCTGCTGATCCAAAGCATTTACAATTAGCAGAGGATTGTTTCGATCCACTCCAAGGCTGGCAAAAATGTACTGTACTCATTGTCAGCCGTTTCAATTTTCAACCTTGACAAAGGCAGCGCATACCAGATCCAATCGTTCTTCTTTACCTTTTGCAATAGAGGCCCTTAAAAAATAAAATTCAAGGTGGTTTTGCGTTCATTGTGTCTGAGGCACTGACGATAGTCTGTTGAGTAAGCATGTACCTAATCAAAGCAAGGTTCCACCGAGATTTGAACTCGGATCGCTGGATTCAAAGTCCAGAGTGCTAACCATTACACCATGGAACCACATGAAATGTCCACACTGTATTCAAAGAAATTGTATCTTTACACAGAGACTCACACACGAAACTAACTCATCTCTCTGCCACTTCACCTTCAACTGCAAACTGCACCAGTATGCGCCAAGGTCATAGTTGGTTGAAACAAACAGAACGATATCCTTTGAAATGAGCAGAGAGGCAATTTTGTGCTCAACAGACCAACACCTCTCCTACACCTGGCTGCGGCCCAAGATGTGTTGTTTTGGCTCCTCGAGTTACTCAAAGGGCTCTTCCCAAATCTTGACATGTTCCCCGGCCAGGGTCAGTAGACGAGTGAATGTTAAAGCTTTGCAAGACAACTGTTGTTTGATGATTACCTTCCGCATCAATACACAGGCTGAACAATTCAAGCTTGTATGCACACCTCCATAGCTCAGTTGGAAGATTGGAGGACTATAGGTTGTTAATTGCAGCAATGTTTGCATCGGCTACACTTTAGCACTTGTGACGATAGTCTGTTGAGTAAGCATGTACCTAATCAAAGCAAGGTTCCACCGAGATTTGAACTCGGATCGCTGGATTCAGAGTCCAAAGTGCTAACCATTACACCATGGAACCACACGGAATGTCAGCACAATGTCTGCACAATCTATCGTTTTATACGGGAGTTGTTTTGAATGAAAACGGCCGTGAAATTCAGTAAGTAAAGAGTGTTCCCTGACCGGGCAATCGAACCCGGGCCGCGGCGGTGAGAGCGCCGAATCCTAGCCACTAGACCACCAGGGAATGCTGTATCTGAATGTGAAGCTTTTGAAACGGAATGCATGAAATGTATGACAGCTGGCAGCTGGAGAGTAGTGCAAACAGCTCCAATAGAGTTCAATATCTAGCTCTTAACAGTAATGTAATGTAGTGTGGAGGTAAAGTTCAGAGTGAGCAAGTTACCACTCATCCCCTTGTTTCTTCACAAAGTTTCTCTGGGAGCCTGGCTTGTTTTAGTTCCTCGGGGAAGTAGAGTCTTTGCTGGGCCTTTTTAACCCGGTGTGATGTGTTGGAGATCCTTGTAAAATGTTTTGACATATTGACTTCAAGAAACTTGAATTTCTCCATGCCTTCCATTTCTCCACACATATGGTGGAATTCCTTCTTTTTTCTCCTGCAGTCAACTCCTTGGTTTTAGAGGTTTTAAGGTCCAGGTTGTTGTCCTAACACCACTCAGATTATTCCCTTGACTAGATAGACTCATTCTCAAGTCACTCTCCATCTTCTATATTGTAACCACGATCCTGCTACAAGATCCTCATGAGATGGAGAAGCTGGCTTTTTTCAGCGTACTCAAAGAAAGGTTCCACCGAGATTTGAACTCGGATCACTGGATTCAAAGTCCAGAGTGCTAACCATTACACCATGGAACCACATGAAATGTCCACACTGTATTCAAAGAAATTGTATCTTTACACAGAGACTCACACACGAAACTAACTCATCTCTCTGCCACTTCACCTTCAACTGCAAACTGCACCAGTATGCGCCAAGGTCATAGTTGGTTGAAACAAACAGAACGATATCCTTTGAAATGAGCAGAGAGGCAATTTTGTGCTCAACAGACCACACCTCTCCTACACCTGGCTGCGGCCCAAGATGTGTTGTTTTGGCTCCTCGAGTTACTCAAAGGGCTCTTCCCAAATCTTGACATGTTCCCCGGCCAGGGTCAGTAGACGAGTGAATGTTAAAGCTTTCGCAAGACAACTGTTGTTTGATGATTACCTTCCGCATCAATACACAGGCTGAACAATTTAAGCTTGTATGCACACCTCCATAGCTCAGTTGGAAGATTGGAGGACTATAGGTTGTTAATTGCAGCAATGTTTGCATCGGCTACACTTTAGCACTTGTGATTACGGGTGCATCGTCCTATGTAAATATGGCCTTGTGAACAGGGTTAAAATGGAAAGAGAGAATCTGCTGATCCAAAGCATTTACAATTAGCAGAGGATGTTTTCGATCCATCGACCTCTGGGTTATGGGCCCCCAGCACCCTTCCGCTGCGCCACTCTGCTGGATGTTTAGCACTCCAAGGCTGGCAAAAATGTACTGTACTCATTGTCAGCCGTTTCAATTTTCAACCTTGACAAAGGCAGCGCATACCAGATCCAATGGTTCTTCTTTACCTTTTGCAATAGAGGCCCTTTTGAGTAAGCATGTACCTAATCAAAGCGAGGTTCCACCGAGATTTGAACTCGGATCGCAGGATTCAGAGTCCAAAGTGCTAACCATTACACCATGGAACCACACGGAATGTCAACATAATCTCTGCACAATCTATCGTTTTATGCGGGTTTTATGCTATCCTGCTACAAGATCCTCATTTGATGGAGAATCTGGCTTTTTCCAGCGTACTCAAAGAAAGGTTCCACCGAGTTTTGAACTCGGATCACTGGATTCAAAGTCCAGAGTGCTAACCATTACACCATGGAACCACATGAAATGTCCACACTGTATTCAAAGAAATTGTATCTTTACACAGAGACTCACACACGAAACTAACTCATCTCTCTGCCACTTCACCTTCAACTGCAAACTGCACCAGTATGCGCCAAGGTCATAGTTGGTTGAAACAAACAATATGCTTTGAAATGAGCAGAGAGGCAATTTTGTGCTCAACAGACCACACCTCTCCTACACCTGGCTGCGGCCCAAGATGTGTTGTTTTGGCTCCTCGAGTTACTCAAAGGGCTCTTCCCAAATCTTGACATGTTCCCCGGCCAGGGTCAGTAGACGAGTGAATGTTAAAGCTTTGCAAGACAACTGTTGTTTGATGATTACCTTCCGCATCAATACACAGGCTGAACAATTTAAGCTTGTATGCACACCTCCATAGCTCAGTTGGAAGATTGGAGGACTATAGGTTGTTAATTGCAGCAATGTTTGCATCGGCTACACTTTAGCACTTGTGATTACGGGTGCATCGTCCTATGTAAATATGGCCTTGTGAACAGGGTTAAAATGGAAAGAGAGAATCTGCTGATCCAAAGCATTTACAATTAGCAGAGGATGGTTTCGATCCATCGACCTCTGGGTTATGGGCCCAGCACGCTTCCGCTGCGCCACTCTGCTGGATGTTTAGCACTCCAAGGCTGGCAAAAATGTACTGTACTCATTGTCGGCCGTTTCAATTTTCAACCTTGACAAAGGCAGCGCATACCAGATCCAATCGTTCTTCTTTACCTTTTGCAATAGAGGCCCTTAAAAAATAAAATTCAAGGTGGTTTTGCTTTTAGGTTCATTGTGTCTGAGGCACTGACGATAGTCTGTTGAGTAAGCATGTACCTAATCAAAGCAAGGTTCCACCGAGATTTGAACTCGGATCGCTGGATTCAGAGTCCAAAGTGCTAACCATTACACCATGGAACCACACGGAATGTCAGCACAATGTCTGCACAATCTATCGTTTTATACGGGAGTTGTTTTGAATGAAACGGCCGTGAAATTCAGTAAGTAAAGAGTGTTCCCTGACCGGGAATCGAACCCGGGCCGCGCGGTGAGAGCGCCGAATGCTAGCCACTAGACCACCAGGGAATGCTGTATCTGAATGTGAAGCTTTTGAAACGGAATGCATTAAATGTATGACAGCTGGCAGCTGGAGAGTAGTGCAAACAGCTCCAATAGAGTTCAATATCTAGCTCTTAACAGTAATGTAATGTAGTGTGGAGGTAAAGTTCAGAGTGAGCAAGTTACCACTCATCCCCTTGTTTCTTCACAAAGTTTCTCTGGGAGCCTGGCTTGTTTTAGTTCCTCGGGGAAGTAGAGTCTTTGCTGGGCCTTTTTAACCCGGTGTGATGTGTTGGAGATCCTTGTAAAATGTTTTGACATATTGACTTCAAGAAACTTGAATTTCTCCATGCCTTCCATTTCTCCACACATATGGTGGAATTCCTTCTTTTTTCTCCTGCAGTCAACTCCTTGGTTTTAGAGGTTTTAAGGTCCAGGTTGTTGTCCTAACACCACTCAGATTATTCCCTTGACTAGATAGACTCATTCTCAAGTCACTCTCCATCTTCTATATTGTAACCACGATCCTGCTACAAGATCCTCATGAGATGTAGAAGCTGGCTTTTTTCAGCGTACTCAAAGAAAGGTTCCACCGAGATTTGAACTCGGATCACTGGATTCAAAGTCCAGAGTGCTAACCATTACACCATGGAACCACATGAAATGTCCACACTGTATTCAAGGAAATTGTATCTTTACACAGAGACTCACACATCTCTCTGCCACTTCAACTTCAACTGCAAACTGCACCAGTATGCGCCAATTAGCAGAGGATGGTTTCGATCCATCGACCTCTGGGTTATGGGCCCAGCACGCTTCCGCTGCGCCACTCTGCTGGATGTTTAGCACTCCAAGGCTGGCAAAAATGTACTGTACTCATTGTCGGCCGTTTCAATTTTCAACCTTGACAAAGGCAGCGCATACCAGATCCAATCGTTCTTCTTTACCTTTTGCAATAGAGGCCCTTAAAAAATAAAATTCAGGTGGTTTTGCTTTTAGGTTCATTGTGTCTGAGGCACTGACGATAGTCTGTTGAGTAAGCATGTACCTAATCAAAGCAAGGTTCCACCGAGATTTGAACTCGGATCGCTGGATTCAGAGTCCAAAGTGCTAACCATTACACCATGGAACCACACGGAATGTCAGCACAATGTCTGCACAATCTATCGTTTTATACGGGAGTTGTTTTGAATGAAACGGCCGTGAAATTCAGTAAGTAAAGAGTGTTCCCTGACCGGGAATCGAACCCGGGCCGCGGCGGTGAGAGCGCCGAATCCTAGCCACTAGACCACCAGGGAATGCTGTATCTGAATGTGAAGCTTTTGAAACGGAATGCATTAAATGTATGACAGCTGGCAGCTGGAGAGTAGTGCAAACAGCTCCAATAGAGTTCAATATCTAGCTCTTAACAGTAATGTAATGTAGTGTGGAGGTAAAGTTCAGAGTGAGCAAGTT
>CM070481.1:37231055-37384551 GCA_036324585.1 Champsocephalus esox
TACCACTACAAACGGGCGGACTGGCCATCGGGACGTTCAGGACATATCCCGATGGGCCGGTACTGAAGTCGGCCGGTTGGACGATGTGGACCGGTCGGATAAGTCACTTCCAAATAAATGTCTTCTTGTTCTTCAGAGAGTGATAAAAACTGCTTCAACACTTTTTAGACCGTAAAACTGGGATGACATTGAAACCAGAGCTGAAAAAGAAAAAGCATCACGTTAGCAGGTTTAGCGGAGAAACAGAAGAGTTAAAGAAGCTCCTGCTGATCACTGCTATGCTGGAGCTGAAGATGTGTCCTGTCTGGTGTGTTTGGCCTCTTATTGTGACAAACACCTCCAGCCTCATTATGATGCAGCTACATTTAAAAAACACAAGCTGGTGGAGCCCTCCAAGAAGCTGTAGTGCTGAGATAGATTTGGGTATCATCAGCATAGCAGTGGAAGTTGAGTCCGTGATGGCAGATGATCTGGCTGAGGGGGAGCATGTCAATGGTGAACAGGAGGGGGCCAAGCACAGAGCCTTGGGGGACACCATGATTGACTGGGGCTGGGGGGGAATTTGAGCCATTGATGGTAACAAATTGTCCCCTGTTGTGGAGGTAGGATGCGAACCAGGAGAGGGCGGTGCCAGTGGGACCTAGTGACACCCAGACTCAACTTCCCTGATGGCTCCCACAGGATTGTTGACATCCTTGTGGATTCATCCTCTTATTATAGACACATGCATTTCGAAACATTTGGTCTACCTATGCTGTGAAATATATTATCTCTTCGATTTACACACAGCATCTATTGCAGGTCCGTCCGTCCGTCAAGGGAGAGGATCCCTCCTCTGTTGCTCTCCCTGAGGTTTCTCCCATTTTTCCCTTTAAACTGTGGGATTTCTCTGGAAGTTTTTCCTTGTACGATGTGAGGGTCTAAGGACAGAGGCTGTCGTATTGTCATACTGATATTCTGCACAAACTGTGAAGTCCACTGAGACAAATGTAACATTTGTGATATTGGGCTATATAAATAAACATTGATTGATTGATTGATTGATTGATTGATTGATTGATTGATTGATTGATTGATTGATTGATTGATGATTGACCTAGGAGGTCAGATAGGCGGTTGAGGAGGATGGTGTGGGAGATAGTGTCAAAATACTGCAGCAATGAGGAGATCGTTGATGATCTTGATGAGGGTGGTCTCCGTGCTGTGATGAAGTCTGAAGCCGGATTGGAGGGGCTCATAGAGCTCATAGCTGGACATGTGCAGATGGAGTTGGCCGGCGACTACTCTTTCCAGAGTCTAGAGTCTGTAGTTGCAATCAGGAATTTCCCCCCAAATGTCAACAAGTTTTAAATAAAGAGGCAAGCACATGGTAATAAACTAAACAACACACACTGTTTTTGATGGAAAGTACATTAACTTTACTTGGAGATCCTAAGAAAATTGAGGATATTTCATAGCTTTATGTCTAAATACTCTTACTGCAGCTTCTTAATGACAGATAACACACCCTGCCTCTCACACAAAGATTTGTTGAATGCAGTTAAACCCGTTCGCCTTGCTTCCTGCTCCCAAACACACTGAGCTACACCCTATCAAGGTATTTCAATGTTCCCGCCCCTTCAAAGGTTGGCAACAAGCAACATGTTAAATGAGAAAGCTGTTTCCTCATTCCTCATTGAGCGAGCAAAAGCAGGAGGAGAGGAGGTTGTCTGTCAGAGATTGTTTCTGTTCGGAGAAAGTGGATATTTTACCTTCTGTCTGCAGTCCGCAACTATCACTGAGCGGTGAGATGGCGCAAGGAGGAGTTCAGCTGGACCGGGAAACCTTCTCTTGTTCCATCTGTCTGGATCTACTGAAGAATCCGGTCACTATTTCCTGTGGACACAGCTACTGCATGGACTGTATTAAAACCCACTGGGACGGAGAGGATAGGAAGAAAGTCCACAGCTGCCCTCAGTGTAGAAAGAGCTTCTCACCGAGGCCTGTCCTGCTGAAGAACACCATGTTAGCAGCTTTAGTGGAGGAGCTGAAGAAGACTGGACTCCAAGCGGCTCCTGCTGATCACGGCTATGCTGGAGCTGGAGACGTGGCCTGTGATGTCTGCACTGGGAGGAAACTGAGAGCCTGTAAGTCCTGTCTGCAGTGTCTGGCCTCTTACTGTGAGAAACACCTCCAGCCTCACTTTGACGCAGCTACGTTTAAAAACACAAGCTGGTGGAGCCCTCCAAGAAGCTCCAGGAGAACATCTGCTCTCATCACGACGAGGTGATGAAGCTGTTCTGCCGCACTGATCAGCAGAGTATCTGTTCTCTCTGCTCTGTGGACGAACACAAAGGCCACGACACGGTGTCAGCTGCAGCAAAGAGGAGGCAGAGAGAGCTGGAGGGGAGTCGACTCAACATCCAGCAGAGGATCCAGGACGGAGAGAAGGAGGTGAAGCGGCTTCAGCAGGAGGTGGAGGCCGTCAATGGCTCTGCTGACAAAGCAGTGGAGGACAGTGAGAAGACGTTCACTGAGCTGATCCGTCTCGTGGAGGAGAGAAGCTCTGATGTGAAGCAGCAGCTCAGATCCCAGCAGGAGAGAGAAGTGAGTGGAGTCAGAGAGCTCCAGGAGAAGCTGGAGCAGGAGATCTCTGAGCTGAAGAGGAGAGACGCTGAGCTGGAGCTGCTGTCTCACACAGAGGACCACAACCAGTTTCTGCTCAGCTACCCCTCCTCACTGCCAGCCCTCAGTGGAGCTACACACTCCTCCAGCACCAACATCCGTCCTCTGAGCTACTTTGAGGACGTGACGGCGGCCCTGTCAGCAGTCAGAGACAAACTACAGGACGTCCTGAGAGAGGAATGGACAAACGTCTCACCGACTGAAGTGGATGTTTTACGGCCAGCAGCAGAGCCCGCCACCAGAGCTGGGTTCTTAACATATTCACAGGGAATCACACTGGATCCAAACACAGCACACACACAGCTGTTATTATCTGAGGGGAGCAGAAAAGCAACATACACGGAACAACAACAGTCTTATTCTAGTAACCCAGACAGATTCATTGTATGGCCTCAGGTCCTGAGTAGAGAGAGTCTGACTGGACGTTGTTACTGGGAGGTGAAGTGGAGAGGGAGAAGAGTTTGTGGAGCAGTCGCATACAAGAATATCAGCAGAGCAGGTGGGGGCAAAGAATGTAGATTTGGATTCAATGACAAATCTTGGGCGTTAGAGTGTAACCAAAGCAGTTATACATTTCTTTATAACAGTACCATCACTCCCGCTTCAGGTCCTCGGTCCTCCAGCGTAGGAGTGTACTTGGATCACAGATCAGGTCTCCCTTGAAAAAGAGATCTATGATCTCAATGGGACCAATCTGGTTGAATAAAGGTTTGAAATGAAATGAAAACAGAGCAGGTATTCTGTCCTTCTACAGCATCTCTGAAACCATGACTCTCCTCCACAGAGTCCAGACCACATTCACTCAGCCGCTACATGTTGGAGTTCGTTTTATGGTTATGGAGACACAGCTGAGTTGTGTAAACTGAAATAGCCTGAAGTCATTTGAGGAAATGTCTACTTCAATTCATTGTGTGTCCATCTTACGGCTGTCCCGAATACCATTTTACGGGCTCCGGATATTCGGTAGTAATCAGCAGTGACAGTGGCGGCCGGCCCATAGGGGCGCTAGGGGCGCCGCCCCACCTCTTGCCAGATACAAAATAAAAAATACAAAAATAAATCTGAAATTAAAAAAAATATATTTAAAAAAAATATATTTAAAAATAATATATATTTTATATTTTAATTTTTAATGAACAAGGTAAATATCATCCAATTAGTATCACAAAAATGTATAATCTACAATACAATCTCGTTTAAAATTGTGTTACGATGTCTAAAATTACTGATAAGTCACCTGTTTCCTGCCTGGCCTTGCCCATGGCATTAGTTTATCATTACGGGGCAGAGCCCCCGAGCGAAACAGCAGCAACCAGCAGGTTGCAAAAGTCTCAATAGTAAACTGTGCCGCCGAAACATAATTTCAGCCAGTCAGCGCCGTCAAATATTTTGGTCCCGTGGGCGCTCACGTTGGCGCCCATGTTGGCGCCCATGTTGCTTACGTGCGTTGACGTGAGTTGTTTTTTAGACTCGTGAGTGACCAAGGTGACGCAGTATTTGGATGAGAATGGTGTGCAGGTGGAGTCGCCGGAACCTCGGTCCACCCAAGAGCTACTCTCCAATCCTTTTGAAAGGAGAAGTTTGGGAGATAAATTGATACTTAAAGACCTTGGACCGGACCAACCCGATTTGTATATATCACAGCAGGCTCGTGAAAAACACAAAACGTATCTACAAGGCTTCTCACATGGCTAGCTGGATGCAAACAGGTAAATGCTATCTTTTGTTTCACATGCTTGCTCTTCAAACAGCCGGGGACAGATACGATCTGTTCAGAAACTAGACAAAAGTTAAACAAGTACAAACCACAGACTGTCTTTGTCATGGAGAATACAGTCGCTGGTTTATTTATGTCGGTAGGCATAAGTGTGTACAGTCGTAGCATATATAGCGTTAGCTTAGCCAAGCTCCATTCAGGGAACAAGCATTCTAAAAGGTTTTTCGCCTGCCGTCTGTCTGCAGACTTGTCAAAGCATTAATTCATGGTTTTTACTAACCGGTATCAGTACGTTGTTACCTCGGCATCATTTAGAAACGTGTATTACAATTTAATCACGGTAAAATATGTTCATGTTGTTGTAGTTAGCTCCCGAGCCAGCGCGTCTTGTTTGAATGATGCGAGTAAACACAGCTGACAGCTGCGGTGAAACTCGAGCGTTTAGAGCGAAACGAATATTCGCATCGCGTCCGGTCTGAACGCAGCATTAAAGCGAGCTCTGCACTGCACTGGAAACGCGCCATTACATCACCAGAAGTCCTAATGTAAGGGGTCATTTCTCCCCAAACATTTTTTTTACTCACTCTATCAATAGCCCCACCAAAAATATTTTCCACCAGCCGCCACTGAGCAGTGAATATTCTGATATTCGGTGCGCACAGGGGGAAACTTCATTTTTCAGAAGGTTCGGTTTGCGTTCACACAGGCTAAATTTAAACGGACTATAAACTTTAAACACAAGTCATGTGCACGGAAATGCGTTTCAACAAACACATGATTATACAATCAGACAACATGTGATAAAAAACATAACCCATATGAGAGACGTTCTGCAGTAAGGAGGGGCGTTTCACCGACGGCAGGTGGCTCTGACTTTTATGTATAGTTGACAGTGCATTTGTACTTTACACAACACTGTTCAGCACTTCATTCTGCTTCACTCTTTCACTAAAGATTTTGAAGACACCCGCGTTCTTGTGACGCGTAAATACTACACTTCCTATGTTTTGGTGCGGATTGCGTTCACACCAGCGATGAACCGCTCCAGAGTTCACGAGCAAGCGGTCCGAGACCACTTTTAAGCGGACCAGAGTCCGGTTGTTTCGTTCACTTAAGAGGTCTCGGACTGTGTTCGCACCGACCCAAACGAACCGCACCAAGCGGGTAAACGCACCAGGGTTAGATTCAACGTAAATTCGATCTAAGTCTATAACGTCTTCTTTTTTTTTAAACCAATATCCGAATAACGAAATTGAAAACCGAATAGTAGGCCAACGACCAAAAATTCGGATATTCGAGTACAGCCCTAGTCCATCATTGTTGCTGAGAGCTGAGTGTTCTTGTCTTCACTGCACAGAGATCAGCTGTCAATCAAACGTTATGGGATGTGCTTTAACGTCTTCTCACGAGTTGTTCTGTAGATGCTGGAGTTTCTTCAGGCGGCGCTCCTTCCTGTGTCTGTGTAGCCGTGGAGGCTGTCACTGCTCAGGAGGGTTGCTGTTCACCTCAACTCGTATTTCTCTGCATGGAAATGTAAACTTTGCTCTAAATATGTGTTGAATATCGGTATTGTTTTATTTGTATGTTGTTGTTTCTCTTGTAAAGCACGAGAGAGAGAAAGCACCAGAGCTTCTTTCATTGGAGATATTTGATTCTAAAGGTCTTTTATTTTTGTCTAAGTCTCAATGTGTTGAATGCATAAACAGGTTGAGTTTGCAATAAATGGTGTTTCTATTTTAGATGTGAGATGAGTGCCACATTTACATGTCTATAAACAATTAAAGTGTTGGAGTTTTTCATGTTAATAAAAGAGGTAAGAAAACATTTGTTGGGGTATTTTAAACTTGCGAGGACATTAAGACTTCTTGTTCTTCTGTCATACTGGCTGATTATACATACTGTGTTTTTGCATCGCTGGGGACACTCGGCTCCTTCAGAAGTCATCTTTTCCATCATTAATCCTTTCTGATGTGTCCTCTACCTGTCACTTGGATGTGTCTGGGAGAGCTCTGAGGGGGTGTGTGTGTGTGTGTGTGTGTGTGTGTGCGTGCGTGCGTGTGTGTGTGTGTGTGTGTGTGTGTGTGTGTGTGTTGTTTTTCCCTCCGGCTCTCTTTTCTCTTCTTCCCCTTTCTTCACTCCAGGTAATCAACAGCTGATCAGTGCCTGCTTGTCACCTCAGACTGACTGCTGATTGGATCCCCTCACCCTTAGCAGTAATAAAGGAAGCAATCCAAGAAGCCTTGTATCTCTCTGACCTGCTACTGACTCCAAAGCATCTCTGATGTTGTTAGATTTGGTGATTCTTCTGTGAATCCTTCATTACAGTGTATGTGTATTGTTAAATGTGTGTGTGGTGGGAGGTTGGGGATATGGGTTAGTTTGGTTTAGCCTCTACATTTCATAGGTACAACTTTGTTAAACACACTTGGTTATTAGATTGTTGCCACCCCCTGTCTCCTTCTCATACTCACTTTAAGAATAGAAAAACAACTATTATAGTTTGGCTTTTCAGCCCACACAAAATACACTATTTATAATGTTCTCTGTCGTCCAAAACATGAGCCATTTGACTCTTAAACATATATAATATAATGCTTCAGAATTCAGCATTTGTCATTATTCACATAAAAGAAAGAAACACAGTAATTTTTACAAAAACTGATTTAGTAAAGCTGTTTGTTTTAACCCTGAGGGAAGATCTGCATTTATAAAAAAAGTTATTTTTGCTGGAGCTCACAATCCAATGCATTATTTATTTACAGTAAATTACTAGCTTGTAACTTTCAAAAATGACCAAATCGTATTTAACAATATATTCACTTTCGCTCTTCCACTATTCAATATATCTTCTAAGTTCCTGATATATAGGTTACATGTGCACACTTGTATTTAAACTACCAACCATATAAATACTTTTGATTGTATTTAATTAGATTTTATCTTTTAGTGAACATTTCACTTATTTCTTATTTTTCTATACATATTTGTTTTCTATTTTCTTAAGTGTTTACTTTATTTCTAGTTCCTCCTGTATCCCCTTCTATGCTAAACAGAGACAATCTAGCATGTAAATATCAAGCAGTTATTTAACCTTATTTTGTGTGTTGTGGTGACCACCATTTAACCACTGGGACATCATTCAAACTTGGAACTACGGTTGCGGTTATTGTTCCCACACCGACATGTGATGGGTTACCTATAAATAGTGTGCGCCCTCTTGGCTCTCTCTCTTGTCGACCCGGGCTGCGACCCGACAACATGTCCTTTGCAGCTTGTGAATAAATTACTATTCACCTTCCTTGCACCGCCTCCGACTCCATATCGCTCGGCACTACAGAGTACTATGACCTCAGAAGATGGATTAAAGAAACTGTTTCTCTGCTGTGTGAAACGTAACATTAGTGAGGTTGGCTGGACTCTTGTATCAGTCCATGTTAGAGTAAAGATGTCTGCAGATGACACACACACACACACACACACACACACACACACACACACACACACACACACACACACAAAGGCTGCAAAAGTTGAGCAATGTTCAACTTTTGAAGCTTCTGAAGCTTTCGGTGGAAGCGTCAGCCAATCAAATCACATGCCAGTACAAGCGTCAGGGTGTCAGTGTCAGGGGCGGGAGATTCATATGATTGGTTGTTGGTTGAGTTTCAGACATGCCCAGCTCCAAGCTTTTTTTGAAGCTGTAGTGTGGAGCCGTTACACATGAAATCATCTTTTTTCTTTGATAACAGACGCTGTTTCCTGAAGATTTCTAAAAAAGTCTGTTCTCTGTGTAAATGTGTGTCTTTTTAAGTTTGTTAAATGCCTGTGTTCATTCTTGACTTGATTCCACTCCACTAGAATACAAATTGGTACATTTTAAGAGCTTTTTCACAGCTTTTAGAATTAGATTAAGAATACGAAATGTCTGTACTTATTCCCGCATCTGGGAAAAGTACAGCGTTACAGCAATAGTTACTTAATAGATAAAAGGGAAACAATAAAAGAGTAAGCTGGCCTATTACATGTTGCAACAAGCTAAAAATAAAGACAAATAGGTAAACATTGATGGTTAAAAACAAGTAGTTGCATTTTAAAAGTACAATTTCTAAATAAACATACAAAGGTGTTGAGATATCATATAAAGTATGAATTACGGTTTATTATTATTATTGCTTTTTATTTGTATTATTTCACAATATAGTATAACAGAGTGTATTGTACATTGCAGGCTTGTTGCACAACATATTTCATATTTTAAGACAAAATAACTAAATAAACTTTCACCGTTTGTTGTAACAAGGATTCCTTCAGCGTCTGCCTTCTATGACAAATACGCTCCTCTAGCTATAGGGACATGAGGACATTATGTGTCCTCAGTGTGTGAAGCCCCACTGTTAATTGTTTACATGTTTCAAAGGCATGTTGACAAGCTGAATATATGTGAGTCGCTTCCAAAGTTTACAGGCCACTGACCTTTCGCAGCTATTCTCTGGAACAATAATCCACTAAATGCCGGGGTACAGGGCAGATCCTATCGTCTGTGATCTGCTGCTGAGCTACGCCAGGGGACATGTTACGATGACATGAAGCTAAATACTGGACTTCCTCTGGGAATATTTGTCACATATCTCAAATTGGTTTACTCACGGGTCGATGTGCTTCTGTTGCAACTAAATCACAGACAAAAGGCCTGAAAGGCTGGTCAAATCATCTCTTGTTTAAACAGCACATACTGTAATTCTTCTGGAATATGAGGGGAGAAAAATATCACACGATAATTAAATGTAAAACTTCCTGTTCTCTTTGGTATTAATAGAAACCAAGCATGCCAAACCAAACTGTAGAGCATTAGTGAACTACAGCATTGCAAGTATGAAGCATTTCATATGTGATTTAACATGACGTGTTTTCTTTGTAACCCCTGGCCCTGCATTTAAAACCAGCGCTATGACCTCTAAGCTAACATCAGGGGGTATGAACATGCAAAACATATCTATTAACAATTTTAACAAGGATAAATACATACAAAACAGTGTTTTAAACTATTCATGTAATGAAAAACTAACAGAAAAAAGTGTGTTGACATATTGGCATATTGTGGCACTGTTGGCTTTCCATACTCCAGTACTCAAGCACTAACATAAATGAAATGAGAATTATTCAGCACTTTCGTATTGCTCTAGCTTCAAACTACATTCAACCAATCAAATTAATAGTAAAACAAGTTGGTTCTTATTCTGAAATGTAGACTCAGTTGCTGCTCATGTTTCAATTAACTTTCAGTGACCTACCGTTAACATTGTCAAACTGTTATGTCAGCTACATTCAATGTTATTCTGAGGCATAAAATAAGGCATGACAAGCAGGGAGTAATATTTGGTCTAGCAGAAATTGCAAAAGGTTGCATTAAATAGATTGTTGTCGTTTTATTATGGACATAATTTTGTCATTTCAAGTATTACGTTGGTCTCCCACACCACGCCGCTCCTCCGCTCCCTTCACTGGCTTCCGGTAACTGCTAGAATCCACTTCAAGACACTGGTACTTGCATACCATGCTGCGAATGGATCTGGCCCTTCCTACATCCAGGACATGGTTAAACCGTACACCCCAGCACGTGCTCTAAGCTCTGCATCAACCAAACGGCTCGCTGCACCCTCACTGCGAGGGGGACCCAAGTTCCCATCAGCAGAAACACGTGGGTTTGCTATCCTGGCTCCAAGATGGTGGAATGAGCTCCCATTGACATCAGGACAGCAGAAAGCTTACACACCTTCCGGCGCAGACTGAAGACTCATCTCTTTCGACTCCACCTCGAGCGATAGAACTACTAACAAAGCACTTATATACTAACAAAGGACTGGCTTACCTAACGCCAGCTGAGTAGCACTTGAAATGTTTGGCTCTATGAAGCCTGATGTACTTTATGATTCTGTTTTCTTCAAGTTTGTATTTTGTTGGTCGAACGCACTTATTGTAAGTCGCTTTGGATAAGAGCGTCAGCTAAATGCAATGTAATGTAATGACTTAGCAGAACCACTGACGCAGAATGGCATGTTGGTTGTATATCTGGTGGCAAACTGTAAGCACAGCAGCATTTATGAACTACAGCATTGTTAGTATGAAGCAGCAGATTATAAGGGATGATGAATCAAAGACAAAAGTTGCATCTTTTACACAATGCTGTTGGCCTCGTGTTTCACCCTGTAACCCTAACCCTCACTTACATAGAAGGCCAGCTGAAATCTGTCTGGGTGTGTCAAACCTTTGTTCTTTTACTTGAGTAACATTTTGAATGCAGGACTTTTATTTGTAACAGAATACACTCTTGTACTTTTACTTTTCAGAATCAGAATTCCTTTATTTGACCTGCAACAGGAAACATTACTACAACAGCAGAAGTATAATGCAGATAAAGTGAGGAGGATAGACTTACATAATATCAAATAACAAAGTATGTGTAATTTCATGAGGAAAATCACAATAAGTCAAAAGTACAGGATGGTAAAAATAAAGTAGCAGTATATTTTTAAAAGAGTGATCATATATATTAAAGACCTAGCTGGTTCTGTTTGCAGATTGTAAATACAAATAAATAAAGTGTCAATTTCACAGGTATATTGCATTTGCCTCTCTAAAAGTTAGACTTTACTTAAGTACAAGATCTGAGCACTTCTTCCTCCTCTGCGTCAGAACTAAGATACCTTTGCAGACTAAAGGAACTTGGTACATATAAACGTCCACTATTCCCAAAGTGTAACACTGCTAGACAGAATAATAGCCGCCCACTGCAGCTGTAACTGCTCACCTGACTTTAATCAAACCTGGCAGATGTCTCTGTCTTCCATACTCAGAGATTTAAATACGCAGCTCCTCAGTGCTACTGTGCGTGGCAGCAGTGTGACGCAGGCTTCTTTACGAGTGAACAAAGGTAAGCTGGAGACACATGTTTGAAGATGAAATCAGCTCAGGAGCCTCTGCTGCTCTCCTATTTGTGTCTGGTATGTGTTATCAAACAAGGACCATGCATAGAAATACATTGGTCTCAGAAAGGGATGATTTAATGCCAGATTTAGCTATAAGCTCATTTCCATCCGGGCTCCTGCTCTCTTCCTCCACAGAAAACCTGCATCTGTTCTAGCTGTAATCAAATCAGTGCATGGTGTGCAGAGTGGTTTCCATATCGAAATCATTTTATTATTCCCATGCATGTGGCGGCAAAGGGGAAATATATAGAAAATATACTTCATGCATGTTTTTTTTGCTAAGTTGTGGATGATGGTGTAAAACCTCATCAAGTCAGTTTAATATTGCCAAATATCGCAAATTAGCTTGGGCTGTACAATATGATTACCATTGACATCCTTTTTCTTTGACCCATGATTCAAAGGATAAAACTGCCCCATTAAACCCTTAGACATGAAACAAATAAGGATATATATGCAATAGGTGATGTGTGCAGATTAACCAACAACCTACAATTACAGTTACTTAAATATAAATTAAATAAATTGTTGACGGGTAAAATGTACATATAATTAACAGTAAAATCATTTTTTTTTAAATAACCTCATGTCGTACAGCAAGCAAACTTTCTCAATGCAATCTCCTTTCCAAATAAGTGATTTTAAGGAGTTAGACTACTTTTGTACTTTGAATATATTTTGATGCCAATGGTTTGAATGCAGGACTTTGAGTTGTTGTTGTTGTTGTTGTTGTTGTTGTTGTTGTTGTTGTTGCATGTGCAATTTCATTCTAATTAATCAAAGCAGGTTAACAACTGAAATGTGAAAACTGAAACACAAGAGGGCGCCGGCACCCTGCTAACCAGGGATGAGCTTCATGTCTCTAAAAAAATCACACACAACTCAAATCATGATCATCAGATCATGATTTGAGTTGTGTGTGATTTTTTAAAATTCAGTTCTGAAACAAATGAGACACATTTTAATATCAATACATGTGTATGGCATGTGGATTCAAACGTTACACCTGTGATACAAACACTAAATGCTTTCGAGCTAACAAACAGACAACTATGTGTGGGTACTGAAGACCTTACAAATAGGGCTAATTGTGTTACAGCTTTTTAATTTGAGGACAAAAACAACATTAAAACATGAGGAAAGTTATAGAAGTTATAGTCAAAATGTGTTTATGAAAATGTTGGCAACGGTATAAAAACAGGTTATTTTGCTTCCCTGTAAATATGTAATTTGCTTAAACCTAAAAAAAGTAGGCTACAGTCCTTCAGTGAATGTATCGGAATGTATCCATCGCTATGACTTCCTTGATCAAATGAAAACGCGTCAGCTCCGGACTCCATATCCCATAGTTCATTGCGCCCGTTTCTTTGTATCACTTCCGGGTACTTCCATCCTGTCGAAAGGGAAACATATGACTCGTCTGCTGCGTTGAGACTGAAACCTGCCGACTAAAACCTTCCAACGGCTGCTTTAGGAAACTAAAATAAACATTTGGAGCAACTTTTAAAGGTAAGAACTATGACATAGGCTTTTAAAAACCAGTTGAAATGCCTGCATTTGAGCTAACTCGCTAGCTTGGTTGTGTCATGAACGCTGGTAAACACCTTTAGTATGGCAGCTCTGTACACACCATGTTATTTAGATTTTATTTAACACATTTCTGTTTGTTATTAAGCTGTATGCTGCTTAAATGCTATGAGGCAATGCTTATGAATCCACAGTGCTGTTGTTGTTTGTTGTTGTGTGTTGTTGTTGTTGGCCTACTCCCTGCACCAGGAAACCGGGTTTTTCCTGCACTTTCAGGAATATCAAGTATTTAAAGTGATGCCTTGAAGCTTTAATTTGAAGCCAGCTTACCTAAAGTGACATGAACCTCATCAGGGAACCAGTGGAGGAATGCGCATGTACTCAATTGTTGTATTTAAGTACACATTTGAAGTATGTGTGCTTAAGGCATTTCGATGTTGTGCTATTTCTGGTTCTACTTGAGCTACATTTCAGATGCGATGTTGTCCTTGACCCCAATACACGTATTTGACAGCTGTAGATTATTATACAACATATGAATCACCTTATAAATGATGCTATATTATTGTGGTTTGAATTAGACAGCACTATAAAGCAATTCAAAAGTCAGCTCTCTAATGCATCACTTCATTATAGTACTGTTTTATATATATGATGCTGAAATTGAACATTTTGCATTGTGCTTTTGTGTTTAAAGTTTGCAATTTGTTTAACATCCTCATGTGAGCCAGTAGTTGAAAATGCATTAACTAAATAACTGTATTTAAGTACAATTTGGACTTTGAGTATCTCCAGGTTCTGCCACAGCTAATGCTAAAAATCAGCCAATAAATGATGATATATTATTATTTACCTACAAGCTGCAAAGTGATCGTGATATATAATTGTATACTTGTGCTTTTGTACTTTAAATAGATTTTAAATAGTAAGTAATAATTAAGTAAAATATCTGAGTACTTCTTCTCCCTCTGAACAAAACAACGAGTGTATTCATTTAAATAAGCTGTCTGTGTGCCGCATAATTGAGTTGTTGGTTACATGTATTGGGCTTTGAGAGATATTATTATACATATGTTTAAACCCTAGAATAAAACGTGAGCACAGTTTTGAGTTTGTTTTTTACTTCACCTGCGCTTAATATTATCATCACTTTATTACGTTTATCGTCACATATTGCTGTAGATGTGTCCAGACTCCGTGACATCCAGGCCACTCAGGAGTTTCCTCTGCAGCATGCAAGATGAACCTCCGCCATCTTATCTCCACCAGCAACTAGAATGTTTAGATGGTTCACTTTAGTCTAAGTTCAAACGGTTTAATTTAATGTAAACACATATTTTCAAGGCACCCCTTTATAATTATTGGGATAAAACAGGTTTGAAATCATTCCAATGTAAACTATAGGACAGTACCCAGACATATCCTTTTAAAACTGGACCTTCGACCCAAAACCAGCTGTTGACTTGTGGATGCAAGCAGCTCATGGCAGACTCAACCAGAGAGGAAGAAGTAGGCCTTCATCATCAGCTACCATGTCTGACAGAGAGGAGGGTAGTGAGGAGGGTAGTGAGGACAGCTTGTAGGATTACTGGTCGTGCTAATGTTGTCCTGTGTTCACCTCTGTGTGTTCAGTGTTCATCTCTGCATGTGTGTTCAGTGCCGTGTGTCTGGCAAATAAAGTCAAGACCCCCTCAAAAGTTACGGGTGATTTCATTTTAAGGATGAGCACCAAGCAACCTCTCCAGGTGCTCCTTTGAGAACCAGGGCAAAGACAGTGATGTCCCTGACTATAACGTCTTTTCAAGTGATCTGCCAACTCTTTTCTCAACTCATCTATTCCCTTTCTGAGTCCATAAACAAAAAAGTGGAACAAATATCCCAAATTCACGTCTTCAGATTATCCACGAGGAGCCAGAGATATTACATTTGTTCTCATATATGAACAATACATTTCACTTAGTATGTGCTTGTTATTAAGGTTAGACGGCCTCGTTTAGTTTAACGATATCTATACTATTCCGTTATAGGGTGATAAATCATCGTTATTGAATATCACAGCTGTTTTAAGGAAAGGGAGTTTAGCAAAATCAAACAAATGGATGTCTCGGTACAAAATATTGCTTCCACTTTTTCCAAGTTGCCTTAAATGGGTTTTCCTAATGTCTCATGGAGAAAGGGATTCTTCCCGTTACACATATTAAAGTGTATTATATACCAGTCATTTACTAATGGGGTTTCCGGTACTTCCTCTCTGACTACAGTCACATTTCCAAACATGCATTTTGTGGCTCTCTTATTAAATGTGGCATGCAGATTTGTGCAGCTCTAATCCAGGCTCGTCCTAGTTTCACGGTGACGTACGGTATGTTATGAATCAATACTTTATTTCAAAATAAGGTTTATAATCGTTAAAGTCCTCAGTTTCTTAGAGTGATTACCCGCTTTGAATTCACAAACCTGCGTGTAGCTGATTGTGTCAGCTACAAACTGCCAACAGGAGTGGGTATTTCTTCTCAGGAGCTCGTGGAGACCATACCAGAGCTAAGAGGAGAGTAAATACCTGACCTGCATTCATCAGCTGGACACAAATAACTCTCCAGGTGGATGATTATATTGCTCTGAGTGTGAGTTGTACGTCTATTACTTTGGGGAGTTCCTAAGTCGCCAAAAAATCAAATAAATAAATACAGATGTAGGAGACCTGATCTAGATGATTGGATGTATTTTTGTATATATTTCCCATAGAATCAGCTGGTAGTCGTGCTGTGCTCTGGTGTCACAGTGTTATGCACAGATATGCTTTGGTCTTAAAGGTGACATGTCATGCTTTTCCGGTTATCACCCGTCCCCTTGTTGTTATGAAGGTTTTTCTGCATGTAAACGGTCTGCAGAGTCCCAACCCTCAAAGTGAGTTTGGCTGTGTATCGCTAAACAAGGAAATCACACCTCCACGGAGCTCAGCGCGATTCACAACGTCCCGACTGTCCCGACCAATCGGAGCACACTGGGCTCACAGGGAGGGGGGGGCAAGAGCTGCAACGAGCCGTTTAGTGGAGAGAGTGAATACACAGACTACACAGAGATGCTGTGAGAAACCAATGTGAGTTTTGGAAAATTGCTCAGTATAAATCTATTCTAGTAGACCTCAACGATGGAACTATGATCAGTGGAAATGGCCAAGACGTGGGACCTTTAAGACTGGGAAGAGTTTCTTCTGCTGATGCACGGTACCGCTGCAGAAACACAAGTATTTCAGTCAAATCCACTCATCCTTAGAAATCCTGTGACCAGTAGTGCCAACGTACTACTTCCTTCTTTTGAAATTAGTAAGTAGTCCTACTCTACTTCATTTGAGGAGCCAATACCATACTTTGGTCTTAACTAACGACAGGAAAGGGAAACCCCCAAAAAGCACAATGGGGATGAACAAAGGACCGTGTCGAGTGACGAAACTGTTTCTATAATACCTTAAATCTCGTGTGGCATTTCTCTACTGTATGTTTTCTTTATTGGTGTTCAACTTCCTCACACCGACCCTGAAATGAGGAACTCTGCACTGCAACACAAACCCTTATTCTTCTCAGTTCTTGGTGACATTTAAGCTTCATCGGGTTAAACTTAAAGGCTAGTGTGGTTTAAAATACGCTCAGGCATGTCAAGAGGAATTGGTTGGTCGTCGTGGTTTCATTGGAAGTTACAGTAAATGATTTGACCGTCCTTTTGTGCTATAATAAAAAAACACTGACCATTAGATCATATTGACACTGTCCAATCAACCTCAGATGTCTCTACAGATAATGTGGAAAGTACAGTTTGATTCTTGTGTTTTGGTTTTTAATAACCTGCTATTCAACCTGGAGATTTCACCCTGTTCAAAGGCATGTATGAACTGGTTAGGGTTAGGGTTAGGGTTAGGGTTAACCGTAACCAGAAGGATTTAAGGTCACTTTAAGCCTAAAACTGATTTAAGAAGGCTAGGGAAGAAGCACTGAAGTATGCCATATGAACATCAGGAGATCCCTCCGTCAGAGTGACTTACTGCTAGGGCAAAAGAGTTCAAATCAGATTCACTTCCTGAGACAAAGACATTGGAAACATGTGTTTTGGCTAAAGGTCGCACACTGTTATCTGGGTCATGTGACAAATCTGTTTTACAATAATCCTGCCGGGAAACGAATGAAGAAGTAACGCAATCACATGTGTTTGTTTGGTTTGGTTTTCAGTCACAAACAACACAAGAACATCCGTGTCCTTTGTTCTTTATTATCCAGCAGCACTCGGGTTGAATGGAAGTCTATGAGAACGTGAGCCTTGGCAAGTCGATGCTCTCAATGGCTAGTCTTGACATATTTTCACAACACTTTTGACGTGTATTGTGACTTTTTACCCATTATTATTTAAAAGAATGTTTTCATTGTATTACTGAAGGAAAACAAATCTACATACTATAATATTAATGTTGTCACAATATCTTTGACATATACTATGACTTTTTAAAATGAATACTTTTTGATGTCATTTTTACAATATTACTTTCTCCATATTGTTATCCTACAACTAATTATTTTAATATTTGTTGACCTACTATAATGTAATGTGTTCATGGTATTATTCAAACAAACCTAAATAATATAGTATATAAATACAATATATGTAAAAAATGTTGTGAAAAAATGTCATGTTTTATGTTGAAAAGGTCATATTACTGTAGGTACATTTAAAATATAAATATAAAAATGTTATTATAGTATGTTGAAAAATGATATAGAAAAGTCCAATTATATATTTAAAAAAAAATACAATGAAACATTCTTAGTGTATTATAAAAATAAATATGAAAAAAGTGGCATTATGTATATCAAAAATACTGTGAAAGAATTCTTACTACAGTATGTTAATAAAAAACTCAATATAATTTAAAAAAACGACAATTTAAATCCCATGATTTCCCTTCTTCCTCCTCCCTGTAGCTGCAGTGATGAAGGTGAGCTCCTCAGAGAGAGTCATCCTCCACTGACCCTCCTCGGATGCCCCTCCTCCTCCTCCTCTTCCTCCTCTAACCTGTGATGGACAGCAGGTGCAGCAGCAGCGCAGGGGGGGGCTACTCCATCAACAGTACCCCCATCTCCACCCGCATGGAGTCCTTCGAGGCCGGAGAGAAGAAGTGCATCTCCGACGTGAGGAGGACCTTCTGCCTCTTCGTCACCTTCGACCTCCTCTTCATCACCCTGCTCTGGATCATAGAGCTCAACGTAAGAACACCAATACTATCAATACTACTACTACTACTACTCCTACTACTGTACTACTACTACTACTACAACTACTACTAATACTACTACTACTACTGTACTACTACTACTACTGTACTACTAATACTACTACTACTGTACTACTGTACTACTACTACTACTACTACTGTACTACTACTACTGTACTACTACTACTACTACTACTACTACTGTACTACTACTACTACTACTACTAATACTACTACTACTGTACTACTACTACTACTACTACAACTACTACTATTACTCACCCTGCTCTGGATCATAGAGCTCAATGTAAGAACACTACTACTACTACTACTACTACTGCTACTACTATTACTACTATTACTCACCCTACTCTCAATACTACTACTACTACTACTACTACAACTGCTGCTGTACTACTACTACTACTACTACTACTACTACTAATACTACTACTGTACTACTACTAATACTACTACTGTACTACTACTACTACTACTACTGTTGTACTACTACTACTACTACTACTACTACTATTACTCACCCTGCTCTGGATCATAGAGCTCAATGTAAGAACACTACTACTACTACTACTACTAATACTACTACTGTACTACTACTACTACTACTACTACTGTACTACTACTACTATTACTCACCCTGCTCTGGATCATAGAGCTCAATGTAAGAACACTACTGCTACTACTACTACTACTACTACTATTACTACTATTACTCACCCTACTCTCAATACTACTACTACTACTGTACTACTACTACTGTACTACTACTACTACTACTACTACTCACCCTACTCTGGATCATAGAGCTCAACGTAAGAACACCAATACTATAAATACTACTACTACTACTACATCCGCTAATGCTACAACTACTAAACTTCTAATACTAACCACTATTTCTACTAACCACTGCTGCTGCTACTTCATATAATAATAATAAAAATAATAATAATAATAATAAAAATAATAATATAATACAAATAAATGACATTTTAAATATACTACTACAAATACTAATATTGATAATAACAAATACATTTAGTATAATAAAATATAACAAATAAATCAAATCTGTATCAAATATTAGAGTCAATAAAATATAAAGATTCCTTCTCTTAAAGGTGGGGTAGGTCATTAACGGCTCGAGATCGCTAGAATTAGAAAATACACAACCGGGGAAAATCTGCCCCTTCCTCTCAGAGCCCCGCCTCCAACACACACGAACACCACACGACCAATGAGGGCACGAGATCAGTTTGGTAAAATTGTCCATAAAAAACTATTATATTCGTAAAGTGTACAGCTAATATATATATATATATATATATAAAAAAATTTATTTTATATAAAACAATATATTTTTGAGTGGGCTGTATCTGTCGAAAATGGCTAGCTACTGTCCGCTGTACACTCTGAAGGGAATCTAATCTGCGCACGAGGGTCATTTTATGCGCGTGTAAAAGCACATTTTCCGCTCGTGAGTAGCTTGTTTTACGCGCTGAATATTGACCCAAATCTGACTCCATGCCCTCCTCCAACACACACGAACGCGCACATGACCAATGAGGGCACGAGGTAAGTGTGTGCCCCGATGGAAGGCTGACAGGCAGGCAGGCCATCCAGCTACTTTAGCCGGCTCAGATGATTGGTCGTGCTTTTTACAGCGCCACGGCTTCCACTGATGAGATGTTGTTATGGATTTGTTGTCAAAGCACTTCAGATATTCTTTGCTGTCGGGATGTTAAGAGCATTCCATGGAATATAACAAGAAGTGCATCTCGAGCCGGTTTCTGAAACGTACCTACCCCACCTTTAAGCAACCCACTGTAAAGAAATGATCTGCAGGAATCTCACAATACTTAACAACCATTCATCCGATATCCTGGGTGATGTTGAACTGTGTGCACAAGTAGATACACCGTAGTGTCCTGAAAGAGGAAGAGATTTTACACACACACACACACACACACACACACACACACACCTTCCTCCATACCTGTGTAGAAATGTTAACGCTGACGTGTGCATATTCCCACACAGCCTCTCTTACTTTTCACACTTTAACAAATTACTGTGCAGAATTAAGGGGGGGTTTAATAAGCTCTTTCTTTTATCTTTAATTGAAACACGACAGCCGGGTGGACACGCTCATTTTAGGACCCTTTTCTACACGATGCTAGGTAGCGCGCATATCCTCTGAATAATAAGTTCAAATGATCCATAATTCAGGTTTCAAAGTTTCAAAGTGACTGAATGAGTTAAAGCTATGACAAAAAACACCAGAAAAAACGAAAATAATCATACCACACACACACACACACACACACACACACACACACACCTGTTGTGTTTGTTTGTTTGGCAGCAGTCTCTCAGGTTCATTTCTAACTGAACTTGTTGAACAGGAAGCACTTCCTGTTACTCTGGAAATGTGTCATGACAACAATAAAACTGAAAAAACATATATTATGGTTGTTATACATCATAAAAGGTTATCGTCATCCATCTGACAGTATATATTATTAGTCGTAATTGAAGTATATTATTATAAGTGTATGTACTTTAAAGTATTGTTCTCACTAACCTTTTACGTCTTGGTATAACCAGAACATTAAATCATTACAAAATGATGTTACTTTAATCAATAATTAAGATTATTTGTAATTGCGGTTTTACTAGATGTTATGGTAATCCGTACGGTACTATTTATGATATTTTCGTCTTACTTTATGTATTTTTGCCATTAAATAGAAAAGTAACAAACATTACATCTTTAGAATAATGTTAATGTAATCACTAATAAGGATGATGGTTAGTTGCATGCATGTCTTGCATGTTGATTTATTTTGTACTGAACTCAAAGTGTTGGACCAACCTAACAAACAACTAAAATATTAAATATATTTAACTTTTATCTGTGATATCTCTCCGTTTGTTCGCACTTCATAATCAGCGGGTTGTAGTGAGAGCTGTGTCTGGTTCCTCAGAAGAATAAATAGTTCCTGAATGAGATTTAAACTGAAGTGAATGAGTAACCCATGTCAGGCTTCGGTAATAAAACAGTTTCAGTTACGAGCTGCACTTCCTGTTAAAAACCTCATTCCTCTCATGGTGACGATAACACTTCGGCTCAATAAAGTAGATCCAGTCTGACTAGGGTTGCGTCCGAATAGTCCGTTTAGCTTAGGAACCTTCCTGACGGAGTGCAATGACCCGGAAGTCCCTCAGTGGCAGCCACGATAAGAGCCGTTTGAATTCTCTAGATGAAAGGAAAGGAGGCTTCAAACTTCCTTTATAACCTCCTTTAGCTTAGGAACCACTGGACCTCCCTCACCGAGAGGAGAGGAGAAAAGTGCTGCCCCACAATGCATTGCAGCCGCAGCATTTGCCGTCACACAACAGTCGGCCGTTCACGGGAACAACCGATTATGACGGAGAAATTATATCATGAAAGTTACGGTGCTTATTAAGCATTTTAAAACGTAGGTGGTAAGTTGCCAAAGTGCTTTGTTCTGAACGTTCATCAGTATTATAATCAAAGAGAGAAATATGAACGTTTATTTATGACACGAAATGATCAAATAAAGTCAACATTTCTTCACTGAGCTGTGTGGGGTTTGTTCAGCATCAGAGCACGGTGCAGAGTCTCCAGATGAGTCCCTCGTTCTTATTGAACATCCATGTTGTAGTCCGCTGTATAGAAAACTGTGGTTTCCATAGTTACCCCACAGCAGCAGACGCACATTCAGGACGTCCACTGGCGCATCATAAACACGTCGGATAGTGTTATGGAAATCTAGGACCCAAACACGGCTGGAGAGTACAAGTCAAAGTAAAAACAAATAAATGGTGAATCGATGGTGAAAAGCTGTCTTTTGGTTATTTATCTGAAGCTTCAAATACACGATACAATAATATAATGTCACAGGTCTGACAGAGTATGAAAAGTCTGCCAGAGAGTGAGCAGAACAAGGAAACGGCAGAGATTATATCGGAAATGAGTGGGAACGTGAGAAATCTGGATTCACACAGTCACATATTGTTATTAGACACCTGGCCTTGAGCGTTCTCAGAGCAGGGAAGTTCGTGTGTGACTGTGTGAGAGTCTCCCAGTAGTCAAAGCAGCTCTGTGGCCTTGACGCGTCTGGGAATAAACCCATAAGAGAATATAATAGAATGATAATAGTAAAAGCACAACAAGAGGAAATAACAAGCATTTGGTTTAAGCATATGAAGGATATAATAAGGATGATATAATAAAAATGTCCACTACAATAGTGAAAGTGCAGTCGGATTCTCTAAAGCACCGCAGCCTCTTCTCCTAAGTCCTTTTGAATTCTCCTATCCACTATCCCTTAACCCCGTGACGTTTCACTCAGAGGTCAAGGGATAGACGATAGGGATAGACGCTGATCTTTGGATTATTCGACCGCAACCCAGGACTTTATTATTAACTCTTACGTCATCGTTTTTAAATTCTCACGTTTATTTTGTCCATGTCTTTGGCATTTAAAAGTTTCCTTTAGTGTTTTACGGCAGAGGTACGCCCCTTCTTTGGATTCAATATGAATAATAATACACTTTAATTATAGAGCACCTTTCAAACGGAGCTAGAACGTGCTTTTACAGAAAAACAGAACACATTTAAATACATGCAGAGGATGAAATGATCGAGCAAGTAAAGGCATAATAATACATTTACATTTTCTTGACAAACACTACTATGGATCATTCAAAGATGATCATTAGTTGCAGCTTTGGTCACTACATTCTTTATATTTGCCGCTTTAAGTAGTTCCATGTAACTCAATGTAAGTTTAGTTTTTATTCAAACCTTTATCTCGTGTTGTAATTATCCGTGGCAGAAATCCAAGTGTCATCAATCACACGTTAAAAGGCGAGTCATCCCAGGTCAAAATGAAACGCAGAGTAAAGGAAGCAAAGAGATACGAGATACATATAAATACACTCTGTTCTCACAGCACGGCATCAAAGCTACATAATATAACGATTGTCTTTTATATCCAAAGATACGCTCTGTTTTCAGACCTTAAACACACAAAAAAGAAGTTTATATAAATTGTTTTAATGATATATTCACGTATTAAATCCACTTTAAGAGTGGCGGTTACGGAACGTCCACACGGCGCCGGCGCGTTGAAGCTAGCCGGTGGGCGTGTCTGGTGCGACCAACAACCAATCACATGAATCTGCCGCCCCGGACACACAAGCACGCGGTTTGATTGGCTAGAGCTTGTACCGGCATATGATTTGATTGGCTGGCGCTTCCGTCGACGCTTGAAAAGTTGAACGTTTGTCAACTTTCGAAGCGAGCGACGGAGGCAAAGCGACGGGACCACAATGCAGTTCGGCAAGAGAACACATTTTATACAGAGGCTCACATTTCCTACTTTGTGTTTGCAGGTCAACGGCGGGATTCAGTCGCAGCTGGAAAGAGAAGTTCTGCACTACGACTACCACGCCTCCTTCTTCGACATCTTTGTGAGTTCTTGCTCTTTTTTTTGCATATTATTTTCTCAATGAGACTTTCATACAAATAAATAGACCAACCAAATCTGCAAAACGCAACTCAAGACATATTGATTTGAATAAAGTGCAGCTTTTGAGCTGTTGTTGTAGTGTTGTTTGTGTGTACAAAGTAAAGTGTGCTGTGTTGGATATGAATGAATAATCCGTCAATAAATTAAAATGATTATAATAATGATGATAGTCATTGATACGTTTTACCGGGTTCTCACGGTCACTAAAAACCTGGGAAATTCAAACTGCTAATTCCAGGCCCCTCCAAAGTCATGGAAATGTAACTAAAGTTGCATCAAATATAATTTATATTTCATCTAACTGCAAAAATAGTAATACTATAATGATAATAAATACTGTGTAGTAATGAAACGTAAAATGGCATTTAACCGACGAGGTGTTTTGCCGGTGAGAGATTTGAGTTGCTTTAGCACGTAGAAGCTAGTGAGCCAACTACTTGATTTGTTTTAGGCACGACATGTTGCAGACCTTATTTTCCTGTTCCTGTTAAAATAAACCATTTTCAGTGGAACCGCTGAGAGAGTCATTTTTTGGGTCATGGAAACTGAGGTGAAGGTCCTGGAGAAGTGGTTGAACCCTGGTTTTAAAAATACAGAAAGTGTTGAAAAGCTCATGCATTTCTGTGTGAATAGTTATTTGAACATCGTATGGATCTTATGTGTATCTATTTTGTACCTTAGGGTGCTCAATTGGTATTTGACTTCATCCCTTTTTCCTATCCTCTCCTTTATTTTCTGTTTTTCATCCTCCTGTCCTTTAAATCTTTCTTTCCTAAATGCTTTCCTTCTTCCTCCTCTCCACTACTTCCTCATCTCCTCTCCTCCTCTCTTCCTCCTCCTCTTCCTCCTCAGGTCCTGGCAGTCTTCAGGTTTGCGGTCCTCATCTTGGCGTACGCCGTCTGCCGGCTCCGTCACTGGTGGGCCATCGCGGTGAGATGTTATTAAATTAAATTATTTCTGCCAGTAGAGGGCGCTGTTGAGTTAACCGCTCTACTGAAGTACTTTCTGTTAGCTTCGATTCAAATCAAATGTTCTGAGTCATTGATTTGTCACGTATTCGTATGAAAACCTGTAATAATTAACCCTTTAATGTGTCCTCTCTCTCTCTCAGATCACGACTGCAGTCAGCTGTGCTTTCCTGATTGTTAAAGTCATTTTATCAAAGGTAAGAGTCTAAGGATTCATTATTATTAAAAAGGAGACGTCTAAAGATAACCACCATTTTGTACGAATATGTTACACTGTTTTATGACCTTGATCATTATTTACCTTTTCAACACGAATTGCTCATAAACGTGGTTTGGGAGGTTTTCTGTAGTTTTCCCCGACGTTTCTCACCTTTTTTTAATTATTTCATGTTATATTTGATGTGCTCTTCCAGCTGCTGTCTCAGGGTGCGTTCGGGTACCTGCTGCCCATCATCTCCTTCGTGTTGGCCTGGATAGAAACCTGGCTGCTGGACTTCAAGGTGCTGCCGCAGGAGAACGAGGAGCTCAACCGTGAGTCACAGATATTCAGCCATGCCGTGTTATTATCAAGGTTTATTTAGACGGTGTATCTCCAGCGTCTCTTTCAGGATACTTTTGTTTAACCTTTGGGGGAAACGGAGAGCCCATAGTGTTCCCGTTAGTGACTTCCTTTCTGTCTTCTTCTGGTGATTTCTCTGACGTACCTTTTCCCTTCTCTTGTTCTCTTTGTCTTTCCTTTACTGAGGAAACGTCAGCCATCATGAATCCAAAGTTTTGTGCTCTCAAATATAAAAATGTATATTTAAAAGGGGAAACTAATGTTCGTCGTCCACAGCTGACGTTAAATGTACTTATTTGTGCGTATTGATATGACTTCACATCGTTCCTCGGTCGAAGGGCCCTAAGCAGCAGTCTTATATTGTTGTATAAAACACCACTGAATGTCCAACTTGACCAATCAGAATCAAGTAATCAACTGCTTGATGTTATAATTCGATCTCGTGACCTTTGCTGCTTACATATGTTTGTCTTCGCTCCTCTCTGTGTCTCAGGGTTTCAGTCCCTCATGGACGCAGAGCGAGCTCCTCTCATGGGTGCCGGCCCGTTATCTGACGGTCAGTTCTACTCTCCACCGGAGTCTGTGGCAGGTCAGTGAACGCACCACGGACACACCTCGAACTCATCACTAGTCTCCCGTCAGTTTAATAACTCTTATAGTTCTCACTCTGTTCCTCAATCATCTTTGTTATTGGTTTGTTTATAGAGCCCCCTAGTGGCAGGAAAAACACATTAGAATCTGAATACTAAAAGATAAAGAAAGAAAATAAAATATAACTATTTATATTAAAATATCAGTTTGAATTTTAAGTTGAAATGTGCAATTAAATTATAAAACACATTTAAATAAACATATTTCTACAAACAATCAGAAATTAAATTAAGTAACATGTCTGATAAAGCATCAAATAGATTAGAATATAAATAGTTATATAAAGATAATGAGTTTATTTAAGAATGTGCAATAGAAAGACAAAATAATGTATTCAAACATAGGAAGTTAAAGTATAATAATAGGTAATAAAAGATCAAATCAAATAAATAAATACAAAATTAAGAAACGTAAGACGTCGAAGTTAAAATGTGCCCATTGCACTACAATATAATGTATTTAACGAGGGTTAGTGGTTTGTTAGTATTAATACAATATGTATGCTGAATTTCAGAGTTTGAAGGGTTTAAATGTGCAATAATCAGAATTTTCAGAATCCAAAGATCAAATAAATTACATTTAAAAACACAAGACTTCTAAGTAAGAATGAGAACATTGCACGACAATATCTATTCAAATACAAACAGTGCAGTATTGGTGTTGAGTTAAAAAAGTTTTTAAGTAAAATTAGAGTTGTGATGTTTTGGTGTTCATCTTCACACCGATGTGTTCCTCTTGTGTTTTCAGACTCTGACGAGGAGCTGGACGACAAACATGATCCAGAGAAAGATCTCATTCAGCAGCTGACCTAACAGGTAAACATCTCATGTGTACTTTGTGACGATGACGCACAACAAATCTGCATTTTCACCCAAATCGTGAACCTAATTGTCCCTTTTGTGCTCCCCTCAGGGTCTGCTCTCCTGAAGAAACGCTGCCTTACACATTCAGCCATTTTACTTTTTATTTGCCTCTGAGAAGTCTCTGTTTATTCATACCCACAATGCACCTCTCTGTCTGATATCAGTCTTCTGCATGTGCACCTGGGCTTGGAGAAAGAGGCACATATTCCTTTTCACAGGGTCTTTTTCCTCACGTTGAATATTCTCTGGTGCTCGAAGGAGAATTCATATTATCGGATATTTAAACACCTAACTGCACGCAGAATTCCACTTCTTCACAGATTGAATCGGTGCATTCGACAGGGTTTTTACTCCATGTTTGATAAAAACGCAGTTCATTTCTTCTCTTGGGTATACATGTGTTTACTTTTTTATTTGTTTTCATAAGCGTGGGTTTCAATTTACTGTAAAAGAAAATAAGCTTGCTCCAAAAACTCTGCAGAAAGTAAATGAAGGATTCTTTTTTTTTCTGGCCAGCTTTGAACCGTTGGACCTCGTGTGTAGCAAATGTGATTTTAGTTAACGGAGAGATGCACTTAAACTGAGTATATGAACTGTAAACCGATCTAAAGAGCTGCTGTTAAACACATGTGGAGCTCAAAAGTATATAAAACATGTATATATGTATTCATGCATGCCTTACAAGCCGAGTGGTTTTGTTTTATGGAAAAGTCTGGAGAATGGAATCATTAAAATGTGAAATCTGTGGAGTTTTTCTTTATTTCTTAAAGAACTGAAAGTCAAAGTACTTGCTTTACTTAATGGCTAGTTATAGAATATTTCTTATAAATATGAAAGAAATCATAGTATGTTGGAAAATGGGGAATACATGAAGCTCAGCGCAAGTTCAACCAGGAAGACCGTCTTTACTCATTAATTCACTATTTCTATGTCACTACTCTCTCTCCTCTCAATAAGTGACCGGGGGACGTCACTCCCCAGCTCAACCAATCACTTCGCTCTATTCTCACAAGCCTATCATAGTGCTCCGCTAACCCTTTTAAATCTGCTCTCCCCCCTCTGACAGCTGTCATTTCAGGTGACTCGACGCAACCCTCCTCCACCCCTTTTCACCTCCTGTCCTTCTGAATCCAGGGTCAAGCTAAGCCCCTCCCCTTCAGACCGAACCCAACCATCCATTCACCACCAGTGTCAAGCTAAGCCCCTCCCCTTCAGACCGAACCCAACCATCCATTCACCACCACCAGTGTCAAGCTAAGCCCACTCCCCTTCAGACCGGACCCAACCATCCATTCACCACCAGTGTCAAGCTAAGCCACTCCCCTTCAGACCGACCCCAAGGTTGCGGTCGAATAGTAAAAAAATCAGCTCCTATCGTCTATTCCTTGACCTCTGAGTGAAACGTCACGGGGTTAAGGGATAGTGGATAGGAGAATTCAAAAGGACTTAGGAGAAGAGGCTGCCGGTACTTTAGAGAATCCGACTGCACTTTCACTATCCCACGTGTTTATGATGCGCCAGCGGACGTCATTGTGTGCGTCTGCTGCTGTGGGGAAACCATGGAAACTAGTTTTCTATACAGCGGACTACAACATGGATGTTCAATAAGAACGAGGGACTGCTGTAAACTCATCTCGAGACTCTGCACCGTGCTCTGATGCTGCTGCTTTGCTTTGTGAACGTGGACAACAGAGAAACATATTCTTCAGGACCAAAGTTGGAATTTAAATAAAAAAGGAAAGTGAAACTTATTTTTAAGGTTATAGCTCCTCCATTATCGCTGCTCGGTCCTCCGGCAAAAATAAGGCCATTGGGACGCTACTCAAGATGGCGCAGACAAATCAACTTCCGGTGAGTCGATGATGAAAAATAAGAGAAGTGAGAAGGGCCCATAGAGAATTTGAACGGTGCTTAGCATGGCTGCCACTGAGGGACTTCCGGGTCATTTCACTCCGTTAGAAAGGTTCAGTGGCGACTGGTCATTAGGGGCAGGCACAGCCCCACCTAGTGTCAGCAGAAACTATTAAAAATAATGATTACAAAAAAATGCAAATAAAATATATTTTAAGATCATGTTTAATCATCCGATTCGTCTGTACATTGCTGTTTTAGTCTGTGTTCTTCTAATTAGTGTCTACAGTGTGTGCCTATTGAGCTGTTTAGAGCCATGTGGGACAAAACCCGATCCTGCCCCTCCCTCTCACTGTCTAAGACTGGTGACTGTAAAAACTACACTGCGCATGCTCAGAGTATTGTTCTATTTAATGTGTGTGGCAAAAAATAATGACCAAAGGGGCAAAGAGCTGCCATCCCCACCATACGTCATCTCACATCATTCAGAGCTGATTGGCTGTAAGTACGTGTGCCGGGAAAAGTGTGGTGTGTGAAGAGGAGACGAGAGAGCTGCAGTGAGGCGTCCTAAAACCAGGAAGTAAGCTGCGCATGGCTTCCCTCGACCTAAAAGCAACGAGATTTCTCCATGGGATTTTAGAAAATAGCTCCAAATAAGATCTGTGGGAAACGTTTTATCGTTTTTTAGGCAAATGGACTTCATCTTCAAGTCAAGGTAAAACTGCAATTTTATTGAAAATGGGATCTTACTAAGAGACAACAATTCAATATTAAATGATAATTACATTTTGTTGGGTATCCTTTTGTTGAACTGTCTGTTTAAATTTAATCGAAGCATCAGACTAAAAAAGCTTTTGAAAATAATATTATATTTTGATTGAGTCAGTGCCTCACCAGCCATGAACCTCACTGCACGTCACTGCAGAAGATTATATATAGACATCTACGTTTGTTGTGCCCCACCACTTGAGTATATATAAAAACGCCACTGGGAAGGTTCCTAAGCAAAACGGACTATTCGAACGCAACCCAGTAGTTATGTGTCGGTCGCGAACGAGCCGATTCTTATGAACGGCTCTTTGGTACGAACGAGGTGAGAGCCGTTCTTTTTATCGTTCAATCGTTCGTCCGCCCTCACTGCCTGCCAAAATCCACTCGCCTTTTAAAAAGCTTGATTTTGTTCCCCAAACGTATGCTGTGAAGAGCCGCCCCTCCTCTGGTAGGTTTCAGCCATAGGTTTCAGCACGAGGAGTGAGATGGGGTGGGTCTTAACGGAATACGCGAAACAGAGAAGTCATAACAAGTGGTACAGGACAGGTAGACTACGTGTTTTTCGGATGGAAAATGAGCCAAGCGCGAAAACGCAGCAGCATTTGGATGCACCAAAACCCAGGCAGTGATAAAGCGCACCATTTGTAAAGGCAACAGCAGGGTCAGAAATAATCTCCATCTCCACTTAAAAACACAGTATCTAATATTAAGAGTTGCGTGCATTTCATTCAAGGCAAGGCAACTGTATTGCCTTTACACATACAGCGGGTACATTCAAAGTAGTACATTAATAGCCTCTTTCACACCGAGTATTACTGACATGAATGACATGGGTATGGCGCCACCTCGTGTCGTGTTTACAATGCAGATTATTGACATTAGGTCTGGCAATACAGTCAATCATTATCCTGGTGATTATTTCGCAGATAAACCTAGTAACCCCGCCCCCTTTTTAAAAAAACGTCTCTTTGAAAGGAACGGAGCCATAAGATCCGGCTCCCTTCAAAGAGCCATAATTCCCATCACTGCAACTCAGCTGGTTCGACGCTGCACGCTGGCTCTGCTGGTTTTCACGTGTAACTCTTCCGAATCAATTATGAAGCCTAACAACCCGAAATGTTATTGCGTTCAAATATGCCCATGTTCTTTGATTGTTGAAGTGAGCATTATTTTGTAGTGATGTTACGTATTGCGCCGAGGCTTCGGAGCGTGTGTCGAGTAATCCCCGAAGCTTTTTGTGAAGCATGGACCGAGGCTTGTATCGTTTTGGGCCAGTGACGTCATCGATGACAAACGAAGCCTCGCTGCCTGTCGACACCACGTGACTGCTTCAGGAAGCGATTCAGATCCGTTGAACCATTGAACCACAACGCTCATAATACCCATGGATGTATAATAAGAACGATATTACCCCTCCTGTACCCGGGCCCGCTGACACGATGGAATCAAGAGAGCTCAGACCCTCACTCATATAGAGGTCGGAACATGTCATAAGTATAAATAGATACAAGCACATATCACATGCTGCAACGTCTGGTGGACCTCAGAGAACCAGTTGGTGCGGCATTAGCCAGTTTGAACACAGAAATCACCACACTGACCTCTGCTGAGTTCACCACCATAAGTGGGTGCCTCTCTCTGCTGTCTGGATTCAATGATGCCACCATTGAGCTTTCTGAGGTGAAAAATGTATCTGGTTCCAAGGTTGTGCCCCTCCTCAAAATGCTGGAGCAAATGCTTCATGAGGAGATGGCAAAAACTGCAGTAGCAGTGGCCAAAGAAATGGGAGGACACCTCCTAAGGCAGCTAAGAGAGAGGCTCCACACACTCAATCTATGAGCATCATGTCATGGCAACGCTACTGGACCCTAGGCTCAAACTGATCGGATTTGTTAGCCCTTTAAAAGCTGCAGAAGCCACAACAAGGCTTGTGACTGAATGTGGTGCACTGATCTGAACACCTGAAGCCGTGCCCCAAGACAGTCCATCCACATCTCAACCTGAACAAGAAACCCCAGGTATTTATTAATTGTAAAGGAATTTGAAGTAATTACTACATCCACTAACACTCTCTGTGTATACCTTTCAGGGAAACAAACTCTGGCATAAATTGGATCAGACTGTGAAGATGTCCAGGAAGACCAACTGTTGAAGTCCAGCGGTACCTGGCCGAACCAAATACCGGACGCTTGGAGGACCCTCTGAACTACTGGCAGACACAAAAACATGTTTATCCAAACCTGCATAAACTTGCAGTCACTTTGTTGTGCGCACCTGCTTCCTCAGTGCCGTGTGAAAGGGTCTTTGCAAAGGCAGGAGAAGTTGTGTCAAAGAAAAGAAATCGTCTAAGGCTTCACATGAAGCCTCACATGAAGCCTCAGATGAAGCCTCAGATGAAGCCTCACATGAAGCCTCACATGAAGCCTCAGATGAAGCCTCACATGAAGCCTCAGATGAAGCCTCACATGAAGCCTCACATGAAGCCTCACATGAAGCCTCAGATGAAGCCTCAGATGAAGCCTCACATGAAGCCTCACATGAAGCCTCACATGAAGCCTCACATGAAGCCTCACATGAAGCCTCAGATGAAGCCTCACATGAAGCCTCACATGAAGCCTCAGATGAAGCCTCACATGAAGCCTCAGATGAAGCCTCACATGAAGCCTCACATGAAGCCTCAGATGAAGCCTCAGATGAAGCCTCACATGAAGCCTCACATGAAGCCTCACATGAAGCCTCAGATGAAGCCTCACATGAAGCCTCAGATGAAGCCTCAGATGAAGCCTCACATGAAGCCTCAGATGAAGCCTCACATGAAGCCTCACATGAAGCCTCACATGAAGCCTCACATGAAGCCTCAGATGAAGCCTCACATGAAGCCTCACATGAAGCCTCACATGAAGCCTCACATGAAGCCTCACATGAAGCCTCAGATGAAGCCTCACATGAAGCCTCACATGAAGCCTCAGATGAAGCCTCAGATGAAGCCTCACATGAAGCCTCACATGAAGCCTCACATGAAGCCTCAGATGAAGCCTCACATGAAGCCTCACATGAAGCCTCAGATGAAGCCTCACATGAAGCCTCACATGAAGCCTCAGATGAAGCCTCACATGAAGCCTCACATGAAGCCTCAGATGAAGCCTCAGATGAAGCCTCACATGAAGCCTCACATGAAGCCTCACATGAAGCCTCACATGAAGCCTCACATGAAGCCTCAGATGAAGCCTCACATGAAGCCTCACATGAAGCCTCACATGAAGCCTCAGATGAAGCCTCAGATGAACCGATTTGCTGGAAGCAGAAAGTGCTTTAGATCGGTTGAACCCCAACGCTCATAATACCCATGGATGTATAATAAGAACCATATTACCCCTCCTGTACCCGGGCCGGTGACACGGTGGAATCAAGAGAGCTCAGACCTTCTTATATAGAGGTCGGAACATGTTTTAATTATAAATAAATAAAAGCATGAATAAAAGTAGGAATAAAAACATCAATGAATAAATACAGGAATAAATAGCGTCCAGTGTTTTCAGATGAATTTAGTGTGTGTGTTGTGGCTCAGCCTGAAAGCAGTTCAACGACGATAAAAGCTACAGCTAAATGAGATAATGTAGTTAATAAATGTATTCTTTGATATGGTTTAGCCTTTCTCAGGCTACAACATGGTTACGTTTACGAATATTATTAAGGAATACAAATCCCTCTTTGCAATGTGTACCAGCGTCCTTAAGCTTTTCAATCACAATCATTAAACTGGAATAAATACAATATTGTTAACATGAAAATATTATGTAATGTTCGTTGTTTAGAGTTATTCTAAGGCTTTTACTCATGGGGAACTCCGTATGAGATAGAGCACACTGTCGAGATGTCCAATCTGCCTGTTTTACACACTTTGACCAGCAGGGGGCTTGTGTTCAAATCATAGACTGTATATGGTTCTAATGAAGACTCATGAGATGAACCCTTTCGCAAACCAATTGGCTGGGAAGCTTCATCTCTCCATCACAATTATTTTGTCTTTCACAATGAGAGGGGGTGCACCGTTCCTGGAGGTACTGCAATACCAGGTCGATGCGTGGAGTGGACGGAGCAAGCCCCTATTCCATCTCCCTATTCCAAAAATCAATTTAATATATGGTCCCCGGGTAGGGGACGTATCAGATATTAAACTGATAAGAACAGATACTACACTTGATCTTAGCCAAAAGGCCGAGAAGCGATGCCTATGAGCAGTTGGAGGCGGGAGACTGATTCTCCGCACAGTCACCTTCACTCACGGTTTCCAGAAGAGGCAGATTTTTTTCTAGTTGTGGACTTTCAAATTCTAGCGCACTCGAGCTGGTTTCTCCAACATTATATACCCCACCTTTAATCATAAACGCGAATATAACATAGTAATATTTCAAAATTCCTCTCTGAAGGAAGAAAGCATGTGTAACAGCTGGGTGGAGACAAACAGAGTTCCAGTTCACCAAGTCGAAGATACATTTTCTGGAGGAACCTTCCTCGACATTGAGAAACACCCACTGTATCAGTTATTTTTGTAATATATATATATATCTATCGTATGAAGTTAAACATATTCTTACCCGACAAACTCAAATGACTTCTCTCAAGTTTGTGTTGTATATCCTATTTTACTGTGAACTTTATTTCATCATAGTTGACTTTATCTTTGTCTTCCACATACTATACTATGATGTATACATAATATAACAATACACAGACATTTGTACACAGAAATAAACCCACAGACACGACTACAGGTGAAGAGATGTCGGTGAAAAGACAGTTTCTGTTCGGCGCAAGCAAGAGGTAAAAAAAAACTTGAAGAAACTAGAGCATCACTCGAAGGTGGGTTATTGTATGAATCAAATGTACAACTTGTGAATGTTGTATAAGTCAAATTGCCAATTGCCATATTAAAACATCAGCTGCAATTCACCACATGAAGAAGGCAGTCTCTGCATAGCATACAGGCTAATGGAGATGCAGTTATTTCCAGCATTCTTTATTTACCGTTCATTCAAGTATGTGATGCCTTTGTATCTGCTAACGTACAGGAGGAAGAGTGATACACTGTCTGTCTACTGGCTTACATCACAGTTCAAGTTTACAGCCTAAAAAACATGGAGCATTTTCCCCCTTTTATTCATTTTTTTGTCAATTTGCGCATTTCATGGTGATGCTCAGCTTCTCCCCTTAACTCTTGCAGTCATCATCATGTCAACCACAACACAGAGAAATACTGATAGAATTGTGTGTGTACTTGACTATATTACAACTATATTATAATAAAATAATATGGTATTTATATTATTGAATTGATTATGATTATTATTATTATTATTATTATTATAGAAGTAGTTTATTTGCATTAATTACATTTTATTATTTGTGAGGCTAGTATTTGGCAGGAAATGCTAATAATAATAATAATAGATTTATTTTGTTAGCGCTTTTACCAACACATCCTCACTCCCAGGTCGGCCTATGTTGACGTTATGTCAAGTCCTGCCGGCTTTTTCCAACGCAAGGGGAGGGCCCTTAGCGTGTACAATTCTCCGTTATCCAATGAGAATGGCCGCTCTCATTGCCTTTAAGGGCAGTCGACACAAACGAATGCCGTGCTTCCATGAACGTCCATAGAAGCATATGGACATCCCGGAAAGCTGAACATGGACGCTAAGGGCCCCCCCCCTTGCGTTGAAAATGGACTCTAAGGCCCCCCCCCCTTGCGTTGGAAAAAGCCGGCAGGGGACTTGACATAACGTCAACATAGGCCGACCTGGGAGTGAGGATGTGTTGGCTCTCAGTGCGCTTCTCCATGTCTGTGATTGGTCGAATGCTCCAAATACCACCTCTTTCATGTGAACGCGCACCTAACTAGATAGGAAACGGCTGGCTTGAGCGATCCACTTGATAACCAGCGTCGTAGGACAGTTTAGCGACAGCGCGTATGTTTTGGATTAGGCCAACCGGCTAACTCAAACATATCCAGGTTAGGTTGAACCAGCGCCATATAGATAGAAGAGTTACGACACCGGAAGTCCAAAAACGGTTATCGTCACGTGGTTCATGTAGACGAGGATCGTTCCCCGGAAGTTCATGGCGGGCAATGTGAATGCATTGATAACAGGACATAGAACTACGATATTTGGTAATTATTAGTGTATAAAGGTTTTGATTTGCAATATTTATACAACAAATCGATATGTGTATGTATTTACATCAGTATGTTTTAAAAAATAAAATAGAATTTGCTAATATTAAGTGATAATATTAGGATTAGTGTGAACAACTAGTTTACATGTTTGGCTAACAGTGCCTTGGTTAAAGAGCCTGTTGCTGTTTATTTATAGCTTTGAATTCTTTCAAACCAATATTATCTTCTTAAACATGTATGGTAGTCAGGAGCATCACTTTCTAATGTTTATTGATATATTTAGCGGGAGGGGATCTAAAGTAATGCTTTAAAATTCAGAATGGATTAATTTCTACCACTTTCTTAAATTCATGGTAGTTTCAGTGATCCCCATGGTAACTGAGGACACAAGTTATCTAAATGACTAATGTCATCTTTATGGCTTTCAGAAAGGACAGGAGACAGACAGGTGACTATCAAAGGACTAGCAGCAGCAGCAGACTAGCAGCATGATGATGATGATGTTAAATGTGTTGCTTTAGGAACATCCATTGCAAATACATGGAATTCAATAAACATTGAATAGCATATCATGCAGTTTGTCGGTGCCTTTTCCTCCGTGTTGTCCTGGTTTGCTGTGCTGCCTCCTAGTCGCCACCATGGTTTGCTGTGCTGCCTGGGGATGCTCAAATCGCTCAGAGAAAGGAGTACGAATGTACGGCTTCCCCACTGACACAGAGCGGAGGAAAAAATGGCTGGCTCAAGTCAGCAGGAGCAATTTCACGACCAACAGCAACAAAATTGTAATTATATACAAACACTGCATTTGCAGTTTTTCACCAAACGAAAACCACACCATTGGGAAAGCTTAATGTTTTGTTTAATACAAAAAAACAGGGAAAGGCTTGAAAAACACAGAGGTTGAGACTCAGGGTGCAGGGTGAGGGTCTCAGGGTGCAGTGCAGGGTGAGGGTCTCAGGGTGCAGGGTGAGGGTCTCAGGGTGCAGGGTGAGGGACTCAGGGTGCAGGGTGAGGGTCTCAGTGCAGGTATTCAGGCTCCATGGAATCCCCCTCTGGTTCTTGTGCTGAAGAGGGAGTAACAGACAGGAGAAAGGGTTATACACACCTAATAGCACACATATTGCCTTGGGGAGATAAGGTGTTTACTTATATAAAACAGTAGTATTAAACGTACCTTGTGTTTTCACTCTCACTTGAGTCCCTCTCCCTTTGCCATCGATCCAGAATCAGCTGAGCTGCAACATTATACAGACGGGTAATAATCAACAGAAGGACACAATATGGCTCTGCTAAAAACACTCACTCTTACACACACCAAAGTTATATTTATCTAATATTGAACTCCCTCCACCCCCGCATACAATCCCGTTTAGAAGCCCCATCTTCTCTAATTCAACATGTTGGACGAAATGACATGAGAGAACGGAATGTACAGTTAAAAGGCTGTTCAACGTGTGTTGCTAACTTGCTTCGGTATGCTAGCTTAATCTGTTATCTGTAAACGTTCCCTAAATCTACTAATTTAGGGATAATCCACTGACATCCTTTAATACACATGTTCATTTGATGCATCGCATCGGCCTCAGTGATGGATGCACATCCCTATGCACACGGGCTCTGCTGGTTTTCACGTGCATCTCTTCCTCATCAATTGCATGTAAAGCGGCATAGTTACAAGCGGAGAACGGAGTAACCTAATGTCACAGCAGGCATAACAACAGCCGGTGTTTCTCGTGAGTGTTTTCCCCGCGAAACAAAAACAATACACACAAACGCAAAATTACACAAACAAACACACACACTCGCGAGAAAAATAACTTCCCTCCGTAGTATTTTGATCATTTGATAATAATCAATCAGATCGATCCAGAGAAGACGAAACTTTAAAGGCCTTTTTCTCAAAATGATGAAACGGTGACAGTCATTATATAATGTCATATTTTACTTAAAATGTAGAATACAACAACGATCCTGATATCATTAGAAAGTTATGGATATCCTCTTTCCAACAGTGTCTTCGCGGGAATGCGACTGATTTCGATAGAGCAGGTCACAAATGTTGTTGCGTTCAAATGTGTTGAAGTAAGCATTTGTTGTCTTTCACAATGAGAGGGGGTGCACCGTTCCTGGAGGTACTGCAATACCAGGTCGATGCGTGGAGTGGACGGAGCAAGCCCCTATTCCATCTCCCTATTCCAAAAATCAATTTAATATATGGTCCCCGGGTAGGGGACGTATCAGATATTAAACTGATAAGAACAGATACTACACTTGATCTTAGCCAAAAGGCCGAGAAGCGATACCTAGGAGCAGTTGGAGGCGGGAGAGTGATTCTCCGCACAGTCACCTTCACTCACGGTTTCAAAGTGTGTTTCAGTAACAGTATGAGTGTATGACCCGATGTTGTAGGAACAAAGTACACTGAACACAGCAGGTGAGAAAAGGGCAAGAACAGCGGCAGAACCTGTTATGTTCTGCAATGTCGTTGGTGCCGCTCCAGAACGGTCTAAGCAAATCTAGGTCATATTAATCATAAACGCGAACATAACGTAGTATTGTTTCAAAGTTCCTCTGAAGGAAGAAAGCATGTGTAACAGCTGGGTGGAGAGAAACAGAGCTCCAGTTCACTCTGGCGGAGAACTTTGTGAACGGCACGCTGTGTATACTACAGGTTACTCTTCGAAGATACATTTTCTGGAGGAGCCTTCCTCGACATTGAGAAACACCCACTGTATCAGTTCTTTTTTTAAATATATATATATATATCTATAGTATGAAGTTTCAATTTTTCTTACCCGACAAACTCAAATGACTTCTTTCAAGTTTGTGTTTTATGTCCCATTTTCATATTTCCGTACTTTGAAGTACTTTACTGTGACCTTTATTTCGTCATACTTGACTTTATCTTTGTCTTCCACATACTATACTATGATGTATACATAATTTACATAACAATTTGACACAGAAATAAACGCACAGACATGTTTTTGTAATACCGTTTTATTATTGTTCACATCTTTATTGACAGGAGAATCCGAGGCTCAGTGCCCGTGCTTCCACGGGTCGCCCGCCGTCGCCTCTCCGTCAGAAACACTGTCCTCTGGAAATAAATACAATACTGATTTTTATTTGTTTAAAGAAAAGAAGAAGATTTTCTAACCTACGTCTCAGAGTCTGGAGATGATTCCACATTTATTACTCCGTGAAACTACGGCACGACACATGGAGGGAAACGGATCTGTTTCGGGTGAGAGGAGGATTTAAAGAAACGTGACGCAGTGAAATCCTGCAGCTGGAGATCCACGACGTGAGGATGAAATACTGAGACCACCTGGGGGGAGGGGTCTGGTTTCTGCAGCTTTTTGGGTTAAAACAAACTAAAATACGACTTGTTTTTGTATTAATTCATGGCTAAAAACCTCAAATACCTTTTCAATGCCATGCGATCTACCCAGGGCCGGCCCTGACCAATTTGCTGCCCTAGGCACGATTTTAGCTGGCGCAAATGGTTGTGGCATGACCACCAAAACAGAAAGATATGGACACAAGATGTGTGCAACTGTATTTAGTATCCTATCCATTTGAACATGATTCAAGTTTAAATGTTGAAGTTAAAAGCATCAATCTGGTGCACTTTGAGAGCAACATTAAGAGATCTATGGAAACATCTCAACACCCAGATGAAACAGAACTGGAAGCAGATTTTATTTTTCTTTATGGATATTTTACAAATCACTCCCCTTTCAAACTGTATTCTTGTTTATTAACAACTTTTTTGTACTGTCAGTATTTTATACCTGTTTTTCATTTATTCTCTTATTTTTTTATAACTATAATGATCATATAAAGGTTAGGGCTGGAGCGACGCGTCGACGACGTCGTCGACTTCAAAATATCGTCGACGACATATTTCCGCGTCGACGCGTCGCTACACACACGTGGGTGTGTAAACAAAGCAACAAGCCGTTCGCAATCGCACTTCAAACACAATGGAGACTGAAACGGCTGCCACCTCCTCCTCACAGGATTGCGCACGAAGCCCTCAAACGAAAACATCTCGCCCTAGGTCTTCAAAAGCATGGGAATATTTTAAAGTTAGTCCAAAACGCAAAGATATTGTCATTTGCAGTCTTTGCCAAATGGAGTTGGCATATCACACAAGCACAACGGCTATGTTGGAACATTTAAAGCGGCAGCTAGCTGTGGTGGCTACCATTAGCAGCTAGCATTTGCTCTCCGATTTTTACATAAAAATGGAATTATGGATTATAAATTCAATCATTTTTTTATACATAGACGTTAAAAACCTATGGATTAACCGATTCAGCCGCGTGTTTTCTCGTTTTAATGCCATTGAACACGTCTTTTGATCAGATTGACAGCTACGGTGGTGAGACGATCTCCCTAGAAGCTCCGTAAAGGTACGTGTTGTGATGACTGTATTTGCTTCCCCTGTCGCGAGTCCGGATCACTCAGTGATGGTACTATATACCTACATAATCTGTGGAGCTCAGCTTTAATCGGATATCTTGTATGTGCAGCTACGATGAGTAATAAGGGTACTTTTATCTTGAGTTCTGTGCCAATGTCCGTTAGCATTTTTCGCTCATGGGTCATTTAGATGCTTCTTATGAGACTTGTGTTTTGTTTTGGTAAACATGGTTTGTATCGTCAGTTAGCTGAGATTATTTCCGTTAATCTGGTATAACACATTAATAGTTTGTTAAATATTAAGATCCCCTGAGACACAGTATCGTGAAAAAAAAATTGTACACTACGTTTTTTTTACATTACGTTTTTTATGAATTGAACAACAGCAAAATAATCGTTAGATTAGTCGACTAATCGATCAAATAATCGCCCGATTAATCGTTTTCGAAATAATCGTTTCCCCCCAGCACTAATAAAGGTGTGCCTTTACCTCACTGAGCTTATCAGAGCCTCTCAGTCTTTCAGGAGAGAGCTCTCTAAAGCTCTTCCCCCGCGGCCGCTTACACAATACATTCAATGTTAATAAAAGCACACAGAAGCTGTATACGTTTTTTTGGGAGTTTGATTTATTTTAAATGAACACAAATACAAAATTAAAACCTATAATTGCACACTAAAACCATTATTTTAAAAAAAGAAACAAATTTCACATAAACCGGTTTTTACTGGGGCTGGGGCGGTTCAACTTGATTTGTTTGGGGGGGTGTGCCATAGTTTATGGGCGCTGTACGCAATATAGGCGTAGTTCTGTTAGTATTAGATAATAAGATGTACTTTGTTAATCCAAAATCGGGAAATTGTGTTTTTATGACATTTTAAAAAAATATATCTTTTTCATTTCTAACTTTTTTTTCTCTCCAGTTTTGGCGCCCCCTATGGGTTGATGCACCCTTAGCATTCGTCTATACTGCCTATGCCGAGGGCCGGCCCTGGATCTACCCACACCTTTGCGATCGACGTATTGGGTACCCCTGATCTAGACTCTAGAGCAGTGGTTCTCAACTGGTCAGGCCTCGGGACTCACTTTTTCCTTTGTCAATAAATCGTGACCCGACATTTTGAACCACGCAAATCTAATCAACAAAAAAATCGTGCTTTTTTTTTGTATGCTTTTCAGCATACATTATTAATTAAAGTGAAGTACAGTGCATATATCCCTTATATCCCTTCACAGAACTAAAGAATGCTTTAAAAAAGGTTTAATGAGATGATGGAATCAAAGCTGTAACATGCTGAAAACCCACCCCGAAGGGGGGTCCTGGGGGAGAATCCCCAGGAGATTTTGAGAAATACTAACATATAAACTAAGCATTCTGGTACACTGAGAAGAAAATAGATAAATCTATTACTACCCGACATCATAGGTGGATTTAGGGGGGGGGGACATTGGTGGCTGAAATATGTTACATAAATTTTTTCCCTCTAACATTTTTTGTGCATACAAGTGACTTAATAAATTCCCTCGCTTTTTTTTGCATACAAGTGATTCGGCTATTGTATTACAAGATTTAGCAGTAATGGATATTTGGCGATTTTTAAAACGTCCAATTTCGTCTTGTCAAGCTTCAACAACAGAAGAGCCACCGTCTGAGCCTAACCTTACCAACCAGCAGCCGTCAGAATGTGAAGTGGCAGACACGCAAACGAGCAGCTCTGGATTAGCTAAACCAGCTAACATTAACCCCACAGCGGAGAGCTCTGGATTAGCAGGACCAGCTAACATTAACCCCACAGAAGGGAGACGACGGGTGCCGGGGCTGTCAGTGGGTCATGATGATTTTCGGGAAATACACAGCTGTCCCAAGTAGCTTTATCCGAATTCCCCTCAAACATGATTGGGAACACAAAACGATAATTTTCCCACGTACTATTACAAGAACTATCCCTGGGTGGAATATTCCGTACGAATGGATGCCGTCTTCTGTTTTTCCTGCCGCCACTTCCAGACTGACAAAACATGCACACTCCCAGGCCCATCTGAACTGCATGGTTAAATCGGATAACTATTGCAGCTACACTTTCCCGAAGCCACGAAGATTCTGTTGAGAAGAACAGATTTTATTTGTGCAAAATTGTTGATATTTTGAGGCTGTTGTCCAAACTCGGATTGCCTTTTCGTGGGCATCGGGAGGGAAGCGAGTCAGAGTCGCGTGGGAATTCTCTTGAGGTTTGTGGCTTCTTCTCCAAGTATGAACAGGCCGACATATAAGCAATATTTGATGCCATTGTTTGTTTTTCACTTTGTTCTGAAGCTGAACTTGCTGCTCCTCACAGAGAGAAGAGCAAAGAGTAGATAGTCTGTGTGAATTACTTTAAATTGTGGATAGGGTAGACAGCTCCCATTGTTCTGTGACCTGTCAATCATCAAACCAGGGCTCATATTTCATTATGTGTTCATTTGTATCTGAAGTTGTACCCATGGATGTATAAAGAGTAGTTCTACATCAAAGTTATTCTCCGTCGGGACTTCCGGCAACAATCTTGATTCTGATTGGCCAGAAGACCCGAAAAAACATCAGCAAATTAAACAGGATTTATCTAAATGGTCCACATTACCAATATCACTGCTAGGAAGAATCAATGTCATAAAAATGAATATTCTACTGAGATGTATTTTTCTTTTTCAAATGTTACCATGCTATTTATCCGCTGACTATTTTAAATCTCTCAATAGACACATCTCAACATGTATCTGGTGTAATAAAAAAACCAAGACTCAAGTTAATTACTCTTATAGATAGATTCAACTTATTGTCATTACACAGTGGTACCATGTAACGAAACGGTTTCTCTGCATTTCACCCATCCTAGTGTTAGGAGCAGTGTGCTGCCATTATGTACGGCGCCCGGGGAGCAGTGTAGGGAACTGTGCCTTGCTCAGGGACACCTCGCACTTGGTCTTTCCGGGACTTGAACTGGTGACCTTCCAGTTGCCAAGGCAAGTATAGACTTTGCCAATCTCCACCACCGCCCAGAAACCAGAAACTATGGGTGGTCTTGGTCTTCCCAACTTTCAACACTACTTCTGGTCAGCTCAATTAAGAAATGTACTATCTTGGTCTCTGGGAAGCAAGGATTCACTATGGGTTCAGATAGAAGCCAATACCTTTGACCCGTTGCCATGGAAACTCTTATATTTGTTAAAGACTTCAATAAGGTGAAAAATATGGCAAAATGTGTTACAGTGGTCAATACACTTTTAGCCTGAAGGGACTGTACACAAAAAGTTCATGTTAACTCAGGTATTTCAATCTTTTCTCCTATTTTGAACAATCCTGATCTTAGCAAATATTTGTTGTCAATTAATATAAACAAATGGACGAAATCAGGTATAAAGCAATTGAAACATTTGTTCCATAAAGATATAACATTGAAATCATTTAATGATTTAAGAGCAGAATATGACATTTCAAATAAGGATTTTTTTAAGATACCTGCAAATTAGGAACGTGATCCACTCAATTATTAAAAGCAATAAATTGAGATCGGGATTGTTGGAAGAGGAGGAGACATTGATGTCATCGAGCACGATCAAAGGTCAAATTAGAGAATTTAATGCAGTTTTTTCTAAAAGAGCTCAGTCATCCTTTCCAACTTTAAAAAAGATCTGGGAAAAGGACTTATGGATACAGATAGATGAAACTACTTGGCTGAATATCTAAAGAACACATTTTCCATTCACAAGCAATACAATCAAAGAAGCAAACTTTACATTTCTCAACACATTTTACCTCACACCCATAAAGATGCATAACATTTCCAAAGAAAATCTCAAAATCCGAGATGTAAAGTAAAAGCAGGAACATTTATGCATCTGTTTTGGGACATTTCTGGAATTCGATTATTGCGCTCACAAAAGCCGTTTTAGGCATCGAAATGAGCCAAAATCCATGTTTTTTTCCTGTGAAATGACACCAAACTTTAAACTGAACCCCAAACATACTAATCACAATAACATATTTTGCCAAGAAATGTATACTTTTACTCTGGAAGAATGAACGTCGTCCAACATTTAAACTTTTCATTGATCAGATAACACATTTTTTACCTCTGGAGAAAATGACATTGGAAAATATAATCGTGGACATATCTTTCAAGCTCTGTGGTTGCCATTGTTTTCTTATCTGGAAAATATATCTGAGATATGACCAGTGATGGAATGGTGCACTCTGTGGCTATTTTTCCTGACGGCCGGAAATACTAGTTGTGTTGTCGTTGTTTATATTGTCGCTGTATTGTATAATTAATTCTATAATTATTTGTTTGTTTTACTTTGATGTGGGTTTATTTATTTATTTTAAATACATTTATTTTTTCGTTTGTATGTTTATTTTCATGGCTCTGTTGTTTAAGCATTTTTTTTGCGGGTGGAGGGAGGGAGGGGGGAGTGTAGTGAGTGTACTGTGGTACTGTGATATTACAATATAAGTGAAATGGCATCGATTAATTTACTGTACACTATAATAAAATAAAAGAACTTGTAAAAAAAACGAACATCAGCAAAGATGTTTTATCGAGACGATGATCACTACATGACAGAAGTTTTCAAAACCGTTTATGGTCTCCGGTACCTCCAGTCCAACGCCTACTGCATGCACAGCGTTAGAACATCGGGCCTTCAAAATAAAAGTTTGACTTTTCCCCCAAAAATAATGTTTTTTTTGGTTTGAATTTTGTCCCTTCACTCACACATCTGCGACCCACTTGAAACGGGTCCGCGACCCACCAGTTGAGAACCACTGCTCTAGAGAATTCGAACGGCTCTTATCATGGGGTACTTCCCGGTCGAATAGTCCATTTTGCTTCGACCTAACGGAATGAAGTATTCCTAAGCAAAATGGACTATTCGACCGCAGCCCAGGTAGATCGATGCTGCACGCTGGCTCTGCTGGTTTTCACGTGCAACTCTTCCACATCAATTATTTGTAAAGTTATTTTCACGCGTCATGAAGCATTAAACCTTATATATTGTTGCGTTCAAATGTGTTGAAGTAAGCATGTCTTGTCTTTCACAATGAGAGGGGGTGCACCGTTCCTGGAGGTACTGCAATACCAGGTCGATGCGTGGAGTGGACGGAGCAAGCCCCTATTCCATCTCCCTATTCCAAAAATCAATTTAATATATGGTCCCCGGGTAGGGGACATATCAGATATTAAACTGATAAGAACAGATACTACACTTGATCTTAGCCAAAAGGCCGAGAAGCGATACCTAGGAGCAGTTGGAGGCGGGAGAGTGATTCTCCGCACAGTCACCTTCACTCACGGTTTCAAAGTGTGTTTCAGTAACAGTATGAGTGTATGACCCGATGTTGTAGGAACAAAGTACACTGAACACAGCAGGTGAGAAAAGGGCAAGAATAGCGGCAGAATCTGTTATGTTCTGCAATGTCGTTTGTGCCGCTCCAGAACGGTCAAAGCAAATCTAAGGTAATATTAATCATAAACGCGAACATAACATAGTATTGTTTCAAAATTCCTCTCTGAAGGAAGAAAGCATGTGTAACAGCTAGTTGGAGAGAAACAGAGCTGAAGAATATGTCAGCATAAATGAGGCCACTCCACCCAGCCATGTCAACACTCATATTGCTCGAGGCACGGGCCGAGGAGGTGGAGTTGCAGCAATCTTTGATTCAAGTTTACTTATCAATACTAAACCAAAATGTAATTATACCTCTTTTGAAAGCCTCGTTTTTAGTCTTACGCATCCGACCTGGAAAACTTTGCAGCCAATCTTATTTGTTACAGTGTATCGTGCACCAGGTCCTTATTCAGAATTCTTATCAGAATTCTCTGAGTTTTTATCAACTTTGGTTCTTAAAACAGACAAAGTAATTATCGTAGGTGACTTTAATATTCATGTTGACGATGATAAAAATAGCCTTACTGTTGGATTTAACTCTATATTAGATTCTGTTGGTTTCTGTCAGAGTGTAAATAAACCAACCCACTGCTATAATCACACTCTCGACCTTGTTCTGATTTATGGTATCAAAATTGAGCAACTATTAGTCGAACCGCATAATCCTGCTTTATCCGACCATTTCTTAGTAACTTTTGAAGTACTGTTACTAGACTACAAAGCATTAGTCAAAAGCTCTTGCAGCAGAAACCTATCCGTTAGTGCTATAGCCACATTTAAGGAAGAGATTCCACCAATACTTAACTCGATAGCATGTCTGCATGTAGGGGAGGAAACTTATACAAAATGTACACCACCCCAAATTGATCATGTTGTTGATAGTGCTATAGATGCGCAGCGAATAAAATTAGACTCTGTTGCTCCTTTGAAAAAGAAGAAAATAAAACAACATAGATTAGCTCCATGGCATAATGCCGAAACCCGCAAAATAAAGCAAAAGTCTAGACAACTTGAAAGGATATGGCGTTCCACTAAACCTGAAGAATCTCGTCTAATCTGGCATAATACTCTCAATGAATATAAGAAAGCACTGCGTAAAGCGAGAGCAGCCTACTACTCTTCATTAATAGATGAGAATAAGAATAATGCAAGATTTCTTTTCAGCACTGTAGCCAGGCTGACAGAGAGCCACAGCTCCATTGAGCCTTCTATTCCCACAGCACTCAGTAGTAATGATTTTATGTGCTTTTTTAACGATAAAATTGTTACTCTTAGAAACAAAATTAATGACCTCTTGCCTTTGACCAGTATAGTGTTATCAACAGCTCCCGGAATCGTAAGTTCTAATATTACACTAGATAGTAAACTAGAATGCTTTTCAGCCATTAACCTTGACAATTACATTCAATGATTCTCTCTTCTAAACCATCAACGTGCATGTTAGACCCAATTCCAACTAAGCTGTTGAAGGAAGTTTTTCCATTAATTAGCACTTCTTTATTAAATATTATGAATATGTCTTTATTATCAGGCTATGTTCCACAATCATTCAAAGTAGCAGTGATAAAACCGCTTCTTAAAAAGCACAACCTCGATCCAGAGGTTTTAGCCAACTATAGACCTATTTCTAATCTTCCGTTCCTCTCAAAGATTCTTGAGAAAGCGGTCGCAAAACAGTTGTGTGATTACTTAAAAAACAATGATTTATCTGAAGATTTTCAGTCTGGCTTTAGAACACATCATTGCACAGAGACAGCTCTGGTTCAAGTCACAAATGATATTCTAATAGCCTCAGACTAGGGACTTGTCTCTATTCTTGTTTTGCTCGATCTCAGTGCTGCATTTGATACTATCGACCATGATATCCTATTGCAAAGACTAGAGCACTTGGTTGGCATACAGGGAACTGCTTTAGGCTGGTTTAGGTCCTATCTATCTGAACGCTCTCAGTTTGTACGTGTCAACGATGAATCTTCCACGCAAACCAAAGTTAGCCATGGAGTGCCACAGGGCTCAGTGCTCGGACCTATTTTGTTCACATTACATATGCTTCCGTTAGGCAATATTATAAGGAATCATTCTGTAAACTTTCATTGTTATGCGGATGATACTCAACTATATTTATCAATTAAGCCTGATGAAATTAATCATCTAAATAAAATTCAAGACTGCCTCAAGGACTTAAAAACGTGGATGACCTTAAACTTTTTGATGTTAAACACGACCAAAACTGAAGTTATTGTACTTGGCCCGAAGAATCTACGAAACAAATTATCTAAAGATATACTAACTATGGATGGCATTAATTTGGCCTCCAGTGAGACTATAAGGATTCTTGGTGTTATATTTGATCAGGATTTATCCTTTAACGCCCACATAAAATCAATTTCAAGGACCGCCTACTTCCATCTACGTAACATTGCAAAAATCAGGCATATCTTGCCTCAAAACGATGCAGAGAAACTAGTCCATGCATTTGTTACTTCTAGGCTGGATTATTGTAACTCTTTATTATCAGGGAGTACCAAGAAGTCAATCAAGTCGCTTCAGCTGATTCAAAATGCTGCGGCTCGTGTACTAACCAGAGTTAGGAGAAGGGACCACATTACTCCTGTTCTGGCTGCCTTACACTGGCTCCCTATAGAACACAGGATAGAATTTAAAATTCTTCTTCTCGCCTACAAAGCCCTTAATGGGCAGGCGCCATCTTACCTTAAAGAACTCATTATACCCTACTGTCCTACTAGGGCATTGCGTTCCAAGAATGCAGGGTTGTTGGTTGTTCCTAGAGTCTCTAAAAGTACAATGGGAGCCAGAGCCTTTTCTTATCAAGCTCCACATTTGTGGAATCAGCTTCCAGTTTGTGTTCGGGCGGCAGACACCCTATCCGTTTTTAAGAGTGCGCTGAAGACCTTCCTTTTTGATAAAGCTTATAGTTAGGGCTGATTAGATTCAGCCCCTAGTTTTGCTGATATAGGCTTAGTTTGTCGGGGGACATCTTACTTCTTCCTTCTCGCTGTCTATACCTGTGTCCTCTCATGTTCCGATTAACCCAGCTTCCCCAAATGTCTTTCTTTTTGGTGTCTATATACGCTGGGATCCGGAGTCATGGATGATCCTGCGGTCTTGTGTCCTGGATCTTGAGTCGTGGCTGTGGTCCTGGATCATCGGTCCTGGATGGATATCCTCGTGGATTCATCTTCCTATTACACACATGCATTTCCAAACATTTGGACTACCTATGTTGCAAATGTATTATCTTTTCAATTTACACACGGCATCTATTGCACGTCTGTCCGTCCTGGGAGAGGGATCCCTCCTCTGTTGCTCTCCCTGAGGTTTCTCCCATTTTTCCCTTTAAACTGGGTTTTCTTTGGAAGTGTTTTCCTTGTACGATGTGAGGGTCTAAGGACAGAGGGCTCTGAGGACAGAGGGTGTCGTATTGTCATACTGATATTCTGTACACACTGTGAAGACCACTGAGACAAATGTAACATTTGTGATATTGGGCTATATAAATAAACATTGATTGATTGATTGATTGATTGAGAGCTCCAGTTCACTCTGGTGGAGAACTGCGTGAACGGCACGCTGTGTATACTACAGGTTACTCTTATCCAAGTCGAAGATACATTTTCTGGAGGAGCCTTCCTCGACATTGAGAAACACCCACTGTATCAGTTCTTTTTTTAAATATATATATATATCTATAGTATGAAGTTTCAATTTTTCTTACCCGACAAACTCAAATGACTTCTTTCAAGTTTGTGTTTTATGTCCCATTTTCATATTTCCGTACTTTGAAGTACTTTACTGTGACCTTTATTTCGTCATACTTGACTTTATCTTTGTCTTCCACATACTATACTATGATGTATACATAATATAACAATACACAGAAATAAACGCACAGACATGTTTTTGTAATACCGTTTTATTATTGTTCACATCTTTATTGACAGGAGAATCCGAGGCTCAGTGCCCGTGCTTCCACGGGTCGCCCGCCGTCGCCTCTCCGTCAGAAACACTGTCCTCTGGAAATAAATACAATACTGATTTTTATTTGTTTAAAGAAAAGAAGAAGATTTTCTAACCTACGTCTCAGAGTCTGGAGATGATTCCACATTTATTACTCCGTGAAACTACGGCACGACACATGGAGGGAAACGGATCTGTTTCGGGTGAGAGGAGGATTTAAAGAAACGTGACGCAGTGAAATCCTGCAGCTGGAGATCCACGACGTGAGGATGAAATACTGAGACCACCTGGGGGAGGGGTCTGGTTTCTGCAGCTTTTTGGGTTAAAACAAACTAAAATACGACTTGTTTTGTATTAATTCATGGCTAAAAACCTTAAATATGAGTCGAGGGGGTTCTTGAAGAAATACTTTAACTATCAGCCGAGGAGTTTAAGTATAATTTGCTTTATTTGGAACCTGACATATGAGTGGAGGGGGTTTCCGGTTTAAGGACACTTTGGGTCTTCAAAGTGAAATACTGCACCTCATTTTCCAAAGAGCCTTTATTTTGAAACACCAAATCATCACGTGTTGCAGGAAAGTAAACACAAATACAATGTAATAAGGAACTAATAAGGGTTAAGAGTTTTATTTCTTGTATTCATTTATGACAAAATACTTTAACTATCAGCCGAGGAGTTAGTATCATCCTATTTTATAGCTTTTTGTTTCCATGCTAAAAACGCCGGTACATTACTTAATCTTTTATTTAATGGTTTTATTTTTTCTTTCGTAGGATAGGAGAGACACAATGATGACATTTTAAGACGAAACTAAGAGAAGATCCTTTCAAACTAATCAACACTGAGATTAATTGCTGCCTTCATCCGTTCAATTAAAAATCTGAGCATTCATATTCCTTTCAAAGGTTTTTTCCAGAAACATTGACGGGTGATTCAAACGTTGTAATGTAATGTGAGAAGGGGTGAGGACATCTTAAGTGTTTGACAAATACATGTGAAAGAGTAGAGTAGATTTTCTTAAGCTGTCACTGACCAGCTGTTAAATGGTATTTTTGAGGGGATTCAAACCTATTGTAAGGTAGCCATTTTGTTGGGAGGGCTGCAGACAGGAAGTCAGACATTATTAAGGGACGGACCAACATACTTAACAAAAGCAGCGAGTATGATGAAGCTAATTTGAGATACTTTGGAGGAGCTACGACGCTAAATGTTTAAAGCGTTATTGTCAGGAAGGTGGGCTCAACATTTCATCTGTTTGGGATTTAAAGAACCAGCTGGACAGGAGCGTCACGTAGAAAGCAAAGGAGCTGTTAAAGTGAAATGCAGAGAAACAGGACGAGGGTCTCGGCGCCCCGCTAACAGATCCTCGTGTTAAAGATGTTTGTTTATCACTTTTACAGGAATGTAGTGTATTTCTACTTTAGTCTAAACTGCGTGGGGTTAATATCCGCTTCCTCCTCGATTTGGAAAAAACAAACTAATTGTATATTAATAATTGTAGTAATAGTCACGTCAAAAATCCACTCATTCCAGTTTCTCGCGTGTGATTTTCCTGCCTTTTCAAGACTGCTATGATTGCAAATGAAAACACTTGACGTTGTAACTTGTTTTTCCATTTTCTGACATACAAACAAAAAAACAACAACAAATAATCAGCAGGTGAATGAATGGTAAACAAAGTGAACAATCTCCAATACAAGATACTGATTGCTCGAGACACAAGCCGCGTGTAGACCAGCACATCAGGACCTTTTTGAATCCGGTTTCAACACCGTTTTGGTTTGTGAAATAAAAAGCCATGTTTCTCTAGTGGAAAAGTAATACATCCGGCCAGCAGGGGGCGTCGGAGGAACGCTGTGACAGGAAGCTGCTCTTGAGGAAACAAGTGAGGAAATAATACTGCGAGTAAAAAACGTCCAGCCGAATTCATTTTAAAGTTATTTAACACCGATTTGCGTTTAAGACTTGTTGTGTTCATTTGTCTCGAGACTTTTAGAGCCACAACATATTAAATAATAGCGTAATAATAAGAAGTGCTTGATGAAATGGTTTTGGCACATTAACTACTGGGTCTGATCTGGAGCTAAATCTATTAGCGATTAGCCGACAGAGACAAATGTTCTGATAATCAATTAGACATCAAGACGCTTCTCAAATCTCATTTGCTGCGTTGAATATCTTTGGATTTTTTGGACGAAATGTGATGGGCTTTTTTCCCACATCTTTCTAACTGGCTCTCTTCATATCAAGCAATTAATCGATACAGTAGTTAATCGAGGAATAGTTAGTAGTTTATAGATTAAGAAAACAATCGTCAGCTGCAGCTCTTCAGTAGATTTCTCTGCACGTTGTCCAGTGATTTTCTTTTGACTAAATGTCTAACATTTTTCCTTTGACGTTCAGATCAGTGCAAAGCCTATGCAGTCATTACCCAGAAATCATTGGGACTACTTTTAAAATGCTAAGCAAGAAACTAACTCCTCCAATCAAGGATCCATCCCAGAATTCAGCAGCAGCTTTTCTGAGAGAACAGACGACTACTTCTAAGTTCTGAAGAAACGTCCTCTGATCCGATCGCGTCTCCAAGCAAAGTTTATTTTCTCCTCAGGAATGTGGTCAGGAGGAAAATGCAGATTTGGGGTAAACCACTTATCAAGTCAGGAGGGGTGTATGGATGCTAAACAATCCGACTTCCAGCGGTAATACTTGGCGTTATCGAGTCGGGAGGCCTGGCGTCAAACAGGAATTCATTCTGTGTTTCCAAGCAGCTTAACCCACTGACCTCTGGGGGTATTTTCACTCAAAAAATGACCCAAAAAGAACAAAAAAATGGACGCTAAAACATTTTTCCCAACACATAGCACCATGTCATCGGTTTCCGGTTCTGAACACTTGGTTGCAGAATGTCACATTTCCAAAGCTTTTTTTTTCATTTTTCATTTGTTTTATTTGTGAGAGCCAGGAAAACAAAACAAAATGGCGGTGAGGAGATGAAGAAGGAGGCGGAGCTGAGGTATACGTTCACGCTTTTTTCTTTGTGAGGGGTGACAGAAGGCACATTTTGCCGAGGGCAGGGAGGGGTTTATTTCTTGAAGCGGTGAACTCTCCAAAGCGTTTTGTCCGCTGATGGATGACAAAGAAAAAACACTTCTTCCGATTATTTCACCAACCAATCAAAAAGCTGCATTTCCTCCACAGAATCACATGCTCTGTTTCCAGTTGGCGGTGTTTGTTGACCCAGAAGCCGCGTTGAGAGGGTCTTGAAATGAAAGCAGGACCTCCGTGTGATGATTGAGAGCCGCTGAAAACCATCTGATTGGATTTTTAGATTTATTTTCTCCGATCTTTTCGCCTGCCCCCCGTTTTTCGACCTTCAAATTCGCACCGAGACGTGGTCGAGCGACGTCGCGGAAGCCGACGCCGCCGAAGCCGTCACCTTTGGGGGAGGAGCTACTTCTTTTAGCTCGTTTCCAGGGCAACTCTGGGTGCTAACGCCGCGGTTTAACGGCCCTGCTCGCGGCGGCGCGTTAGCCGCGAGAACCGAGCTGGGGTCGGTTCGCGGGATGTTTACGGGGCAGGATCGGGTGCGAGCGTGACCTTTGTGACCTCCAGGGTGACAAATGAGGCTTCCCACGGTGTCCACGGGCGACAGGTGGCGTTTCATCCACCGCTCCACTCGTTCCTCTTTGTATTTGATGGAGTACCAGGTGAGGAAGATGAAGAAGAAGCCGATTAACTTGAGGCTGGCGGCGAGGCCGAAGTAGACGAAGCGCAGCGAGGTGACGTCGTATTCCCAGCAGGAGCCGTGCACGCCGCAGTCCTGCTGCCACAACATGCACGTGGTGTCGATGACGGCGCCGAAATATATGGGCGTCGGGATGTAGGCTGAGTGGAGGAGAGAGAGGGAGAGGAGGGGGGAGTAAAAAGCGACAAAAGGCGAAGGTGGGGAGAAGAACAAAGACAAGAGAGAAGGAGAGTCATAACTTAAAGTACAGAAATTAAAACAACATGGGAGAAAACTAAGACAACTGTAAATCTAAATCCTCTCAAACAGTCAATGTGTGTTTAAGATCAGCTGCAGGTTAGTTAAGCCCCCCATCGCTTTCATCATCTAAAATATACCCTTTTCCCATTGGCTTAGGACATGCTCTCACATTGGAGCTTTGATCCATAAGATGCAATACATCCGTAATAGTTATATAGATATTAAAACTGTCTTTGTTTGCTGACGCTACAGAAACTTAGCGCCTCGGAGAAAATGAAGGATATGTTATCCGTGTGAGGTCCTTCTCACTTTTTAATCCATATCCGTCTTCTTGCCTTTGGAAAGCTAAAAGGATTATCTGCCGTCAGACTTCCATTAGCACTTCTGCAGCTAGTGCTAACGGTGGACGTTAGAGCAAAGCGTCGGTAAGACTTGATATAAAACTGATGGATTAAACCCACGCTGGCTCAAAAATACACCCTTCATTTCCCATAATGCATCGTTTCCTCCCATTAATGCACATGTCCGTCAAACTCCTCTCTTATAGATCGTGTTTCTGTCCTGACTGATCGATCCTGACATGGAGAACAGCGCGGCTTTGAAGAGACGACATCTCATTCCCGAAGCTGCTCGTCAGCAGTTAAGCAAATGTGCAGCGTGTTTACAATCAATTCAATCAGCTGACGTGACATCCCCCTCCTCTGATACGGAGGTAAAGACGGCCCCCTGCTGATGCTCTGGGTTTCTGTTTGGACGTATTCATGTCAAAAGCTATTTAATGCCACGCCATGTCTTTCTGCTCACCGAGGGTCCTGAGGAGAACGAACTGCATCCCCAGAGCGAACGGCCTCTCCTGCTCCGCTACGGATCTGTGAAGTTCATAAGAACAAAATAATACGTCCTTTACTCAGCTGGGAATGTACAATGGAATAAGATGAGCAACACAGGACACAACAGATTCAAGGTTCAAAGAAGAAATGAAAAGCATATAGTAGGGATGTAACGATACCAAAAACTCACGGGACGATATTTTTCGCGATATTGAAAAAAAATAAACCAAAAAAAAGCAAAAAATGTTTTTCTTTATTAAATAATAAATACAGTACAGCATTTTAGTAGATAATAGTATTTTAAAGTGTCAACAATATAATAATCAGACCCTGCAATAGAATAACTCAAGTTTCACTTTAGTTTTTCAAGTAACTCAACTCTCGCTCACTCACTCACTCACTCACTCACTCACTCACTCACTCACTCACTGTCATCAAGGTTATCTTAGGAATATGAGCACGTCCACATTTCCAGGTAGACGCTGGGATGTTTGGGCGTTTGCAAAATCCCCTGCTGTGGAAACAACTCTCTTGCTTGGTGCTGGTGTTGAGATATGCTTTGGCCATGGGTGACAGCAGAGTGTCAAACTGTGCATCGTCTCTCCACCACTTCAACAACAATACAGTTTTTGCCAAGAAGGCGAGGCTTATTGACTAGGGATGCCAGAAACTGACCATGATCAAAATCGAAAATCGGACAGCCTATGCGAATAATAATCGATTATTAACGTCGGTCTGTACAACGGAATTGTGCCAAAACTACACCAACCGGCTGCAGAGGAAGAGAGAGAGAACTGCGCTAAAACAGCTGATCACAACGTTCACACTCTGTGGTCACGAAGTACTCCACTAGAGTTTGCACTTGTCAGTTTGAAGTAGTTAGTTGTGTTCTCGCTCCAATAAATCAATCGCACGTGTGACGGAGAGGGGGGGGGAGGGGGGGGCGCAGCGAAGGGCTGCTGGCTTCCTCCAAGTAGAGTAAAACAAACTGGTGGTGTGACCAATGGCCATTTACAATTATTAATACCATTACTATTATTAGCATTAGTCTATATTTTGGTTGAAACTAAGCCAGAACAAATAAAATAATATATATATATATATAAATACAATTTTAAATTTAAAAATAGTTTTCGATGATGGAGACTGTAACGAATATTCGAAAAATCGAATAATCGCTGGCATCCCTATTATTGACAGGACGAGATATAAATATACTGTTGGTACTTGTCAATGTCTCTAGGTGTGTACATGTAGCCCAATGTCCTTTTGTGTTATCTGTTGTTTAATGTTCATGTTGTAACCTACTTGCTGCCATGTTGGACACGTCTCCCTCGAAAAAGAGATCGATGATCTCAATGGGACCGTCTGGTTGAATAAAGGTTTAAAAAAAAATGAAAAAAGAAAAATCGCGGTACATTTCGCCAGTCTCACGACGGTATTGAAACATCTATTTACCGCGGTATCGCGATATATCGTTACATCCCTAGCATATAGCAACCGTTAAAACAAAAAGTAATCTAACATATGAAATCAAGATGGTCCAGTTTGTAGTTTTGGGTTAAATGCATCCCAAAAAAATTCAGGAGATTATGGCTTATTCTTTAAATTGAAAATGAAGGGTTTGATAAACTGAGACTTCGTGGAGCTCATGATTTGAACCTTGGTTGTGTACACCCTGAACTTTAGAGTCTCGTACCTGAGCGTGACGATGATGGCGGAGGGCTGGGCGCAGGCGGTGATGAGCGTGACGATGAAGAGGAAGATGAGGAAGGGGATGAGCGTGCTGCAGGTGCGGTCGCACTTCCCCGACACGGCGTACCCGTTCTCGTTCAGGTACGTCTTCACGATGACGAGCTGCAGCTGGTTGGAGCCCGACGCGCTGGACGAGGGCGTGATCACCTGCCGACTCTGAACGCACGCGCAGTCCGAGTAGTTTCTGATCTGAGAGGGAAACATGGAGGAGAGTTAGAGACTTCGAGATGAAACACGGCAACTATCTCCAATCCTCAAAAGGTCATGGGGGGAATCGGGTTGCTTGAAAGTAGCTCCATTTTAGAATAAAGTCAAACAAAAATATTTTTAGTCGTTGAGGAAATAATGTGCAATAAAAAGATTCACTAAAATAGAAAAATGTTTACAAAGGTTTAGTACAAATCTGGAATACAAATATTGTAAAAAATATAAGACAAATATGTATATTAATACAAGAAGTTGAGAGAAAACGTGTAATGAAAAAAACCGTTTTAAACCAAAACAAGTTCAACTCAAAATGTGAAAAGATAAAATAAAGTGGAAGACAAATCTGCGACCAACGAAAAGAGGGTTATTCTGGAATAGAAAGGTCATTGGAAATATAATATTTGAGTGAAAACGTGCAATAAAAAGCGTAGTTACGCATCTGGAGGAGGCTCAGACACTTTAAGATTAAATACGGAAAGCCAGAGACTTTTTAAACTATCTCCGATTCTTAAAGAATATAAACAGAACACTTTATCATGGGGGAAAAATGTAAATAAGAAGTTAATATAAAATAACAACCCGATACCAACCAAGTGAAAAACACGAAAACTAAATTTAAAATGTGAGAGATAAAAAACTATGAAATAGAATAGTAATATTAATATTAACGTAAGAAGTTGAGGTCCAGTGTCCGTCTATTTGATTATAATAATATTAATAGATTACGTTTTTATAGCGCTGTTCAACCGACCCCTTTCCATGGTGTAACTTGTACTTTAGAAAAAGTAAGAATGTACAATAAAAAAATGTATATAATTACATACAAATTAGAATAAAAACATTATACAATTTAAATATTAAAACTAAATATACAGACGAAAAAACAAACAATATGTATGCAAGAGTCTTTTCTCTCTCTCTCACCCCGGTGCTGTCGTTGGCCACGCTGCTGCAGCCGGCCAGGCAGGGGTTAAAGTACGTGATGCCGTCGGAGCCGCACACCGGAGCGTACTCATGGATCTTACAGCCGCAGTTCACGTTGCAACCTCCGGTCAGGTTCCTCTGGGTCATGGTGAGCGTCGGCCTGCAGAGGGGCAACACACAGAAGATCATCAGGGCTCTTTATTTAGATGCCTTGATAGGAGATAGGAAACAAGGAAGGAAAGGCGTTGGGGAGAAATCTATAAGGAAGTGTATGACGGACTGGAAGACGTAGAAAGAGCGAGGAAGTAGGAGAGGAAGAGATGAAAGGAGGATAATGAAAGGAACAACATACGCCTTGATGGGAGATAGGAGGGGAATCGAAGGAAGAAAAAGCAGGAGAAATGAAGGGAAGGTTTGATTAAAAAAAGACAGACTGGAAGACGCAGAAAGAACAGAGAGACAGGCTGTCAGAGGGATATGAAAACCACAAGTCAGCCAAATGTCTTCTCTTCCGAGCTGATGTTTTCCATCATGTCTTCTCTGGTTATCCTGCAGAGATCTGAGAGCTAGCTTCCTCCCCGACTTCGGCCACAGACGGGTGATGAAAACGAGCCGTGTGTTCGGACACAACGGGAAGTCGTTCAGCGGGAGAAAAGGCAAACTGAAGTCCACAAACGTCTGTCTCCGATACGAGAGAAAGCATTTGAAAGACTCTGAGGGTTAACGAGAGACAGGACCCCGAGGGAGGTGGGCTACTTTTAGATCAACTACCGTACTTCTCGGACTATACAGCGCACCTGCATATGAGCCGCAGCAGCTAAACTGTCCGTCTGTCTTGCTCTCGTTCTGTCTCTCGGTTCCACTTTCACTTTGGCGCGCTACCTGTCTCACTCTTTTCCGGCCTCCAGCTTTTCCTGCTGGAGCCCGCCGCTTAAAGGTGGCGGGCGCGGACCGGTCCTTGAGCCCGTAGTGTTAAAGGTGGTTAATTTCACCTGTAAAATCCATAGATGTCGGAGGTCCCCTAGTGGCCGTTAGCGGTACACAAAAAATGGGGGAAAAGTCGCGGCTTATAGTCCGAAAAGTACGGTACCTGTGGATTCAAATGATCAAACGTGACACATTGGTGGATTGGTAAGAATTAAAGTTTGATAGTCTCATGACCGCACAGTGCAGTCTGATGTCTGTCACATGAACAATGACTATTTTCTATACCAATAGTTCCTTTTTGATGTTAAGGGTTGGATCTAACATAAACGTTGGTTATTAATTCATCTTCTGCACATTTTCTTGATGAATCAATTGTCACTAAAACGTCATAAAATAGTGAGTAATGTCCATAGAAATTGCCCACAGTTCAAGTTCATGGTTTATAAATGTTAATAAATCTTTATTTGGTATTTAAAGGGTTAGTGTTCAAAACATATCTCGATATTTATTTTGTTCTTTTTACTTTATATGCAAAATACAAAAGAAAGTAGCGAATTAATTGTTTATAAAATGTTTTAAAAGTAACCAAATTAACTATTACAAAAGGGGGAAATGTTAAATACCTTAAATAGGATATGTATCTTGGCAGAGATACATATCCTATTTAAGGTAATGTTGGAAAAAAATAGATGACATTTTGTAATTTAAGCAGAGATGTGTAATTAAATAGTAAATAAGTATGACTGGCCGGCGCTGTTGTGATTGGTCAACCGCTAAGAGATGTCCCGCCCCTTAGCCTATCACGTACAATGTGTTGGAGCGCTAGCCAATAGGAGCCCCAAGTGTGTTAAATAGTGACGTCATGACGTCGCGGAAGTAGACAAAGGAGTCCAATGGAGGCGTTGTATGGAGGGAACGTTGGGATTCTAGCCTTTGCCGACCATTTACATGCACTAAAACCTATATAGCACTCCAGGAGAGGGGAAGAGCAGAGTAAGGCCTCTTTAATGAGTTCGGTGAGATGTTCGTTTGCAGGCAGAACATCCATTCATCAGCGACACCAGAGGAGTGTGTCTTTATCCACATTCCCATCACAGCACAAAGAGCGTGTGTCGAGACGACCTAACAACGGTCACCGAGTCTCTTTCGGCTTCTTTCAAAATGCTGTGTTTTTCTGCGTGGGTGTTTTTACACTTTTTAAAAACACTCTTCCTCCACAGTCTATCCTCCTCCTCCTCGTCCTCGTCTGTGTGCTCTCTCCACTCTCCTCCTCTCCTTCGCCCCACACTCCACAAGCAGAGGCTGTACATCTTACATTCACATTAGTAACATGCTCTGACCTTAGCGCGACCCATTCGCATGCATACAAAACTGAGAATGAGCTCGACTGTGGTCTCAGAGGGTCAAAGTATAACATCTGAATAACAACGCTTTATAAAGGGCGGCAGATGTTCATCAAAGAAGTCCAAGCTCAACTAAATACAGGGATTCTTATCATTGGTGTGCCTTCATCTTAATTGTATATATGTTCATTATATTGTTACTTATTTCAAACCTATGATTAGCCTGGGAAAGATGTATGTGTTGGGACCATGTGATGGTTAAGTTCCAGTTTAAGTGTTTTTAGCTTGAAAATGCGGCTTTGTAATATGAACTCTCCAATTGTGGATGTGTCGGTCATATATAGTGTACATACTTTTTGTTTATCGTCTGAACCGTCACTTCGTTTTTTCAGATTTAAATTATTATTATTTTATTTTTTTCTTTAAACTGTGGGTTTTCTCTGGAAGTTTTTCCTTGTACGATGTGAGGGTCTAAGGACAGAGGGTGTAAGGATAGAGGGTCTAAGGACAGAGGGTCTAAGGATAGAAGGGTCTAAGGACAGAGGGTCTAAGGACAGAGGGTCTAATGACAGAGGGTCTAAGGATAGAAGGTCTAAGGACAGAGGGTCTAAGGACAGAGGGTCTAAGGACAGAGGGTCTAAGGATAGAAGGTCTAAGGACAGAGGGTCTAAGGACAGAGGGTCTAAGGATAGAAGGTCTAAGGACAGAGGGTCTAAGGACAGAGGGTCTAAGGACAGAGGGTCTAAGGACAGAGGGTCTGAGGACAGAGGGTCTAAGGATAGAAGGTCTAAGGACAGAGGGTCTGAGGACAGAGGGTCTAAGGATAGAGGGTCTGAGGACAGAGGGTCTAAGGACAGAGGGTCTAAGGACAGAGGGTCTAAGGATAGAGGGTCTAAGGACAGAGGGTCTAAGGACAGAGGGTCTGAGGACAGAGGGTCTAAGGACAGAGGGTACATCGTTTTTCTCATACTGATATTCTGAACAGTCTGAGCTGCTGTAAAGTGTCTCTCCTGTAGGCTATTTTTATTTTATGTACAGCACTTTGGCTCCACCAAACATCGTTTATAAATGTGCTGTATAACTAAAACTTGATTTGATTTAAAAACTACTCCAATAAGCGCCCTCTGCAAAGAAAACATGCTGTGTGTGTGTGTGTTGTGCAGTAACTATGCTCGCCTAACCATTGCTTTAATATTCTCTCTGAATTATTAAAGGGCGTCTCGGATCCAAACTGAAGCACACCCAGAGAGCGTGAACAGTCCTCCAGACTGCACACGTCCTCTTTTCTGCAAAGTGTACACTTCTTAGAACGCGCCATGTTAGAAGATCCAAATGCAAGGTGGTTGGGACAACATTGGCCATTTCCAAAAGTGGTGGATGTCCCCGCGTCCCCAGTGTCCCCGGCGTCCCCAGTGTCCCCAGCATGAATACGCCTGTGGTCTGAATCCACGTTACCAAGCATCTGGATCCTCGAGATCTCCCTTTTCACACCGTAGGTCTCACGGTTCGCCTGAATGTTTTCCAGTGCGTCTCTCAGCGTCAACGTCAACTTTAGTGTCAATCTTTCAGTTTGTGTGTACAGACAGAGAGATTGAAATACAGAAGTGGAAGTACTCAGATCTTGTGCTTGAGTAAAAGGAGAAGTACTCAGATCTTGTTCTTGAGTAAAAGTAGAAGTACCAGAGTGTAGGAATACTCTGTTACAGTAAAAGTCCTGCATTCAAAATGTTCCTCAAGTGAAAGTAGAAAAGTATTCTCATCAACATATAGTTAAAGTAGCGACAGTAAAAGTAGTCGTTGTGCAGATTGGTCCATTTCAGAATAATATATATGATATATTTATAATGATTGATCATGAAAGTGTTCTCAAAGCTGGTGAAGGTGCAGCTAGTCTGAATCAGGGTTTCCGTTAGCCGGTAATTACCGGTTTTTAGCTGGTCAAATGTATTAAAAACCGGTAAATTCAAAACCTGCCGGTCAAAATGTCTGGTAATAATTAGGGAGGCTCCGATCGATCGGCCGCCGGTCATTATCGGCCGATATTCACTCTTAATAGTTTGATCTGTGCTCTCTATGAAGGCCGATCAGGAGAGCTGGATCTGATCGATATGGACAGAAACACGAGTGAAGTGTAACCGGAGCGAGAGAGAGATCAGATCAGCTGCTGAGTCTGACCGAGACACGCAGCTCTGCATGAGCACCTGAAGCCCCGCCCTCTGTTTAGCGGGCTGCAGGAGCTGCTTGAGAAACTGACGGGCTGTCAGGAGAGAGAGGATCCGTTTCTCCCGTGTTATTATCCAAAGTTGATGTAAACGTTTGAATAATGTACGTTATCTACTACAAGTAGTTTGTTTGAATGTAATAATTATGTTGTTTGTTGTTTGTGGAATCATTTATTGAAAAATTAATCTGAATTGTTCGATCTGTTACGATTATAAACTGAAGCAATATACAAATGAGCCCGTGAACTGAGTTTTAAACTGAAGCATATCTGCTCATCGTCCGGTGATTACCTGCCAACGGAAACTCTGCTACACAACTATTATGATTATTATTGAAATAAGTAAGTTTCACATTTGTCCGGTAAAATAAATTCTGCCCGGACATTTGACCGGCGAGAAAAAATCCTAGCGGAAACCCTAGTCTGAAGTACTTTGTAGGCTGCAGGGTAGCTGGTGAAGGTGCAGCTAGTCTGAAGTACTTTGTAGACTGCAGGGTAGCTGGTGAAGGTGCAGCTAGTCTGAAGTACTTTGTAGACTGCAGGGTAGCTGGTGGAGGAGCAGCTAGTCTGAAGTACTTTGTAGACTGCAGGGTAGCTGGTGGATTTACTCCAGGTGGAACTAAAGTCTGTTTCAACACTTGATTATATTTCACATCATTCATCCAGATCTGTGAAGTAACTAAAGGGATTAAATCCCCCATAGTCTCCCCCCTAGTTTCCTCCCTAGTCTCCCCCCTAGTCTCCCCCTGTCTCCCCCTAGTCTCCCCCTTGTCTCCCCCCTGCTCACCCAGTGGTGTAGGGGATGTTGATGCCTCCCAGGTTGATGGTGTCGCAGCCCACGATGAACAGCGTGGAGAAGCAGAGCAACGACACGCCGCTGCAGATCATCGCCAGCTTGGCCGACTCTCTCGCTCCCAGCTTCAGCTTCTTGATGATGTATCCTCCCAAAACGATACCCACACCGGCACTGGGAACAATAATCACACCTGAGAAAGGGGGGGTGTTAGAAACTCATGGAGATTTTATTTGGAGCGTCTTACAGCTAGCCCTACCAAACCTGTGTATCTGGTTTTCTAGTATGTGAGGGTCAATTAATTAAGGATGACATATTATCAACGTATACGACATGTATTACATTTAGCTGACGCTCTTATCCAAAGCGACTTACAATAAGAGCGTTCGACCAACAAGACACAAACTTGAAGAAAACAGAATCATAAAGTACATCACATTCACAGCCAAAACATTTCAAGTGCTGCTCAACTGGCTGTAGATAAGCCAGTCCTTTGTTCGTATATAAAGTGCTTTGTTAGTAGTTCTATCGCTCGAAGTGGAGTCGAAAGAGATGAGTCTTCAGTCTGCGCCGGAAGGTGTGTGAGCTTTCTGCTGTCCTGATTTCAATGGGAGCTCATTCCACCATCTTGGAGCCAGGATAGCAAACCGATAAAAAAATAAAATTAAAGGTCACCTATTATGCAAAATCCACTTCTTCATGTCTCCTCTACATCAACATGTGTCCCCTCTTCTTCATGTCTCTTCTACATCAACATGTGTCCCCTCTTCTTCATGTCTCTTCTACATCAACATGTGTCCCCTCTTCTTCATGTCTCTTCTACATCAACATGTGTCCCTTCTTCTTCATGTCTCTTCTACATCAACATGTGTCCCCTCTTCTTCAGGTCTCTTCTACATCAACATGTGTCCCCTCTTCTTCATGTCTCTTCTACATCAACATGTGTCCCCTCTTCTTCATGTCTCTTCTACATCAACATGTGTCCCCTCTTCTCCGTGTCTCTTCTACATCAACATGTGTCCCCTCTTCTTCGTGTCTCTTCTACATCACCATGTGTCCCCTCTTCTTCATGTCTCTTCTACATCAGCATGTGTCCCCTCTTCTTCATGTCTCCTCTACATCAACATGTGTCCCCTCTTCTTCATGTCTCCTCTACATCAACATGTGTCCCCTCTTCTTCATGTCTCTTCTACATCAACATGTGTCCCCTCTTCTTCGTGTCTCTTCTAAATCAACATGTGTCCCCTCTTCTTCGTGTCTCCTCTACATCAACATGTGTCCCCTCTTCTTCGTGTCTCTTCTTCATCAACATGTGTCCCCTCTTCTTCATGTCTCTTCTTGGCCACTTTATGATGTCATAACGATGTGTTGTCTTGAGTAACCATCAGCCAATCAGCACCAAGGTACCCCTCCCCCCCCCCTTATCACCTGAATCTCCTCTAGAGCTCCATTGAGTTCTTTGTAACCAAATGTCTCTCAGAGGGGCGTGGGGAGGGGCTCCTTATCTTCATCTAACGTAACAGACAGAGAATCAGCACTTTGGAAACAGGGCTGAAACAGAGGGGATTATGGGTAATGCTGCAATGATCTGTTTGGTGTTTCGAGACAAAACTAAAAAATATTGAATAGAAATGTTCATGTAAACATAAGAAATAAGAATTAAAAAAAACCTAGAAGCCACACAACCTAGAAGACAGGTGCTCACGGGTCTTTCTAGAAACATATAGCATAAATGCGCTAACGTAACTTCTGGTCAAAATTACAGCCCCGCCCACTTTCCTGTGAAAATACTGCATTAGAGCGAAGCGGAAAATAATAGTGTCTCCGTGTCTTAAAGCTGCCGAGTCATATATTGCACCTCAAACAACAAATAAATCCGGAGTCACGGTTTCTTTACTTCCTCTACAGAGAAAAGGACGGTAAAAGAAACTCAGAAAATCCCGTCTCTGGCGTCTGACGCTATTCGACACCAATTTCATATTATAACTATACAGTTTTTGAGCAACATGAAATATTGTTTTCTGGCATCACTTTAACATTTTACGGGGGACAATCTGCATTTTGGTTTGAAGGGCAGCGCCCCCGTTACCCTGATGCATACAAACATCTGGGTGCTACTAAATTCAGTCCACCTACATCTGTTCAGCAACTCGCCACTAAAACATATTCTCTAGAATCTCTTTGGACAAAATCTTTGTATGACTCAAAGGTTTATGAAAGATATAAAGATGTTGTTGTATGAAACGTGTTCAGTGTTTAAAAATGTCAGCCGTCCATAACAGAGCTGTGTGTGTGTGGAAGGTGAGGATGACTCACGGTCGAGCGAGTGACGAATAACTTGCTTCCAAAATCGTCTTTTTCAAAGTGTTGGTGTCTTATTCGTGTCGTTAAACTCTCAGAAACTGCATTGAGAAGAAATAAATATGTTTATACTATTTTAGCTTGCTGTATTCTAGAGATGAGCTGAAGTCTTGCCTCTTTTAAATTCCACATTTTGCTATGGAAATGTGATGCTCAGGAAGGTTTGCCATTTGAGTGTCATGACATTTAAATAAAACCCGATAGCCTTTTAGTTTTACCGTCTGTTTATCTGCAGACATGTCCATCACACCTACAGAGAAAAGCTTCCAAGTACCTTTGCTATCACAACCACAGAAAACCAAAATAGCCGTCATCTCTGCAGAGCAGCTTCTCCACTCCTGCAGACTCAAGATGTCTTTAACACGGCGCCGCTACACTTCATTTCACTTCTATAACACAGAGATGAGCTGGAGAATAAATAAAGATTCTTTAGATCTGTGGTCAAACTGCAGTCTCTATGTATACCGAGATTTTTCATAAATAATCATCAGTAATGTGGATATAATGACTAAGTGGGTAATGGCGACTAAAAGAAGAGGAAGCACAGTCTGATAGGTAAATAAAATGACAACAATTCATAATGATGGAGCCTTTAAAACCAGAGAAATACAACCTTATCCCCAACCCCGACACGTAGGCCATATTCAATAATACCATATCCACAATCTAAGACAAACACAATTAAAATCAATATCTATATGTTAATATTGCCCAGGCCTTGCTCTGCAAAACCCAAACGTAACAGTGTTGTAGTCAAGAACACCTTAACCGAGACCAAGTCATGACCAAGACTGGAGTGTACCAAGACCAAGACTTTAAGAGGTTGAGACCAAGCCAAGACCAACACCAAGACTTTAAGACCAACACCAAGACTTTAAGAGGCTGAGACCAACACCAAGACTTTAAGAGGTTGAGACCAAGTCAAGACCAACAACAAGACTTTAAGACGCCAAGACCAACACCAAGACTTTAAGACGTCAAGACCAACACCAAGCCTTTAAGACGTCAAGACCAACACCAAGACTTTAAGAGGTCAAGACCAACACCAAGACTTTAAGACGTCAAGACTAACACCAAGACTTTAAGAGGTTGAGACCAAGTCAAGACTTTAAGAGGTTGAGACCAAGTCAAGACCAACACCAAGACTTTAAGAGGTTGAGACCAAGTCAAGACTTTAAGAGGTTGAGACCAAGTCAAGACCAACACCAAGACTTTAAGAGGTTGAGACCAAGTCAAGACTTTAAGAGGTTGAGACCAAGTCAAGACCAACACCAAGACTTTAAGACGTCAAGACCAACACCAAGACTTTAAAGGTGGGGTAGGTACGTTTGAGAAACCGGCTCGAGATATACTTTTTGTTATATTCCATGGAATGCTCTTAACACCCCGATAGCAATGAATATCTGAAGTGCTTTGACAAAAAATCCATAAACAAATGTCATTAGTGGAAGTCGTAGTACTGTAAAAAGCACGACCAATCATTTTAACCGGCCCGGCTAAAGTAACTGGATGGCCTACCTGCCTGTCAGCCTTCCATCTGGGCACAAACTCATCTCGTGCCCTCATTGGTCATGTGCGCGTTCGTGTGTGTTGGAGGAGGGGCTCTGTGAGGAAGTGGCAGATTCTTTTCGGCTGCGTACTTTCAAATTCTAGCGATCTCGAGCTGGTTTCTCCAAAATTACCTACCCCACCTTTAAGAGGTTGAGACCAACACCAATACTTTAAGAGGTTGAAACCAAGTCAAGACCAAGACTTTAACGGTACGTCCACACGGCAGCGTTGCGTGCTTTAACACGGATTCATTTGAATGGGGTGACGTCACGCTTTGCCGAACTGCATTGTGGTTCCGTTTCTGAAACAGTCTGGAGCTCAAAGGCTTTCTCTCTTGCCGGTTACACCACAAGGTGAGTTCCTTTCTACTTCCTGCTTCTTCACACACATGCTCTCCAGCACAGGTTAGCTCTGAGTGTTAGCGATGCTAATGTAAACACCGACCATATTACGTCCAAAACAGTCGGGCACTGTTTCTGATAGCAACTTTCTGATAGTCCCGTGGGTCCACCTTTCCGATGTTACGTCATATCGGACGCAAATCTGGATCAGCTCCGTTGTTCCCCCGTTTTAGAGATTTAGGTACGGAGGAAAAGAGACTTGACTTTTTAAAGTGCTTTCTAGTTCTGCAAACCTGATTTCCAACAAGGTCAGACAACACATTTCATGGAGCATTTGTTTTCAAGCGTTACCCGACATGTAGCTCTAGGGACTACAACTTATCTTTCAACATCTGTCTTATAGGAACATCGAGTGTCACAATACAGCAAAAACAGTGCCAGAAACAGGTTTACGGACACGCAGGATTTCACATACAAGGAATTTGTCTTGGTGTTGCGTAACAAAAGAAGTAGAAAATAAGGAAATAAATATCAAATAGTGCCAAAGTCAAGAAGCATGGATTTCAAAAATATACTTTTTAAAAAGTTACATTTTTTATAGTATGTCTGCTTTTAAAATGATAGTGCAGTGCGTGTGTAAACAATGTATCAACTACTAATTAACATTTCAATATTAGCATGTTTTAAGTCTCACAGTAACGGCCCGTCCACACGGCGCCGTGCGTTGAAGCTTGCCAGCGGGGGTGTCTGAAACTCGACCAACAACCAATCACATGAATCTCCCGCCCCTGACACACAAGCAGCGGTTTGATTGGCTAGAGTTGTACTGGCATATGATTTGATTGGCTGACGCTGTGTGGACGGGCCGTAAGCCCTTTTTAAACGTTTTATTTAGAAACAATAGGATGTAAAAATGAACAACATTTGAAATATAAATCAGGAAAATGTGCAAAAAAATAGGAAAACTTTATATTTTTAAATAAAGAAAATATAATCCGATCCAATATAAGCATGCCAACATCAGCATGTCGTTAAGTTTACAATAGCATTTGAAAACATGAGCATATAACCTTGCTAGCTCAATAATATTGCATGCTTTCATCCATGTGTGTGTGTGTGTGTGTGTCCCAGGTGCCCCCTTCACTTGACGACCAGCAGTTTCTTTATTATTAATGTGTGCTGGCCGCTCCTGCTCTGCTCGGAGATAAAAACCATCAGAGCAGCTGAGTGGGCAGAAAGTAAAGTGGTGTGTGTTGTCTAAATATTCTGGTCTGTCTGCATCATGTCTGAACTGCTGGGGAGACATTAAAGGGGAGTTCATAAAGAAGGAGGGTGTGTCTTAAAGATGCTCAAATTACTCCTACATGTGGGTTTTATGCAAAATAAATCGTATTTTTGCAACATCTGATTCAAGCGTAGGGAATGACAGACAAAGATTTCAGAGTAGATTGAATCAAATAAAATGATTTGAAATCGAATCAAATAATAATAATACATTTAATTTGTATAGCGCTTTTCCCAGTGCTCAAAGACGCTTTCCACAAAATCAGAAACAGCACAAAGAAAACAAAAAACACAAACAGTAGTCAACATAAGTGAGTTTTGAGAGATTTGATGAGGTATCGTTTGTGCCAACACACGTAAATCCTTTAGTGTTTGCACAATGTGTGTGTGTGTGTGTGTGTGTGTGTGTGTGTGTGTGTGTGTGTGTGTGTGTTCAGCTCACCGGTGTAGATGCTGGCGCTGGAGGCCGGGATGCCGAACTGAGACTCGATGAACTTGGGGATGAAGGTGATGAAGGCGGTGACGATGGCGCTCTCTGCCGTGTACGAGAGGCTGACGAAGAGGAAGGTCACGTTGCTCAGGATCCTCAACGCTGCTTTAGGGAGATCTGCAGGAGGAGGAGAAGAGAAAGGGTGATGTTTACTTGATTAATCGGTAGATATGTATTTACAATGTCAGAAAACTGTTGAACATTTCCTATTACAGTTACATTGTATTGTCCAAGCCCAAAACATATTCAAAACATATTCAGTCAAGTGTAAAAGACTACGAAAACCATTGAAATATTCAATTTTAAGAAATGTGTGCATCAAATAAGACCCAAAACAATGAATTTATTTTACAATTATTGCAAGTTAAACATTTTAATTAAGGATAAACAGGTTGTAGGGTAAGTGATTTAAAAAATGCCGGATGAAGTTGGGCTATAAAGGAACTAAACCACGGTCACATGACTTCACGTTACCACCGCTAAGCTAAAGGAGGCTAATTTTGGGCTATAAAGGAACTACAACACGGTCACATGACTTCACGTCACCACCGCTAAGCTAAAGGTGGCTAATGTAGGGCTATAAAGGTATAAAGGAACTACAGCACGGTCACATGACTTCACGTCACCACCGCTAAGCTAAAGGTGGCTAATGTTGGGCTATAAAGGAACTACAGCACGGTCACATGACTTCACGTCACCACCGCTAAGCTAAAGGTGGCTAATGTAGGGCTATAAAGGTATAAAGGAACTACAGCACGGTCACATGACTTCACGTCACCACCGCTAAGCTAAAGGTGGCTAATGTTGGGCTATAAAGGAACTACAGCACGGTCACATGACTTCACGTCACCACCGCTAAGCTAAAGGTGGCTAATGTAGGGCTATAAAGGTATAAAGGAACTACAGCACGGTCACATGACTTCACGTCACCACCGCTAAGCTAAAGGTGGCTAATGTTGGGCTATAAAGGAACTACAGCACGGTCACATGACTTCACGTCACCACCGCTAAGCTAAAGGTGGCTAATGTAGGGCTATAAAGGTATAAAGGAACTACAGCACGGTCACATGACTTCACGTCACCACCGCTAAGCTAAAGGTGGCTAATGTTGGGCTATAAAGGAACTACAGCACGGTCACATGACTTCACGTCACCACCGCTAAGCTAAAGGAGGCTAATGTTGGGCTATAAAGGAACTACAGCACGGTCACATGACTTCACGTCACCACCGCTAAGCTAAAGAAGGCTAATGTTGGGCTATAAAAGAACTACAGCACGGTCACATGACTTCACGTCACCACCGCTAAGCTAAAGGTGGCTAATGTAGGGCTATAAAGGTATAAAGGAACTACAGCACGGTCACATGACTTCACGTCACCACCGCTAAGCTAAAGGTGGCTAATGTTGGGCTATAAAGGAACTACAGCACGGTCACATGACTTCACGTCACCACCGCTAAGCTAAAGGAGGCTAATGTTGGGCTATAAAGGAACTTCAGCAGTTAACATCTCTTCAGCTTGTGTAAACCACAAACCTTATTTCAGGCTAACAACCAAAGACACATTCGAAAATCCAATGACTGAGACAAGCAGACCTAAAATGGTAAAATGCTGACCCATTTCCAGGTTTTAAGATTCATTCCTGCACCCATCTTCAAGCAGTATATTTCTGTACCTTTGATGTCCCTTCCGAAGCCCATGGACGAGGTGACCGCCTGGCTCTTGTTGTTGCTTTTCTCTTTGAGGACGTCGTCGTCGCTGGACAGGCTGTCCATGCTCATCTTTTTCCTCCTTTTCTTCTTCTTGTGTCGGGGGGGGCAGCTTCTTGGGGAAGGTGAACATTGGGAAGATGACCAGCGTCATGGCAATGGCACACAGCAGGAACCCACTCCACCTAAGGGAGGAATGAATAATTCAAAAGACTCAAAACACAGACCTTGACAGACAAGTTAAGAATATCAAATACTCACGATATAGGAAAACAAACACAGAGAATTAAAGAGATGAAATCAGGCGATGGAGGAGACACTTTTAACCGTATCTAAGTCTCAACTAGTCAAAATGCGATCAGAATCCCAAACTAGTAGAATAATCAAATCACAGGAATCACAATATTTAATAAAAGGCTAAATTATTGTGCAACTGCAGACATATCCCTGCCTTTAAAGGGTAATCTGCAGACTTTAAAAATGACTTCAGTACGTATAATTCATGTGAGAAGCCCACAGGCTGTTGGCTGCTGAGTCACTGGTTGTTCTGTCAGTAAGAAAATGGCATCACTTCGATATTAGGTATTTAAAGTTATGCATTGGTTTGGGAACGAGTTCAAATCTCTGCACGACCAACAAAACCAAAAAATAATATATATATATTAGGGCTGTCAAGTTAACGCGTTAACAACCCACGTTAATAACCGGGAGGGTGTGTGTGTGTGTGTGTGTGTGTGTGGCCCGAGCGAGCGAGAGACCTTACGTGCATTGTTGTTGTTAGCATCTGGTGCTAGCTAGCTGCGCTAACGGATATAAGGAGCTGTTTAAATGAAAACAGAGGAGCGCTCTATCCACACAACTGCGCCGAGCACTTGACTTGATGCAGGAAGCAGACAGCGGGACATTGTACGAAAAGTCAGCACACTCAGCACGGATAGTGCAACATGATTGCAGCTCCCGTTCGAGCATATGTCTTGAGTTGCACATAGCTCCAACGATCGAACACACACACACACACACACACACACACACACACACACACACACACACACACACACACACACACACACACACACACACCACACACACACACACACACACACACACACACACACACACACACACACACACACACACACACACACACACACACACACACACACACACACACACACACACACACACACACCATTTGTATTGAATGAGAGAGGTTCCAGGTTGTTGTGTTTAATATTCATGAGAATATTTGTCATTGTTCAAATGATAATAAACATTAGCATAAAGCATATTTGTCCACTCATATGTTGATAAGAGTATTAAAAACTTGAAAAATATTCCTCTAAGGTACATTTAGAACAGATCAAAAATGTGCGATTAATTTGCGATTAACTATTTTAATCGACTGACAGCTCTAATATATATATGATGGGAGCAGCTTCACTTTGACACCTGTTGCTTAACGCATGTTGTGCATGTGTGTATTTCACATATGTAACACTAGAGAAAACATTCATCCGTTTCCAACTTATATTCAATATTCCAATTACTTGTATATAAACTATTCTGCACTATTTCTATTACATTCTATTGTATTGTATTTACTTGCACTATTATCTGTTTCATTGTGTTGCACTGTTGGAGGAGTCTGTGACCTAAGATTGTCATCGATATATCTGTAGCTATTTTCAAATGACAATAAAAGCCTTGAAATCTTGTATGAATAGATATTACACTTCAACCAGCGCTCACCAGTTCCCGATGAAGCGGGGGTCGCTCTGATCGATGGTGACGGCAGTTTTTGGGTCAACGTAGTATCCGATGAGGACTCCTCCCAGTAGGTACCCAGCTGCTGGACCCAGCGCTCCCATCACATACATGATGGCTGAGGAGAGGAGAGAGATAAGAAGAGTCAAACTTCGGCAGAAACGCAGTCAAAAGCTGCTAACAGTCAAAGTTGCTTTAGGTAAACAAGCGCCTTCTTCCACATCCAGCAGACACTAAGCAAGTGTCTGTTGATATCCATGTGGTGAATGTATTTGATCTACTTTTTCCTCTGGCTCTTGAGAATATATCAGGCTCTGTAGCTGCCACATGTTTATTTTCTTCACCAGTTAGTGTCCAAATGTGTCCGTCTACTATTTGCTGGTGGAAACAAAAAGGTAAATGTCCCATAAAACCAAGACTACAAGATAAAAAACCTCCATTAAAGGTGGGGTAGGTAAGTTTGAGAAACCGGCTCGAGATCGCTAGAATTTGAAAATACACAACCGGAGAAAATCTGCCCCTTCCTCACAGAGCCCCGCCTCCAACACACACGAACGCCACATGACCAATGAGGGCACGAGATAAGTTTGTGCACAGTACTACGGCTTCCACTAATGACATTTTTTTATGGATTTGTTGTCAAAGCACTTCAGATATTCATTGCTATCGGGATGTTAAGAGCATTCCATGGAATATAACAAAAAGTGTATCTCGAGCCGGTTTCTGAAACTTACCTACCCCACCTTTAATATGTATAATTGGTGACATTTTACTTTTAGTTAACAATTTAAAGGTGGGGTAAGTAATTCACTTCAGATACACTTATTCATCTGTGGAAGCCGTGGGGCTGTAAAAACCTCGACCAATCATCTGCCTCGGCCCGGCTAAAGTAACTGGATGGCCTCCCTGCCTGTCAGCCTTCCATCTGGGCACAAACTGATCTCGTGCCCTCATTGGTCATGTGCGCGTTCGAGTGTGTTGGAGGAGGGGCTCTGTGAGGAAGGGGCAGATTTTTTTCGGCTGTGTATTTTCAAATTCTAGCGCACTCGAGCCGGTTTCTCCATTCTTACCTACCCCACCTTTAAGGAGCCTTTCACATTACAGAGAGTTAATAAAGTATGACAAATATGAATTAATGCGGTTTAACTTAAAGCGTTAAAACCATCAATTGCCTTCTTCCACATCCTGCAGACACCGAGCAACTGTTTGATTGAACTGGAGTCTCCACTCACCCATCACACATCTGGCTCTTTAACTCTTTAATGGTGTGTGTTGTTCCACTGAGCAGGTGGAGCTATAGAGGTAAATGTGGCATACAGTGAGACCAACACTACAAGCTACAAGCGGCTAAAAAACCCTCCATTAAGTTGCAACGTTGATGTTGTCTTTAACTAAAAATAACACCAACAATGACCTTCTTCCACATCGACGCATCCATCAAATATTTGGCTCTTTAGCCGCTAAATGCTTTTTACATTTTTTACCAGTCTGCCCTCTACCGAAACCAAAACTACCACAAAGAAGCCTTTCTGTGAACTGGAATATAAAAAGGTACCTTTCACGATACAGAGAGACTTATTTAAACGTTAATACAGAATCAAAAATATGTAAAAAATGTGGTTTGAATTAGATGAAAGCAACAAGACGAAGATCACAACCCTGTGTCTTATACTTGGAAACAGACGTGCCACTTCGAGAGCGAACGCAGACTTTTCTACAGTTTCTTGTATATTCTTGATTTTCACCTGAATAGTAAAAAATTATCCGTGTGAAAGTTGTTCAATTACCCAAACTCAGCATCTAACTTTGACCCTTATGTAACTGTTCAAATCAACCTAATCTAGCTTTGGGAGTGGGGTACAAAAGGCTGTGTGTGTGTGTGTGTGTGTGTGTGTGTGTGTGTGTGTGGTCTAGCATTACTATACTTGTGGGGACCTAAATCTGTTTACATAGTCAGGTGTGGGGACTCACTTCCCTCATGGGGACAAATTGGAGGTCCCCATAAGGGGGCATCATTAATTTTAGGGTGAAGACTTGGTTAGGTAGGTTTAGGGTTAGGCATGTGTTGGTTATGGTTATGGTTAGGATAAGTCTCCAGGAAATGCATGTAAGTCAAATGTAATGTCCCCTGAAGTGATGTATACATGGTGTGTGTGTGTGTGTGTGTGTGTGTGTGTGTGTGTGTGTGTCATGTGTGTGTGTGTCATGTGTGTGTGGATCATATGACCGTGTAATAAGGGGCTCCGAGCTGAGGATAAGGTTTCTCCAATTAGAGGGAATTAACATCTTAAGGTCTCTTATGGCCGGAGTTGAAAGCAAAAACTCGAACAATCCGGTGGCGTGACACAAAAACTCAAGGCTGGGCCAGGCACTGGAGTCCTGGGGAAACACTGGGAGCACTGGGTCTCACATCAGTAGTATTTTCACAAACGCCTCGTGGAGGATTTATAGTACACCAATATCGAGATTTTCAAAATGAAATGACAGCTTGGAAGTCACAGTGGGGACTACATTTAAAATCCAATCTTCTTACTTTTTAAATTAACCGACCAAACTTCATTTTGTGGAAGAACTGATACAACCGTGTCACAAGTCAATGGAGCAAAGGTCAAAATCAATGGCATAACATACGTAGCATTGTTCTTTACAAGTCATTTTCTAAATGTACATTGTAAAATATATACGGTGAAAAAGCCACAAAGCTATTGAAGCTCCCAAACAATGGATGTCTTACTTTGGTCGATGCTTCAAGTTTTTACCAATGATTTTACCAAGTTTTGATGGTTTGTTTGCGCTCTCTATGAACGTGATATGAACGCTTCAAGGTTCAAGGCTTTTCTTTGTCATATGCACACAGCTACAGTGCAGTTACGTCGATGTAAATCTTAGGCTTAGTTTTGCATTCTCTTACAGAAATATTTATTGATTTGTTTCTCATAATTCTGACTTTTTCTCAGAACAATACAATACCATTTTTTGGTATCACATGTGGTCCTAATCCTCTTCTGTACATTTCGAACGTTTGATTTCAAGATATTCTATCATTGAAACTTTGTAGAAGATAGTGTGGAACAAAAACATATTTAGCCTGTCAACATGCCTATAACTAATATACAGTCACTGCTATTTCCTGCTGTATGATTATTATTACCTTTTGTTTTGTTACTTCCCATTGTAAAGCGTCCTTGGGTTTCGTGAAAGGCGCTATATAAATTGAAATTATTATTATTATTATAAACATGGCTGGATAACAGCAATATATATTTATTCTGATGACACTTTAATAAGTACATGTTCCTATATTGATACACATGGAGCTAATTAATGTATTATAGTGGCAGACATTGTAACTGCTTATTCATCTGTTTCGAATCACAAGTTGTTGGGAATCATTAACTCAAGCAGTCACTGAATTCCCCCCCCGAATCTGATATTTATTTTGGTACTTAAGTATATTTTTGATGCCGATACTTTTACTTAAGTAAGACTTTGAATGCAGGATTTTTTCTTGAAACTGAATATTTAAAAAAAACCTCATATTTCTACTTTATCTTCAGTAAAATATTGGAGTTCTTCTTCTCTTCCTAATGCATGCACACTAATCAATATGTTAAACTGATGCAGAGATATTCTCCTCTCCATTAGACGGTTACATCATCCGACGAGGAAAGGCCGGGGTGATAAAGTATCGGATGGGATTGAGGGCTTGGGCTTTCCACGGAGACCCAGCGGCATCCTGGGTAATCCCTTATCTAACAGAGGAGGGAACGCCGTATTACGCAACGGGATGCCAACCATCAGCACGGGGATAAAAAACGAGAGGCTGGAAAACAGCTTCAATAAAAAAAAGGGTCGGCAAAGCCTGAGAGATAAATACTGTCACAATATGCATTTTACCTCGTCGACGCACTTTCTGGTTGGATGCAAACTGCATATCGTTTTGTGTCAATAAAGTTTAATCTGATCTGAAGATGGATATAATGTGGCAAGACAAACAGTCAACAGTGTTGCTTGTGTTGGTGAAAATATGATGTACATATCAAGAAGATAACTGTACTTTAAATGTATTTATATATCATCATGTGCTGCATTTTGTTCCACTGAACAGTATTTAAATAAACATTCATTTTAAATTGTATCTTATCCTATTTTACATTCTGTTCTTATTTCTGCGTTTTACTTGCACCATTGTGTCAGTTTCACCTTGATCTTAAACCGTTTTATTTTTATTTCTTCGAGCACGATTATTGTGTCTTTGTTTGTTAAGTATATTGCTTTGTTGCCTCGTTACAGGAGACGGAGGTTTTCAGATGTTTAATGCCAAAACTGTTGAGCACATGACAGTAAAGTCTTTGCATCTTGAGTTACAGGACCCTTTTAAACACGATACCCAGCCCCCGTTTTAAGCACATCCAGTGGCGAACCGTGTCTATCACAACTGGACCTTCTGTAGACACACACCCCCCGCCGCCCCCCTCCCCTTCGCGGCATTACAATGTCCGTCTTTACACTGAATTGTCGTCTAGAAAAGGGTACTCGCAACAATTCCGCAACAACTTCCTCTTCACCTGTTGCACTTGTCATTTCAACGTTAAAAACAATAAAACGGCATGAATTGCTTCACCGTATTCATCTAGATCAGGGGTGTCAAACTCAAGGCCCGGGGGCCAAATCCGGCCTGCGACTTCTTTTTATGTGGCCCGCAAGAGCTTGCAAAGAATATATTACGTTGATTATACTGTTACATGCCGATTTACAGAAGCACATTGCCCATAAACTACATGTCCCACAATGCATCCCGTTTTGTGCACTGAAGAGACTTGCAATTATTTGCCCTGGACTTCTGCTTTCAGACGTAGTTCATTACTAAGTTATTATCCTATCTGATAATAATCCAATTCAGAGGCAATAATGTCATATAATACATTATTTTATATATTTATATAGTCTTAAAAGTTACAACCGGCCCTTTGAGTGCAACCATAATGCTAATGTGGCCCGCGATGAAATTGAGTTTGACACCCCTGATCTAGATCCTCTGCCTCGAGCCAGTTAACTAGCAGGGGCCTTCTAGATCACCCTGGAACCGAGGGGAACTCTGAAAGAACACGCCCATTGGCTACAAATCAATATATGATTGCTTGATCAAACTGTCAGTCCAAGCGTACGCTCTCATTCGGTGCAACGGCCAGAGCATTCGATCAAGGATGTAGAATACCTGGTTGAAGGATATTCTACCCAGAGACCCAGAACGAGATCTGATTGGTTGCTTTCTTTTCTAACACAAACCCACTGAAATGCGTAGTGCATGGTCCGAGAAGGACAAACACATCAACGTACCACTGTGATATTACCGATCAACAACATGGATACCATTCTCATTTATTCATTTTATTTATATAATTAAATCGATTTTTCGTTTGTTTTATCCGAGTGTTCCAGGGTATTCTATGAATACCTTGAAGGCCCCGACGGTTCGCCACTGAGCAAATCACGGCCGAATGAAATGGGAGTTGGTTTTCATCATCCTTCTTAATGCTTAATGTATTCAAGAAAATAGGACAAGTTTACATAATTAAAAAGCCACAGATCACAGTTACATCCCAGCATTTCAGAGCTGCTCTCAAAGCAGACGTTAAAACATCTCCTTGGACCTTTAGAGATTTTAGGTTAAATTTGACTTCTTCTATCCATTGTTTCACGAGCATGCATGAGTATGGTTCGGACACACATTGCGGTTATGGTCCGTTTTATGTTTTCTGTTCAAAACAACCTCCCAACAGATGGTTGGATCAACACATTGCATTGTAAGGATTTAAAATGTGTATGCATTGGTTTCCTCTGTGACCTTACCCATAAAACCCTTGTGATGTTTAAATCCGGCTTTCAGTGGCAAGTTTTCTCAGTGTATGCTTCACATATTTCCATTTCTGGCTCACATACGGTTCAGGTTTCCAGGAAACGGAGCCTAACATTGGACGGTGGGACTATACAGGCCTGGGGCTGTGTAGTGTTGGGTTTACTGGACAGAGATGTGCAGGAATCAAAGTCATGCTTGCTTTCAGTAAACACGCTGAAATGATGAGGTTAAAAATGTTGTTTCCCTCAACGGATAACTGTCCTCCATCTTTTAGCTTCTTACTTCTTCCCCTTCGTTCACTATAATACGTATATCTCTTTGCTTTCCATTCTACCTACTCGTTTTTTATGTTCTCGTTCTGCCTTCATTTATCTTTTTAGTCTCACTTGGGACTATATCTCTTTGCTTTTTATTCTTTGTACTCTATCTACCGTCTGTCTCTTGTTCTTTTCACAGTCTGTCTTAACTAGCAATGTTTCCATGCAGCTGTTAGAGTTAGGGTTTGTAATGTGCATTTTCAGTGCCTAAAACCCTGAATCGAGAGCAGAAACTGAATACATTTGCTATTTATAAATATATATAAAAATAAATGTGTGTCCGACCAGTTAATCAAGATTCAAGGGGTTCTTCTTTGACCCATACTGTACATATGTAATCCTTACTTTCTCGTTCTGGCTTCATTTATCTTTTAAGTCTCACTTTACATCTTGTTGCTTCTGATTCTAAGTACTTTGTATCGTCTTTCTCTTTTTACTTTCAATCTTTTCTTGGTATGTTTCCATGCACCTTAGGGTTAGAGTTTATAATGTGCATTTTCATTGCATAAAAACCTCGATAGCAGAATTTAAAACCATTTGCTGTTAAATGTGTACCCGCCCAGGTCCTTCTTTGGCCCATAAACCCTTCCACGAAGTAGTTTTGCCATAATCCTGCTGACAGACCAAACGTGATAAAATCTCCTTAAGGTAATGAAAGCCTCTCAGGTGTTACTGCATCTGTAGTCCTCTGAATGAGTACATGAGTGTAAATCCTGCCAGGGCAGCAACGCACAGCACGACACGGCCGTAAACAGATATCGAAGGCAGCGGTAAATCAGAGGAAAAGCTAATAAAATAAGTAATGAATGTGAAACGCAATTTTGAAATGACTTAAAGAGCCTCTGAAAGCCTCAATCATCGAGCAGAACACTTGTAAGCTTTCAATCCATTTAGCATAAATCACAAAGATAAATCAGGGTTGCTCTCGCCAAGTTTAGTTTGAGGCTTAATTAAATCTCTGCACGGTGCTAGATGGGTTTCTATGTCACTTTTGTAAATGCTACAAATACTGCTGTTAATTTTTAGAGCTCTGAATGGTTTAGGGCACATGTGTCAAACTCGAGGCCCGGGGGCCAAATCAGGCCTGTGGTGGATTTAATTTCGGCCCGCAGGATAATTTCTAATTGCTATGAGATCTGGCCCGCCGGTATATTGCACCTTCACTCCATCCTGAGGGTCTCCTCCGCTCAGAGCCGGACCCCAAACTTTGATGACCTTGCCCCCGAGATGAGACGCCAAGTGTCTGAGCTAGCATCTCAGAGCAGCAACCTGAGTTCAATGGATGCTTCCTTCTGCACTTTCTCTCACGACAGCAGGGCCATGTTTGGTTTCTCTCTTGAGGGGAATAGTTTTGTTGAAGCTGTTGTTGGCCTGTGGAGAAATGTACTCGTAAGAAATGAAGCTGCAGATAGAGCCATGAGAAATGAATGCAACTGATTATTTAATGTTGTTTTTATAGGCAATCATTTAAGCTTTGTTAGTTCCAGGTTTAATATGTGCAATAAGTTCATTTTAATAAGTTCTGCAATAAACATTGAACCAGTCCGGCCCTCGAATAGTACCGATTTTTTATTTTTGGCCCACTGTGTATTTGAGTTCGACACCCCTGGTTTAGGGTCAAATACATTTCTAAACGTCTGATATTATGAATCATGCAGGTCTGATTTCTGTCCCCAGCGTCAACCTTTAACATGGAAAAGCAGCGTTCAGTTATTATTTATCTGCAACAAACTGCAGCAGCTCTCACTTCTTTTAAAGTTAAAGACCTTTGCTAAAAATATATAAATAATAAAGAAAAACTCATTTGAACTGAAATATCAAAATATGGTCAAGTTAGAAAACTGGTAGCTCAATATGAATTTCTTTAGCACCATGGGGAAAAGAGTGAAACTCTGGGCACGTTTTAGTCGCAGCTCAAACATATTCCAATTCTTGAAGGCTGTAAATGAGCAAATATGTCTTTATTTATTGTTTTCTATACCTGGCTAGTTGTATTTTAATTTGTATTGTCTTTATATTTTGGACGGACAGACGGACGGATACATTGTTTTGTCGCGCCATCATTTTGAGTCAATCTACATGAATTACAACCTTTCTCAAAAATAGGATAAAATACGAACCAAATAAAGATAAAGAGAAACAATTGAAAAACTGAAAATCTAAATATTCTTAGTAAAAAAATGTGTATCCAAAAACATATAAACATGGTGTACTATATCCTCCTGGGACCCGAGGAAAGAAAGTTTTATTTTGAAATGTTACAGTATGTCCACTGTAGAGGACGTCGGGGCCATTTTAGTTCGACAGTATATACAGTTTAGACAGATGGACTATGTAACGGATTATGGTTATCGAGTGATATTAATACAATAATACATTCAGCTTTATTTAAAACATAAATAAGTAATTGATCTGAACATTGCGGTTTATTTGGTCACTAAAAAAGTAGTTTGGTTTTTGGTGAATCTTTCCAGATCTTCAAAGACTTTGTAGTCAACGTAGTGGGAAAGTACCTCACTGACTCCAGGCGGCACGGGTTGTAGGCTCATCTGGACTAGTGTTATGGATGTGGTCTCCATTTGACCTGCTCATAGAAACAAAGCTTGCATTCCTGAGGCAACTCTCATTTGTCACGGCTCCACTTGAAATAAAAACAACATTAAGACGTACGAGCTACTCTTGGCCCACAGGGGGCCAGGTCTTTCCCGCTCGTCCCTATCGGTCTCTCTGTCTGTATCTGTGCGCTCATGGAGCCTCCTGCATCTTCCCCCCCCTTCTTCTTGACCCTCTTCTATCCCAGGTGTGAAAGAATAAAGAATTGGTGTACTGTCGCTTGACATTTAAAGTAAAATATATCCTGTGAGGTACAAGTAGGCTGCAATATGCGAACAGCTAATTCAATAAAAATGTAATTTAATAATGTTTTCGCACAGCATTTGGAATTGCCTTGTTGCTGAAATCTGCCATTTAAATGAACTCGCCTTGCCTACAAATCTGCTCTCCCCTCGACAGCAGGACTCAAAGAGAGGAGCCACGTGACGATCAGACAGACAGCTGAGGCCAAACCAGGCCGGAGCAAAGAGAGACACAATGACATTTTCATGGGATGTCGGAGGGCGTTGTCACGGCGATCTGCTGACACAACACACTGTCTCGTTACTACGTCCCAACGGGAATCCAGCGCCAACATCCAACTCTCCTGAAATCTGTGGTCAGGTATTCTGTCCTTTGAACGCTACAACCCTACATTTGTAACACAGAACTTGCAGTAAAGAAATTAAGCCTCTAAGTTCTCAAACTAAAGCGTACATAACAGACAAGAAGTGGGACTATTCATTATGTGTGGAATAGGTGCTGTTCCTCTTTAAATGTTAGTTTAGGCTAAATTAAATGGAAAGAGTCCAAATGTTTTGTGAATGGATAAGCATTTTCCTGACATATTGTGCATCATGTCGCACTTCTGACCCCTCCAAGAACTCTGAGAATGAAGTCAACTAGATACCAAAAGCCCCTTTGTCCCCAATCATCTTTACATTTCCAACAACACATCAAAATAACATTTAACAAAAACAGAAGTAACCGAGACAATTTGTAAACCTCCAAGGAACCAGCACAGTCATGGTTTAGCAACATGTGCTAAACCAATCAGATGTCTGGTTTTCTGACTTAATTACAGTCATTTGAGGTGTTAGTTTAAATTAAGTGTAAAGAGACAAATGTACGTGTATTTATATTTTATATATATCTGTATTTTGTTAGTTTGATTGGCTTTAGGAAACGTTTTAATGTTGTTGATTGTGATGTGTGTACCGGCCAGGGGACTGCAGATGGAAATTAGCTTTTAGCTTTAATATAGCATCTCTTTTTATGCACGGTCCTTGTTCAATAAAGATAATCCTCTCTAGAGACCAAGTAGGAAATCTACAACATAATTTAAAACATAGCTTAAACCACCAATACAGTAACAGCCCTCCACGCCTACAGTCCCCAATGTTGTCTAATTAAAGTGTCTTGAACACAACTGTTCCTATTGGGGATCGACCGATATGGCTTTTTCAAGGCCGATACCGATTATTAGTAATCAAGGAGACCGATAACCGATATTTGGAACCGATATACATTTGCACTAAAAAAAAATCTTGGTGTCAAAATGTAGAAAAAGACAAACTCCAACACAACCTCTTTGAAATGCATTTAAGCATATATTATGTTTAATGAACTTTTAAACATCTTACACAGGTTTCCTCTCTGAGCCCTTTTCTTTAGTGCAGCCTTCTGCAGTGAGTTAGAGAGACAGGAAGTGGGCTGCAGGCTGACATGCTTAACAATAATGCTTAATTTATTATATCAAAACAATGCCTGTCTATCAGCATGACATCCCAATAAGCTGCTAGCAACTGCAACACACTAGTGCTAGCTAATGTTTTGCAAACTATTAAAAGTGAGGCTATCACAGTAGACCTGAGGTTAGTCTCGTAGCCTCACTTCTAATATGTTGCTAAACATTTGCTAGATACATGTTGGCTAGCTAACGAGCTTCACATATCAACCTGAAAAACTGTGAGGCTCCACTCGCAGCCCCTCCCCCCCCCCACCACAGTTACTCCGCTGCGAGACGCTGCACGCACCCCCAACTCTGACTGACTTCCCGCGTCCCTGTGTAACTGGGAAACTGATAGAATTGGATCATAAGATCGTGGTGTTTTTGCAGCTTCAGCATAGGGGATATGGATGTTTATTGAACTTCGGTTTAACACATGTCTGGCTCTGCCGCTCAGCGCTGCTGCTTGCTTCAGTCTGTGTCTGCGTTCTTTCGCACCTGCCTGTAACCTGAGAAGGTCCCGCCTCTGGTTGGCTCCCGCCCGGAAAATCTTCAGTAATAGCCTATCAGATAGCGCTGTGAGCGGGACATTGCTCGTGTACACAGAGTGGTGACTGCAGCCAGAGAAACGGCCGCATCAGAGCCAAAGTTGTATCGGCAATTTGATAAAAAAAAGGCCGATACCGATAATCGGTCAAATGCGGAATATCGGTCGACCCCTAGTTCCTATACCAATTACCTACCAATGGTTTCAACTCTATTCTGTCCACCTGCTCAATCTAGATCGGTGCTTATTGAATGTGTGCAATTTCTACTTGATCAATGCTGTAAACAACAATAGTTGTCGAATTGTAATTGTGCCATTGATTGACCAATTGTTTCAGTAGCTTATGATCACAAAACAGCATTTCAGACTGGCTGAAGTGGCCCAAATGGATTTAAGACCCTCTAGGTGTTTCATGTCAACAAACAATAGACCATTTGGAAAATGCTTTCATCCGGAGTGCCTGGCAACACCACGAGTGAATACATTATGCTATTAGCGACCCAAGCGGGTGATGGAACCACTAACTCTGCCTGTTTAAGTGCCTTGCTTTAATTGTTCATCTCTCACCGTCTACTCACACCAGCCGATAAAAGCCCCGTCCAATTAAACTGAGTGAAAACCTTTCCACTCTACATGTTGCTGACCAGGTTCAATCAATATTTGTGCTAAACCAGGGAAATGTCTAAGCCTTGAGGCCCGGATACACCAAGCCAATTTCGGCTGTCGATAGATGTCTGGCCGTCGATGAGCGTCCTGTCGCTGGATACTGTTAAAATATTGGCATAGTTCATCGCTGTGCTGCTTGGCTCGAGATGTAGCATTTAGCCATTTGTTGTTTGTATATATATATATATCACGCAGTCTGTATTCCGGTTGCCTCTTTTGAATGACGAATACACACTACAGCCGCCTGCTGGTAAGGAGAGTTATTGCCACTCACGCATGCGGAGTCAGTACGTGCTACTTGGCCATCGGCTGCAGTGTTTGCGGTGAGTTTCAGTGCGACTGTTTGGCCAAGACGCAGGAGACGTGAGGCGACACAACAGTCGTGTTCTGTCGGGACGTGTTCTTTGGTGTCAGTTTGATGTGTAGGGGCCTTAAGAGTCCTTATTTATATGGTTTCTAGTCCTCAGTTTACAGGTTGTGTATTACATGTTGGGGTAAAATAAACTTAACGGATGAACTCCTAGGGATTGGTTCTCGATTAGATTCAACAATTGATCGTCATAAAAGTTTATTGTTACAAGATCTAGGACAGCGAAATGCAGTTGGCATCTAAACTGAAGTGCAAAACAATAGTAGAGTGATGTTTAGAATAATATAAATACATCTGACAGTATTTACATTAGATGCTTAAACTCGATTAAAAAATGACCTGATAAGAGTTTAGTATATATGTTTTAATGAAGTCAATAAAGGTTTAAATTATAGATTGAGAGAAACTGCTTAAAGTACTACAATTCCTGTTAAAACGCAATAATTCGCTGCTTCTTCCGTTCGATTTTACTACATTTGTTGATTATCTATCCTCCAAGATGGGTCAATGCTTTGGAAAACAGTTGATATTCAATACAAGCATTAGTTGCAGCACAGAGTGGATCACAGTTCCTCACGCCAGACCCTTTTTTAATGTTGTGCACCATTATGTATAATGGTGCACACGGCAACCACACACAGCACAGCTTTAGACTTAAAACAACAAAACAATGATGACCTCATTTCAAACTCTGAATATCCATATCTCAGATTCCTTTAATATTGTAACCACTGTACGTCTGGTGTTGTTGTCTTTGGAAACACCAACCAATCAGAGCTTTGCAGGAAGGATTAAGCTTAAAAAAACAAATAAATCCCTGAAATATAGTGACAGAAAATGGCAGCAAGGATGCAATTGACACAGTTACACGGGCTGTTGTAAATTAACTCTGAGATGTATGAACATGCAAACATTGACACGGATGAACTCAACTACTGGAGCTTCTGTGTTGATGTTTGTGGGATGAGTATTATTTAAAAAAAGAACTCCCCCCACACAAACAGAAAAACATCAGGCTGATTAAATAAGGGACAATTCAGATCGTCTCTGATAAAGCTTCTCATAGGACTCAAAAATGCAATATAGTCATGACATCTGATTGGACACAGGCCTCTATATCCTATCCAGAAATAGGGCTGTTTTTATATCTGTAAAGTATGATTTAATTGACTCGATTACAACTTACAGCGATCCAAATAACCTGACAAAACCTCAGGTCTTAGGTCACATACGCAGCAACATAAGGCATGCCAAACTAAAACTGGCACTGGCGAGGAACATATTGCGTCCCTGAGCTGGCACATAAACATTTCTAGTGGCCGCATGAGAGCCAAACAGAGCGTCCCTTATTGGGGTTACAAAGCAATATCGTGCCAATGAATTATTCTCCAACGGCGGTCTGTTACGCCTTTGGGCCATGATCTCATATGTACGCAAAGCAGGGCCAAACTGGATCAGAATGCTTGTTGTAAAGTACCACCAGTACTGGCACCAAAACACACTGTGGTAATGCCCACAGATAAGCAGAAAGTAGGCCTTTCTTTACTTCTTAGCATGTTTGGTTTGGTGCAAAATACAAGCCAGACCTGATCACACTGAAACAACATCACTAAAAAGATTTAAAGGACTTTTTAAATCACCGTCTGTAGGTTTGTCTTTCTTTTAAACCATCTTACATAATTAATAGGCAAAGGGTTTCTCTCTCCTTGACCTTCAGCAATGGTATTATTGGTTGTTTGGTTTTAAGGGTTACGGTTAGATAGAATAGATAGACTGAAAACTAACATATGGAGGCTGTTTTTGTGAGACAGATCCAATAGCTTTAAAGCTCGTGTGTGAGTACGGTCCGGTTTTAGTTGGATTTCCCCGTTTAATAATAAATCACCAGAAATAAACCCCAGCTTTGTCCCAGAATGACGTCGCTTGTTCTTATTATTCGAGGCGGGGCACACACTGACTGTGTTGCATTGTCTGGCTGCTGCTGCGATGGCTCTGTTCCCAGTGACCACCTGATTCACTATTAACTCGATATTAGACCTCTCTCCAGGTTAGCATTTTATCTCCATTAGCAGCCGAGAAGACGCCTTTGATCTGACAAAGGATTACGAGACGAATGGTTTAATCGAACTGATTTCATTTAAATCCTCTGCCAGGAAATTCCTCCTCTCCTTTTGTAAGCTCTTGATCAGTCCGTGTTTTAAAAGTGTCCGCAGAGATGAAGCTGAAAGAACAAAATAGTGATCTATCTGAATCCACGGTACAGCTGCAGATGTATTCAAGTAATCTTCTGCCTCCGCTTGTCTCATGTTCTGCCACCAAAATAATAACCCAAGTGGGTTAAGGAGCATAAGAGGCCTATCTGTGTACAGTCAGCCCTTTGTGACACGTCATAGTCGATATCAGACACACTGGCAGAAGAGAGAGGGAGAGTCAAATCTGCAAACAGACATAATGACTCGTTGTTAATCGTTTAAAACACCTAAAAGCATTTTAATCAAACTGCAAACTAAATATCTTCCAGGCTTTTATCTTGAGCCAGGTTCTGCCTACGAGCACAAACGCCTCGTCAGAAGATTTCATTGTAAGCAAGAATCCAGGAAATGTGAATTATTACGCGTTTCCATCCATTACCGTTATGCAAGTATTAAAGAGTTCAAGATACACTTCTGGTGGTGCCAATCATCCCCTCGGATGCTATTAAACCACTGCAGGAGGAGAAGACGCATCAAGTTGACGTACACTATTTTTTGAAGTATTTGGAACGTTTTAGAATTTCTTAGGTTTCAACTTTCTAAGAACAGCGTCAAGAGAGGACCTTGTTTATTTCCAAGATTTTTGATATCCAAGAATTGAATTGGTCGCTTTAAAAAAATCCATTTAAGTGTTGTGTTGTCAGAAAATGAAATAGCACAGATAAAGAGTACAGTCTATTTGCCATCTATGGGTCTCCAACTGGGATAAATATTATCACAATGTTTACTATTTTGTAATACTACTCTACAAATTGAAATTGAGCAATTTTATTTCTCCGAATGTTTTTAAGGCACGTCTGCACGAGACGCTTTCTGACACTATGGGTGTTTGTAAGTGTTGGTGAATATGTAATTATGATGTCCTCTATTGTTTGTTTTTATGTTTCATGTGGAACTAAATTGATGCAGGTCTCCCTCGTAAAAGAGATCCATGATCTCAAGGGACCTATCCGTCTAAATAAAAGGTTTGAAATGAAATGAAAATTCCACATTGGGGCTTTTGTAGTTTCACATATTCAACATCACATACTGTATGGTAGTCTTTTGTAACCGTGCCTGATCATTGCACTTTTAGCTGCAACCATTATTTTATCGCTTTGTTTTTTATTATGTGTGGAATGCCGATGTGAACTTAGCACTTTGAATTGCCTCCGTGTGCGATACGAATAAACGAACCTAGTGTTTAAGTGTGAATAATGTTGACTTATGGGATTTGTTGTATTTTATTGAATTTAAAATGTATTTATTTGCTAATGATCTCGTGCAGTTTGCAGATTAAAGCCAAATATAGGTTTCTAAACGTTCACCTTTTTCAAATGTTTTAAAAGACATACTGGAAAGTGTCCAATCACATTTCACCCTGACTTTGCAGGTGACATTGTACCGGCTGCTCCACTGATCAAAGCCTCTCTCTGGTAACTCGGATCAGAGCCAAACCACAACGGGACATTCAACAACACCACCAATGACAGGAATGCACATAAGACCCTCCCTCCCACTCCCCCTTTCTCTTTCATAACCCCGCTCTCATTTGTTGGTCTAATTAGGCTGTACCTTGTTTGAGCGCACTGGGGCGAGAACCTCTGGGGAAGAATGTGAAAGGAAGAGGAGGGGGGGGGAAGGAAGAAGTTAGAAGGTTAGGTATTCGATTTGGCTGGAGAAGTATCTGGACACAACGACACGGAGGAGGCCATGGCGACGGAAAATATGGTGGCTTCAGGAACTCCATTTCCTGTGCCAACCTTTCTACTGATGTGCCTTTAATGGGCAGTAGAATTTGAAGGGACTAAATGCGATATTGCAATGGTTCACGCGGCTATGGACAGTCTTGCACTAATGCACTTTCATTTTACAGTTTTTGAAGTGTCTGTTACTTTGTATATATTGATTATTGTGCTTGTATTAATGTCTTAATGTGTGCATATGTACACATGTGTCTGTTGATTGTGTATATGTACATATTTGTATACATATTTGTATTTTGTACTCCTCTGGATTGTGGGAAACGGTATTTCGATCTCTCCGCCTGTACACACAAACTGAACGATTGACTATAAAGTTGACTTTGATATTGGAGGGATTCATCATTTTCACAATATCATTGAAATATATATTTACATGACTTTGGGTTGTTTTTAAAGATTGTTGACGAACAAATGTGTCTGTAGTAAACTATTTGGAGGCGGGGATATATTTGCTGCTCTACAATACTTCATTCAGAATGATATTTTAAGAGATTTCAAAATGGTATTTCAAAAAGGGGCCCTATGATGCTCATATTCCGGTTCATATCAGTATGTAGTGTCTCTATTTTAAAGAGTCCTCTCCTGCTGATGTTCAGGTGTATATCAGTATGTAGTGTCTCTATTTTAAAGAGTCCTCTCCTGCTGATGTTCAGGTGTATATCAGTATGTATTGTCTCTACTTTAAAGAGTCCTCTCCTGCTGATGTCCAGGTGTATATCAGTATGTAGTGTCTCTACTTTAAAGAGTCCTCTCCTGCTGATGTTCAGGTGTATATCAGTATGTAGTGTCTCTACTTTAAAGAGTCCTCTCCTGCTGATGTTCAGGTGTATATCAGTATGTAGTGTCTCTACTTTAAAGAGTCCTCTCCTGCTGATGTTCAGGTGTATATCAGTATGTAGTGTCTCTACTTTAAAGAGTCCTCTCCTGCTGATGTTCAGGTGTTTATCAGTATGTAGTGTCTCTACTTTAAAGAGTCCTCTCCTGCTGATGTTCAGGTGTATATCAGTATGTAGTGTCTCTACTTTAAAGAGTCCTCTCCTGCTGATGTTCAGGTGTATATCAGTATGTAGTGTCTCTACTTTAAAGAGTCCTCTCCTGATGATGTTCAGGTGTATATCAGTATGTAGTGTCTCTACTTTAAAGAGTCCTCTCCTGATGATGTTCAGGTGTATATCAGTATGTAGTGTCTCTACATGTCTCCATGCTTTAATGTTCAAAAAGCTCTTTATTTCTCTCACACAGCCTGTGCTGCAGCACCTCTTTTCACCCTCTGTCTGAAACCAGAGCTCAGTCTGCTCTGATTGGTTAGCTGGCCGGCTCTGTTGTGATTGGTCAACCGCTTAGAGATATCCCGCCCCTTAGCCTATCACGTACAATGTGTTGGAGCGTTAGCCAATAGGAGCGCGAGTGTTACATAGTGATGTTGCCATGTTCCTGAAGTAGACAAAGGAGTCCAATGGAGGCGTTAGGGATTTTAGCCTCTGCAGACCATTTACATGCACACAAACCTATATAACACACTACAGACAAGCGAAACCCAAAAAGGAGAATGTAAAGCTGCTAAAATGCCAACTGCTGTCAAATGGTGAATATACGTCCAGCCTGCATTGTATCTGCAGCTGCTGACAGTGTGTGTTTAGGCTTCATACAATGTGTTTTTAGACAATAGTGGGCTTCCAACTTGGTGGGAACAGTTTGTGTTTAGCCTTTTTCCTGTTTGAATGTTCATTAAAAGGTAAAGCCAGCTCCAATATTAAATGGTTTCCCAGTTTGGTGTGGAGGAACTGGACTGGTCTGCACAGAGCTCTGACCTTTACCCATCATACACCTTTAGGACGAACTGGAACACCAAATGCTCATCACCAAAACATCAGTGTTAGACTCAATACAAGGGTTATTCGTGTCCAAACGGAGTCTAAAAAATGGCATTTAGCAATCTTTTGTATGTTAAAGGTGGGGTTGGTAAGTTTGAGAAACCGGCTCGAGATCGCTAGAATTTGAAAATACACAACCGGAGAAAATCTGCCACTTCCTCACAGAGCCCCTCCTCCAACACACACGAACGCGCACATGACCAATGAGGGCACGAGATAAGTCTGTGCCCCGATGGAAGGCTGACAGGCAGGTAGGACGTCCAATCGGATTGGTTGTACTTTTTACAGCGCCACGGCTTCTACAGATGAAATTTTTTTATGGATTTGTTGTCAAAGCACTTCAGATATTCACTGCTATCGGGATGTTAAGAGCATTCCATGGAATATAACAACAAGTGTATCTCGAGCCGGTTTCTGAAACTTACCTACCCCACCTTTAAAGAAAGCATATAGTGCTTTAATACAACACCATTTTAATGAATGCTGAATTTGCAATCTTAATGGTTTCAGAAGAAGAGAACTTTGGAACAATAGTGATGTCAACTATTGGTCCAAATCCAAAACCTGCCTTTCACGTTTTAATGAACCATACTTGCTTCTAGGGGGGTTATTTGAGTCCTTACTGAGATGTGACACAACACTTCTCCAGGTGCTGCATCATACTGGATGTGAATCTCAATAGAACTTACTATCAAACAACATTCAAACCAATCTCTGCAGAACTGAAGTCACTGATTCATATTTAAACTAGATGGTGATGATTACGCAGTGACGTCATCTGCTGGTCACACACTCCCTCACACACTTCGTCACACACCTCCTCAACACACACTCTTACCTAGATACAGTAAGGCGTTCTCCTTCTTCATGTTGTCGTTGATTCATATTTAATCTGGATGGAAATGATTACGCAGTGACGTCATCTGCTGCAGATGTTAAGCACTTCCTCACACACTTCTTCACACACTTCCTCACACACTCACAAAACACACTCTTACCTAGATAGAGCGAGGCGTTCTCCTTCTTCACGTTGTCGTCCAGGTAGGTTGGCCCCAGAGTGTAGATGGGCGTTGACCCCATGCCCACCAGGATCTGAGCGATGACGAACAGCGCCACGTACAGGTTGTGCTCGTTTCCCTCCTGGTCTCTGGGACAGGAAGTGATGTCGACGCCTACCCTTCCGCTACCGTTAGCGTTCATACACAGGCCCTCGTTTCCCGCGGACGAATTGACCTCCTTGATCTGGTACGGCGGGGAAATGAAGTGAGGCAACGAGAATAACGCGGCTCCGACAGCGATGAAAATCCCGCCGACCGCCAACCAGCGAGGCCTTTGACCCCGACCGCCGAAATAACTGATGAACACGACCACCACGAGGCTCCCGATGTCGAAACAGCTCACGAGGAGCCCCGATTCGGAGCTCCTGAGGCTGTACCTCTTCTCGATGGTGGTGATGACGCTGCTGAGGTATCCGGACACCATGAGCGACTGGATGAACGTCAGGTAACACATGCAGAACAGGAAGCAGCGAGAGTCCTGGAGGATTACGTTCATGTACTTCTTGCTGGGCAGACGAAACCGAGCCAGGGTTGAAGACAAAATCCCCGCCGGCGGCTTCCTTCTAGCCATGTTTTTACTCCTTCGGGTCTCCGTGTTCTCCATGTAGGAACTCGGTCGGTTCAGCGCCGACTTCTTGGTTCTGGTCGGGGACTCGGGCGGAAAAGACTCGGTTTTGGCCGGGAGTTGGATGAATTCAGCGCTCTCTTCCGCCGTTATGGACACAGAATTAGCCAGTAAGGTTTCCTCTTGAGGCCCTTCTTCATTTAAAATAGGCAAACTTTTTTCACATCGATAGCCCATATCCGGCTCTTCCATCTCGCTGGAGAAGTCGTCATCCTTCTGCAGGGATTCGGACAACTCCGCTTCCTCGTGATCAGCCATTGTTTCCAGTGTTTTTTTGAGGGGTTAGAAGATGAACCAAGCCTTTCCTGCGTCTCACAGTTCAGGGGCTGCTGTCCATTACATTCATTATTTATAGCTACTCCCACATATACAGTCTGGCACACAAAGAGGCCTCCAAAAAAAAAGGAAAAGTAGACTCACAGCTTATCTGCAGTGCAGGCTGGACAGCAGCTGGTTATCTCGTCATGCACACTTCTGCCACCATTTAATCCGGAAGGTGGAAAACACTCAGGCCTGATCTGTTCGCCCAGCTGAGCTCCGGGTTTCTTTGCAGATGAAAAACATTTCCACTCGATGGCTTCCCTCAGCAGGACGCTTCTGCTCCGGCAGGGATGAAATGAACTTGCACAGCATCCCTGACCCCCCTGCCAGTAAAGATCACACTGTTATAATAAAGCTTTTGGGAACATTAGATGATGGTGCACCCCCCTTTTCCTCATAACTCCTCCCCAAGTCAAGGGCATCACTCCCCCCTCCCTACCCCTATCCGTCCCGATGGTACCAGCTGTCCTCCAGTTATCATTTAGTGGCAATATGTCTGCTTAAATCCCTGGAGATGTGTGTGGAAAGAATTGAATAATTGGTAAAAATGGTAGAGCCGTCGAGGAAAAGGCGACTGAAAGGGAGCTCGGTGACTAAAGGCTGCCCAGAAACACCGCAGTGCTCAGCTGCTCTCAGTCGCTGTTTTGAAAACGACTGAGTCAAGCTGCAGAGATTACTAAAGCGAGGGAGAGTGGAAGAGGACATTTCAAAATAAAAGCCTAGTTTGTGTACTCCAGCTGTGCTGTGACGTATGTAAAAAAATATCTAATACACTGATATTATACGTTTTGTGGTAAAAAGCATGTTTCTTTTAGGGTTAACGAGAGAAAATATGAAATGTGCATAATGTTTGCAATGTTTATTTCACCATTAAATAGTTAATATACTAAAATGTCGCCATATATATTGTATTTTAACAAGTCTTGCTTTTAAATAGTACACTAGGTTAATATGTTGAGCACATTGTTAATTAAGGGAGGATTCTATTTTATTCTGTTTATTTTATAGTGTTTAGATACTCCTCTGAATAACGACGCTGAAGTTCCGATTCAGAGCATCCGATTCGGCAGTTAAGGGGAAAGTTAAGGGACATTTAATTTACAGCGCCGAGCGAACAATCCTCCGTGTTTGAACCTCTTAAATCGCTGCATAGCCGATTTATTTGGACTGGATTATCCCAGAGAGTCTAAAGATTCTTTATAACACAGTTTGAGATTTGTGAAACCTTTATTCTATTTGTGAAAACAAGAAGGCCTAAAGGCTTGCCCAGCTGGGAGGTTCTCTCTCTGATTCTGATCCTGGCCGGAGCAGCAACCTCAGACATTCACAAATAGAATAAAGGTTTCACAAATCTCAAAGTGGGTTATAAAGAATCTTTAGACCCTCTGGAATAATCCAGTCCAAATAAATCGGCTATGCAGCGATTTAAGAGGTTCAAACACGGAGGATTGTTCGCTCGGCGCATGTAAATTAAATGTCCCTTAACTTTCCCCTTAACTGCCGAATCGGAAGCCAACTTCAGCGTCGTCTCTGAATATAGGTATTTTTACTGAGAATATTTATATATTGTTTATTTACATTATTCATTGGTTTATCTTTATTTATTCTGTATTAGTGTTTGGTAAGTGACAGTCAAAATGCTTATTTCCCAATTTGGGATACATAAAGTATCTATATGTTTATTTTTGAAAAGTATAACCGGAAGTCTTCCTTCACTGCACGGCTAACGTCCAAGCTAACGGCTAACCCGCAGAGATAACGTTCACTTTTGGATACAAACAGAAACAACAACAATATTGACTCATCGCTTCACCCACCTGTCTCTCCGGAGCGACAACACGGTTCTTTAAACCTCCATGTCCGAGTTAAACGATAAACTCTGGAAGGACATGCGGTTAAAAGCCGGAACAAAAAAATTCATGTCAAATAAAAACTCACCTACAAAACATTGAGTTAGACAGGAAACACCGGAAACATTTCAAAATAAAAGCACGACGGATCTGATTTAAAGGAGGCTGAACGTGATCTCTTTTTTATTTAGGCACAGTGGTGAAAAATAAATAAGTAGATTTACTCAAGTGCTGTACTAAAGTACAATTTTGAGATAGTTGTACATGTTATGCTACTCTGTACTACTCTGTACTACTCCACTACAGTTCAGAGGTAAATGGTGTACTTTTACTCCACTACATGTATGTAATACCTTTAGTTACTTCACAGATGTGGATGAATGATGTGAAATATAACCAAGTGTTAAATCAGACTTTAGTTCCACCTGGAGTGAATCCACCAGCTACCCTGCAGTCTACAAAGTACTTCAGACTAGCTGCACCTTCACCAGCTACCCTGCAGTCTACAAAGTACTTCAGACTAGCTGCACCTTCACCAGCTTTGAGAACACTTTAATGATCAATCATTATAAAACATATATATATATTATTCTGAAATGGACCAATCTGCACAACGACTACTTTCACTGTCACTACTTTCACTATATTTTGATGATAATACTTTTCTACTTTTACTTGAGTAACATTTTGAATGCAGGACTTTTACTGAAACATGGTATTCCTACACTCTGGTACTTCTACTTTTACTCAAGTACAAGATCTGAGTACTTCTACTTTTACTCAAGTACAAGATCTGAGTACTTCTACTTTTATCAAATACAAGATCTGAGTACTTCTACTTTTACTCAAGTACAAGATCTGAGTACTTTTACTTGTACTCAAGCACAATATCTGAATATTCCCAACTCTAGCAGTGAGATATTTAAATAAATAAACCTAAATCGAACTTAATGAGGCCTAAAGAACACTTTTTTCTAGATATGTGGTGCAAAAAAAACGGAACAATGCTTCTAAATGTGTAATTTTATTAAGTATATCATCACCTTCAAACAATTTATGTTGTACATTTCACCATGGCTGATATCTAGGTCAGGATGTGATGAAACATCCCAGCATTCACAGCAAACTAACTCAAACCAAGGATAACCATAATAACGAGCATATATGTGAGTAAATACAAAATGTAATCAGCAAAAGTTATATTGATGTTCAAACAGAGAATAAAATGAAATATACATCATTTGCATTTCCTTTCAAGACTTTGACAATAAACAAAACATTAAATAAGGGATCTAAATAAAAAAAGACTCCCTGAAAAGTTAAAGGCACCAACGCACACCTGAGTGTTTTATAGTGGAGATCATGCACAGTGTGACCGCTGGTGGGGAATTTAAAATCTGCAACTAGCTCACAGTGAGCAGGATGAAAGATTACAGTTCATTTGAAGCCCCGTTGAACATTAACCCAATGAGTATAAGTATTCAAAGGGAATACTGCTTCAACACTATGCATGCTATAATACACAACCTTTTACCCAACAGCCCATGTACTTAATTACTGCATGATTATGACACATGATTATTTAAATGGAGTATGCTTCATGTTTAGATGCAGAATAGGTCATATTTAAACTCACAATCAGTTTATACAATATGTATAGAGACATGAATACTACAATAACAGCACAGCATCTTAATGCATCCATTCTGAACCATTTAGGAGAAATTACTACTTAATTTGTAGCTTTACTACGAATAAAATAGTACATATAAAGTAGTATAGTTAATTCCCGAGTACTTTGCCTGCATTTTTCCTTGTCATTTTAAAATCTATTAATGTAAACAATGTCCAGTGCTTTAAATGTTTGGGGTTTTCTTCAGTTGTGGAAACATTTGTAGCATTTTCCTGAACAAATATTGCCGGAATGATGATTTGCTAAATCTTTTAACTAAACTGCATCAAAAGGGCCAACCACTCTTTGCATTTACCAAGTTGTCTGGTATCTGAGGATTACCTTTTTTCCTCTCAATAACTTCTTCAGCTCACCACATCTCAGCAGTGTTTCCAATGGGATTATAAAGATGAAGTCCTGCGTAGAGAGGCTGAGTGAAGGTGGTCTGGACTCTGTGGAGGAGGATCATGGTTTCGTCACAGACGCTCCAGAAGGACAGAATACCTGCTCTGTGATCCAGGTAAACCCCGACCCTGGAGGACTGAGGACCTGCGACAGGAGTTGGGGTTTTCTGATGTTTGAAATCATAACGACCTTTGTAAAAACCTAATGCCCAAGATTTGTCACTATCTCCAAATTTTTCATTTACAGTGTCATTGTCTTTGTATGCTACAGCCACTGCAACTCCTCCCACACCTTTCTCCACCTCCCAGTAACAACGTCCGGGCAGACTCTCTTCACTCAGGACCTGATGATGTGTGGTGAATCTTTCTGTGTGACTAGGATAACTTTCTCCTTGTGTTGAAGTTACTTTTCGCTTCCTCTCAGATAACAACAGACGTGCGCTTGCTGTGTTTGGATCCAGACTGATTTTGACGTGAGTATTTCAAGAATCCAGCTCTGGTCTGGGGCTGTGGTTGTGACAGCAACGTGTCCACATCACCCACTGTCAGATAGACGTTTGTCCATTTATCTCTCAGGACGTCCAGTAGTTTATCTCTGAATTTTGACAAAGCAGCTTTCACATCTTCAAGCAGCTCAGAGGAAGGATGTTGATGCTGGATGAGTGTGTAGATGAGGGGTAGCTTTGAATAAACTGGTTGTGGTCCTCTGTGTGAGACAGCAGCTCCAGCTCAGTGTCTCTCCTCCTCAGCTCAGAGATCTCCTGCTCCAGCTTCTCCTGGAGCTCTCTGACTCGACTCACTTCCCTCTCCTGCTGGGATCTGACCTGCTGCTTCACATCAGAGCTTCTCTTCTCCACGAGACGGTTCAGCTCAGTGAACATCTTCTCACTGTCCTCCACTGCTTTGTCAGCAGAGCCGTTGACGGCCTCCACCTCCTGCTGAAGCCGCTTCACCTCCTTCTCTCCGTCCTGGATCCTCTGCTGGATGTTGAGTCGACTCCCCTCCAGCTCTCTCTGCCTCTCAGTCCTCTCTGCTGCAGCTGACACCGTGTCGTGGCCTTTGTGTTCGTCCACAGAGCAGAGATAACAGATACGCTGCTGATCAGTGCGGCAGAAGATCTTCATGACCTCGTCGTGACGAGAGCAGATGTTCTCCTGGAGCTTCTTGGAGGGCTCCACCAGCTTGTGTTTTCCAAAGGCAGGAGACTCATAGTGAGGCTGGAGGTGTTTCTCACAATAAGAGGCCAGACACTGCAGACAGGACTTACAGGCTCTCAGTTTCCTCCCAGTGCAGACATCACAGGCCACGTCTCCAGCTCCAGCATAGCCGTGATCAGCAGGAGCTTCTTCAAGTCCAGTCTTCTTCTGTTTCTCCACTAAATCTGCTAACATGATGCTTTTCAGCAGGACAGGCCTCGGTGTGAAGCTCTGCCTACACTGAGGGCAGCTGTAGACTTCCTTCTCATCCTCTTTGTCCCAGTGGGTTTGAATACAATTCATGCAGTAAACTGTGTCCACAGGAAGTAGTCGCAGGATCCTTAAGTACATCCAGACATATCGAACAGCAAATTGCGTCCTGGTCCAGCTGAGCTCCTTTTTGCGCCATCATACCTCCCTTACAGCGAGTGACAGTCTGCTGTTGATATAGCCTGCCAGCTCACTCACTTCACAATGGTTATGTTTCACCTACATCGAAACTTAAGTTCAGTGAAGGGGAGGGAACAAGTGATTAACTTCATTCCAGCAAGAGGAGCGGCCTTATAAGATACAGGGTTCAAGGATTCAAGATTTCAAGGCTTTTATTGTTATTCGTACATAGCAACAGTGTAGTTATGTCGATGGAAATCTTAGGTCACATGCTCCTCCAACAGTGCAACACAATAAAACAAGATACAGTGTGTGTTTGGTACTCTTTATTCCAGGAATCAAGCACATTGTGACAACAGGACTTTGTGCTGACTGAATGACAATACATCTGCCAAATAAATTAAGTTGAACAAAAAAAAATATTTCCCTTTGTAATGTAGTGGAGTATAAGTATAGGACAGTATAATACAAAATACTTTTTATACTTTGTGTAATACCAAGAACTGTACTAGACTAAATGTTCTTAGTAACTTTTCAACTCGTATGTAATGTACGGTAAAATTAACTGTGTTTTATTTATTGTTAAATATTATTTGTATTGAATAACTTTGTATTTTTTATAGTAAAATCCAGAATGAAATAAAAAAATTTATATTAAAGAAAGAGGAAGATTATTCCAATCAAAAGGAGCTTTGTATGGTGTTCGGGTCAAATTGACCTGATTTCCAATTTCAATGAATACCAAAAAATTAGGGCTGTCAAACGATTACAATTTTTAATCAGATTAATCACAGCTTAAAAAGTAATTAATCATGATTAATCACCATTCGAACTATGTTCAAAATATGCAATTTCTTTATGTATATTGTTGTGGGAATGGAAAAATAAATGAAAGAAGGCGGATATATCAATTTAACATACAGTATCTATGTTTATTATAACATGTTACTGCGTGTCAAAATGAAAGACAACCCACACACCTATCAATCATCAAACCGTGGGGTCTTAATTCATTACGTGTTGATTTCTATCAACGGGGGAGTACTTCAGGAAAGTCGACAGAGGGGGGGGGCTAGTGGAGTACTTCGTGACCACAGAGTGTGATAGTTGTGATCAGCTGTTTTAGCGCAGTTCTCCAGTGAAGGGGGGAGTCTCCCTCCGCAGCCGGTTGGCGTAGTTTTGGCACAGTTCCGTTGTACAGACTGACGTTAACAGCAGCCCTGTCTGTGCACACGGAGACCGACTCTGTCGTCCGGTGATCTAACCGCCTTCTGGAAAAGCTTCACAAGTACGTCGGTAAGCAAATGCGCTTTGTGACACAAGTGACAGTACGCATTTCAGATTACGCACATAACCTGCGTACCAGTTATGTGCACCCCTGTACCAGAACCATATTATTACTATTATATGGCTCTGCCCTGTACTACAGCAAAGTTTTCAAAACCGTGGCTACTGAAATCAATCTTACTAACTGCTGTCCGTGCAATTTACTCCGCGCGAGTTGGCAGACTTTATTTTGCTTACTTTAACATCATTTTTCATGGTGGGGCTAAGCCATTTCTTGGTATGGGTGTAGCCTACCCCAGCCATACCCTGGCTGCCACTGGTGGCACGTATGGGGCGGGCCATTCTGCACATGCGTTAAATGCGTTAAAAATGTTAACGCAATTAATTCAAAAAATTAATTACCGCCGTTAACGCGATAATTTTGACAGCACTAAAAAAAATATTAGGATATTTTGGTTCAACCTGAAACTCCATGGCTTATTTATTGTGAAGGACATGTGGAATTGTTTTTAGATGTCGGCGCGCCGTCTTGAAGGAAAACAAATTTCTCTAAAGGCTCATCGAGGATCGATTAACGAGGAGGCTGTCTGGAGGCAACACACCCTCACTCCCAGGTCGGCCTATGTTGACGTTATGTCAAGTCCCCTGCCGGCTTTTTCCAACGCAAGGGGGGGGGCCTTAGCGTCCATTTTCAACGCCAGGGGGGGGGCCTTAGCGTCCATTTTCAACGCCAGGGGGGGGGCCTTAGCGTCCATTTTCAACGCCAGGGGGGGGGCCTTAGCGTCCATATTCAGCTTTCCGGGATGTCCATGTGCTTCTATGGACGCTCATGTAAGCACGGCATTCGTTTGTGTCAACTGCCCTTAAAGGCAATGAAGACACTACACTACCCAGAATCCCCAGCTATCGTTTGGCCTACACCATGTGCTCTGTTTGACGTCACGTGATTTCTCCCTGCAGAAAAAGAAAACATGGCCGAACTTCGTTTTATTCTGGGTGTAAAATGCCTATTTTAAAATTAGTTTGGCCATTAAAATGCGTTTTGATGTCATTTGATGCGAGAAATATGAGTTGTTATTTCAGATTATGTGTGCAGTGGATGTACATGATCTTTAGTTTGCTAGTTATTACGAAGATTACTTCAGGAAATTGCGTCCAACGTTTTCATTGTTACCAAGGTGGTTGCTAGGGACGCTGCTATCGATATAATTTCTGTTATGTTGTGCAACTGTTTAATGGTGTTATCTTTATTGCTACCCCCTTCCCCGTCAATGTATAGTGTTGGTCCACAGCCTAAACATATTAGTTTAACAAAATCCGCATCTAAAGATACGTTATTTTCCCCTGTGCAATTCCAGTCTCACATCTCAGAGCACATCGTCATTAACAAATACCGGAAACAGACCGAAAATATTTTTAAAAAATAAAATAATACCTTATTCCGAGTGCTCTTGCTTTTCTCTTTGAAAGTCATCACATAACGGCATTGTAATACACGGTTCGGCTGCATTAAATATTACATATCTGCCGCAGTTCTGTATTTATAGCCCTGATGAGAAGACAAAGATGAGGAACTGAAAACGTGACGTGGATCATAAATATATCAGCCATTAAACAACATCTTACATTTCTTTTCACACATTACGTCTCCTTGCAGTATCAACACTAATTCGGCTCACTTTTATATTTGATCCAATTGGTAGATAGGCTGCATTTACACCATAAAGGTGCACACCTGATATAAAGAGACACCTGGTGGTTAAGGCATGTTATTGAATTTCATTATTTTTATTATTAGATATTAATAGAATCCCTATAAAGTATATTCATTACTCGTTATTCTCTACTAATAGTTAATTAAAGACTGTATATAATGACTATTTTGCACATCCCGTTCAAGATTTCAAGATGTTCTAAGGTTTATTGACATATCATATAGGCCTACACAACTGTGGTGTAGTTCTGCACTGAATGAAAAACTTGGGTCGCAGGTTCCTCAATAGTGCATTACAAGACATCTATCAATATGTGTGCATACCTCCAGCAATGTTAACTATGTTGTATGTATACTATGATGTAACGCAAATGTTCCAACTTGGGATCAATAAAGTATATCTTATCTTAAGCTGATCGATGGCTACTGCCATATTTGCAAAATGTGCCTCTGAACCTTGACAAGTGCATGTTTCAGGCTTATCAATTAATGTAATGTAATGTAATGTAATGTTATCAATTAACAACAGGAGGGGTCACAAACATAAGTCCAGCTGTTAAATAAAGCTCTTCTGACCTTAGCTGGCGTGTGGGTATATATATTAATGCTGCCCATTATGGGCACAAGCAATTTTCACCCATTTATTAATTATATGTTTTAAATGTGAGTGTTTCCTGTCCCCTAAACCTCCAGGGATGTACACAGTTTAATACTGGCAACTTCTTATTATGGGAAATACGAACACGTCTTTTAAAACTACAACTCCCAGTAGAGACGTGCCATAGAGAACATGTTGCGAAACAGAATAGCCAGCATGTGTAGTTCTGGGGACAGGGTGGGGGAGGGGGGGGGGACGCGGTGGACCCGTTCAAATCCAGTTTTGAACAGTCTGCCGTGGTTCCATCCCATTTCAAGTGCTGTTCGAGGCTCGGTAACCCTCGGAGCACACTCTCCAATCACAGAGCTTGAGGACGATCACGGGGTTTGCCAAACAGAGCACATGGTGTAGTTCAAACGATAGCTGGGGATTCTGGGTAGTGTAGTGTCTTCATTGCCTTTAAGGGCAGTTGACACAAACGAATGCCGTGCTTACATGAGCGTCCATAGAAGCACATGGACATCCCGGAAAGCTGAATATGGACGCTAAGGCCCCCCCCCTGGCGTTGAAAATGGACGCTAAGGCCCCCCCCCTGGCGTTGAAAATGGACGCTAAGGCCCCCCCCCTGGCGTTGAAAATGGACGCTAAGGCCCCCCCCCCTTGCGTTGGAAAAAGCCGGCAGGGGACTTGACATAACGTCAACATAGGCCGACCTGGGAGTGAGGATGTGTTGCTGGAGGAGCCGTAACCGAGGATACACTGATTTAGAGGAGAGAGGAGTGTCTCTAGAGGAGCTATAACCGAGGGTACACTGAAGTATTCTCCTGAGACGATTTCAGCCAACAGTGATGTTTAAAAGAGGTGTGACGCATGGCTGGACTTCTGTCAACGAAGTACAGCTCTGCAAACTGTTCCTGTTGTGATTATAAGTTATTTGAGATGATCAAATGTGCATCAGACTTTTCTGCCCTTTACCGTGTGTGTGTGTGTGTGTGTGTGTGTGTGTGTGTGTGTGTGTGTGTGTGTGTGTGTGTGAGAGACAGTTGATGTGCCAGGCAGACAGGCAGGCCTCGGTAGCTTATCTGACATATAATTGGTCAAAAATGGTACATTCTCCGTCAGCCTACGAGCTCCCCGTTTGAGCCAAGGCAAGGCAAGGCAAGGCAAGTTTATTTATATAGCACTTTTCAACACAAGGCAATTCAAATTCCTTTACAAAAAATGAAAGACATTAAGCATTAAAAAAGAAAAGCTAATAAATAAACATTAAAAGAAAAAATACATGGATAAAAGTGACAGTGCAGGCTAAGATATGAACAGTTCAATTAAAAGCAGTGACAAAAAGAAAAGTCTTCAGCCTGGATTTAAAAGTAGTTAGAGTTGCAGCGGACCTGCAGGTTTCTGGGAGTTTGTTCCAGATATTTGGAGCATAACAACTGAACGCTGCTTTACCATGTTTAGTTCTGACTCTGGGGACAGAAAGCTGACCAGTCCCTGAAGACCTGAGAGATCTGGATGGTTCATAATTTAGCAAGAGGTCAGTAATGTATTTTGGGCCAAACCATTCAGTGCTTTATAAACCAGCAGCAATATTTTTGAAATCTATTCTTTGACACACAGGAAGCCAGTGTGAAAGACTTCAGAACAGGAGTGATGTGATCCACTTTCTTAGTGTTAGTGAGGACTCGAGCAGCGGCGTTCTGAATCAGCTGCAGCTTTCTAATAGATTTTTTAGTGAGACCTGTGAAGACACCATTGCAGTAGTCGAGTCTACTGAAGATAAAGGCATGGACAAGTTTTTACAAATTAGTATTTTAATCCTAGATATATTCTTTAGGTGATAGTAGGCTGATTTAGTAACTGTTTTAATGTGACTGTTGAAACTCAGATCAGAGTCCATGACTACACCTAGATTTCTGGCTTTATCTGTTGGTTTGAACATTGCAGACTGAAGCTCAGGGCTAACTTTTATACGTTCTGTCTTGGCTCCAAAAACCATTACCTCAGTTTTATCTTTGTTTAATTGGAGAAAGTTCTGACACATCCAGTCATTGATTTGTCCAATGCACTTACTCAGTGTTTGAATTGGAGCATAGTCTCCTGGTGAAATTGTTACGTACATTTGTGTGTCATCTGCATAGCTATGGTAACTTATTTTGTTGTTTTTCATTATCTGAGCCAGTGGTAGCATGTAGATGTTAAAGAGAAGGGGCCCCAAGATGGAGCCTTGAGGAACCCCACATGTCATATTTGTCAACTCAGATGTGTATTTACCTATAGAAACAAAGTTGTTTCTGTCCTTTAAGTAGGATTCAAACCAATTTAGAACTGTTTCCGAAAGTCCCACCCAGTTTTCCAGTCGGTCTAGTAATATGCTGTGGTCAACAGTGTCAAACGCAGCACTGAGATCTAATAATACTAACACTGAAGTTCTGCCACTGTCTGTGTTTAAGTGGATGTCATTAAAGACCTTTACAAGAGCAGTCTCAGTGCTGTAGTTTGGACGAAAGCCTGACTGGAACACATCGAAACAACCATTTAAATGCAAGAAATTACTCAACTGTTGAAAAACAACTTTTTCAATGATTTTACCTAGAAATGGGAGGTTTGATATGGGCCTGTAATTGTTCATTACTGAAGCATCTAGATTATTCTTTTTTACGAGCGGTTTAATGACTGCAGTTTTCAGGGCCTGTGGAAAAATACCTGAGTGAAGAGATTTGTTTACTATATGAAGTAGATCTGAGGCCATGCAACGCAAAACATCTTTGAAAAGGAGGAGGATTTCAGAAGTTGAATAATGTCCTCTAGGTTTTTATCATTAATCTGATGGAATTGTGTCATGATGTCTGAATTGATGTTAAGTGGACACAGAGACAACACATTTGCTGTTCCTGATGCAGAGGCACTGACTGCTTGTCTGATTTTCTGAATGTTGTCAGTGAAAAAGGAGGCAAAATCATTACACACCCTGGTGGATAGAAATTCAGAGGCTACTGACACTGGGGGGTTAATTAGTCTGTCGACGGTAGCAAACAAGGCATGTGTGTTGTTTTTGGTAATGATGTCAGAGAAGAACGATTGTCGTGCGTTTTTCAATTCCAATTTATAAAGGCCAAGTCTCTCTTTATAAATGTCAAAGTGAACCTGGAGATTTGTTTTTCGCCACCTGCGTTCAGCTTTTCGACATTCGCTTTTTTCTGTTTTCACGGTCATGGCCTTTCTCCATGGAGATATTTTCTTTCCAGACACTTCCTTTACCTTAATTGGAGCAATGGCATCTATAACATTTAGAATTTTTGAATTAAAATGATCTACTAGCTCATTTACTGAGATGTTAGCAGGGGCAAGTGTGGAAGAAACATTCTGAGTAAACATTTCCCTAGTATTTTCAGTTAAATATCACTTTGTGGTTATCTCTTTTTGAACATTTTTGTGAGGAGAAATAGAGCTCTCAAAGAAAACACAGGAATGGTCAGAGAGTGCAACATCAGTCACCACAACCTTAGAGATATTCAGACCCTTTGAGATAATTAAGTCCAGAGTGTGCCCCTTATTGTGCGTGGGCTCCGTCACATGCTGAGTCAGTCCATAGCTATCAAGAACACAAAACTGTTCTTTAGCCCCTCTGTCCTGGGGGTTGTCAACATGGATGTTAAAATCACCAACAATGACTAGACGGTCAAAGTCAATACACACTATAGACAGCAGTTCAGTAAAGTCATCAAAAAAGCTTGCACAGTATTTGGGTGGTCTGTAGATATTTAGGAACAGAGCTCGAGAAGAGCATTTCAGCTGAAGGGCCACATATTCAAAAGAATCAAAGTTTCCATACGATGTCTTCCTGCATTGAAGGGATTCATTGAACAGAATAGCAACTCCACCCCCTTTCTTATGCATTCTTTCCTGACAATTTATTGAAATGTGAACCAAAAGTTAATCAAATGTTTTAAATAAAAAGCACATATGGACAGAAGGTGTAAACCTATTAAATGTATAAGTAAACACATTTAGTCAAATAAAGTGACAGACTAGGCCTGTGCAATTGGTATCAGCTTTGCCCAGCATGGGCTCCTCCATCAGGCCTGGTCCTCCTCGCTGAGGAAAGACTTGAGTGTCCTGTGTCCTGCATCGCGAGCCCTGGATCTTGAGTCGTGGCTGTGGTCCTGGATCATCGGTCTTGGATGGATATCCTCGTGGATTCATCTTCCTATTATACACACATGCATTTCCAAACATTTGGACTATCCATGTTGCAAATGTATTATCTTTTCAATTTACACACGGCATCTATTGCACGTCTGTCCGCCCTGGGAGAGGGATCCCTCCTCTGCTGCTCTCCCTGAGGTTTCTCCCATTTTTCCCTTTAAACTGTGGGTTTTCTCCTGAAGTTTTTCCTTGTACGATGTGAGGGTCTAAGGACAGAGGGTCTAAGGACAGAGGGTCTGAGGAGGGTCTGAGGACAGAGGGTCTGAGGACAGAGGGTGTTGTATTGTCATACTGATATTTTGTACAAACTGTGAAGTCCACTGAGACAAATGTAACATTTGTGATATTGGGCTGTATAAATAAACATTGATTGATTGATTGATTATTTTAAAGAACATTCAACACTGGAGTGAGTTGAGTAAGGATGTCACCTGTCGTGCTTCAAAGAGATATTAGTATGTTTATAGGGTGGCTTTGCTGCTTCAGAAAACAGAAATGAACAAACATGCTGGTAAACTTTGGGACCAATCAGTAAGTAGCACGTTGGTGACATGAAAAAGCATACCGACTCCATAACTACTCATCATAAATTCAGAAAGACCCACCCTAGTACTGAACCTGTTTTGGCAGGAAGAGCTGAGATCCTTTAAGAACATGAACAATATAAGTGCATTTTATTGTTTTATTGGAGTGTATACCACATCAAATACATGTATGCAATACGAATGTTGTGTGGGAAAAAAGTGTAAATAACAAGGAACCAGATAAGCCATCATCTAGATCTCTCTAGATTTCATATATGAATGAAAGAACATCAAAAAACATTAATTTGCAGTGAGTTTTATACTTTAAAATAAGAGAAAACAGATCAAAATCATTCTTTGAGAAGCCTAGTCTACATCCAAATCACCCTACAGTAGTGCTGTGATCAATGTTGAGGATGTAATCAATTCATTGAAATGTCAGCCTAAACTTATCAAACCATGCTAAACAGAAAATACATATATGAAAAAGACAAAACAACTGTTGAAATATTAAAAGCAAAACGTCTCTGTGATGTCACAGCAGTGGCTGAGATCCAATATCTATTCTCCGATACATGGGCATAGTGAGGACTTTTTCACTGGGGGATCTCATTCAAAACATAACAACAGAATACAGCATAGCAATGATGGATAAAAGCCAGAGAGGCTACAAGCTAATGCAAAGTTACCGTAGCTTCTCTGCAAACAGTTATGGAGGTTTAACGTTTCATAGTTGATCTGTAAGTCTTCTTACATTGCCAAACATTGGTACAAACCAAGGTGTTAACCTCTGATTGTCGTCCTAGAATCGAACATAAATCTGCCAAGAACTCCTGTTGCCTGAGCTAGGGTAAAAGCCAAGATTTAAAGTGTTTAGTAAAAGTGTGCTGAAAACTGGATTAAAATGTATGAATGCTTCTAGCAGACAACTAAAATGCTGATGCGCACAAAAGCAGGGGTGTGGGGGTCGCTATTGACATGGAGATATATCTTAATAGACTGAACAACATAAGGTTATCATCAAACTGCTTTTTTTTTAAATAGGATTTTTAAATGACATGAATTCGGGCACCACAATATGCTAACAATAAAAAACACTCAAAGTCAACAAAGATAAGAACTTAAAAAAAATGATTGAGACCCAATCCAGAGGCCTCATGTCTTTCATCCTCGGTACGTTAACAGGCGTCTGCTGTTAGTCTCCACGGATCAACCCTGAAACGTCCACCAGAGAGAAAGAGCGATGTTGTGAAATTAAATATTAATAACAAATACTTATGAACAGTTTTCAATAAACCTACCAGTGCACATCATGGACGCACTGCAGCTGCTTGACCAGGGGAATCACTACTGTAATAAAAGCACTGTTAATATATTCAGAAAATAAATCATAATATGTATATTTTATATTATGTTTAAATGGAGTTTTACCGAAGAGTTGCATCATCATCTGGGTTTACGGTAGTTCCTATCAGTTTATTGTATTGTTTGTTTACCTCCTCAAGCTCCTTAGGTACATCTGAAAAAAGAAAAACATGTTGTTTCAAACAATTGGATTCATTTAATACACTAATGGAAATGTATCAACTTTTTTATTGCGATCAAATGTACAGTATTTTTTGCGATCTTGTTTCCTTTACCTGGGAGGGACTGGGAGACACCATATATCTTGAATGACCGCACGATTGATTTCTGCATCGTGCTCTCCAATTCCTCCTGGATATCCAACTAAATCAGCATTGAAATATTTATCACTTATCACTGATATTTGTGGACATGTATGTTTGTGTTGCAGTGTTCCTAGTTGAATTTCACTTGAATTAATACAAATCCATTCTGTAAACGATGACCAAAAGTCATGGATAAACATTGATATGTGCAGCCCAACATGTTTAAGTGAAGAATTATTTCTGTATTATTTCTGTGTGACGAAATATAAAATGTGACAAACCATCAAGTCACTCAGCTCTTCCATCATGGTGTCTTTAGCCTGAGCAAACATGACGTCCTTTGAACGACGTACGTGCTCTTCAATAGTTTCCCTCGTGGTTTTCAGGGTGCCTATTCCTTTCATTTTTGTTGCTTCTACATAAAACAGAAACATATTGACATAAACATTTTGCACCATGAAAATGTGTAGAAGTGTATTTATATGTCTGTAATGATCTTCTGTCTTACTGTCATAGCATGGTTTCATTTCCTCTTGGATTGTTGTTTCCAGGCTGCTGTAGATCGTTTTCTTTCGCTCACGGATGATTTTGTTGAGTTCTGTTTTCATCTTTTCTTCCTTGGAGAGAGAACGTGAAGCAGATATCAACATATTTTAAAATGAATAAGTTACAAACAAGGCTCATCTTTCCCTTTATTATTTTTTCCAGATTTGACGTGGAAAAGCAGAGCATTATTCAAACTGATAGGACGTGTTCACCAGCTGGGGGTGCACTTTGCCCAATATCAGAATATACTTTTGTAATCTTGAGTGTGTCGTGAATTGGGGCAGCGTCAGATTTACAGCTGCAGTTCATTTGTCAAAGCCATCTCCAGTTCCTGTCACAATTCACATGTTATGTCACGTTGGTAGTTTTGTCTGTGTTGGTGTTTTTCTTGTCTGTGGGTTTCCTGTCTTATTGTGTTAAGTGTTCACCCCCGTTTCCTGCCTGTCTGCTTTCTGTCTGTTTCCCTCCCTGATTACCCGATTGTGTTCACCTGCTGTCCTTGTGTTTCTCCTCCCCTGCCCGGCTGTTTCTCGTTGTTGTGATTACCCCTTCCTGTATTTAGTCTTGTCTCTTTCGGTGTTCAGTGTGGGGTCGTTGTTTGTTGGTGACGGAGTTCACCGGAGAGTGTTCCGTGTTTTGCATTATCCTTGAAAGAAAGGGTTTCTCAAAAGTTGTCTGCATTTGGGTCCTGCTTCCTTCACTCGACCGTGATAGTTCCTGAGCTATTCCAGTACAATGTATATGAATATGTTGACTGATCAATATGTATTATATTGATCACCCTTCCACTAGAGTCTCCCTGGCTTTACAAACATGTTTGATGATGGACTAATGAATAGGATCTTTTACCTCTGTCCTGAGAAATATCAGCTGCAGTTTGACATTTTCGTACTCCTTTTTCATCATCTTCTCCTCTGTGCCAAGTGAAAACGCATTGATGACCCCGTTGAATGGTCCACGGTTTCCTTCATTTCTAAAACATATTAACACAAAGAAATGCTTAAATTCATCAACACGTTTGTATTCTAATGTATTGTACAACAACATTTGTTCCAATACGGGGTTTTATGTGTTTATTAAGTAATTTCTTACGGGAAGGTCTTCTTAAATTCCTCTTCAATGCTGTCGGTCAAACATGAAGCTAACTTCTTATTGACGTTTATTAATTTCACATTTGTTGTTAGGTGGATGCCATCCTTCTCAACTACACACTTCAATGTCCTGTGAAATTCATTACCACTGATGTTCTGAAACAAAACAAATGTTGTAAGAGACATATTCATACGAAGAGCAATCAGTTGTTTTGATTTAATTATAACTTAAATACTTACAGGATAAAGGACCGACTTTAAGAGTTCTTCACATTCACTTTTTGATTTTTCAACCCCCTCACTGAGGCATCCTTCAAAAGCCTTACGGGTCGCCTCCACGGTTTCCTTGACTTTACGAAGTTCAAGACTCAGCTCTTTTTAAGTCCTGTGCGCACATATATATATATATATATATTTATACATATATATATCTGTTTGGTTAAGGTGTCCAGGTGATGCAGACAGGCTGGACCAGAGAGTGAGAGACAGAACTGGACTCCTCACAGCAGTGAACTTCAGCACAGGGACAAAGACTCTTTTTTTCATACTGTACACAGAATCAAGAAAGATATTGGTTTAAATAAATGAAGTATTGACTTAAATACACTGATATACATTCCATTAAACAATACTAAATACTAGATCACCTACACGTCAGTTAAGTTGAGGGTTTATTCCATACAAAAAGTTACATTTAGATGTTAACAAGCACTATGATTTTGTCAGCTTTGAAATTTAATGTATTGAAGGCAAAGATATTTAACACATAGTGAGAACTGCTACTATTTATCTCTCAATATTGTCTGTAAAAAACGTGGTAAAAGTTATTCTTTCAGTGAGACAACAGAGCAAGCTTCTACAGTTGCACTACGTTTTATAACAGTTCAATATTATTTTGATAATAACATATATTTCAATGTTGATGAACTTCATACTGTTCATTCATAATCTGATTGTCTTTGTAGCTCACTGTTGAAATAAAATAAAATCATTACAATTACAAAATAATTATATCTACAGCCCCTAAACACACCGCTTTCATAAATAACACACTTGTTCTGCAATAATATGTTTTATGTTTCCTGTCATTTTTGTTAGGAAAGGACATGCCTGAAAGACACGACATTTTCTCCTTCTCTGAGGGTCAAGAAGAACATCCAAGACGATCATTAAAAGCTGATGTTATGAGATTTTAAGACCAGTACAGGACATTCACTAAGAAACTACTTTTATTGTAAAAACAGTCAGCTGATCGAATGCAGCTATTTCCACATCTACACTCCATCAGCTTATTTCTATTTGCCTCACTTTATGAGCTTCACATCACTTGTGCCTTGTACCGCAGAGTTTTCAACGTCACAAATAAATGGGGCCAATCTTCAGTCAGATGTGAATGTGTAATCTAACATTTTCAGTAAGAATAATGGACGAAAGGAATGCAAATACAAATACAATTTATTGAAATGTGAACCAAAAGTTAATCAAATGTTTTAAATAAAAAGCACATATGGACAGAAGGTGTAAACCTATTAAATGTATAAGTAAACACATTTAGTCAAATAACGTGACAGACTAGGCCTGTGCAGTTGGTATCAGCTTTGCCCAGCATGGGCTCCTCCATCAGGCCTGGTCCTCCTCGCTGAGGAAAGACTTGAGTGTCCTGTGTCCTGCATCGCGAGCCCTGGATCTTGAGTCGTGGCTGTGGTCCTGGATCATCGGTCCTGGATGGATATCCTCGTGGATTCATCTTCCTATTATACACACATGCATTTCCAAACATCTGGACGACCTATGTTGCAAATGTATTATCTTTTCAATTTACACACGGCATCTATTGCACGTCTGTCCGTCCTGGAGAGGGATCCCTCCTCTGCTGCTCTCCCTGAGGTTTCTCCCATTTTTCCCTTTAAACCGTGGGTTTTCTCCGGAAGTTTTTCCTTGTACGATGTGAGGGTCTAAGGACAGAGGGTCTAAGGACAGAAGGTCTAAGGACAGAGGGTCTGAGGACAGAGGGTCTGAGGACAGAGGTTCTAAGGACAGAGGGTCTGAGGACAGAGGTTCTAAGGACAGAGGGTCTGAGGACAGAGGGTGTTGTATTGTCATACTGATATTTTGTACAAACTGTGAAGTCCACTGAGACAAATGTAACATTTGTGATATTGGGCTATAAATAAACATTGATTGATTGATTGATTATTTTAAAGAACATTCAACACTGGAGTGAGTTGAGTAAGGATGTCACCTGTCGTGCTTCAAAGAGATATTAGTATGTTTATAGGGTGGCTTTGCTGCTTCAGAAAACAGAAATGAACAAACATGCTGGTAAACTTTGGGACCAATCAGTAAGTAGCACGTTGGTGACATGAAAAAGCATACCGACTCCATAACTACTCATCATAAATTCAGAAAGACCCACCCTAGTACTGAACCTGTTTTGGCAGGAAGAGCTGAGATCCTTTAAGAACATGAACAATATAAGTGCATTTTATTGTTTTATTGGAGTGTATACCACATCAAATACATGTATGCAATACGAATGTTGTGTGGGAAAAAAGTGTAAATAACAAGGAACCAGATAAGCCATCATCTAGATCTCTCTAGATTTCATATATGAATGAAAGAACATCAAAAAACATTCATTTGCAGTGAGTTTTATACTTTAAAATAAGAGAAAACAGATCAAAATCATTCTTTGAGAAGCCTAGTCTACATCCAAATCACCCTACAGTAGTGCTGTGATCAATGTTGAGGATGTAATCAATTCATTGAAATGTCAGCCTAAACTTATCAAACCATGCTAAACAGAAAATACATATATGAAAAAGACAAAACAACTGTTGAAATATTAAAAGCAAAACGTCTCTGTGATGTCACAGCAGTGGCTGAGATCCAATATCTATTCTCCGATACATGGGCATAGTGAGGACTTTTTCACTGGGGGATCTCATTCAAAACATAACAACAGAATACAGCATAGCAATGATGGATAAAAGCCAGAGAGGCTACAAGCTAATGCAAAGTTACCGTAGCTTCTCTGCAAACAGTTATGGAGGTTTAACGTTTCATAGTTGATCTGTAAGTCTTCTTACATTGCCAAACATTGGTACAAACCAAGGTGTTAACCTCTGATTGTCGTCCTAGAATCGAACATAAATCTGCCAAGAACTCCTGTTGCCTGAGCTAGGGTAAAAGCCAAGATTTAAAGTGTTTAGTAAAAGTGTGCTGAAAACTGGATTAAAATGTATGAATGCTTCTAGCAGACAACTAAAATGCTGATGCGCACAAAAGCAGGGGGGGGGTGGATGTGGGGGTCGCTATTGACATGGAGATATATCTTAATAGACTGAACAACATAAGGTTATCATCAAACTGCTTTTTTTTTAAATAGGATTTTTAAATGACATGAATTCGGGCACCACAATATGCTAACAATAAAAAACACTCAAAGTCAACAAAGATAAGAACTTAAAAAAAATGATTGAGACCCAATCCAGAGGCCTCATGTCTTTCATCCTTGGGACGTTAACAGGCGTCTGCTGTTAGTCTCCACGGATCAACCCTGAAACGTCCACCAGAGAGAAAGAGCGATGTTGTGAAATTAAATATTAATAACAAATACTTATGAACAGTTTTCAATAAACCTACCAGTGCACATCATGGACGCACTGCAGCTGCTTGACCAGGGGAATCACTACTGTAATAAAAGCACTGTTAATATATTCAGAAAATAAATCATAATATGTATATTTTATATTATGTTTAAATGGAGTTTTACCGAAGAGTTGCATCATCATCTGGGTTTACGGTAGTTCCTATCAGTTTATTGTATTGTTTGTTTACCTCCTCAAGCTCCTTAGGTACATCTGAAAAAAGAAAAACATGTTGTTTCAAACAATTGGATTCATTTAATACACTAATGGAAATGTATCAACTTTTTTATTGCGATCAAATGTACAGTATTTTTTGCGATCTTGTTTCCTTTACCTGGGAGGGACTGGGAGACACCATATATCTTGAATGACCGCACGATTGATTTCTGCATCGTGCTCTCCAATTCCTCCTGGATATCCAACTAAATCAGCATTGAAATATTTATCACTTATCACTGATATTTGTGGACATGTATGTTTGTGTTGCAGTGTTCCTAGTTGAATTTCACTTGAATTAATACAAATCTATTCTGTAAACGATGACCAAAAGTCATGGATAAACATTGATATGTGCAGCCCAACATGTTTAAGTTAAGAATTATTTCTGTATTATTTCTGTGTGACGAAATATAAAATGTGACAAACCATCAAGTCACTCAGCTCTTCCATCATGGTGTCTTTAGCCTGAGCAAACATGACGTCCTTTGAACGACGTACATGCTCTTCAATAGTTTCCCTCATGGTTTTCAGGGTGCCTATTCCTTTCATTTTTGTTGCTTCTACATAAAACAGAAACATATTGACATAAACATTTTGTACCATGAAAATGTGTAGAAGTGTATTTATATGTCTGTAATGATCTTCTGTCTTACTGTCATAGCATGGTTTCATTTCCTCTTGGATTGTTGTTTCCAGGCTGCTGCGGATCGTTTTCTTTCGCTCACGGATGATTTTGTTGAGTTCTGTTTTCATCTTTTCTTCCTTGGAGAGAGAACGTGAAGCAGATATCAACATATTTTAAAATGAATAAGTTACAAACAAGGCTCATCTTTCCCTTTATTATTTTTTCCAGATTTGACGTGGAAAAGCAGAGCATTATTCAAACTGATAGGACGTGTTCACCAGCTGGGGGTGCACTTTGCCCAATATCAGAATATTCTTTTGTAATCTTGAGTGTGTCGTCATGAATTGAGGCAGCGTCAGATTTACAGCTGCAGTTCATTTGTCAAAGCCATCTCCAGTTCATACTGAGCTATTCCAGTACAATGTATATTTAATTTAATTTCAAACCTTTATTTATGCAGGTGAATCCCCTTGAGATCATTGATCTCTTTTTCAAGGGTGACCTGCTGCAAGTAGGTTCCACATGAATACATATAAACATAATAGAAAAACAAAAAGGAGATCATACAGCATATTTACAGCGACTACAGTTTACATAGCTAGTGACATTTACAGATTCCAACAGTTTCCGATTGGATAGCATCTATCCTTGCTTTAAAAACATTCAGTGGAACCAAATTGCTCAGCTTCCATTCCTTTTGCAGACGGTTCCAAGTTAGCGGAGCTGCACATCTAAAAGCTGTCTTCCCTAAGACAGTCCTAGCAGTTGGCACATGTAATAAGACCACAGCATTCGATCTCAGGCAGTAGCCACTTACAATTCGCCGTAAGATCAGGGAGCAGATATAAGATGGAAGTTTCCCGAACATGGCTTTGTATATAAAAATGTACCAGTGACCGAGCCTCCGTACAGTTAGTGAAGGCAAACCTGCCCTTGCATACAGGGTACAGTGATGGGTTAATGCTTTACAGTTTGTCACAAATCTCAGTGCACTGTGATAGGCGGCATCTAACTTGATCAGGTCATTACCTGATCAAGTTAGATGCCGCCTATCACAGTGCACTGAGATTTGTGAAGGCAGGTGCATTCGAATCCCATCTGTTCTTCACCTTCTGGATGATTTTCTTCTCATAGATCCCCCATGGGACAACTCAGGCGCTTCACTGCTGAAACTGAAACTCTGTTTCCAAGAACTAGACGTCCCCCTATCCCAGGAGAAAACCATAGGCCCCGACACAAGTCTGGAGTTCCTGGGCATCACTCTCAACTCCATAGAGATGTAAGCGTCTCTCCCAAATGACAAACTGCAGCGCATACGCGACATCACTAAGTCCTACTGCGCACAACACATCATTACTAAACAGCAGCTGCTCTCCTTTCTCGGGCACCTTAATTTCGCCATGCACATCATCCTTCAGGGACGCTCATTCATCTCCCGCCTCCTGGACGCAGCATCAGCTGTTAAAAACCTCCACGATCATGTCCCCTTAAATGAAGGATGCCGCTCGGACCTGCGCTTCTGGTCCCTCCTGCTCGACCAATGGAACAGAGTCACTTTTTTCTACGATGACATAGTGCATTCCTCAGACTCAATGAAGCTTTTCACGGATGCCGCCCCATCTACTGGGTTTGGGGGTTTCTTTCAGGGAGTGATTCGCAGGTCCCTGGCCCCTCTCCTTCCCTAATCACGCCACATCCTCTGCCCTGCACGAGATCTACCCAATCGCAGTAGCTTGCTACGTGTGGGGCCACCTCTGGCTCCGGAAACGCATATTAGTGCTATGCGATAACCAAGCAGTAGTCGGGATCATTAATAAAGCGCGCTCTCCATGCCCTGACATCATGCCATTTATGAGAAGCATCACGTGGTCCTCCATCACCCATAACTTCATCATCTCAGCCTGTCACGCTTCCGGCCACCTCAACGTAATCGCTGACTCCCTCTCTCGCTTTCAATTTCAGACGTTCCGGAATCTCTGCCCAGAAGCCAGGCCGCAACCAGTCGGGATTCCCCCTCTCCATCTCCTCTCCCTCTTCTAAACACGAGCCCCGTAGGTAGACACCTCGAGTCCGCCAGGTTCTTCATGAGGAAGGACTTAGCCGCTTCCACACTTAAAACGTATGATTTTGCCTGGAGAACCTTTGCCATGTTCTGCTTTTCGTTAGGCATCCCCCTCAAACCCGTTCTCATCTACACCGTGTGCGCCTTCATGAGCTACTGCTTCACCAACCACCTCAAACCCCAATACATTCGGGGCCTGGTAGCCGGGGTGCAGTTCAACGTTCGATGCTATGATCTGAGCTTTCCTAGCTTATTTTCTAACCAGGCAGTTAAGCTCATTCTCAAAGGACTAACTAAAGCTTCCCCTTCTGTCCTGGACCGCAGACGACCTATTACCCTCTCCAATCTGCGCCTCATGCTTTCCAAACTTAGAGAAGGAATATTCACTCCATATATAGACGCTCTACTCGATGCTCTATTTCTTTTTGCTTTTTACGCTTTTCTTAGGCCCGGCGAATTCTCCACAGCTTCCCTCACGTTCGACCCCCAGCGAGACATTTGCTTTTCCGACATTTGTCTTTTTACGCCAGTCACTACAGCTTAAGCCTTAAGCACGCCAAGTGCGGAGGTGCTTGCTCCGTCATTGCGGCTATTGCCGGATAGCTCTCAGGCTCTTGCAGTTTTTATTGACTCTGGTTCGGACGCGAGTATTATGGATGAGGAGCTTATGCTGCAGTTGGGAATAGACCGGGTTCCCTTATCTCGCCCAGTTCCAGCCAACGCCTTAGACGGTCACCTGCTGGGGACAGTGACTCATCAGACTGTACCCGTTCACATGCTCCTGTCTGGGAACCATCACGAGACTATTCAGTTTCATGTTCTCCGGTCTCCACATATCCCGCTTATCCTGGGTTACCCATGGCTCCGCCGCCACAACCCTAACATTGACTGGGAGACGGGAGCCATTTTGGGATGGAGCCCCTCTTGTCATCAGATCTGTCTGAAACAGGCTGCCGCGCCTCAACGCTCGGGGAACCCCAGCCAAGTTCTGGATGTTACAGGAGTTCCACCGGAATATCTGGACTTCAAGGAAGTATTCAGCAAGTCGAGGGCTACTTCCCTACCACCACACCGGCCCTACGACTGTGCCATCGACCTGCATCCCGGCACCAGCCCTCCCAGGGGTCGATTGTACTCCCTGTCTGCTCCGGAAAGAGTTTCCATGGAGACTTATATCAATGACGCTCTGGCGGCTGGGATTATTCGCCCGTCCTCATCACCTGCTGGCGCAGGGTTCTTCTTTGTAGAGAAGAAAGACAAGACCCTAAGGCCCTGTATCGACTTTCGGGGTCTTAATGACATTACAATCAAGAATCGATACCCACTGCCTCTTATCTCTTCTGCATTTGAGTTGTTGCAGGGAGCAACCATATTCACGAAGCTGGACTTGCGTAACGCGTACCACTTGGTACGTATTCGCGAGGGGGATGAGTGGAAGACAGCCTTCAACACCACCTCGGGGCACTACGAGTACCTAGTCATGCCTTTTGGGCTTACCAACGCCCCTGCAGTATTCCAGGCGTTGGTAAATGATGTGCTCCGAGACATGTTGGACCGACACGTGTTTGTTTACTTGGATGACATCCTGATCTTTTCCAAGACACTGAAAGAACACGTGCACCACGTCCAGGCGGTTCTCAGGAGATTACTCGAGAACTCGCTGTTTGTTAAAACGGAGAAGTGCGAGTTTCACACATCCTCTGTCTCTTTTCTGGGATATATCGTGGGACAAGGGAGCATCGAGATGGATCCTTCCAAGGTTGATGCAGTCACTTCCTGGCCGGTTCCAGATTCCCGGAAGCGGCTACAACAGTTCCTCGGGTTCGCCAACTTCTACCGGAGGTTCATTCGTGGATACAGTACCTTGGCCGCTCCTCTCACAGCCCTGACCTCCTCTAAGGTCATATTTCAGTGGTCCTCCTCGGCTGAGGAGGCATTCCAGAACCTTAAGGCAAGGTTCACCTCCGCCCCCATCCTCCGAGTACCCGATCCTGTAAGACAGTTTGTTTTGGAGGTGGATGCTTCTGATATGGGGGTGGGAGCCATCCTGTCTCAGCGAGCAATGGACAGCCAAAAACTCCATCCCTGTGCTTTCTTTTCAAAGCGTTTGACTCCAGCGGAAAGGAATTATGATGTGGGAAACCGGGAGCTGCTAGCAGTGAAGTTGGCTCTGGAGGAGTGGCGTCACTGGCTCGAGGGGACCAGTCAACCTTTCCTGGTCCTCCGAACCGCCTGTTCGTTCCGCAGACGTTGAGGTCTGATGTTCTCCAGTTGGCTCATAACTCCAGACTCACCTGCCATCCTGGGATCCAACGCACATGGGAGGTAGTCCAGCAAAGGTTCTGGTGGGCAACACTTAAGGAGGACACCAGGGAATTTGTTAATGCCTGCCCCGTTTGCGATCAGAACAAGTCTTCTCACCAAGCTCCTGCTGGTCTCCTACGACCTCTGCCTATCCCTCATCGCCCCTGGTCTCACATTTCTTTGGACTTTGTTACTGGTCTGCCACCGTCCAACGGACACACTGCCATCTTGACGGTGGTAGACCGATTCAGTAAGATGGCTCATTTTGTGCCGATACCCAAGCTCCCCTCAGCTAAAGAGACGGCAGAGCTGGTCCTGCTCCATGTGTTCCGGCTCCATGGGCTGCCTACTGATGTGGTTTCCGATCGTGGTCCTCAGTTTACCTCGGTGTTCTGGAGGGAATTCTGCACGCTCCTTGGGGCCACGGTCAGTCTGTCATCCGGTTTCCATCCGCAATCCAACGGTCAGACAGAAAGAAAGAACCAGGAGATGGAGACAACCTTACGATGTATAGTCTCCAAGAACCCAGCGGCCTGGGCTAAACAGCTGCTCTGGGTCGAGTACGCCCACAACACTCTGGTCAGTTCGGCCACCAAGCTGTCCCCATTTCAGTGTGCTTACGGGCTTCAACCCCCTCTGTTTCCGGCCCTGGAGAGGGAGGTTACCTGTCCGTCCGTCCAGGCTTTCATCCGTCGTTGTCGACAGACCTGGAATCAAGCCCGGAGAACTCTCGTCTGTTCGGCCAACCGGTACGCCTCCTCTGCCAACCGCCGACGTTCTGAAGCACCTGTCTACCAGGTGGGCCAAAAGGTATGGCTTTCCTCCCGGGATATTCCTTTACGGGTGGATTCAAAGAAACTTGCACCTAAATTCATTGGACCGTTTGAGATTGTCAGGATAATCAATCCCTCAGCAGTAAGGCTAAGACTGCCTCGGACTCTGCGGATCCATCCCACCTTCCACGTTTCCAGGATCAAACCTGTCCGAGAGAGTGCCTTGGTTCCTGCGATCCCTCCCCCACCACCCCCCCGGATGATTGACGGCGGGCCTACGTACACTCTCCGACGACTTCTTCGTTCCCGTCGCAGAGGAAGAGGAGTCCAGTACCTGGTGGACTGGAAGGGTTACGGCCCTGAGGAGAGGTGTTGGGTTCCAGCTCGTCATGTGTTGGACCCCCGGCTCATCAGGGAGTTCCATCGGCGTAATCCCGAGCAACCGTCTAAGACCGCCACGTTGACGGGCAGAGACACAGGGAGAGTCTCTCCTCTTACCGTCAGCTCGTCAGAGGAGGACAGCGAGGGGCAGGCTTCTGATGGACGCGTTCAAATCCAGTTTTGGACAGTCTGCCGTGGTTCCATCACATTTCAAGTGCTGTTCGAGGCTCGGCGTAACCCTCTGAGAATAAATAAATAAACACAAGGATAATTATGTGTTATTGTTGAGTAAATAACAGTGTGTGGTTTAGAAAAGAATACAAAATTAGATTTCAGTATTCTGAGCCCCTACTCTCCCCATAACTGACGGCAACAAAAGTTCTACATTATTCAATTAAAATAAAGAAATAAAAACAATAAGTGTGGCTTGATATTTAGTAAGAAAAAGGTTGATGAACGCTGTGAGAATGGATCTGCGGAGAGCATTTCACCGCCATCCCAACTCCTCTATTACCAACATTCAGGGAGCTCTATGCAAGCCAATGGGATGCCCTGCCCGTTGAAAACTGACTTCCAAGGGGTACCCTGTCCGTAATAGAGTGACGGGAAGGGGCCCTGACCATCCGTCAATATGTGACGGGTTGGGAGTGAGAACGTGTTGGTCACTCGCATGGGAGGTATAATGTCGCAAGAAGGAGCTCAGCTGGACCAGGACGCAATTTGCTGTTCGATCTGTCTACTTAAGGATCCTGCGACTCTTCCCTGTGGACACAGTTTCTGCATACATTTTATTCAAACCCACTGGGAAAAAGAGGATGAGAAGGAAGTCTACAGCTGCCCTCAGTGTAGGCAGAGCTTCACACCGAGGCCTGTCCTGCTGAAGAACACGTTGTTAGCAGATTTAGTGGAGAAACAGAAGAAGACTGGACTTGAAGAAGCTCCGGCTGATCACTGCTATGCTGGAGCTGAAGATGTGGCCTGTGATTTCTGCACTGGGAGAATTAGGATTGATGCACCAGATGCATCAATATGGTGCATTTTTAAGGGGAAAATAAAGAGACTAGATCTATGGAAACACCTATATTAAACAGAACTGTATACATTTCAATAATCCTAAAATCATGGCCGTAACCAATACCATACCATTTCCAATATGAAAAAAAGACTGAAACTTGTTTATTAATTTATTTTTGGTTCATTTATAGTTGTGAGTGTGCCTGAATCAGCCTCTCCTGTCTCCCTCCTCTCCCTCCTCTCCCCTCTGCTCCTCTTTGAGGCAGCAGCAAAGACTAGTTTTAGCTCTCAACAAGTTTTAAAAGTGTATCTTACCTTTTTTCACCCAGTTAACTTTTTAGTTATTTATTCATGCATATTTTACGAATCACATTACATTTCATTTAGCTGACGCTTTTATCCAAAGCGACTTATAATGACCGATGACAGGGACATGAGGTGAGGTCAATTTATTAGCATTTGTCTGTATCTATGGCCGTTTGCTTTGTGGAGAGATTTAGTTTGAGTTAAAGTGAAACATTCTAAATGTAAAGTTAAAATTAAAACAAATAAAGACTTATAGTAATAATGTGCAATTTTAACAAGAGGGAATATGAACATTTTTCATGAAAGCAGAACACATTGTCAATGTTGTTGACAATGTGTCAATTGTTTTCTTTAAACATTTAATTTCAAATACTTTAATTTATTAAGAGAGACTTCATTTATTAACAGAGACAATAAGGACAGCTTGTCCCTATGATTCGCTGGCCCAGGAAGTTGATTCAAATCTTTACGTAGTCCGCCTGCATCCTGTGCTCATGGTTGTCCTCAACCGTTGTAACCGTTGTCAAGGTGTGAAAAACCACAAACGCCTTCTTAGAATTGTGGTTGGAACTTTTATGCTTTTATTGGACCTTCTAGAATGCGTAGTTCAGGATGTTCTATCTAGTTTCACATGTCTGATTTCACATATCTGAAAAGACATTATGGAAACATACATCCTTTCCATTTGCAGCCAATTTAGCATTTTTTATCAATGGTAAGCTCTTAAGCCCCAGGGACCCGCCAAAGGGGCTGAAATTACAATATCTGCAAGCAAAAGTGTCTGAGGGCTAATTAAGGTTTAATAAATGTTTCATATCTATGTAACGGGAAGAAACTCAGCTAACTGGTCTTTTTCTTTCAAAAAAAAACCCACAAAGCTAGCGCTGAGCCTATGAATTAGCCACGAGCGAAAAAATGCTAACGCCGTTTTGCACAGAAACTCACTCATAACACCCTTATTACCTATCGTAGCTGCACGTCCCACCCATCGATCTGATCGTGAGAAGACACAGAATCGATCGGCACATACATCATCACTCCATTATAAGAACTCGCGAACATGTGGCGCTAGGTAGCTAGAAAGGGCAAAATGGCTCACCTTTATCGTTGTCTGGTCAAAACTGGTCTTCAATGGCATGAAAACGATAAAACCGCGGCTGAAGGTTAATCCATAGGTTAATCCAATGTGTCTGTCACAAAATTATTGATAATCCATAATTCAATTGTTATGCAAACAACGGAGAATCAAAATAAGCTACTAATGGTAGCACCAGAGGCTAGTGCAGCTTCCGGTTTTTCGACGCGTCACTATCACCAGAGTTGGGTGTAACGCGTGATAGAGATTTTGAGGGATTACTAGTCCGCTTTTCAAATCTCCGCGCGTCCCTAACAAGCTGGTTATCATACAGGAAGGAATCCAGAGCATACAAGTAACCGTTAAACAATAATCTACTTTAATGGTAATATGACAATGCAATACAATCAATACATTACCATACAAAGCCATATCATATCATATGCGTAATGTCAGGAATATGCCTACTCCTGGCCTTGTTCACGTGCTGCCCCGACCCTCCGGTCCGGGCCGCGCGAGAAGAGAGGCAGAACCAAAGGATGCATGGCTCTCAAATACCAACAGAAACAGGAAGCGGGTGGAGTTTAACTGGTCGTCTTTTCCGGTCATCTCAAACAAACACCTCTGGCATTCACTGTCTCATATTTCTGCAGCCTCCACACACACACATCCCCCCACATTCCAGAGACCACAGTGGGGTCTTGCTCACAAAGATAACACAACGATTTCATCTCTCATATCTCCAACTTCTGGTTTACACAGACTGCTTATTATTAATACAAAGTAATTAAACCCACACATATACTATTCAAGATATGTAGACTTCCCTGAAACATGACATGCTAGAGATCTTAAGCAGAAATATACTCTCATCCACTTAGCACCCTGTCCTGCATACCTACACCTCCCCCATAGAGCAATACAAACCCTGTTTACGCTAACCAGCCCTTGTTTATAGCCATTTTAGTCCTCACATTTATGAAAGGATAAAACAGAGAAATCAATATAAAACACAAACACAGGTATTGTTTGAACAGTATTCACTTAACTGCTACTATTGATAATTACCAGAGAAACTCAAGGGACCTCTTTTAAAATCTGGAAATTGCAACAAGACATTCTGCCATTTCAAATGTAACACACTTCTTAAATATCAGATGATAATACTCTGCACGCGTTACAAAGTAATAATAATAGTAAATAATTCAGTAATCACACTACAGTTACTAACATTGCCCCGACACGTGTTACTTCGCTACTTTTATAATCACACTGACTGACAGGTTTATATGTACGTAATCTGCGCGACTTGCGCGTCCACATCTCCGCGTGCAGTGCTGCATAAACATGGCTGAGTCAGCAATAACTTTCGAGGGGTGGAGGTATGCCCATTATTTTGAGTTCGTCCGAGGAATAGACAGGAATGTGACGGTGAGGTGCAAACTGTGTCCAGGCCAGAAGCTGTTATCCACTGCTGTAAAATCCACGTCAAACCTCAACAAACACCTGCAAAGAACACATGCTTTTTGTATTTCTTTTTTTTTATTCTTTTTTTTGTACTTTGTTATAATTATTATTATGAGTGCGAAAAAAAAAGAATATATATTATTATTATTATTGTTGTATGTTTTGTTTCTGACATGTTCAATAAATTGACAACAAAAAAACAAAAAAACCTAAGAGCTAAGGACCCCCGAACCCAGAGTGAGGATGTTGTGAGTGCGCCGCCGCCGAAGCAACAACAATTTTAATTTGGAGGACCGGTAACCAAAGCAGAGATGGACAGGCTTGTAGCATCGTTCAGAGATATACTGTGCAAAATACAGATAGCAGGAGACAGAGGACAGCCATGGTCAGATGAAAACATTCAGGAGCTATCTTGATCAGTCTTATGGAATGGAAACTGAACTAAAGAGAACATTTGAAACTTTAGCAGTCTGGGTGATCTGCCTGTAGGGAGGGGCGGGCCGGCCCTGCGAGTAAAGTAACGAGTAAAGTAACGAGTAAAGCAATGAGTTACTTTATGTAGAGAGTAACAAAGTAGTGTAATATTCATTTTTTTAAGTAATATGTAATATGTAATATATTGCCTTTTTTTTAGTAACAACCCCATCTCTGACTATCACTCCTTATTTGGTAACCTGTGTGTGTATGTGGAACTTTCTCTCGATTTCATTGGCTCTGACGGTTAGAAAGAGATGTCAATCATCAAAATCGACCAAGGGGGGCCAGAGATATGGAAAATCTACCCAAATGACCCCAGAAGTGGGGTATGATTTTTGCTAAATCACTCTTTACAAGGTAAAATGTCACTTGTTTTGCATCAATCTTGATAAAAAAACATCTATATTGATTCTGAATTTTCCACATCCAACTGACAAGTTTATCATTACTTTGAGAAAAAGATTATTAATTGTCCCTTTTTAGAAGTGTAGTTATGGTTATTTGTTCTGGAAATGTCATTTTAGAGCCTGAGACCTGAAAAACAGGCCTAACAGACTGTCTCTACGGCTCTCTTTTTTTATTTCTAACGATAAGTTAAAATCAATTAAAAGGTGCAGTTTGTTCTCTTAATACACCCCTGCGTTTACCAAACGAGGGCTTTTATTTAGAAATTACTTCGGTGTATTCCGCCCTGCACCCTCGCTCGAAAGATCCTCTGGACATTTATTATAAGGTAAAAAACAAAAAAAGTATTGCATTCTCTTTTCCCTTAACCTGTTTTTCAGGTGTCATCGATTCGCATCGTGAGAGAACACAGAATCGTTTGGTACATACATTATCACTCTATGATAAGAACTCGACTTTAAACAAAAATGGAAATCAAAACATGTGGCGCTAGGTAGCTAAAAACGCTAACATGGCTTACCTGTGTCGTTGTCTGGTCAAAGTCTTAAATGGCATTAAAACGATGAAAACGCTGCTGAAGTTAATCCATAGGTTAATCCAATGTGTCTGTGTCCCTTTTAAATTATTTCTGATAATCCATAGGCAATAAACCTGCTTTTCCGTTTCCAGATGTCAGAGCGAGAGATATCTTCACTCTCATACAAAACTACATGCGCAAAGCCCCTACCTTTTTGTGTTAACGTTGGTATCTATGTGAAAACTCCCCTTCGATTCTATTGGCTCTAACGGTCAGAAAGAGATGTCAATCACCAAAAACGACCAATGGGTTCCAGAGAAACGGTAAAAACGCTCATTTCCACCCAAATCACTCCCAGAGGTGGAGTTTCTCTTGCTAAATCTCTCTAAAAAGGTCAAATGTCACTTGTTTTGCATCAATCTTGATACAGGGTACTTATTATATGTTGTACCTTGGATTGCTAAAGCTTTTAGTCTACCTTACCATCATCCAAGGGTAGTTTTCACTATAAGTAAAAAATAATTTGGACGGACACATTGTAATTTACAGTTTCTTACTATGTTCAATTTGAATTTTCTTTAAAATACATAAAGATCAACCTTATCCAATGAAATTGTCTTCTAGATTGAGGCTGAAGCCAATTGGTGACTTCTTAAATACAGACAAAAAGAAGATCATCATCCAAACCCATCAATTTGAGTATTTTTGCGGGAGACTCCCGATTTCATAGCCCTCTCCCGGTTTCCTCCCGGGGTCATATTTCTCTCGAATTTCTACCGATTTCTGACAAAATCAGATTTACTCAGGACTGTTTCCCCTCGGACTTTAATACAGCTACACCATTGTTTGGTTTCCATGGTAGCGCGTCTCTTTAGTAGCGCGTCTCTTTAGTAGCGCATCTGAGAGGGTGAGGGAGATAATCACAGAAAACTGAACAAGAATCGACAACTTTACCCTCTCTGCTTACTCCTTTCCTAAAGTAGCCTACTTGGGACTTATATGGGAGCCCGCTTACAGAGTAATACACAGGGAGTGGGATAACTCGCCGTAAGACCCCCGTTGTCTCGCCCCCCCCCGACGTTTGTAAAATAGCGAGACCCGCCGGGGGTCTCGGGGGTGTGCCCGGGGTTCTGGAAAATAACAAAGCCCCGCCCCCCAGCCACCCCGCCCCCCAGCCACCCCCCCCCACGTAGGGTCCAATTAACGATATACTACCCATTGGGACCCTGTACCCTCTCCGACCACCAGGGGGAGCCCTCGACGGTGTCCACAGGTCAATATGGCATCCCACTCCCCATGTAGGGTTGTCCACAGATCAATATGGCATCCCACTCCCCGTGTAGGGAGTCATGGGGGGGCAAGGGGTGTCCATACATCAATATGCCATCCCACTTCCCAGGTAGGGGTGTCCACAAGTCAATATGGCATCCCACTCCCCGTGTAGGGAGTCATGGGGGGGGGCAAGGGGTGTCCACAGATCAATATGGAAGCCCACTTGTAGATCCCACATCTCAATATGGAAGCCCACTTCTCAATATTATTAATAATTCCAAAATAATAATAATAATAGTTTTTATAACTATTGGCATATAATATATATATATATATATATATACATACATATAATAATAGATTCAAGGAATTCAAGATTTGATACCATGGGCGGGATTTGTACCCCACACCAAGGAGCAAGTCTCATTCCATTGCCCCACCTGCCTTTCACATCCTCTCACACTTGAGCACTCCTCACTCGGACTAAACCCCTCCATGCACACTGCTCTCCGTGGTGCTGAACCGGGGTTCACAGAGAGTGCCTCCCTGCTGCTGATGTGCAGTGTGCAGTAGGGGTGTCCACAGATCAATATGGCATCCCACTCCCCGTGTAGGGAGTCATGGGGGGGGGCAAGGCGGTGTCCACAGATCAATATGGCAATTCCATAATAACTAAACCTATACAGGGCTCAACATTAAGGATGGCCCGATGGCCCGGGGCCATCTAGCATTTAGCTCGGGCAATGAAGCCTCACCTGCTGGTTGCCCGATCGGGCAATCTATTATGCCAGTATCATGCAGCTCGCGGATCCAGTAATGAGTGACCCGACAGTAAAACTAAACACATCTATAACTAGTTTAGGTAGTTTGAGAGGTAATTAAAATAGCTATGTGTGATATTCTAACCTGAAGTGTGTTTTGTTTTGTGCGTGTCGAGTATCCCAATGGGAAAACGGCCCAAAAAAGGCCATTTCTGCTACCCTGTAAAATACAGCTCCAGGTCTCAAGGTTGGCAAGTATGAAGCTGACTCAGATAAGGAAATATATGATATATTATGATATTATATGATCGATGATCTGATTGATGATGTAATATGAATGATAAGTGTGACACGTCGGCGTCTTCTCTGCATACGGCAGTTTAAAACTGTATTTCCTTTATCCTGTAATATGACTTGAGAGATTTAAACTCCGCACACTGAGTTGATCTCTTTTCTATAGACGCCGGAGGCGGGCAGCGTCAGGTAAAAAAAGTTATTTAGCCTTCCCAAACCTGAGCCTCACGCGCCGCCTATGGGGGATGTGCTAGTGACTTATCCGACCGGCCCACTTCGGTACCGGCCCATCGGGATTCGTCCCGATGGCCAGTCCGCCACTGCACCCAGCCCACGTAAACTGTCAACGGGGGGAGCCTCGCTGCGGGGAAACGGTGGACCTAGTGTCCCGATCGGAGTGGGAATAATAATAATAATCTGTGCATTTTATCCATTAATTTCCCCAACATTGTGGTAAAAAACCCACACGTTTAATCCATGTTGGTGTACTACAACTACAAAAAGCATCGGTTTGTTTTCTCATCAGGAAATGCAGACCGGCACAAACAAACGATTTGTAATCATCATTCTCACGATCATTTAATGTATCATATGTTCGCCGAATTGACATGAAAGCACTAATAAATGTAGTTTCATCCACTTGAGTTTACAACTACAAAAATAATCGATTTGTTTTTATATCACATCCTACGGGAGGAAATTCAGTAGCTCTCACTAACGATTTGTAATCCTAATGTAATCATCATCTTCACCACGATCATTTATGTTTATGTTTGCCGGATTGACATGAAAGCACTGACAAATATGAATATACTGTAGTCAACTTCATTAAAACGTTATTAACGTGCCTAAACTCAGTAATTCACCATTTATACGCATGACAACACACTTTGTCCGTGTTTGGCTCTCTCACCGCACAGTGAAGCGTTCCCGCATTGACGTCACTTCTGGCTTCTCCCAAAACTTCAAAATGAGTCGAAGGAATTTCCCCGCGATGTTCGAAATTATTGATATTTATCGGAACGGTATCGCACCTTCTTTTTTAAGCTGACGGTTCGAGATGACTAGTAGCCCAATATTTCATTGCACAACAGTTGTTAGGATGCTGTCACAGGCTCTTTAATGCCTGCATCATTTTACAGTAGGCCTATTTATCATATCACACTTCCTTCATGCTGCCACTTGGAGGCACCAGTGCTCCATGTTTCCTGGAATGCAACTTCAAGTGACTTGACTCAGCCAAACAAAAACTGCATTGGTTGTAAGCAAGCAATCGTTTTTATGCTTAAAGAGCTATTTTATTATCATATTATTATTAAAATCATAATAGCCTATCTGTTGAATATCTTCTCGACACAGAAGCACAGCAGAGTGAACACACGTCACCACAAAGATATCGATATAAATAAAGAAATTAAATTGGCTTTGGTTAAAATGTTTTCAGTCAGTGCAATGCGTTTCCATGACGAAAAAACAGTTGCAGCGTCTCATTCATGAAATACATTCACGAAATATGGAGTTATTACGGAGCATATTGCGTGATTAGAGGTGTTTGTGGTTATAATGAAGCACCCTGCTTTAGTTATTTTCAGCTCTATAATATTCGACTCACCTATAATTCACTTCACTTTCATCGTGCTGGCGTCATCTAAGTTGGGCAGAGGTGCGCACTGTGCATTGTGCACATGCGCAATAGCACATGCTAATTTTTGAGATCACATGACAAAAGGGGGAAAAAAATGCAATTTTAAATGCTTAAGTTTGGCCTCCAGTAAAACAAAAGCTACTCTGTACACACCTTGACCTTCCCAACTCACGCAATATTCACCATTTCTCACATTTCCATGCCAGCATGTCTCTACACAAAGTCCACTTCCATGCAGAGTATTGGACCAGTAACCTTCTGACTTTTAGTCATGCATTTACCACTTAAGCCAAACACCCAGACAGATATCACTGACATTTTACTGGGTCGGGTTTCCACATATATTAGGGTCAGGGCTGAATGGGGACTTGTCAGAGGACGTGAGAAGATATTGTTAAAGACACCGTTGTTGAAACTCATCACAGGAAGTGACTGTCCTTTTTTTACATGTGTTGTTTCATAAACACCAAATGCTAGCAGACCTGAGGCCTGTACTACGAAGCCGGTTCAACCTATCCTGGATATGTTTGAGTTAGCCGGTAGGCCTAATCCAAAACACACGCGCTCTCGCTAAACGGTCCTACGACGGCGGTGACGAGTGAGATTTCTCCAACATAAGGCTAGCAACCAAACAGCATTGCGTAAAAGATGAACACCGCCTTTGTGCGTATTGTGTGTGTGAAGGTACTTGAGAAAACCTCACACCAACATCGCTGGGCGTTCTCACTTTAAATATATGATTTCACGTGCAGGTGCCCAAGGTTCAACACCCTATAAAGACACATTTTGTCATCAGCTTCTCAAAGTCATTTTTTATTTTACATTATATCTTTGTTAAATCCTCATTACCGCTAAAGCAGAATGGCATGTTGATTGTATTACTGGTGGGAAACTGTAGGCACAGGAGCATTAATGAACACCGTCATTATTAAAATATCAGAATATGTGTCAGTATTTCCACCTATGGCATACTTTACTACAGTTATAAACTACAATAGATCCACGACATCCCATTAAATGTCATTAAAACTGAAAATAATAAACCTGGTTAGCACATAATTACAGTTATATGATATTAGAGGGTAGTGCTAAGCCATAAAGAGTTTAAAGTACAGTACAGTCAGTCATTTGGGACATGTGATACGATCTCCCAGTCTGTCAGGAAGGAAACCTCCAGTAAATATTTAATCAGCAATTCGGTTTGCCTTTCAAATATTCATGAAATCTAATCAACTTAACCACGGTACGATCGTTATTTCACAGCGTAATGAAACTCCCCGCCAATTCAGTCAAGTGTGACCAGGGCGGCTGACTTGACTTCACGGTGTCGCTCTTAAAACAATAAAGGTAAAACACACACACACAAACACACACACAAATACACGCGCACGCACGCGCGCACGCACGCACCCCATGGCACGCACAAACACACACACACATACACACACACACACACACACACACACACATACACACACACACACACACACACACACACACACACACACACACACACATAGAGAGATAGGAAGAAAGGAAAGGTGGGTGAAACTAGAGCCGCCAGGTGAAATGGGAAGAGAATAAACTCATGTTTCTAATAATAATATGAAAGAGGACATTTCAGGTTCATATTTTTATGTATGTAGTGTCTCTACTTTAATGAGTCCTCTCCTGCTGATGTTCAGGTGTATATCAGTATACTTGTCTCTACTTTAAAGAGTCCTCTCCTGCTGATGTTCAGGTGTATATCAGTATGTAGTGTCTCTACTTTAAAGAGTCCTCACCTGCTGATGTTCAGGTGTATATCAGTATGTAGTGTCTCTACTTTAAAGAGTCCTCTCCTGCTGATGTTCAGGTGTATATCAGTATGTAGTGTCTCTACTTTAAAGAGTCCTCTCCTGCTGATGTTCAGGTGTATATCAGTATGTAGTGTCTCTACTTTAAAGAGTCCTCTCCTGCTGATGTTCAGGTGTATGTCAGTATGTAGTGTCTCTACTTTAAAGAGTCCTCTCCTGCTGATGTTCAGGTGTATATCAGTATGTAGTGTCTCTACTTTAAAGAGTCCTCTCCTGCTGATGTTCAGGTGTATGTCAGTATGTAGTGTCTCTACTTTAAAGAGTCCTCTCCTGCTGATGTTCAGGTGTATATCAGTATGTAGTGTCTCTACTTTAAAGAGTCCTCTCCTGCTGATGTTCAGGTGTATATCAGTATGTAGTGTCTCTACTTTAAAGAGTCCTCTCCTGCTGATGTTCAGGTGTATATCAGTATGTAGTGTCTCTACTTTAAAGAGTCCTCTCCTGCTGATGTTCAGGTGTATATCAGTATGTAGTGTCTCTACTTTAAAGAGTCCTCTCCTGCTGATGTTCAGGTGTATATCAGTATGTAGTGTCTCTACTTTAAAGAGTCCTCACCTGCTGATGTTCAGGTGTATATCAGTGTGTAGTGTCTCTACTTTAAAGAGTCCTCTCCTGCTGATGTTCAGGTGTATATCAGTATGTAGTGTCTCTACTTTAAAGAGTCCTCTCCTGCTGATGTTCAGGTGTATATCAGTGTGTAGTGTCTCTACATGTCTCCATGCTTTAATGTTCAAAAAGCTCTTTATTTTTCTCATACTGCCTGTGCTGCAGAACCTCTTTTCACCCTCTGTCTGAAACCAGAGCCCAGTCTGCTCTGATTGGTTAGCAGGCCGGCTCTGTAGTGACCGCTTAGAGATGTCCCGCCCCTTATCACGTACAATATGTTGGAGAGCTAGTCAATAGGAGCTTGAGTGTTGTTTTGGAATTAAACAAAGGACTCCAATGGAGGCGTTTCTAAGTGTTTTAAATAAATACAAAAGTAAATATATGTTTTCAAACACGAAGCAACATATTGGAAAGAAGATTGACAAGATGCATTTCTTACATTTAGTAAGTTTGAATGGTGTTCAATTTGTTTTATGAAAATAATAAATTGAGACCTCTTGTCAAAACACACCAACCTATTGAATTGATAACACCTGGATTAGACACACACACACAATAAGATTTAGTTAAAGAAATAGAGATATCTGTGTTTGCAAAATAACCCTTCTACTATAAACCCCGTCAAATATATTCTGCATTAAACTATAGAAGTGCCGAAACATAAAGTTATTCATTTTAATGATTCAAACAGGAAGTCGAGGAGTGGAAAAAAAGACACAAAACCAGGCAAAGAAAGTGTGGACTGAGAAAAGGTAAGAGACCCTCCGAAAAACATAAATATGCAAATTGTGTAATATGTCCACGTGGATCAACAACACACATTCATTATTGCTGTACATGCTGCCGAGCGCCTGCAGGCTCTCACGCAGGAACCCTGAGATGGATCTAATGTACTGTTTGGCCTCAGGAAGCTGCTGTGTCCTATTTGCTGCGATGTTGAGATCATTTGGGAGACTCGGTTCATTCTGCCTGCCCTGTGGGATCGTAGCCACAGGCTCGGATACAGTATCTGTTTTTCATCTCGCAGTAACAGCTTCTCTGTTGTGTGTCTGCATGATGCTAAAGTCCCGATTAATCTCACCTAAACCTGTGTGTATGGAGGAGATGATGGATATGATTGTATCATTCCGTCACACTCTATATATTAGATTTTCAAGCTCAAATTCATCCAGTTGGCATCAAATCTAGTTGTGTACGTTTTTGTTTTTATGGTTTTATGGACTTATTATATTTTAATTTTACACAGATCCAGAAACTTCAAAACAAGTTAAATTATTCTCTTTTTTTTAAACGTGGATGCTTCAAAGAGTTGGCAGAGTTAGTCTGTTTCAAAGTGTTTTTGTCAGTATATTTGAAAGGTTAGCTACGTTTGCTAGCTAGCTTACAGCAGATCTGCAACATCTGAAGGAATCATGTGTTGACATCATTAAAATAAACCAATAACACTTACATTTTAGGTGAGTTTACAACAACGGTTGTCCAGCTTTAAAATCCTGAACGTCACCAAGCGCTCCGTTCCCAGCTGTGTGTGTCACTTTTTAGTGTCCCCTGGTCTCCCAGCTGTGGGCGTCACTTTTTGGTGTCCCCCGGCCTCCCAGCTGTGTGCGTAACTTTTTTGTGTCCCCTGGTCTCCCAGCTGTGTGCATCACGTTTTAGTGTCCCCTGGTTTCCCAGATGTGTGCGTAACTTTGTAGTGTCACCTGGTCTCCCAGCTGTAGGCGTCACTTTTTAATGTCCCCCGGTCTCCCAGCTGTGTGCGTAACTTTGTAGTGTCCCCTGGTCTCCCAGCTGTGTGCGTAACTTTGTAGTGTCACCTGGTCTCCCAGCTGTAGGCGTCACTTTTTAATGTCCCCCGGTCTCCCAGCTGTGTGCGTCACTTTTTAGTGTCCCCCGGTTTCCCAGCTGTGTGCGTAACTTTTTAGTGTCCCCTGGTCTCCCAGCTGTGTGCGTCACTTTTTAGTAAATGTGCAGGTGTGCGTCATATTAGAGGCCCCGCCTTAAGATTTTGGAAATTGGTCGATGCGCAAAGCATTGTGGGGATTGTAAGACCGCCGGGGATACACATGTGCATCCTCGAAATTTCCCGCAACGAAGGATTCAGTCCTCGGTAGAATTCCAAGGATCCTGGACATTGGAACTGTCCTTCGGTGGGATTCGATGACATAGCATCCTTGAAATAGTGGCTCTGAAGGATCCTTCCTTGACATTGAGAAACACCCCTGGTCTCCCAGCTGTGTGCGTCACATTTATGTTATATTTGTATTATTTTTTAAACCGCAATGCGTTTTTGCTAATGCAAATATGTTGGGTTGTTGTAACACGTTTGCCACTGTAATTATAAGTGGAGTTGTTGAAATACATTTCAGTGAAAGTGAAGGACATTTCGACCTGTAAAACCACTCTGCTAAAAACCAAATGTACACTTTACAAATACATCCAAATCAAATTCTTTACACTACTCAAGCAAAAGATTAGAATAATGCTTCAAAAATAAAAAACAAATCAACGAAGGAGAGTTCATTTTATTCCTTCTTTCACTCCGGCACGTGATGCAACACATCCTCACTCCCAGGTCGGCCTATGTTGACGTTATGTCAAGTCCCCTGCCGGCTTTTTCCAACGCAAGGGGGGGGGGCCTTAGCGTCCATTTTCAACGCAAGGGGGGGGGGCCTTAGCGTCCATTTTCAACGCAAGGGGGGGGGCCTTAGCGTCCATTTTCAGCTTTCCGGGATGTCTATGTGCTTCTATGGACGCTCATGGAAGCACGGCATTCGTTTGTGTCAACTGCCCTTAAAGGCAATGAAGACACTACACTACCCAGAATCCCCAGCTATCGTTTGGACTACACCATGTGCTCTGTTTGACAAACCCCGTGATAGTCCTCAAGCTCTGTGATTGGAGAGTGTGCTCCGAGGGTTACCGAGCCTCGAACAGCACTTGAAATGGGATGGAACCACGGCAGACTGTTCAAAACTGGATTTGAACGGGTCCACCGCGTCCCCCCCCTTCCCCCACCCCGTCCCCAGAACTACACATGCTGGCTATTCTGTTTCGCAACCTGTTCTCTATGGCACGTCTCTACTTGGAGTTGTAGTTTTAAAAGACGTTTTCGTATTTCCCATAATAAGAAGTTGCCAGTATTAAACTGTGTACATCCCTGGAGGTTTAGGGGACAGGAAACACTCACATTTAAAACATATAATTAATAAATGGGTGAAAATTGCTTGTGCCCATAATGGGCAGTATTAATATACCCACACGCCAGCTACGGTCAGAAGAGCTTTATTTAACAGCTGGACATATGTTTGTGACCCCTCCTGTTGTTAATTGATAAGATTACATTACATTACATTAATTGATAAGCCTGAAACATGCACTTGTCAAGGTTCAGAGGCACATTTTGCAAATATGGCAGTAGCCATCGATCAGCTTACGATAAGATATACTTTATTGATCCCAAGTTGGAACATTTGCATTACATCAGCATGTGTAACAGTTAATTATGCAGTGGTGTTTATTTGTAAATCATTTAGTATAATCACACAAATTCTGTGTTTTATATTTAACAATTCTGTGTTCTTTATTTATTGATTGTTCAATACCTGACAAGGCCGGAGATGAAATATCTGCATACAAGAGTATAATACATTATGTATAATATCAGTTAAAATAAGTGCTTCAACATAGTTAACATTGCTGGAGGTATGCACAAATATTGATAGATGTCTTGTAATGCACTGTTGAGGAACCTGCGACCCAAGTTTTTCATTCAGTGCAGAACTACACCATAGTTGTGTTAGCCTATATGATGTGTCAATAAACCTTAGAATGTGCAAAATAGTCATTATATACAGTTTTTAATTAACTATTAGTAGGCCTAGAGAATAACGAGTAATGAATATACTTTATAGGGATCCTATTAATATCTAATAATAATAATAATGAAATTCAATAACATGCTTTAACCACCAGGTGTCTATTTATATAATCTGTGCACCTTTATGGTGTAAATACAGCCTATCTACCAATTGGATCAAATATAAAAGTGAGCCGAATTAGTGTTGATACTGCAAGGAGACGTATTGTGTGAAAAGAAATGTAAGATGTTGTTTAATGGCTGATATATTTATGATCCACGTCACGTTTTCAGCTCCTCATGTTTGTCTTCTCATCAGGGCTATAAATACAGAACTACGGCAGATATGTAATATGTAATGCAGCCGAACCGTGTATTACAATGCCGTTATGTGATGACTTTCAAAGAGAAAAGCAAGCACACTCGGAATAAGGTATTATTTTATTTTTAAAAAATATTTTCGGTCTGTTTCCGGTATTTGTTAATGACGATGTGCTCTGAGATGTGAGACTGGAATTGCACAGGGGGAAATAACGTATCTTTAGATGCGGATTGTGTTAAACTAATATGTTTGCGCTGTGGACCAACACTATACATTGACGGGGAAGAGGGTAGCAATAAAGATAACACCATTAAACAGTTACACAACATAACAGAAATAATATCGATAGAAGCGTCCCTAGCAACCACCTTGGTAACAATGAAAACGTTGGACGCAATTTCCTGAAGTAATCTTCGTAATAACTAGCAAACTAAAGATCATGTACATCCACTGCACACATCATCTGAAATAACAACTCGTATTTCTCGCATCAAATGACATGAAAACGCATTTTAATGGCCAAACTAACTTTAAAATAGGCATTTTACACCCAGAATAAAACGAAGTTCGGCCATGTTTTCTTTTTCTGCAGGGAGAAATGTGAAGATCACGTGACGTCAAACAGAGCACATGGTGTAGGCCAAAGGATAGCTGGGGATTATGGGTAGTGTAGTGTCTTCTGCCATCCTTTACTCCGAAAAAAGATTTGTTTCTCCGAATCGAAGGGGAAAAATACAAAAGCATTGCACACAATTTAAACCAATCAATGTTGTGTAATTAACAAGGATAATCTGGTGTTTTTTAGTTGATGAGTAGTGCAGATATCACTGTAAAATCAATCGTCAGTAAGGGGAATATTTACTTCCGGGTGTACAATTCTCCGTTATCCAATGAGAATGGACGCTCTCATTGCCTTTAAGGGCAGTCGACACAAACGAATGCCGTGCTTCCATGAGCGTCCATAGAAGCACATGGACATCCCGGAAAGCTGAACATGGACGCTAAGGCCCCCCCCCCTTGCGTTGAAAATGGACGCTAAGGCCCCCCCCCTTGCGTTGAAAATGGACGCTAAGGCCCCCCCCCTTGCTTTGGAAAAAGCCGGCAGGGGACTTGACATAACGTCAACATAGGCCGACCTGGGAGTGAGGATGTGTTGCGTGATAAGACAATGTGGATAATCGTACAAAGGAGGCAGCAGTGGGGCTTTGGGGAGTCAGTGAGGTGAAATATTACAAGAAAAATGTGAATCCCAGAGGCTCAGCGGCACGCCACCTTCAGCGAGAGACAAACAAAAGGAGGTATAGCGACCCGATAATCCTCCGGAGAAGAAGGAGTCAGTCACTGGGAACCTGCAGAAAGAGAGGCTCAGGAACACGGGAAAGGCCAGAAGAGATTCAATGTCATGATAACAGCAATCAAATTATGTTGGGGGGCAAAACAGAGGATTGATTTTGATTTTATCTTGCTTTTACTGCAGTGAGATTATCAGTGTGAGGAAGGTGAGTGGCAGGGATTAGACAGCCGCTGTAAATTGGAAGTAAATGTGAAGAGGGGGAGATTATGCAAAATTGGTATTATAATGCAAATGAGTGAAGAGGATAGTTCAAATTAGAGCAGGAGGACTGGCGTAAGTTACCCATCAACATACCTTCATTTAAGTAACATATTAGTGAAGGGCTTATACTTGTAACAGAGATTTCTTTCAGTGTACTTCTACTCAAATTAGGGATATGAATACTTCCTCTTGACATATGTCCCACAGCGGGGATATTTACATTGTTACAGCAAAGCGGACAATGCAGATAAAAGGCAATGAAACAAGAAGACCTACATATTCAATAAGAAGCACATGTTTATGACAACAAAGGGTCTTATTATATATCCTTACACCTTTATTTAAGTAACATTATCAATGCAGGGCTTTTACCTGTAATGGAGTATTTTTTTACTTTGACTCAAATGAAGAATCTGAATACTTCTTCCATGTATAAGAATCAAGGGGACAGTGCAGATAAAAGCCAATCAAACGATTACAATGTGTTTGTTAATATAAAACAATTATGATGTGAATAAGTGAAGCAGAGAGTTCAAATTGGAGCAGGTGGACTGGTCTTAAAAAAGCATATTGTTTGACATTATCTTTGATGTTTTTTCACCAATTAAAAGCTGCATCACATAAACTAGGCCTATGTATTATCTGCATCAGCTCGTTATTGATACTACATGTTGTGTTTAATGCATTAAACCTCACAACGCAAGCCTTCGTTATTATTATTCTATCAGATATTCTACTTTCCTCTGAATTATATCACCGACATTTCCCCTAAATTCATCTTGACGTATTTGGTGTCTTTGAAAACTAGAATTTTAAAATCTGCTTCTGGCTATAAAGCACGTCTTCTCTTAATTATGACGGCATACATACAGTTGTAATTCACTTAATTGTTTTGTGTATTTTAATTGAGGCATTTTTAATCTTCCATACAAGTGTTGACTCCAAAAGCAGTTTGTTTCCTGCAGCAGAAACACAGCTGGATCGCTTTCTAACCTGCATTTCAGTCCTTTAATGAATATATTATATTACATGTTACTTGTTAGACCCTTTTATCCAAAGCCATTTACATACTCAGTACTGTGGGCAATCCCCACAGGAGCACTTTGGGGTGAAGTGTCCCAGGTACACACCAACATGCTGCCTGCAGTGGGGTTTGAACCTGTGCCCCCTGATCCCAACCCCAACGCACTATCCACTGCGCCACAGCCTCCATACTATACATACATAAAATACATAATGTGTGTACAAGATGCATTATACTGCAATTTCAACTAAAACGACTATTTGGTGTGTGTTTATTTTATTGGACTAACATTCTTAATGGTTATTTATATGTCTTTATAACATTACATTTTATTTACATGATTTATGTTTTTATTGCAAATTTGTACTCTTGTTAAAAAATAAATGTGTATAATTTGTATTTGACATGTTATGTTTATATAATTATCTTAATTTGTTTATTGCATATTCTCACTTTAAATTCTTATAAAATAATTTGTAACGCAATTTATTGACTTCTTATGTTTGTTAAACTGTATTTATTCTCCTTAATTTCAATTTATTTTTACTGGAAATGCTTTTCTTTAACTTGATGTGTTTATCAATATATTTCTGTTCCATTTTTTTTAATTCAATTTCATTTTAAAACGAGCAACTATCACGAAACTTGGGATTTATAACGGGTTTTTATTCCAATTCTGATATTTGTTGACATATTTCAGACTGGACCAAAGTGGCAGACAAACCATATTAGAACAACATTACCCTCCAAACAGACAAGCCACAATACATTAGATTACATTCATTGCATTTAGCTGATGCTTTGATCCAAGGCGATTACAGTAAGTAGAATAAACCATATAGAGATATAGAGAGGGATCAATCAATCAATCAATCAATGTTTATTTATATAGCCCAATATCACAACTGTTACATTTGTCTCAGTGGTCTTCACAGTGTATGGATAACCATAGCGATTCAAACAAAGAGAAGTGCTGACATGTTCACTTCAACAAGCCATGTTTAAAAACTGAGTGTCTTTATATCATTGACGCTGCATCCTAGCTCGAGCGGAGCTTTTCGTCTCCTCGTGATGTCACAGTCTGAACAGCAGGGGGGGCGGATCACTCGCTGTGAAGGACTCTCGCTGCAGAGCTGCACTCACAATCCTCTCTGAGCATTTCTGCCTCACACAGAAGAAGCAGAAGAAGAAGAAGCAGCAGAGGACAAACTACTGGAACAGATTAAAAGGAGAAGAAGAAGGAGTCTCCGGTGCATGGGAGCAGAAACATGGAGAGGTCAGATGTGAAGGGGAAGTGCAAGAGGAGGAGGAGGAGGAGGAGGTGCAAAGGCAAAGGTGAGTGAGAGCAGAGATGTTAGGTGATGTTCATGTGGTTTAACTGACGTGATACCTTGCGTTAATGTGGCTTGCTTTAAACTGACTTTATTGAATGAGATGGATTTAAATCCCTTATGGCCTCCTTGAAATGATCCTCAACAGGTTCCTCTTCTCTTTCCTCCGTCTGAAGAGACTTCATTGTGGTGCTTCATGGCATTTTGTCCTCAATGTATTAAATGTGTATGCCGTACATAAACACGGCTTATTGATTTAGCTGGTGCTTTTGTCATCAAACGACAGGTCCTGTCTGTATCCCAAAGAAGTTGGGCTTTACCATCTTCTTATAGCCTTTTTCCAGCGACTGAATTGTCTTTGAAGTGACTTCATTATACATTTTTGGATGCAGAAATAGCCTATTTATTTGAGTTTAACTTTAATGGGCAGAACCAAATACTCTAATTTTGTGAAATAAATTATTTCTACATAATATTGTAATTAAATCATGACGTTTATTTTTTAACCAAACATTTTTTAGCAACTGTAGCTTGTTTATAGTGACTTTATTATACTTTTTAGGCAGAAATGACCATTTTGTTGGATTAAACCAATGATTGGCTGATGAGTAGTTAAACTAAATCCCAGAAGTCAACGAATTATAAATTAAACTTTCTGAATCCATTTTTTTTTAGAATATTTGGGTTTACTCGCGTTGCAGCAGGTTGTATTTATATATATGTGGAACTCATAGTTAGAGAAATGAGAACTCCTCTCCTCTGAGCCGTCATTTTAAAGAGACGTCCATTACAGACCAAATCTCTTTCATTGCAATCAAACTCCAGTCGGTTCGAATCAAGTTTATTTATAAAGCACCAATTTAGTGCTTACAGGAGTACAATGTGCATCAGGTAGCCTTTGAGCTTCCCTGGACCCCTGACTTAGAGGGTGAACAAGAAGTCATTACAACATGTACAGCACTGTATCCACTTTGCAAATTCATGTTCCCCATCAGGATGAACTGTAATCATTTTCCGATTTTGCTCTTGGATAAATAATAAGATAATCCCATTTATCAGCCTCTGCTATACTTTTTTGTTTAGCTCTAATTAGCAACTCTTAGCTAACTAGCAAGACTGCTAGCGCACGGTTTAGAAATGGAAACTATATTTCAAGTTGAGAAAGCATTAAGTATATGGTGTATGTGGATTTTGTGTAAATGAGAAATGTCTGGACTTAATGAAAGGGTTGATAGCATCACCTTTGCTACCGAGATCAATTACCAAACCAAACGTATTGTTGATTTTCAAATATCTTGGAAATCGTCGTGTCAGTCTTTGCTTATATCCGCTCATATTTCACAAAAATGCTGTTCAAAAAGACCAACACAAGTAGACTGGCCCGACAGTCTGATAAACCTGAAAACACTTCAGCGCTCTCTCTATTGACTCTGTCATGTATGTGCACACATTTAATGTCTCTGGTAATCATAATTACATTCGTCTGGGCAACAGGTCAGCCTTTTAGGATTAATCCAGCATTGTTCTGCACATGCAAATCCTCCGAAAACACTGCAGATTACTCCTGATGGCTTTTGTATTAACTCCAACGGTTATTCAACAAGCGCTAAGCCTATACTCTCATTAATGACCCATTGGCATCAGCGCTGAAGTGAAAACTGTGTCCTCTTTGAGAAATCATTATTCAATGTTGCGCCTCAAATCCCGCTATTTTAGGGCCAGAAAGCACTTAGCTAATGCTTCCTCTGCATCCGACAATGAGCTGCACTTTTAATGCCAGCTGTCCTAGCAGAAGGTGGCATCTTTTCCCCAAACGGCACACGTCTTGGTTTACAATGCAGCGCTCTGAATGCACAGCAGGAGGGACACACATGTGTTGTGATTATTGCAGCCCCTCTTCGTCCGACAATAATTCAGCAATGTTTGAAGTTTTCTCTGTAGCACTGTTGGTTCGTCTGCAATAGGCCTTCAACATATTTAAAATCTGTCTTTAGCCCCTTTCATTGGACAACATACATGTTAAAGGTCCTATTATGCTGATGTTCAGTGTCTCTACTTTAAAGAGTTCTCTCCTGCTGATGTTCAGGTGTATATCAGTATGTAGTGTCTCTACTTTAAAGAGTCCTCTCCTGCTGATGTTCAGGTGTATATCAGTATGTAGCGTCTCTACTTTAAAGAGTCCTCTCATGCTGATGTTCAGGTGTATATCAGTATGTAGCGTCTCTACTTTAAAGAGTCCTCTCCTGCTGATGTTCAGGTGTATATCAGTATGTAGTGTCTCTACTTTAAAGAGTCCTCTCCTGCTGATGTTCAGGTGTATATCAGTATGTACCGTAGTGTCTCTACTTTAAAGAGTCCTCTCCTGCTGATGTGCAGGTGTATATAGTGTCTCTACTTTAAAGAGTCCTCTGCTGCTGATGTTCAGGTGTATATCAGTATGTAGTGTCTACTTTAAAGAGTCCTCTCCTGCTGATGTTCAGGTGTATATCAGTATGTACCGTAGTGTCTCTACTTTAAAGAGTCCTCTCCAGCTGATGTTCAGGTGTATATCAGTATGTAGTGTCTCTACTTTAAAGAGTCCTCTCCTGCTGATGTTCAGGTGTATATCAGTATGTAGTGTCTCTACTTTAAAGAGTCCTCTCCTGCTGATGTTCAGGTGTATATCAGTATGTACCGTAGTGTCTCTACTTTAAAGAGTCCTCTCCTGCTGATGTGCAGGTGTATATAGTGTCTCTACTTTAAAGAGTCCTCTGCTGCTGATGTTCAGGTGTATATCAGTATGTAGTGTCTACTTTAAAGAGTCCTCTCCTGCTGATGTTCAGGTGTATATCAGTATCTAGTGTCTCTACTTCAAAGAGTCCTCTGCTGCTGATGTTCAGGTGTATATCAGTATGTAGTGTCTCTACTTTAAAGAGTCCTCTCCTGCTGATGTTCAGGTGTATATCAGTATGAAGTGGCTCTACTTTAAAGAGTCCTCTCCTGCTGATGTTCAAGTGTATATCACTATGTAGTGTCTCTACTTTAAAGAGTCCTCTCCTGCTGATGTTCAGGTGTATATCAGTATGTAGTTTCTCTACTTTAAAGAGTCCTCTCCTGCTGATGTTCAGGTGTATATCAGTATGTAGTGTCTCTACTTTAAAGAGTCCTCTCTTGCTGATGTTCAGGTGTATATCATTATGTAGTGTCTCTACTTTAAAGAGTCCTCTCCTGCTGATGTTCAAGTGTATATCACTATGTAGTGTCTCTACTTTAAAGAGTCCTCTCCTGCTGATGTTCAGGTGTATATCAGTATGTAGTTTCTCTACTTTAAAGAGTCCTCTCCTGCTGATGTTCAGGTGTATATCAGTATGTAGTGTCTCTACTTTAAAGAGTCCTCTCCTGCTGATGTTCAGGTGTATATCAGTATGTAGTGTCTCTACTTTAAAGAGTCCTCTCCTGCTGATGTTCAGGTGTATATCAGTATGTAGTGTCTCTACTTTAAAGAGTCCTCTCCTGCTGATGTTCAGGTGTATATCAGTATGTAGTGTCTCTACTTTAAAGAGTCCTCTCCTGCTGATGTTCAGGTGTATATCAGTGTGTAGTGTCTCTACTTTAAAGAGTCCTCTCCTGCTGATGTTCAGGTGTATATCAGTATGTATTGTCTCTACTTTAAAGAGTCCTCTCCTGCTGATGTTCAGGTGTATATCAGTATGTAGTGTCTCTACTTTAAAGAGTCCTCTCCTGCTGATGTTCAGGTGTATATCAGTATGTAGTGTCTCTACATGTCTCTATGCTTTAATGTTCAAAAAGCTCTTTATTTTTCTCACACTGCCTGTGCTGCAGCACCTCTTTTCACCCTCTGTCTGAAACCAGAGCCCAGTCTGCTCTAATTGGTTGGCTGGCCTGCTCTGTTGTGATTTGTCAACCACTTCGAGATGTCCTGTACGTGGGAGAGAAACTTCCTCTGGAGGGAACACAGGGATTTTAGCCGTTGCAGACCATTTACATGCACAAAATCCAATAAAGCTCATGACAGGAAATGAAAACCCCAAAAAGCATTACGGGCCAACTGTTGAAATGTAGTCATGAAAGTGTTGCTGCTTCTGATTAGGAAATCACGCATACTTCGCTGATTTATGTTTAAAATAGAAAACAGATCAAATGTTACGAACAAAGAAATGTAAAGCTAACCGTCTAAAGTCAAATTTGCTTTAAATTGTTACGTTTTTAATCCTATATGTTAGGTACCACTGTTGAAATTAATTCATGAAGGTTTTGCTGTTGAGGATTTAGCCATTAAGCACGCTTTTCTGATTTGGGTTAAAATAGAAGTCAAATTCAAAAGTTATGAATAACAAAAGTGGCATAAATGATCCCTGCCTGTTCGGGATTACTGGATAAAGTCTGTTGAGTACATAATGATTTTATTAATAAGGATTTTTCCATGCGGATAAATTGCCATTTGGCTGTAAAATCCCCTTCTGTTGGCTTTTCAGTCTAAATTTAACAAACTGCCGTTTGTTGGATGTAAAATCCGGTCGGAGTAAAAACATTTGATTGCACCGCTTTTCTGTGTGGATTATGGTTCTCCAACATGGAACAAACAGCTGCTGTCTGCAACGGCCTGTCAGTGTTTTTTTCTGATACCGTGTCACATATTTAGACATATTTCTATACTGGATGCATTTTGGATAAGTGAGCTCCATCGTGCAGTCAAACTTAGTGGGGCATCTCAGTGAGCAATTTCACTGATGGATTCTGCAATCTCCACACTTCTCTTGGGCTCCCGCTTCATGGAAACATTAGCAATATGGTTTGTGTGCCCATTTCACTTAATTTCAGGGATGCTCAGCGGGGAAAAGTGCGATACTAAATACTCATTTCCTCTGCAGCTCAATGTGGAGAGAACTGCTGCTGCCAGAGTTTGGATCGCCTCTGGGACTTAAAACACTACGAGACAGTTAGATTGAAAGGGTTTGATCTGTAGATGTTCGGCATGTATGTTTTCTACCTTTTGTTTGTCTCCTGTTCATCTGCATAAGAGGTGGGAAGTAGTGGAGTACAAATACTTCATTCCTGTTAAGTACATTTTTCTGGTATAAGTACTTTACTCCACTACTTATTTTAATGCCGTCTTTTTACTTTTACTTCTTACATGTTGAACCCAAATACATGTACTTTCTACTTCTCACATGTTGAACTAAAATACCTGTACTTTCTACTTCTCACATGTTGAACTAAAATACCTGTACTTTCTACTTCTCACATGTTGAACTAAAATACCTGTACTTTCTACTTCTCACATGTTGAACTCAAATACCTGTACTTTCTACTTCTCACATGTTGAACTAAAATACCTGTACTTTCTACTTCTCACATGTTGAACTAAAATACCTGTACTTTCTACTTCTCACATGTTGAACTCAAATACCTGTACTTTCTACTTCTCACATGTTGAACTCAAATACCTGTACTTTCTACTTCTCACATGTTGAACTCAAATACCTGTACTTTCTACTTCTTACATGTTGAACACAAATACCTGTACTTTCTACTTCTGACATGTTGAACACAAATACCTGTACTTTCTACTTCTTACATGTTGAACTCAAATACCTGTACTTTCTACTTCTTACATGTTGAACTCAAATACCTGTACTTTCTACTTCTTACATGTTGAACACAAATACCTGTACTTTCTACTTCTGACATGTTGAACACAAATACCTGTACTTTCTACTTCTTACATGTTGATCACAAATACCTGTACTTTCTACTTCTGACATGTTGAACACAAACACCTGTACTTTCTACTTCTTACATGTTGAACACAAATACCTGTACTTTCTACTTCTTACATGTTGAACACAAATACCTGTACTTTCTACTTCTTACACGTTGAACCCAAATACCTGTACTTTCTACTTCTTACACGTTGAACACAAATACCTGTACTTTCTACTTCTTACATGTTGAACTCAAATACCTGTACTTTCTACTTCTTACACGTTGAACCCAAATACCTGTACTTTCTACTTCTTACACGTTGAACCCAAATACCTGTACTTTCTACTTCTTACATGTTGAACACAAATACCTGTACTTTCTACTTCTTACATGTTGAACTCAAATACCTGTACTTTCTACTTCTTACATGTTGAACCCAAATACCTGTACTTTCTACTTCTTACATGTTGAACACAAATACCTGTACTTTCTACTTCTTACATGTTGAACCCAAATACCTGTACTTTCTACTTCTTACACGTTGAACCCAAATACCTGTACTTTCTACTTCTTACACGTTGAACCCAAATACCTGTACTTTCTACTTCTTACACGTTGAACTCAAATACCTGTACTTTCTACTTCTTACATGTTGAACCCAAATACCTGTACTTTCTACTTCTTACATGTTGAACTCAAATACCTGTACTTTCTACTTCTTACATGTTGAACACACATACCTGTACTTTCTACTTCTTACATGTTGAATACAAATACCTGTACTTCCTACTTCTCACATTTGTAACACAAATACCTGTACTTTCTACTTCTTACATGTTGAACTCAAATACCTGTACTTTCTACTTCTCACATGTTGAACTCAAATACCTGTACTTTCTACTTCTCTCATGTTGAACTCAAATACCTGTACTTTCTACTTCTCTCATGTTGAACTCAAATACCTGTACTTTCTACTTCTCACATGTTGAACTCAAATATCTGTACTTTCTACTTCTCACATGTTGAACTCAAATACCTGTACTTTCTACTTCTCACATGTTGAACACAAATACCTGTACTTTCTACTTCTTACATGTTGAACACAAATACCTGTACTTTCTACTTCTCTCATGTTGAACTCAAATACCTGTACTTTCTACTTCTCACATGTTGAAATCAAATACCTGTGCTTTCTACTTCTCACATGTTGAACTCAAATACCTGTACTTTCTACTTCTTACATGTTGAACCCAAATACCTGTACTTTCTACTTCTTACATGTTGAACCCAAATACCTGTACTTTCTACTTCTTACATGTTGAACTCAAATACCTGTACTTTCTACTTCTCACATGTTGAACTCAAATACCTGTACTTTCTACTTCTCTCATGTTGAACTCAAATACCTGTACTTTCTACTTCTCACATGTTGAACTCAAATACCTGTACTTTCTACTTCTCTCATGTTGAACACAAATACCTGTACTTTCTACTTCTTACATGTTGAACCCAAATACCTGTACTTTCTACTTCTTACATGTTGAACCCAAATACCTGTACTTTCTACTTCTTACATGTTGAACCCAAATACCTGTACTTTCTACTTCTTACATGTTGAACTCAAATACCTGTACTTTCTACTTCTCTCATTCTCCAAACAGCTGGTTCCTTTAGTCTGAATGTGTGTTTGGGGCGTGATCATTATTCTTTAGAGTCATTGCGTGCCTATTGATTTGAACACGATCCGTGTATCCATCACTTCCTGGTCTTCTCTAAAGAAGAGGGACCAATGGAAACGTTGTCATGTTGCCGTTGTTCAGCATGGAAACATTCATTGGCTAACAATGACATTATTGTTCTGTTGATATAAAGGGAGGTCAGGTACTCTTTAAAGCAGCTGCTAGCTATGGGTACTTTTTACTGAAGTACATTTCAAAGCCCTTTACTTTGACTTGAGTAAAGAAATTTAGTCAGTACTTCTACTTTTACCAGAGTATTTTTAAACACAAATCTGTACTTCTACTTGAGTAAAGGATGTGTGTACTTTTGCCATCTCTGATCTGCATTATGAACTAACCTCCAAGCAGGGTTAGTTAAGTAAAACAGAATAACTTGACACCAAATCCTCCTTCAATGCATGTTCAGACTTGGGTACTTACTGAGTGAGGTTAACCAAATCCACAACTTTGATTAGCTGTTGGACAACTTCAGTTGCATTTACAGAAAAGGCACTGTTTTTCAGGGAGAAGCCATTTTCCAGGAAATTCAAGATCCAATAATTAAGGCAGAGTGGGACATTTTCACGAGTCGTTGACAGAGTGAAGATACTTAAATGTAGTGACATTAGTTGCGATTCCAAACAGAGGTAACTGAGGATCCATAGGTAACCATAACAGATCCCCGCTTGCAGAGCAAAGAGACAGGACAATAAAGGCAAGAAGCAGCAACTGTGGAAAAGTTGGTGGGTATATGTACTGATAGTGCTGATTAAGTAAAGTGGAAACAGGTGAGCAGGTGGATCAGAGAGTCAAGTGCAAAAGTCTTAAGGCGTCTGGTGGATGGATTGGGAATGACATGTCCAGAGGGTTCATAGGAAGGTACATGGTGGGTGGTCTGGAGGGAGTGAGGAGTTACTGGAGAAAGGGGCCATCAGGCAACACAAGAAATTGATTATTGACACTTGAAATAGTATTGACCCAAAAAGAAGAGCAATTACATAATTCAAAGTTACTTACTGACAAACATTACTGAACCAGAAGTGAATCCCAAAACAATCCTGGAACACCATTTTACTTTTGCACACATCTGGATGATGAGCTTCCAGGCTTTCGAACCAATGGCTGCTGATTTTTTCTCTTCTTATTGAATTGTGTCTCTTTTTGCAATTTCAACAGGCAGTAGAGTAGGTTGGAAAACATGTCGAACAAAATAACATATATTTGTAAAGAACATAAAAGCATGAAAGACAATGCAAAACAAAAACATATTTCTGTCCACCATGCATCAATCATGTGTCGCAGTAAACCCTAAACTGTTGAATGGTAGACCTTGATTGCCTGATCATAATTTAAAAGAAAAACCACCATGAAATGAAAACAAATGAAACCCAATCACTCAAACTGATAGAGTGAGAGTCAAGCAGCAGCAGGCGAGGGCATTAAAAGCTAAAACGAGGACATTGTCAGCAGTCAACAGCCTGCCATAGATTATTGCTGTCATTGTTATTATCTCTCATTGCGACTTCATTGCACATTGCCATATGTTTCAAGCAATAATTTCATCACTTACTTCCAAATAATGATCATCTGTCTGTTGATTTGAAAGAAGACGTGAAACACTGAACTACAATAAGAGTTAGACTTAGAAAAAGCTGTGTAGTCTGTTCTCACTGAGAAGGGAAGATAAGGATATTTCATCTGCAGTTAAATCATAAACACGCAAGTGCAACAATTACATTCGACGAATAATTAGTAAAAGCAGTGTGTTTTCCATCTTTCCTATGACTGACATGCATGCACACACCCGCTGCCATATACACAGGCCCAATCCCAAACCACGCCCTACACACTACCCCTACACACTACCCCTCCGTTTGCGCGTTCGCGTGGAGGGTCCGCCACATTGAGGGCTGTTCCAAAGCAACGAGAGTGGAGCGGTGTGGAGGGGGTGTGGGCTATCAAGCCCTCAAACAGCGAGTCTGCAGCGGTGCTGACTGGAGTCCGGTCTCTACCTGACCGGAGTCACGCTGTGTGTGTCCGTCAGGAAACAAGCTGTTTACAAGTAGTTCCAGCAAACATCCACTGATAAACTGCGATGTTGATAACCTCATATGTTTTTAACTTGGGATCATACCTGTGTTTAGTCTAGAAAAAGGTAAATGTGTGCATTTATTATAAAGTTGTGTATATTTACAGACCGTTGCAAAAACTAAGAAGCTTATAAACATCAGGTTTAAAACTAAAAGAGCTTTGAAACACAATGAAAGATGTTTGGAGTTTTATTTGAGTTATTCATTTAAACTTGTTTGTCTAAGAGATGCTGATTTGAAACCGTTGTTACAAACAGTTACGGCATTTCCTGTTTCTGCCGGAGAGAGGGGAGGCCGTCCCAAAGCTTACTGCTGTGTTTACTCCCTCCATCTGACAGGAGGGAGCCTCGTTGAGCTGCGAGTGTGGCTGCAGACGGAGCTCACTCCGTCACGGAGGGGTAGGGTCGAGGGAGTGGTTTGGGATTGGGCCTAAATGACAAGTTCCGCCCGCTGTGAGGTCTATGCAAGTGGTGCAGTGACGCGTCCTAACACCCAGAAGTAAGCTTCGCTCGGATTCCCTCGACAGCAAACAATGGGATTTCTCCATAGGATTTGCTTGGAAATAAGGTCTGTGGAAAACGAAACTGTTAGATAAATGCACGTTTTGTTCAGCCGGATAATATCCACATGTATACCCTACTTTTATTATTTTCGAATCATAAATCGAATCGATAGATTTATAATTAGCATACATTCGTTCATGATGGCTGGCACATGATAGTGATGACATCGTTGCGAAATTATTAACCAAGTCATGTTCAAGATTGAGTTACAAAGATAAACTGGAGTGGCAATGGATCAGCTGCATGACCCCGCCATGAAGTGGGGGGCCAGGCCCTCCCATTTGACATCCCTGCCCTCCCCCAATACACACGTTTTTTATTATTTATAACATTTTTAAAATATATATATTTCATTTTTTAATTATAAATACACTGTGAACTTTTATGCTGCGATGTATGTGATGTCAGATAGTAAAAAAAAATCGCAGGCTACCTCAAATAAATGCATGTGTCTTCGTCCACATTCAGACCAATCACAGCGTCGCACTCTGCCGCCTATTCTGGATTTGTTTATTGTTTATTGTGCATTCTGTAGACTCGCATTTCTGTTTGAATTACAAACATGGACATCAGAAATTGGTTTAAAAGCTCTAAGGATTTATTCAAACGAAATAGCGATGAAAGAACTGCAGCAGATGCAGCTGCTGGCGACCTGCACCTGCCGCTGCAGCAGCACGCCTTATGTCACAAGCTTGACCTCGGCAAACCCCGGGGCTGAGTTAGCGAGCCGAAGCCTTGACTCATCAAGGCGGCCGCCACCAACGCTGTCCTCCCTACCATCAGCACCTGCGTTGCCACACCCTGTACCACACACCCGCCATCATCATCATCCTCCTCCTCCTCCTCCTCCTCCTCCTCCTCCTCCTCCTCCTCCTCCTCCTCCTCCTCCTCCTCCTCCTCCGTGCCGGTGCCTCCACTACAGACGCTACCTCGCAGCACATCAACTATTGGGCCAGCAACCGCTCAAAGACCACCAGCCCCAGATGATCTTGGGGTTAATAAACCCAGCCAGGTGAAACTGGATCGTTATCCAGGGAGATTGTGTTCAGGAAAGAAGCGCACTTGTGCCGCTGCATGGTTCAACAACAGACCATGGCTTGAATATTCGTTCAAAAGCAGACGCAGCCTTTTGTTTCCCCTGTAGACAGTTTAAAGTGAATAGGCCTACGTCTTCATCTGATGCGGCTTTTACTGTCAAAGGTGTTTGCGACTGAAAACACGCATTACAGACTGATAAAGGAGTGCTAAGGCATGCCGCATCAAAAGAACACATTTCATGTGAGCGTTTGGGGAGAGAGAGAGAGAGAGAGAGAGAGAGAGAGAGAGAGAGAGAGAGAGATGAGAGAGAGAGAGAGAGAGAGAGAGAGAGAGAGAGAGAGAGAGAGAGAGAGAGAGAGAGAGAGAGAGAGAGTGAGAGAGAGAGAGAGAGAGAGAGAGAGAGAGATACGCGAGGAAACAAATAGGAAATGAGTACTTTGGTGCAGATCAGCTGCACGGAGCCGTTATTACGTGTCAGCTGTTGTTGATATTATAGCTTTTTTAGCTGTTAACCAACTCCCTCTCAGAGGTGACCACGGTTCACTCCACAGCGTGTCCGAGTGCAGTGCATAGGAAAATAAACCATGCACAAGGCAGGGTTAAACAGTTAATCGTCTCCGTCTCCGTCTCTTTCTCTCCGAGCGCAACGATGAGGAAGCTGCCATCCTTGCTCGTGATTTACCAGTGTCTGTGCTGCCACGCACACAATGTTTCAAAAGCAGATTATATCTACTATATCTTCTATGGCCTCTAGGGGCAGGCACGTCTGTTTTCCCAGTTAAAAAGTTTCTGTTAAGTTTCTGTTCTACCATTTTGTATGAGAGTCACATGGGGTGTGGGCTCCTGCCTCAATCTATCTCCATCCACTTGTTTTCGGATTTGAGACAGCATAATCTGTGAGTACATTTATTTAGAGATACATTTTACCTAATCTGCTACCTTTATTTTTGCAGTTGATGAAACATTTGATGTTTACCATATGTTTTGAAGCCGAATGGTTAAGGTGTTGGATTTGAAGGCATTGAGGCAACTTATTAAAGGTCACCTATTATGCAAAATGCACTTTTTTATGTCTTTTATACGTGTCCCCGGAGATCTGTCCTCCTTACCCACATCTCTAAAAACAGGAGATGTGCCCCCCCCCAGTGGCATTATAATGTCTGTCTTTTCACTGAATTGTCGTCTTGAAAAGGGAACTCACAACAATTCCGCAACAACTTCATCGCCACCTGTTGCACTTGTCATTTCAACGTTAAAAACAATAAAACGGCATGAATTGCTTCGCCGTATTCATCTATCCTCTGTCTCGAGCCAGTTAACTAGCGGGTCCTTCTAGAACAAGGGTTCCCAAACTTTTCAGCCCGCGACCCCCAAAATAACAGTGCCCGAGACTGGCGACCCCCCACTATCACGTGGTGACTGGAAGAAAAAGAAAAACGTGTGCACAGGACGCACGCACTAATAGGCGTATCCAAACACGCGCTTAGCGACAACACACAAGAACAGAACAGCCTGACAACCATGATATGCTTTTACATATAGCAATTTAATATAAGATAACAGCAGCACTCGTGAGTCAAAGTAATCTCCATGTGAGTTAGGAGAACATTGTTGCGGTGCAAACTGTAAAAATGCATAAAGGTAATAAACATATGAACATTGTTGCCGTGCATATTTACATTTGGGGATTACGCTATGTTTCAGCGTTAATCTCACCTAATGAGACGGGTGGGCAATATGCATGGAGCACAGCAAATCCATCCTGGGCTGAATTTTGGAGACGGCCACCCGGAGATCATCCTCCACGTTTAGACGAGATCTGTTTTTGTTTTTTATATATGTCAGTGCCGAGAAAGTCTTTTCGCACAGGTATGTGGAGCCAAACGGCGTCAGCACGTCCATCGCGGCCTTGGAGAGCTGTGGGTATTCCCTCTCAACTGAAATCCAGAACTCAGCAAGCGTCTTCGCATTAAAAGCTGTCTTTAATGTGCGGTCACTTGACAGTTCAGTCAGTGCGTCCTCCATGTCGGATGACCGATGACTTGCGGTCGTTACGCTACATGGTAATCTGATCCAGTCATATTTTAATCCGGAGCTGCTTCCTCTGGGAAATACTTGTTAAAGTGTTCCAAGAGGGCTTGCAGGTGGGTAGTGATAGACTTCTTCACAGAGTTAACACTAAGATCATTTCCCTCTATGAATTCCTCCAGCTCAGGAAACATATCAATCCTGCCCATTTCAACTCGCGCAGTCCAGCGACTTTCCACTTTCCTCTTGAATGCGCAGATTTTATCATTCAAGGACATGATGCTTGTGTTTTCACCTTGCAATGACAGGTTACGTCCGTTCAGTCTGTCAAATATGCAATCTGCCAGCCTTGTTAACCAGTCAGGTGGTCAGCGAGCTGGGACCCATGCTCCGTGAGAAATAAGCGCACCTCGTCCCGCAGTTCATACAGGCGGCTGAGAAAATGTCCCCTTGAAAGCCACCTGACTTCTGAGGGAACAGCAGGCCCTGATGCTCCGATCCCAGTTCGTTGCAGAGACTGGCGAACAGCCTGGTATTGAGTGGACGGGATTTGATGTAGTTGACCATTTGTATCGCCGTCTCAAGAACACTTTTAAGCTCTGGGTCAAGCGTTTTACTCGCTAGAGCTTCTCTGTGGATAATACAGTGCGTAAAGATAACGTGGGGCGCCACTTGTAAGACTCTTGCTTTTAGTCCTATCTTTTTCCCCAGCATCGCTCCAGCACCATCTGTACACACACCGATGCACTCATCCCAAGACAGTCCCTCTTCTTTTATTTTGTTAAGTTTTGTGAAAATGTCCTCGTCTGTGCACTTTCAGCTCCAGCGGGGTGCAAAACAGCATGTCCTCATCAAGTTTTCCATCAAAACTGTGTCTGGCGAAAACAAGCAGTTGGGCAGAGTTTGACATATCTGTGGATTCTTCTAACTGCAAAGCATATTTCCCTTTCTTCACTCTGCCAATCAGCTGACACTTGATATCCTGGGCCATGTCCGTGATGCACCGGGATATGGTCCCGTCAGACAGTGGCACTGCTTCCAGCTCCCGTGCCTGTTTATCCCCATGCATTGCCCTACTCATAGCGATAGCAGCAGGTTTAATTAGGGTTTCCCCGATTGTGTGTAGCTTTTTTGCCTGTGCAATTAAATATGCCACCTCATATGATGCCTTTTGAGCCTTGGTAGGGATTGTTGCTTGGTTAGTTATAACTTTTATTGGCCTTGCAATTCTCTCTGCTTTTGGCGGAAAAACTCTGCTGGTTTAGTAGCAAGAGAGGGGTGCTTCGTGTTTAAATGTCTGAGCATTTTTACGGGCTTTAAGCTCGCATGTGCAAGAACCTCAGTGCACACTACACATTGGGGATGTTGTGCTTCATTGATAATGAGGCATGTGAATCCGTACTGGATGTATTCCTCTCGATACTTGCGACACTTGGATGAAGGCTGGTCTGACTGCTTATCGACCGCCTTACGGTATGACCGTCCTTTGCTATTTGCAACTCTCGAAATATTACTCAAGACTATCTAGTTGAAGCTCCCAAACTTGTCCTTTGTTTC
>CM070481.1:37390051-37400051 GCA_036324585.1 Champsocephalus esox
TTTGAAGTGTCTTGAAACTTCTGGAGCTGGCTGATTGCTGCCAAGTGAGCCATCAACTTAGTTAAAGCTACCAAACTTGTTCTTGTTGCCTGAATGGAGCTCATACGGTTACCTGAAAATCCCATGACGAATTAAAAACAGCTGTGATGGCCAAGTGGTTAAGGCGTTGGACTTGAAATCCAATGGGGTCTCCCCGTGCAGGTTCAAACCCTGCTCACAGCGTTTGAAGTGTCTTTAAACTACTGGAGCTGGCTGATTGCTTTCAAGTGACTTTTATACGTTCTGCCTTGGCTCCAAAAACCATTACCTCAGTTTTATCTTTGTTTAATTGGAGAAAGTTCTGACACATCCAGTCATTGATTTGTTCAATGCACTTACTCCGTGTTTGAATTGGAGCATAGTCTCCTGGTGAAATTGTTACGTACATTTGTGTGTCATCTGCATAGCTATGGTAACTTATTTTGTTGTTCTTCATTATCTGAGCCAGTGGTAGCATGTAGATGTTAAAGAGAAGGGGCCCCAAGATGGAGCCTTGAGGTACCCCACATGTCATATTTGTCAACTCAGATGTGTATTTACCGATAGAAACAAAGTTGTTTATGTCCTTTAAGTAGGATTCAAACCAATTTAGAACTGTTTCCGAAAGTCCCACCCAGTTTTCCAGTCGGTCTAGTAATATGCTGTGGTCAACAGTGTCAAACGCAGCACTGAGATTTAATAATACTAACACTGAAGTTCTGCCACCGTCTGTGTTTAAGTGGATGTCATTAAAGACCCTTACAAGAGCAGTCTCAGTGCTGTGGTTTGGATGAAAACCTGACTGAAAGTGTCTTTACATTTCTGGAGCTGGCTGATTGCCGCCAAGTGATGCATCAATTTAGTTTAAGCTGCCAAACTTGTTCTTGTTTCCAGAATGGAGCTCATACGGTTATGTGACAATTTCTTGAACATCAAAGGTAAATAGCTGTGATGGCCGAGTGGTTAATGCGTTGGACTCGAAATCCAATGGGGTCTCCCCGCGCAGGTTCAAACCCTGCTCACAGCGTTTGAAGTGTCTTGAAACTTCTGGAGCTGGCTGATTGCTGCCAAGTGAGCCATCAACTTAGTTAAAGCTACCAAACTTGTTCTTGTTGCCTGAATGGAGCTCATACGGTTACCTGAAAATCCCATGACGAATTAAAAACAGCTGTGATGGCCAAGTGGTTAAGGCGTTGGACTTGAAATCCAATGGGGTCTCCCCGTGCAGGTTCAAACCCTGCTCACAGCGTTTGAAGTGTCTTTAAACTACTGGAGCTGGCTGATTGCTTTCAAGTGACTTTTATACGTTCTGCCTTGGCTCCAAAAACCATTACCTCAGTTTTATCTTTGTTTAATTGGAGAAAGTTCTGACACATCCAGTCATTGATTTGTTCAATGCACTTACTCCGTGTTTGAATTGGAGCATAGTCTCCTGGTGAAATTGTTACGTACATTTGTGTGTCATCTGCATAGCTATGGTAACTTATTTTGTTGTTCTTCATTATCTGAGCCAGTGGTAGCATGTAGATGTTAAAGAGAAGGGGCCCCAAGATGGAGCCTTGAGGTACCCCACATGTCATATTTGTCAACTCAGATGTGTATTTACCGATAGAAACAAAGTTGTTTATGTCCTTTAAGTAGGATTCAAACCAATTTAGAACTGTTTCCGAAAGTCCCACCCAGTTTTCCAGTCGGTCTAGTAATATGCTGTGGTCAACAGTGTCAAACGCAGCACTGAGATTTAATAATACTAACACTGAAGTTCTGCCACCGTCTGTGTTTAAGTGGATGTCATTAAAGACCCTTACAAGAGCAGTCTCAGTGCTGTGGTTTGGATGAAAACCTGACTGAAAGTGTCTTTACATTTCTGGAGCTGGCTGATTGCCGCCAAGTGATGCATCAATTTAGTTTAAGCTGCCAAACTTGTTCTTGTTTCCAGAATGGAGCTCATACGGTTATGTGACAATTTCTTGAACATCAAAGGTAAATAGCTGTGATGGCCGAGTGGTTAATGCGTTGGACTCGAAATCCAATGGGGTCTCCCCGCGCAGGTTCAAACCCTGCTCACAGCGTTTGAAGTGTCTTGAAACTTCTGGAGCTGGCTGATTGCTGCCAAGTGAGGCATCAACTTAGTTAAAGCTACCAAACTTGTTCTTGTTGCCTGAATGGAGCTCATACGGTTACCTGAAAATCCCATGACGAATTAAAAACAGCTGTGATGGCCAAGTGGTTAAGGCGTTGGACTTGAAATCCAATGGGGTCTCCCCGTGCAGGTTCAAACCCTGCTCACAGCGTTTGAAGTGTCTTTAAACTACTGGAGCTGGCTGATTGCTTTCAAGTGACTTTTATACGTTCTGCCTTGGCTCCAAAAACCATTACCTCAGTTTTATCTTTGTTTAATTGGAGAAAGTTCTGACACATCCAGTCATTGATTTGTTCAATGCACTTACTCCGTGTTTGAATTGGAGCATAGTCTCCTGGTGAAATTGTTACGTACATTTGTGTGTCATCTGCATAGCTATGGTAACTTATTTTGTTGTTCTTCATTATCTGAGCCAGTGGTAGCATGTAGATGTTAAAGAGAAGGGGCCCCAAGATGGAGCCTTGAGGTACCCCACATGTCATATTTGTCAACTCAGATGTGTATTTACCGATAGAAACAAAGTTGTTTATGTCCTTTAAGTAGGATTCAAACCAATTTAGAACTGTTTCCGAAAGTCCCACCCAGTTTTCCAGTCGGTCTAGTAATATGCTGTGGTCAACAGTGTCAAACGCAGCACTGAGATTTAATAATACTAACACTGAAGTTCTGCCACCGTCTGTGTTTAAGTGGATGTCATTAAAGACCCTTACAAGAGCAGTCTCAGTGCTGTGGTTTGGATGAAAACCTGACTGAAAGTGTCTTTACATTTCTGGAGCTGGCTGATTGCCGCCAAGTGATGCATCAATTTAGTTTAAGCTGCCAAACTTGTTCTTGTTTCCAGAATGGAGCTCATACGGTTATGTGACAATTTCTTGAACATCAAAGGTAAATAGCTGTGATGGCCGAGTGGTTAAGGCGTTGGACTCGAAATCCAATGGGGTCTCCCCGCGCAGGTTCAAACCCTGCTCACAGCGTTTGAAGTCTCTTTAAACTTCTGGAGCTGGCTGATTGCTGCCAAGTGAGGCATCAACTTAGTTAAAGCTACCAAACTTGTTCTTGTTTCCTGAATGGAGCTCATACGGTTACCTAAAATTCCATGAAGAATTAAAAACAGCTGTGATGGCCGAGTGGTTAAGGCGTTGGACTTGAAATCCAATGGGGTCTCCCCGCATAGGTTCAAACCCTGCTCACAGCGTTTGAAGTGTCTTTAAACTGCTGGAGCTGGCTGATTGCTTTCAAGTGACTTTTATACGTTCTGCCTTGGCTCCAAAAACCATTACCTCAGTTTTATCTTTGTTTAATTGGAGAAAGTTCTGACACATCCAGTCATTGATTTGTTCAATGCACTTACTCAGTGTTTGAATTGGAGCATAGTCTCCTGGTGAAATTGTTACGTACATTTGTGTGTCATCTGCATAGCTATGGTAACTTATTTTGTTGTTCTTCATTATCTGAGCCAGTGGTAGCATGTAGATGTTAAAGAGAAGGGGCCCCAAGATGGAGCCTTGAGGTACCCCACATGTCATATTTGTCAACTCAGATGTGTATTTACCTATAGAAACAAAGTTGTTTCTGTCCTTTAAGTAGGATTCAAACCAATTTAGAACTGTTTCCGAAAGTCCCACCCAGTTTTCCAGTCGGTCTAGTAATATGCTGTGGTCAACAGTGTCAAACGCAGCACTGAGATCTAATAATACTAACACTGAAGTTCTGCCACTGTCTGTGTTTAAGTGGATGTCATTAAAGACCCTTACAAGAGCAGTCACAGTGCTGTGGTTTGGATGAAAGCCTGACTGAAAGTGTCTTTACATTTCTGGAGCTGGCTGATTGCCCGCCCAAGTGATGCATCAATTTAGTTAAAGCTGCCAAACTTGTTCTTGTTTCCAGAATGGAGCTCATACGGTTATGTGACAATTTCTTGAACATCAAAGCTAAATAGCTGTGATGGCCGAGTGGTTAAGGCGTTGGACTCGAAATCCAATGGGGTCTCCCCGCGCAGGTTCAAACCCTGCTCACAGCGTTTGAAGTGTCTTGAAACTTCTGGAGCTGGCTGATTGCTGCCAAGTGAGGCATCAACTTAGTTAAAGCTACCAAACTTGTTCTTGTTGCCTGAATGGAGCTCATACGGTTACCTGAAAATCCATGACGAATTAAAAACAGCTGTGATGGCCGAGTGGTTAAGGCGTTGGACTTGAAATCCAATGGGGTCTCCCCGTGCAGGTTCAAACCCTGCTCACAGCGTTTGAAGTGTCTTTAAACTACTGGAGCTGGCTGATTGCTTTCAAGTGACTTTTATACGTTCTGCCTTGGCTCCAAAAACCATTACCTCAGTTTTATCTTTGTTTAATTGGAGAAAGTTCTGACACATCCAGTCATTGATTTGTTCAATGCACTTACTCCGTGTTTGAATTGGAGCATAGTCTCCTGGTGAAATTGTTACGTACATTTGTGTGTCATCTGCATAGCTATGGTAACTTATTTTGTTGTTCTTCATTATCTGAGCCAGTGGTAGCATGTAGATGTTAAAGAGAAGGGGCCCCAAGATGGAGCCTTGAGGTACCCCACATGTCATATTTGTCAACTCAGATGTGTATTTACCGATAGAAACAAAGTTGTTTATGTCCTTTAAGTAGGATTCAAACCAATTTAGAACTGTTTCCGAAAGTCCCACCCAGTTTTCCAGTCGGTCTAGTAATATGCTGTGGTCAACAGTGTCAAACGCAGCACTGAGATTTAATAATACTAACACTGAAGTTCTGCCACGTCTGTGTTTAAGTGGATGTCATTAAAGACCCTTACAAGAGCAGTCTCAGTGCTGTGGTTTGGATGAAAACCTGACTGAAAGTGTCTTTACATTTCTGGAGCTGGCTGATTGCCGCCAAGTGATGCATCAATTTAGTTTAAGCTGCCAAACTTGTTCTTGTTTCCAGAATGGAGCTCATACGGTTATGTAACAATTTCTTGAACATCAAAGGTAAATAGCTGTGATGGCCGAGTGGTTAAGGCGTTGGACTCGAAATCCAATGGGGTCTCCCCGCGCAGGTTCAAACCCTGCTCACAGCGTTTGAAGTCTCTTTAAACTTCTGGAGCTGGCTGATTGCTGCCAAGTGAGGCATCAACTTAGTTTAAAGCTACCAAACTTGTTCTTGTTTCCTGAATGGAGCTCATACGGTTACCCTAAAATTCCATGAAGAATTAAAAACAGCTGTGATGGCCGAGTGGTTAAGGCGTTGGACTTGAAATCCAATGGGGTCTCCCCGCGCAGGTTCAAACCCTGCTCACAGCGTTTGAAGTCTCATTAAACTTCTGCAGCTGGCTGATTGCTGCCAAGTGAGGCATCAACTTAGTTAATGCTACCAACCTTGTTATTGTTTCCCACAAGGGGCTCATACGGTTACCCGAAAATTCCATGAAGAATTTAAAACAGCTGTGATGGCTGAGTGGTTGTTCTTGTTGCCTGAATGGAGCTCATACGGTTACCTGAAAATCCCATGACGAATTAAAAACAGCTGTGATGGCCGAGTGGTTAAGGCGTTGGACTTGAAATCCAATGGGGTCTCCCCGTGCAGGTTCAAACCCTGCTCACAGCGTTTGAAGTGTCTTGAAACTTCTGGAGCTGGCTGATTGCTGCCAAGTGAGACATCAACTTAGTTAAAGCTACCAAACTTGTTCTTGTTGCCTGAATGGAGCTCATACGGTTACCTGAAAATTCCCATGACGAATTAAAAACAGCTGTGATGGCCGAGTGGTTAAGGCGTTGGACTTGAAATCCAATGGGGTCTCCCCGCGCAGGTTCAAACCCTGCTCACAGCGTTTGAAGTGTCTTTAAACTACTGGAGCTGGCTGATTGCTTTCAAGTGACTTTTATACGTTCTGCCTTGGCTCCAAAAACCATTACCTCAGTTTTATCTTTGTTTAATTGGAGAAAGTTCTGACACATCCAGTCATTGATTTGTTCAATGCACTTACTCAGTGTTTGAATTGGAGCATAGTCTCCTGGTGAAATTGTTACGTACATTTGTGTGTCATCTGCATAGCTATGGTAACTTATTTTGTTGTTCTTCATTATCTGAGCCAGTGGTAGCATGTAGATGTTAAAGAGAAGGGGCCCCAAGATGGAGCCTTGAGGTACCCCACATGTCATATTTGTCAACTCAGATGTGTATTTACCTATAGAAACAAAGTTGTTTATGTCCTTTAAGTAGGATTCAAACCAATTTAGAACTGTTTCCGAAAGTCCCACCCAGTTTTCCAGTCGGTCTAGTAATATGCTGTGGTCAACAGTGTCAAACGCAGCACTGAGATTTAATAATACTAACACTGAAGTTCTGCCACCGTCTGTGTTTAAGTGGATGTCATTAAAGACCCTTACAAGAGCAGTCTCAGTGCTGTGGTTTGGATGAAAACCTGACTGAAAGTGTCTTTACATTTCTGGAGCTGGCTGATTGCCGCCAAGTGATGCATCAATTTAGTTTAAGCTGCCAAACTTGTTCTTGTTTCCAGAATGGAGCTCATACGGTTATGTGACAATTTCTTGAACATCAAAGGTAAATAGCTGTGATGGCCGAGTGGTTAAGGCGTTGGACTCGAAATCCAATGGGGTCTCCCCGCGCAGGTTCAAACCCTGCTCACAGCGTTTGAAGTCTCTTTAAACTTCTGGAGCTGGCTGATTGCTGCCAAGTGAGGCATCAACTTAGTTAAAGCTACCAAACTTGTTCTTGTTTCCTGAATGGAGCTCATACGGTTACCCTAAAATTCCATGAAGAATTAAAAACAGCTGTGATGGCCGAGTGGTTAAGGCGTTGGACTTGAAATCCAATGGGGTCTCCCCGCGCAGGTTCAAACCCTGCTCACAGCGTTTGAAGTGTCTTTAAACTGCTGGAGCTGGCTGATTGCTTTCAAGTGACTTTTATACGTTCTGCCTTGGCTCCAAAAACCATTACCTCAGTTTTATCTTTGTTTAATTGGAGAAAGTTCTGACACATCCAGTCATTGATTTGTTCAATGCACTTACTCAGTGTTTGAATTGGAGCATAGTCTCCTGGAGAAATTGTTACGTACATTTGTGTGTCATCTGCATAGCTATGGTAACTTATTTTGTTGTTCTTCATTATCTGAGCCAGTGGTAGCATGTAGATGTTAAAGAGAAGGGGCCCCAAGATGGAGCCTTGAGGTACCCCACATGTCATATTTGTCAACTCAGATGTGTATTTACCTATAGAAACAAAGTTGTTTCTGTCCTTTAAGTAGGATTCAAACCAATTTAGAACTGTTTCCGAAAGTCCCACCCAGTTTTCCAGTCGGTCTAGTAATATGCTGTGGTCAACAGTGTCAAACGCAGCACTGAGATCTAATAATACTAACACTGAAGTTCTGCCACTGTCTGTGTTTAAGTGGATGTCATTAAAGACCCTTACAAGAGCAGTCACAGTGCTGTGGTTTGGATGAAAGCCTGACTGAAAGTCTCTTTACATTTCTGGAGCTGGCTGATTGCCGCCAAGTGATGCATCAATTTAGTTAAAGCTGCCAAACTTGTTCTTGTTTCCAGAATGGAGCTCATACGGTTATGTGACAATTTCTTGAACATCATAGCTAAATAGCTGTGATGGCCGAGTGGTTAAGGCGTTGGACTTGAAATCCAATGGGGTCTCCCCGCGCAGGTTCAAACCCTGCTCACAGCGTTTGAATTGTCTGGACACTTCTGGAGCTGGCTGATTGCTGCCAAGTGAGGCATCAACTTAGTTAAAGCTACCAAACTTGTTCTTGTTGCCTGAATGGAGCTCATACGGTTACCCTAAAATTCCATGAAGATTTAAAAACAGCTGTGATGGCCGAGTGGTTAAGTCGTTGGACTTGAAATCCAATGGGGTCTCCCCGCGCAGGTTCAAACCCTCCTCACAGCGTTTGAAGTCTCTTTAAACTTCTGGAGCTGGCTGAATCCTGCCAAGTGAGTCATCGACTTAGTTAAAGCTCCAGAGGTGTTTCTTGTTACCCAAAAGGGGCTCATACGGTTACCCGAAAATTCCATGAAGGATTAAAAACAGCTGTGATGGCCGAGTGGTTAAGGCGTTGGACTTGAAATCCAATGGGGTCTCCCCGCGCAGGTTCAAACCCTGCTCACAGCGTTTGAAGTGTCTTGAAACTTCTGGAGCTGGCTGATTGCAGCCAAGTGAGGCATCAACTTAGTTAAAACCACCAAACTTATTCTTGTTGCCTGAATGGAGCTCATACGGTTACCCGAAAATTCCATGAAGAATTAAAAACAGCTGTGATGGCCGAGTGGTTAAGGCGTTGGACTCGAAATCCAATGGGGTCTCCCCGTGCAGGTTCAAACCCTGCTCACAGCGTTTGAAGTGTCTTGAAACTTCTGGAGCTGGCTGATTGCTGCCAAGTGAGGCATCAACTTAGTTAAAGCTACCAAACTTGTTCTTGTTTCCTGAATGGAGCTCATACGGTTACCCTAAAATTCCATGAAGAATTGAAAACAGCTGTGATGGCCGAGTGGTTAAGGCGTTGGACTTGAAATCCAATGGGGTCTCCCCGCGCAGGTTCAAACCCTGCTCACAGCGTTCAAACCCTCCTCACAGCGTGTGAAGTCTCTTTAAACTTCTGGAGCTGGCTGAATCCTGCCAAGTGAGTCATCGACTTAGTTAAAGCTCCCAAGGTGTTTCTTGTTACCCAAAAGGGGCTCATACGGTTTCCCGAAAATACCATGAAGGATTGAAAACAGCTGTGATGGCCAAGTGGTTAAGGTGTTGGACTTGAAATCCAATGGGGTCTCCCCGCGCAGGTTCAAACCCTGCTCACAGCGTTTGAATTGTCTGGACACTTCTGGAGCTGGCTGATTGCTGCCAAGTGAGGCATCAACTTAGTTAAAGCTACCAAACTTGATCTTGTTGCCTGAATGGAGCTCATACGGTTACCCTAAAATTCCATGAAGATTTAAAAACAGCTGTGATGGCCGAGTGGTTAAGGCGTTGGACTTGAAATCCAATGGGGTCTCCCTGCGCAGGTTCAAACCCTCCTCACAGCGTTTGAAGTCTCTTTAAACTTCTGGAGCTGGCTGAATCCTGCCAAGTGAGTCATCGACTTAGTTAAAGCTCCAGAGGTGTTTCTTGTTACCCAAAAGGGGCTCATACGGTTACCCGAAAATTCCATGAAGGATTAAAAACAGCTGTGATGGCCGAGTGGTTAAGGCGTTGGACTTGAAATCCAATGGGGTCTCCCCGCGCAGGTTCAAACCCTGCTCACAGCGTTTGAAGTGTCTTTAAACTGCTGGAGCTGGCTGATTGCTTTCAAGTGACTTTTATACGTTCTGCCTTGGCTCCAAAAACCATTACCTCAGTTTTATCTTTGTTTAATTGGAGAAAGTTCTGACACATCCAGTCATTGATTTGTTCAATGCACTTACTCAGTGTTTGAATTGGAGCATAGTCTCCTGGAGAAATTGTTACGTACATTTGTGTGTCATCTGCATAGCTATGGTAACTTATTTTGTTGTTCTTCATTATCTGAGCCAGTGGTAGCATGTAGATGTTAAAGAGAAGGGGCCCCAAGATGGAGCCTTGAGGTACCCCACATGTCATATTTGTCAACTCAGATGTGTATTTACCTATAGAAACAAAGTTGTTTCTGTCCTTTAAGTAGGATTCAAACCAATTTAGAACTGTTTCCGAAAGTCCCACCCAGTTTTCCAGTCGGTCTAGTAATATGCTGTGGTCAACAGTGTCAAACGCAGCACTGAGATCTAATAATACTAACACTGAAGTTCTGCCACTGTCTGTGTTTAAGTGGATGTCATTAAAGACCCTTACAAGAGCAGTCACAGTGCTGTGGTTT
>CM070481.1:37405051-37407551 GCA_036324585.1 Champsocephalus esox
TGAAGAATTGAAAACAGCTGTGATGGCCGAGTGGTTAAGGCGTTGGACTTGAAATCCAATGGGGTCTCCCCGCGCAGGTTCAAACCCTGCTCACAGCGTTCAAACCCTCCTCACAGCGTGTGAAGTCTCTTTAAACTTCTGGGGCTGGCTGATTGCTGCCATGTGAGGCATCAACTTAGTTAAAGCTACCAAACTTGTTCTTGTTGCCTGAATGGAGCTCATACGGTTACCCGAAAATACCATGAAGGATTAAAAACAGCTGTGATGGCCGAGTGGTTAAGGCGTTGGACTTGAAATCCAATAGGGGTCTCCCCGTGCAGGTTCAAACCCTGCTCACAGCGTTTGAAGTCTCTTTACACTTCTGCAGCTGGCTGATTGCTGCCAAGTGAGGCATCAACTTAGTTAATGCTACCAACCTTGTTATTCTTTCCCACAAGGGGCTAATACGGTTACCTGAAAAGTCCATGAAAAATTAAAAACCGCTGTGATGGCTGAGTGGTTAAGGCGTTGGACTTGAAATCCAATTGGGGTCTCCCCTCGCAGGTTCAAACCCTGCTCACAGCGTTTGAAGTGTCTTTAAACTTCTGGAGCTGGCTGAATCCTGCCAAGTGAGTCATCGACTTTATTAAAGCTGCCAAACTTGTTTTTGTTTCCAGAATGGAGCTCATACGGTCATGTGACAATTTGTTGAACATCAAGCTAAATAGCTGTGATGGCCGAGTGGTTAAGGCGTTGGACTTGAAATCCAATGGGGTCTCCCCGCGCAGGTTCAAACCCTCCTCACAGCATTTGAAGTCTCTTTAAACTTCTGGAGCTGGCTGAATCCTGCCAAGTGAGTCATCGACTTAGTTAAAGCTCCCAAAGCGGTTCTTGTTTCCCAAAAGGGGCTCATACGGTTACCCGGAAAATTCCAGGAAGAATTAAAAACAGCTGTGATGGCCGAGTGGTTAAGGCGTTGGACTTGAAATCCAATGGGGTCTCCCGCGCAGGTTCAAACCCTCCTCACAGCGTTTGAATTGTCTGGACACTTCTGGAGCTCGCTGATTGCTGCCAAGTGAGGCATCAACTTAGTTAAAGCTACCAAACTTGTTCTTGTTGCCTGAATGGAGCTCATACGGTTACCCTAAAATTCCATGAAGATTTAAAAACAGCTGTGATGGCCGAGTGGTTAAGGCGTTGGACTTGAAATCCAATGGGGTCTCCCCGCGCAGGTTCAAACCCTCCTCACAGCGTTTGAAGTCTCTTTAAACTTCTGGAGCTGGCTGAATCCTGCCAAGTGAGTCATCGACTTAGTTAAAGCTCCAGAGGTGTTTCTTGTTACCCAAAAGGGGCTCATACGGTTACCCGAAAATTCCATGAAGGATTAATAACAGCTGTGATGGCCGAGTGGTTAAGGCGTTGGACTTGAAATCCAATGGGTTCTCCCCGCGCAGGTTCAAACCCTGCTCACAGCGTTTGAAGTGTCTTGAAACTTCTGCAGCTGGCTGATTTCACCCAAGTGAGGCATCAACTTAGTTAAAGCTACCAAACTTCTTCTTGTTGCCTGAATGGAGCTCATACGGTTACCTGAAAATTCCATGAAGAATTACAAACAGCTGTGATGGCCGAGTGGTTAAGGTGTTGGACTTGAAATCCAATGGGGTCTCCCCGCGCAGGTTCAAACCCTGCTCACAGCGTTTGAAGTGTCTTTAAACTACTGGAGCTGGCTGAATCCTGCCAAGTGAGTCATCGACTTAGTTAAAGATGCGAAACTTGTTCTTATTTCCAGAATGGAGCTCATACGGTCATGTGACAATTTGTTGAACATCCAAGCTAAATAGCTGTGATGGCCGAGTGGTTAAGGCGTTGGACTTGAAATCCAATGGGGTCTCCCCGCGCAGGTTCAAACCCTGCTCACAGCGTTTGAATTGTCTGGACACTTCTGGAGCTCGCTGATTGCTGCCAAGTGAGGCATCAACTTAGTTAAAGCTGCCAAACTTGTTCTTGTTGACTGAATGGAGCTCATACGGTTACCTGAAAATTCCATGACGCATTAAAAACAGCTGTGATGGCCGAGTGGTTAAGGCGTTGGACTTGAAATCCAATGGGGTCTCCCCGCGCAGGTTCAAACCCTGCTCACAGCGTTTGAATTGTCTGGACACTTCTGGAGCTGGCTGATTGCTGCCAAGTGAGGCATCAACTTAGTTAATGCTACCAACTTGTTATTGTTTCCCACAAGGGGCTCATACGGTTACCCGAAAATTCCATGAAGAATTAAAAACACCCTGTGATGGCTGAGTGGTTAAGGCGTTGGACTTGAAATCCAATGGGGTCTCCCTTTGCAGGTTCAAACCCTGCTCACAGCGTTTGAAGTGTCTTTAAACTTCTGGAGCTGGCTGAATCCTGCCAAGTGAGTCATCGACTTAGTTAAAGCTCCCAACGTGTTTCTTGTTACCCAAAAGGGGATCACACGGTTACCCGAAAATTCCATGAAGAATTAAAAACCCCTGTGATGGCTGAG
>CM070481.1:37412551-37422958 GCA_036324585.1 Champsocephalus esox
CTCGGTCGGGGCCGGAGAGCCTGGGGTTGACAGTCCGCCTCCTGCGTCTCGGGTCCCCCTTTTGGCGTCAACAACCTGTGTGGAGAAATCTGATACAAATCCCTCAAGCCTACGCTCCGGGCTCTGGGGCCCTCGGCTGTTTGACCCACCACTGCGTAGGCAACTTGGAGCCTGTTGGTGGGGTGTCTTAAAACAACAGACGTCTGTGCACAGGTTCTCTAAATTAATTGTGCGGCTTCAGAATCTTAATACTTGGACTGTGCCAACTCAATAAGAACCCCAACATCTTTAGGTAAACTAAATAACATATTTCAATAGCTCTGAATTTCTGACAAGCATCTGTGTTTATCTTTAAATGAAATCCCTGAGATCCCATTCAAAATCTAAATATGATTTGAACTGCTAATGTTTCTGGTAAAGAAACACACTAATGTTATGGATTCAAAAACAACCCAAATCACAATACTAACAAAGTGAATGGCTTCCTGGTGATCCTGCTTTTACCCGTCAGTGCTTAGATATTATCCCGCTGAAAAAATGAATACAGAATTCCAGCAAACTGTCATCAAATGTCTTTCTATTATGAATTTAGATGAAATGTATATCCCCATAATGACCTACACAATTAAGTCTGTGGCTTTTACTTCTTTACCAGGCTAGTTACATGATGTTGTCTGTTGAAACATTACTCACAGGTCAGCTTCTCCAGTATTCCATTCTGGACTAACATCTCTCCCAGCAGCCCCTTGGCCACTGATTCTTAATCTGTGTTACCTGCTATAATTCAATCAATATTAGAGACATGTCAACATTCATCCAACAGTGTGTTATCCCCAAATATGGAGCAGGTCAATTCTAAAACTGTCAATCAATGGTCAGATTGAACAGCAGCCGGTTCCTTTCAGTCCCTAAATGAAAAATGTACATTGTAAAGTTTACACTCCCCCTTTTTTACACATATCTCATGTGTAAACAAAATCGAAGAAAACCTTCAGGTCATAATGGATTATAAGACAATACCAAACATTTTTCCCAAATGTACATCCATAATTTCCCCAGTAAACACTTCACTGAAATGAAGTGTTTTCTCTCCATCTTTCAGTCCTAAAAGAAACAGAATCTTCATGTTTTAGTTTGAGTTTCACATTCTGCAAACGGCCACCTCCTGTGGGAGTGAAATATCATCAAGCAGATTAGATACGGTTTCCCCTTTTGTGCAATGTTAGGAAACCTCTCATTTCACACATTATTATCACACAAAGATAACGTGTTAGTCCAAAACATGCTTGATTAGTCATCGTTTTAAATCATGCAGTTGCACTGATCAGGTGCAGACATACACTCACTCACACTCACACTGTCAGGTTGTAAAGTCAGGTTTGGTCAGGTACACCTCAGAGTCAGTCATTGACAGTGCCTTCCCAAGTTACCCTGTCGGTCAGTTGGTCTCAGTCTTTTTGGCCATGTGTCGTGCTCTGCAGAGACTCCATCTTCCAGCACAGGCCAGCATCCTCCGTCTATACAAATCTGTATATATGGAGCGCCATCATTCATTAATTCACAATTACCACTATAATGTTCAAGATATCACTAACTTTTCATTGGGACTTCTGCCTCCCACCTTTCCTGAAACTTGGTACAAAACTCACTTCCTTAGAGTACTACTACTACTGCAATTCATTTACACCTAATTAGTATTAAAATGTCTAATAGATATATTTCAGCTTCAATTCTGGTGCACTTAAAGAACAATGTTACCCTCTTTAACAGTGCGTGGAACTCTGGGTGTCTGAACATGAAACCAGTACCTCAAATTGAAATACTATATTTTGTTTAGAACCAGCTTTCCCTTCAACATGACCTATATAAATAAATATTTATCTGATCTTATAGAGCTGTTACTAAAACTCTCCCTTTGAACTGATCAATACTGTAACAAATTAAAACACTACCAAATTCACACACGAATAAAAAGTCCAGTGCATACTTCCTTCATGCCCCCCCCTTTTCCTATCAGTGTGTTTTAGACTGATTTTCCACTTCACCTTAATATTTCTCCTCTTTTCCGCTATTTTTATTTACCAATTGACTAATTTATGGTCAATACATCTTCTTATCTTCACTTATTTATATTTATCTTTTGTTCATGATAACAATGGTACCACAACCACACGTCTTCAATGTTAAACTCTTTAGCAGTGTGCGGAACCCTGGATGTCCGAACATGTCGACATTTACTCCCTCTTTTATCAAGGATTTACGTCATTTCATATTTCCTATGGTAATAACTATGCTACAATGGATGAAATCAATTATTTAGATTGGAATACTATATCTGGCTTGGCACCAGCTCTCCCTTTAACATTATCCATACAGATAAAGATTTGTCTTATAGAGTGGTTCCTAAAACTATCCCTTTAATGGTGATCAATATTGTAACAAATTAGATCACTATTTTATTCACACGTGAATACAAATCTCTTAAAGAATATGTTGTTAACATGATGAAAAGATTGAAGAATATGGTTCTACTGCCATGTCTCCTCCTTTAACCCTCAGTGTGTCTCATTTTACTGAATAGTTTCCTCTGACTGCTATCCTAATTTAAATCTTTCTGTCTTTACGTATTTATGCTTTAAATGTGCGTTTTGTGAATAAGTGTGTTTATGTGTAAACTCACTCATTCCCGTTCTCCTTTTCTCCTCCTCTGGTTTTCTCAAGCCGTGACCCCGGCCTCCTCACTTCCAATCGACCATGCCAACTCCTCTGATTCTGTCTTCTCTTCAGTCCATCAGCTGTTCAATCCATCAGCTGTAACTCTGTAACTCTTTTAGGCAGCCATTGGCCCAGCTACATCTGCAGCCCCCATCATGCCACTGTTCTTGCACTGCTTTGCATTTCATCTCCTCCTTTACAGTCTCTCTGCTGTTTTTATGGAGGGCGGATTCTGCTCTCATGTCCCACACTTTGCTCTTGTGCCATATCTTGTGGCTCAGCTTGGAACTTCATGCCCTGCCTGAGGGACTGATGAGCGTAGATCTCTGCCTGTCAGCATGCTGTTTGGTTCTGGATGCCACAGGTGGAGATAGTTCTGGCTGCAGTCTTGTTGTTGTTGTTGTTTCAGCTCTGGTTCTCTGTCTGTTCGATGGAGAAGGAGGAGTCTCCTGTTGGGTTAGGTCTTTTGTCTGCTTGGAGGGTCGGGATCGTAGCCTGTGTAACTCAGAGGGGGAGTCTAGGTCTCGGGACGCATTACCTATAAAAAAGTCTAGCACACTGAGGTTAAATAAATCCAACCCTTTCCACTCTGACTCTTTCTAATCATACTATCTGTCTTAATCGTTAAATGCCATCTAAACAACATCATTGATGTCTACTAATGATATTACAAAAACTCACTCCAAAAATTGTTTCATCCATTGCTACATATTTACCCAACAACTCTTTCGGGAAACCATTTTCTCCTATACATTGAAAAACGTACATGTTTCCAGCATCACATATTCCACACACTACGAAAGAACATCCACATGTTTTCTCCAATATTTTAAGCTAGTTTCTATAACAAGATTATCATGTGTGACATAATAATCAGATGTCTTGTTTGCTAACCAAGAATATTAAACTTTAAAATGTCTTTTGGCCAGTACTCTCCTGAAAAATAGTCTGTCCTACAGCCATGTCCGCAAACCTTCGCATCCAATGTCTCCCTCCCTCAGTAGGCAACGGCATTTTATCGATCAGCGCATGTATGTCCCCTAGTGTGAAAGGATGATAAGCCGTTTTCCCACTTTGCACGGCCACTAAAGGCGCCTGTACTACTGGAGCAATAAAAGCATGTTCGGTGGGGTCTTCTGCGGTGTGGTGAGACCTCAGTCTGTTACGGTGCATTGAAAGAACCTGACCTACCTCCACTCGTTCACTGATTGTTCCTGACAGAGATATCAGCTTAACTTTGCACCTCGCCCCCCTGCTGTCTCCGGCCGAGTGGTTAAGGCGTTGGATTTGAAATCCAATGAGGTCTCCCCGCGCAGGTTCAAACCCTGCTCACAGCGTTTGAAGTGTCTTTAAACTTCTGGAGCTGGCTGAATCCTGCCAAGTGAGTCATCGACTTAGTTAAAGCTCCAGAGGTGTTTCTTGTTACCCAAAAGGGGCTCATACGGTTACACGAAAATTCCGTGAAGGATTAAAAACAGCTGTGATGGCCGAGTGGTTAAGGCGTTGGACTTGAAATCCAATGGGGTCTCCCCGCGCAGGTTAAAACCCTGCTCACAGTGGTTGAATTGTCTGGTCACTTCTCGAGCTGGCTGATTGCTGCCAAGTGAGGCATCAACTTAGATAAAGCTACCAAACTTGTTCTTGTTGCCTGAATGGAGCTCATACGGTTACCCGAAAATTCCATGAAGAATTACAAACAGCTGTGATGGCCGAGTGGTTAAGGCGTTGGACTTGAAATCCAATGGGGTCTCCCCGCGCAGGTTCAAACCCTGCTCACAGCGTTTGAAGTGTCTTGAAACTTCTGGAGCTGGCTGATTGCAGCCAAGTGAGGCATCAACTTAGATAAAGCTACCAAACTTGTTCTTGTTGCCTGAATGGAGGTCATACGGTTACCCGAAAATTCCATGAAGAATTAAAAACAGCTGTGATGGCCGAGTGGTTAAGACGTTGGACTTGAAATCCAATGGGGTCTCCCCGCGCAGGTTCAAACCCTGCTCACAGCGTTCAAACCCTCCTCACAGCGTTTGAAGTCTCTTTAAACTTCTGGAGCTGGCTGAATCCTGCCAAGTGAGGCATCAACTTAGTTAAAGCTACCAAACTTGTTCTTGTTTCCTGAATGGAGCTCATACGGTTACCCTAAAATTCCATGAAGAATTAAAAACAGCTGTGATGGCCGAGTGGTTAAGGCGTTGGACTTGAAATCCAATGGGGTCTCCCCGCGCAGGTTCAAACCCTGCTCACAGCGTTCAAACCCTCCTCACAGCGTTTGAAGTCTCTTTAAACTTCTGGAGCTGGCTGAATCCTGCCAAGTGAGTCATCGACTTAGTTAAAGCTCCAGAGGTGTTTCTTGTTACCCAAAAGGGGCTCCTACGGTTACCCGAAAATTCCATGAAGGATTAAAAACAGCTGTGATGGCCGAGTGGTTAAGGCGTTGGACTTGAAATCCAATGGGGTCTCCCCGCGCAGGTTCAAACCCTGCTCACAGCGTTTGAAGTGTCTTGAAACTTCTGGAGCTGGCTGATTGCAGCCAAGTGAGGCATCAACTTAGTTAAAACCACCAAACTTGTTCTTGTTGCCTGAATGGAGCTCATACGGTTACCCGAAAATTCCATGAAGAATTAAAAACAGCTGTGATGGCCGAGTGGTTAAGGCGTTGGACTTGAAATCCAATGGGGTCTCCCCGTGCAGGTTCAAACCCTGCTCACAGCGTTTTGAAGTGTCTTTAAACTTCTGGAGCTGGCTGAATCCTGCCAAGTGAGTCATCGACTTAGTTAAAGCTCCCAAGGTGTTTCTTGTTACCCAAAAGAGGCTCATACGGTTACCCGAAAATTCCATGAAGAATTAAAAACAGCTGTGATGGCCGAGTGGTTAAGGCTTTGGACTTGAAATCCAATGGGGTCTCCCCGTGCAGGGTTCAAGCCCTACTCACAGCGTTTGAAGTGTCTTTAAACTTCTGGAGCTGGCTGATTGCTGCCAAGTGAGGCATCGACTTAGTTAAAGCTCCCAAAGTGGTTCTTGTTACCCAAAAGGGGCTCATACGGTTACCCGAAAATTCCATGAAGAATTAAAAACAGCTGTGATGGCCGAGTGGTTAAAGCGTTTGGACTTGAAATCCAATGGGGTCTCCCCGTGCAGGGTTCAAAGCCCTACTCACAGCGTTTGAAGTGTCTTTAAACTTCTGGAGCTGGCTGATTGCTGCCAAGTGAGTCATCGACTTAGTTAAAGCTACCAACCGTGTTCTTGTTTCCCACAAGGGGCTCATACGGTTACCCGAAAATGTCATGAAGACTGTGTAAAAAAAGCTGTGATGGCCGAGTGGTTAAGGCGTTGGACTCGAAATCCAATGGGGTCTCCCTCGCGCAGGTTCAAACCCTGCTCACAGCGTTTGAAGTCTCTTTAAACTTCTGGAGCTGGCTGAATCCTGCCAAGTGAGTCATCGACTTAGTTAAAGCTCCCAAAGCGTGTTCTTGTTTCCCAAAAGGGGCTCATACGGTTACCCGAAAATTCCATGAAGAATTGAAAACAGCTGTGATGGCCGAGTGGTTAAGGCGTTGGACTTGAAATCCAATGGGGTCTCCCCGCGCAGGTTCAAACCCTGCTCACAGCGTTTGAAGTGTCTTTAAACTTCTGGAGCTGGCTGAATCCTGCCAAGTGAGTCATCGACTTAGTTAAAGCTCCCAAGGTGTTTCTTGTTACCCAAAAGAGGTTCATACGGTTACCCGAAAATTCCATGAAGGATTACAAACAGCTGTGATGGCCGAGTGGTTAAGGCGTTGGACTTGAAATCCAATGGGGTCTCCCCGCGCAGGTTCAAACCCTGCTCACAGCGTTTGAAGTGTCTTTAAACTTCTGGAGCTGGCTGATTGCTGCCAAGTGAGGCATCAACTTAGTTAAAGCTACCAAAACTTGTTCTTGTTTCCTGAATGGAGCTCATACGGTTATGTGACAATTCCTTGAAGAACCAAGCTAGATAGCTGTGATGGCCGAGTGGTTAAGGCGTTGGACTTGAAATCCAATGGGGTCTCCCCGCGCAGGTTCAAACCCTGCTCACAGCGTTTGAATTGTCTTTAAACTTCTGGAGCTGGCTGATTGCTGCCAAGTGAGTCATCGACTTAGTTAAATGCTACCAACCGTGTTATAGTTTCCCACAAGGGGCTCATACGGTTACCCGAAAATGTCATGAAGACTGTGTAAAAAATAGCTGTGATGGCCGAGTGGTTAAGGCGTTGGACTCGAAATCCAATGGGGTCTCCCCGCGCAGGTTCAAACCCTGCTCACAGCGTTTGAAAGTCTCTTTAAACTTCTGGAGCTGGCTGATTGCTGCCAAGTGAGTCATCGACTTCGTTAAAGCAACCAAACTTGTTCTTGTTTCCCAAACGGGGCTCACACGGTTACCCGAAAATTCCATGAAGAATTGAAAACAGCTGTGATGGCCGAGTGGTTAAGGCGTTGGACTTGAAATCCAATGGGGTCTCCCCGCGCAGGTTCAAACCCTGCTCACAGCGTTTGAAGTGTCTTTAAACTTCTGGAGCTGGCTGAATCCTGCCAAGTGAGTCATCGACTTAGTTAAAGCTCCCAAGGTGTTTCTTGTTACCCAAAAGAGGTTCATACGGTTACCCGAAAATTCCATGAAGGATTACAAACAGCTGTGATGGCCGAGTGGTTAAGGCGTTGGACTTGAAATCCAATGGGGTCTCCCTGCGCAGGTTCAAACCCTGCTCACAGCGTTTGAAGTGTCTTTAAACTTCTGGAGCTGGCTGATTGCTTTCAAGTGAGGCATCAACTTAGTTAAAGCTACAAAACTTGTTCTTGTTTCCTGAATGGAGCTCATACGGTTATGTGACAATTCCTTGAAGAACCAAGCTAGACAGCTGTGATGGCCGAGTGGTTAAGGCGTTGGACTTGAAATCCAATGGGGTCTCCCCGCGCAGGTTCAAACCCTGCTCACAGCGTTTGAATTGTCTTTAAACTTCTGGAGCTGGCTGATTGCTGCCAAGTGAGGCATCAACTTAGTTAAAGCTCCCAACTTTTTATTGTTTCCCACAAGAGGCTCATACGGTTACCCGAAAATTCCATGAAGACTGTGTAAAAAACTAGCTGTGATGGCCGAGTGGTTAAGGCGTTGGACTCGAAATCCAATGGGGTCTCCCCGCGCAGGTTCAAACCCTGCTCACAGCGTTTGAAGTCTCTTTAAACTTCTGGAGCTGGCTGAATCCTGCCAAGTGAGTCATCGACTTAGTTAAAGCTCCCAAAGCGGTTCTTGTTTCCCAAAAGGGGCTCATACGGTTACCCGGAAAATTCCAGGAAGAATTAAAAACAGCTGTGATGGCCGAGTGGTTATGGCATTGGACTTGAAATCCAATGGGGTCTCCCCGCGCAAGTTCAAACCCTGCTCACAGCGTTTGAAGTGTCTTTAAACTTCTGGAGCTGGCAGATTGCTGCCAAGTGAGGCATCAACTTAGTTAAAGCTCCCAACCTTGTTATTGTTTCCCACAAGGGGCTCATACGGTTACCCGAAAATTCCATGAAGAACTAAAAACAGCTGTGATGGCCGAGTGGTTAAGGCGTTGGACTCGAAATCCAATGGGGTCTCCCCGCGCAGGTTCAAACCCTGCTCACAGCGTTTGAAGTCTCTCTAAGCTTCTGAAGGTGGCTGAATCCTGTCAAGTGGGTCATCAATTTAGTTAAAGCTACCAAACTTGTTCTTGTTTCCTGAATGGAGCTCATACGGTTACGCAAAAATTCCACGAAGAATTAAAAACAGCTGTGATGGCCGAGTGGTTAACGTGTTGGACTTGAAATCCAACGGGGTCTCCCTGCGCAGCTTTAAACCCTGCTCACAGTGTTTGAAGGCAAGGCAAGTTTATATAGCACTTTTCAACGCAAGGCAATTCTAAGTGCTTTACAAAAAATGAAAGACATTAAGCATTAAAAAAGAAAAGCTAATGATATAAACATTAAAAGGACAAATACATGGATAAAAGTTATAGTGCAGTCTAAGATATGAATAGTTCAATTAAAAGCAGTGACAAAAAGTCTTCAGCCTGGATTTAAAAGTAGTAAGAGTTGCAGCGGACCTGCAGGTTTCTGGGAGTTTGTTCCAGATATTTGGAGCATAATAACTGAATGCTGCTTTACCATGTTTAGTTCTGACTCTGGGGACAGAAAACTGACCAGTCCCTGAAGACCTGAGAGATCTGGATGGTTCATAATTTAGCAAGAGGTCAGAAATGTATTTTGGGCCTAAACCATTCAGTACTTTATAAACCAGCAGCAGTATTTTTGAAATCTATTCTTTGACACACAGGAAGCCAGTGTAAAGACTTCAGAACTGGAGTGATGTGATCCACTTTCTTCGTGTTAGTGAGGACTCGAGCAGCGGCGTTCTGAATCAGCTGCAGCTTTCTAATAGATGTTTTAGTGAGACCTGTGAAGACACCATTGCAGTAGTCCAGTCTACTGAAGATAAAGGCATGGACAAGTTTTTCCAAATCCTGCTGTGACATTAGTCTTTTAATCCTAGATATATTCTTTAGGTGATAGTAGGCTGATTTAGTAACTGTTTTAATGTGACTGTTGAAACTCAGGTCAGAGTCCATGACTACACCTAGATTTCTGGCTTTATCTGTTGGTTTGAACATTGCAGACTGAAGCTCAGCGCTAACTTTTATACGTTCTGCCTTAGCTCCAAAAACCATTACCTCAGTTTTATCTTTGTTTAATTGGAGAAAGTTCTGACACATCCAATCATTGATTTGTTCAATGCACTTACTCAGTGTTTGAATTGGAGCATAGTCTTCTGGTGAAATTGTTACGTAAATGTGTGTGTCATCTGCATAGCTATGGTAACTTATTTTGTTGTTCTTCATTATCTGAGCCAGTGGTAGCATGTAGACGTTAAAGAGAAGGGGCCCCAAGATGGAGCCTTGAGGAACCCCACATGTCATATTTGTCAACTCAGATGTGTATTTACCTATAGAAACAAAGTTGTTTATATCCTTTAAGTAGGATTCAAACCAATTTAGAACTGTTTCCGAAAGTCCCACCCAGTTTTCCAGTCATTTTAGTAATATGCTGTGGTCAACAGTGTCAAACGCAGCACTGAGATCTAATAATACTAACACTGAAGTTCTGCCACTGTCTGAAGGACAACAAGATGGAAGGTAGAGCTATTTGGTGCCTTAAAGCTACAGTACCAAACGTTACCGCTAGGTGGCTGGTAATTATAAAATAGGTTATGAGAATTGAATGCACAAATAATAAACCAAACACATATCATTACTGATAGTGGATCAGTTGATAAAGTGATTATTTCAAAAACTTTCCATATTTCTTTGCCCTTGAGGAACGACAGTCCATATTTAGAGTAAATTAAACTGCTTGCCGTTAATTACGCTTAGCAAATGAGATTATCCACGGCTGTCAAACCACACACACACACACACACACACACACACACACACACACACACATACACACACACACACACACACACACACTTCCCCCCCTGCCATGCCTAATTTCATTAGTATATTAAATAAGGTTCATTAACAGCAACTGGATTACAAAAAACTTCATTTTTAAGGGTTGATAGGCACTGAGGACATTTCTGCCCAGCTCTTTTGTCTCCATTCTCTCTCACCCAGAATTATAGCCTTTTGGTTAAAATGCCTTTCCTTTCTGTCAATTATT
>CM070481.1:37423458-37453095 GCA_036324585.1 Champsocephalus esox
TTTCCTTTATGTCAGCCTGAAATCACACACAACACATTCATTATTTAAAGCATTTCAACCATAATTCAACATGGGATTTATTTATCAAGCCCTTACAACAACAAGTACAACACCCTTTAATTACTGTAGCAATGCATCCTCTCTGAAGCAACACAAACTCAGCAAATCCAATACCTTGTTGGCTCCACAGGTAACATTACATGTAAGCAGTCTGTCTTTGACTTTACAATTTGTACACAACATTTTAGTGTACCTAGATTACTTATGTTATATGAATGTTATTATTTCAATATGAAAGACAATGAAAGATGTTGTTACTTGATCTTACCCCTTCACTGCTGCTGGCTTCCTGCATCAGAGAGAGAATCGCCTGAGCTCTGGACACATAGTTTAATGTCTCAGAGTGACTGTCATTGAGTTCTTGCAGGACTTCCTTCAGTTTTGGAATTTCTGTAGAAAATGTAATATACTTACATTACATTCTTGAATTGACATGTTATACTCAATTAGTATCTCCGTATTTAGTGGAGGAGATAAATCCATTTTGTAATCCGGGCTCACTGATGGAGACTTGAATCACCTGTTTCATCTGGATCCAGACGTTTCTTTCTCAAGAACTCTTTGGAGCTCACTGTGAACACCTTGAAACACTCCTCACTGAAATGTTTCTAAAAGAATAAAAAAAGGTTTCCGTTTAAAAGCAGGTCTGCACAACATTAGTGTTGGATTATCATGAAACATTACTCACCTTAACGTCTTTTAGTTTGTCGAATTCTTTCATCACGTCTATATTGGCTTGCTTGTTTTGTTTCAGTATCTGAGCACGAACATCAACGTCTGACCTATATGAAAAGATTTGTTTTTGAAGAATTACATAAACTGCATATACAATCCAGGATATCATATCACTACGCATCTCGATCTGGCTTTCAATAGCCAGTGATCACATGGAGTAGCTTAATGCAGCATCACAAAGTGTTTGTGAAGCAACAACATTAGGACAGAAATAAATGGCGGAGATGTTGAGGAATCCAGACACACATGCAGACAATTGAGAAACACGGATAGGCCTACAGTAATGATGAAGAATAACCTGGTTTATCATGTTTCAAGTGAACATTATGTCCCTGAATACGATCAAAACCAGGATACTAATGTGCCTGTTAACCTAATCAATGTTTCCATGGTTTCTCCTCTTGGCCATCTCCGTCTCAAGCGTCAGTGGATGGTACATTTAACTGTGTACTTTTGGCATCTTAAACCACTTACTCGTCATCTGAGTCTTCAAAATGATCAGACTTGGTGCAGATAAAATGAATCTGCCGACACTCGCCACCATTTCCCATGAGGCTGCAGGATTCTTTCAGGATCTCCCAGGGTTCTTTTTCTGAAGCTGCTCGATTTATACCAGTCACAATCCACACAGTAGAACAACTTCCAATAACCTGGAGGGGAGTACAGCAAATAATAATGGTTATATTGTCAGTGTAACCTTCCACAGTAATCAGCATTACATGTGGATAAATCACCTTTTTCCACATCGTGTCTCTGCTCTTGTTACAGTTCCCGTTTCCAGGAAGATCCACAAGTGTGACGTGCTGGAGAAGAGGATTGTCCGGCACCCTGACAGTCACACACTTCACCAGTGGCCAATACCACTTAGCATCTTCCTCGTTTGACTCACTTCGTGTGTATTTGACCAATTCTCTAGATAAGTCTTCAGCCTAAAATAAAATAAGAGGCCATTTATTTTACATGAACAAACTTTAACTTGAAATTGCTTTAAAGGATTGTGTTAAATAATTATTACAGCATAACATTCAAAGTACATTGTAAACCCTATCACTGAAACAACAACATCTGAATTAAATCAAAAAGTAGCAAACCTTACATTTATATTTTAGTAATGGGAAACAATTAGGTTTAACATTTTTGATGATTTCAAATTGAAAGCTGGTAGTGCCTTAAAATATTTAGGTTGTTGCAAGCAAATGAGTTACTGTTAGACATTTTATTTCCTATGATGCATAAAGAAGATATGGTTTTGTAGTTATTGTTATTAGAGTTCAGATAGATCAAGCCCATTTTTCTGATTTCATACCGAATGTACGTCTGCATTTGGTTTCTATCGTGAAACTACACCAACCAAGAGTCTGTTTTATGAAATGATATACGTTTTAGTCTTACTTACTGTATCTCTTGTCAAAGTCTTACTCTTGGAACTGAGGAATTCAGGAATTTCTTCGAAGTGTTTTTCATCCATGAGGTTTTCAGGAGAGATGTTTTTCCATTCTTCTCCATACAGCAGTGAGAACTTTTCAACACTGTCTTGATAATCTTCGCCTTTTTCCTTATCATCATTATCACCATGGAAATTATTAAACTCCTCTTTCCACTCCTAAAAATATATGTTTTATTAAATGGCATGTTGTGTAGACGGCATATATATTTATTTGCAGCTTCATCACAAAAGTTGAAATAGCTCTAAGTTAACAAACATATTTACATACCTCTTTTGTAATGAACTCAATTTCTGCCTCGTACTTTGAGTTCTTCTTGTTAGCCTCCACTTTAATCATCACTGCGGTACATGCACTGATGCTTCCAGAGGGCAACAGACCCTTCACTCCAATGACGGCATTTATCAGAGAGCTCTTTCCAGCCCCTGTTTTACCAAAGACGCCGACCAGCTTGCTCTTTTCTGTCTCCAAATCTTTGAGGTTATTTCTTTCTCTTTCCCTAAAAGAGTGTGTCAAATTCAAGAAGAAATCCATCTGCATGTACGAAACATCCTACTTAAGCATAATTCTATCGTCAGACTAATCTTTGGACTTTTACAAATCACAACAGTGTCCTCCGTGCTGTATCATTTCGACGGGTTTACTATGGTCTCTTTAAACTCTTTCCCCTTGCTTGAAAACACTAATACTTACTTCAGGAACTTGATGAACTCGTCGTCTTTGTCAGGTAGTTTACCAAGGACACATCTCATGATGTTTTTCACATCAGACAGAATCTCTTTTTCTGCAAGAGTAAAAGTAAAGAACTATTCAGCAGGAACCAATAACCAGTACATCCATTAAGATGTATTCCCAAAGAAGCAATCAAGAATACCTGAGAGTATCATTCTCATCATGTTTATACTATGGCAGGTATCTTACAGTTTAAGGCCATTATAACTTAATAAGACCTGTGTTGCTACATATATGTAAGTTCATTAACTGAACGATTAAACATTTAACAAATTATATGTATTAACCCTAGTTTCTAATATTTTGGAAAGTAATATAAATACCTTTGTTTGAACCTTGTATATCCTTACGTGGTTGTTTACTGGCTGGTGATTGGCTGGACTCACCCGGAGGACCCAACTTCCACTTTCCTTTTTTCAATTTGTTGAGTCTCCTTCTGAATGTTGACTGTGGTCCCATCTTTGTGATCAAGTCATCAATGTGTCGAACTTCCAGACAGTAAAAACTATCTTTGTTAACTTTGTGATCTGAAAAAAAAATGTATATTAAGAAATGAAGAAGATTCAACTTATTGTCATTACATAGTAGGTACTATGTAACGAAACGGTTTCTCTGCATTTGACCCATCCTAGTGTTAGGAGTAGTGGGCTGCCATTATGTACAGTACGGCACCCAGGGAGCTGTGTAGGGAACGGTGCCTTGCTCAGGGACAACTCAGTAGCACTTGGTCTTTCCGGAACTTGAACTGGTGACCTTCCAGTTGCCAAGACAAGTCCCTATGGACTTCGCCACCACCGCCCTAAATGTCAACCAATTGCAAATATCTGTAGATGTGTATTTTGCATGGGGTGAAATGTGAGTTCAGCTGTTGAACATATGTTTTAAAGAGCATTACAGCCTCATAAGGTTGTCTGAACTGAATTAATGTTGGTAATATTGTGTTATTTGTTATTTTCAGTCTTGATTTAAGTGCTGCTGAAAAGATGTGACAGAAAATGAGTCACTCTGAAGTTAATATTGAATAGTTTCCTCTGTGTGAAGTTGTGGAATCTTTACGATTGTTTGAGTATGTCAGGAATATCTCAGAAAGTTACTGAGTAACGATGTTGAGGCAGTTTATGTGTCTTCAAGTAGATGCTTAGACATTTCAGTATTGGAAGATCATATCAACTTTGTATAATATGTTTGCCCAACAAAAAGCATGGGAATACTTTACCTTTAAATGTTTGTATCCATTCGTCGAGACCCCATTCAATTAATTGGTCACGAACAAAATCATCCATGATTAAGAAGAACAGCAACTGGAAAGTAAACAAATAATTGTTTTATCAACAAAATAACTACTTGTTAGAGTTTTGATATGTTAATAGAAAAAGAAAGGGTTATTAAAGTGATAATGGCAGCCTAATTAAAATAATTTAACAAGATAAGCACAAATAACTGAGTGCTGCTAGCTGTTTACTTACCTGCTATTTTCACTTCATGTACACCCCAACAGTAAGATGGGCTTTCCAGTGGAATGGAATCTATTAAACATAAACATTTTTATTCTGAACAAAATATCAATTGTTGTCAAACACAAGTCCAGCTGACATTAACATTTGAATCATGAACTACTCTATGCCAGAACATTTATGTGCAATTTTCTTTTCTGATAATTGTTTGGCTAAATGTTCAAGTAAAAATCTTCCAGGTAGTTCCAGATTCTCAGATGTTAGCTTTCCTGTGTGCATACTGTCCAAACAAAGTGATTATAACCGTCTTGAAGGCTACCAAACTTGATTCCACCCAAATCAAACAGTAACATTAATAATACTAATCTAATGATATACTATAATGGCATAAGATATTCAAATTCAGGGCCAGATGCCATCAGAAATGCTCAATGCGGTTGTTTTTCCCGAGAAATATGCTCTCCTCTGGGATACTTTTCTGCTATCACACTTTTATGTTCGGTTGTGTCACATGACTTTAAGTTTGTGGTTTCTTGTTTGTGGTTTCTGTGTTCCAATTTCAATTTATTTAAGGCTGAGACACAAATGGTACAAAACACATTCATACCCCGTGAAAGAACATACAGCTCCGTTACAAAACAAACAAAAACACGTACGTTGGTTTTGAAACCAATTTAATGTTACTGTGTTTCTCAAGAGCCTGGGACAAAGGTAGCAACCAAACAAGAAACCCTAACACATTAACATACAACATATAACCATTCATTTAATTCTTACAAAATTAACAATGAAACAAAGTAATATGAATCGTTCCAAAGCTTACCCGTAGCGGACAGCCTGTTGATATGAAGGCAAGAGCAGATTAAAGCAGTCTCTCGCTTAGTATGCCAATAACTGCCCAACCCAACCTGGGAAACGAAACTTATAGTATCTTTGTTTCCGCTGATAGGTGCAGAACGTTACTCCTCCCACACTAAATTAATCTTACGTTATTTTAATTCAATTTGAACTCCATTTGTGTTTGAAATGTAATCTAATCCTATTCCCTGTTAAAGTTGTCCTTTTCTCTAATCATGTGGGTATTTTCATGTCAAGTGTTTGTATAATTCTTACTTTTTAAGGTAGAATCAAGAAGTTTAGAATGTGAAACAACTCTTCAATTCTGAAACATGGCACGGGGTCTAAGGCTGGTAAACTTTGGAACCAATCAGTAAGTAGCACGTTGGTGACATTACAAATCATACTGACTCCATTACCACTCATCATAAATTAAAAAAAGCCGCACCCTACTGAACCTGTTTGTCAGGAAGACCAAAGGGGAAATGATTTGTTTATCTAACAATAGAAATGTATGTTATTAAAAACCTAGCGCAGATAGACCCTTTAACAAGAACATGAACAATACAAGTGAATTGTATTGGTTTATTGGAGTGTTTACCACATCAAATACATATATGCAATAAGAATAGGTGTGGAGAAAAAAAGTAAATAACAAGAAACCAGATAAGCCATCACCTCGATCTCTATATTTCTCATATATGAATGAGAAAAAAAGACACCATTTTTTAATCCCAAATAGTGTTTTTTGATGAGCAGTGGTGAGCCGTCATTTTTTTAGTTATATTTTTCATTAGTCTTACCAAAATAACTTTCAATTTCCAAAGAAATAAATCCTTCGAATCTGCCTGTTCAGTTTCTGTTGGAATGTGAAGGGTTAAATGCCGTCTCTGCGAGTTACTGTGAAGACCGGAGAGCTTGTTGGTCCTAGGTATAAAAGTCAACGGCTCGCCACTGGATCTGAGTACTTCTACTTTTACTCAAGTCCAAGATCTGAGTACTCCCACCTCTGTCAGTGAGATATTTAAATACTTTGAACTTAATGAGGCCTAAAGAACACTTTGTTCTCGATATGTGGTGCGAAAAAACGGAACAATGCTTCTAAATGTGTAATTTTATTAAGTATATCATCACCTTCAAACAATTTATGTTGTACATTTCACCAGGGCTGATTTCTAGGTCAGGATGTGATGAAACATCCCAGCATTCACAGCAAACTAAATCCTAAAAACCCCAACTCAAACCAAGGATAACCATAATAACGAGCATATATGTGAGTAAATACAAGATAAAATCAGCAAAAGTTATATTGATGTTCAAATAGAAAATAACATGCAATAAACTTCATTTTTAATGTTACATCAGTGTTAGATAAGAGGATATTTGTAATAAAAGATACATCATTTGCATTTCCTTTCAAGACTTTGACAATAAACAAAACATTAAATAAGGGATCTAAATAAAAAAAGACTCCCTGAAAAGTTAAAGGCACCAAAGCACACCTGAGTGTTTTATAGTGGAGATCATGCAAAGTGTGACCTCTACATTACTGCATCATGATGACACATGATTATTTAAATGGAGTATGCTTCATGTTTAGATGCAGAATGTAATTAAAATATGTAATATTTAAACTCACAATCCATGTATACAATATGTATAGAGACATGAATACTACAATAAAAGCACAGCATCTTAATGCATCCATTCTGAACCATTTAGGAGAAATTACTACTTTCCAGCATTTTTCCTTGTCATTTTAAAATCTACAAAAGCATTTTCCTGAACAAATAATACAGGAATAATGATTTGCAAAATATTTTAACTGACTGCATCAAAAGGGCCAACCACTCTTTGCATTTACCAAGTTGTCTGGTATCTGAGGATTACCCCTTTTCCTCTCAATAACTTCTTCAGCTCACCACATCTCAGCAGTGTTTCCAGTGGGACCACTAAGATGAAGTCCTGCGTAGAGAGGCTGACTGAAGGTGGTCTGGACTCTGTGGAGGAGGGTCATGGTTTCCTCTGAGACGCTCCAGAAAGACAGAATACCTGCACTGGGATCCAGGTAAACTCCAACTTTGGAGGACTTAGGACCTGAGACAGGAGTTGGGTGTTTCTTATATTTGAAATCATAACGACTTTTGTAAAAACGCCAAAGATTTGTTACTATTTCCAAATACCTCAGTGTCATTGTCTTTGTATGCTACAGCCACTGCAACTCCTCCCAAACCTTTCTCCACCTCCCAGTAACAACGTCCAGTCAGACTCTGTTTACTGAGGACCTGACCGCTCATACTTTTTGTGTCTGTTCGACTTCTATAACTTTCTCCTAGGCTGAAAGATACTTTTCGCTTCCTCTCAGATAACAACAGACGTGCGCTTGCTGTGTTTGGATCCAGAGTGATTTTACGTGAGTATTTCAAGAATCCAGCTCTGGTCTGGGGCTGTGGTTGTGACAGCAACGTGTCCACATCACCCACTGTCAGATAGACGTTTGTCCATTTATCTCTCAGGACGTCCAGTAGTTTATCTCTGAATTTTGACAAAGCAGCTTTCACATCTTCAAGGTAGCTCAGAGGAAGGATGTTGATGCTGGATGATTCTGTAGGTTCACTGAGGGCTGGCAATGAGGGGTAGCTGAGCAGAAACTGGTTGTGGTCCTCTGTGTGAGACAGCAGCTCCAGCTCAGCGTCTCTCCTCTTCAGCTCAGAGATCTCCTGCTCCAGCTTCTCCTGGAGCTCTCTGACTCGACTCACTTCTCTCTCCTGCTGGGATCTGAGCTGCTGCTTCACATCAGAGCTTCTCTTCTCCACGAGACGGTTCAGCTCAGTGAACGTCTTCTCACTGTCCTCCACTGCTTTGTCAGCGGAGCCATTGACGGCCTCCACCTCCTGCTGAAGCCGCTTCACCTCCTTCTCTCTGACCTGGATTTTCTGCTGGATGTTGAGTCGACTCCCCTCCAGCTCTCTCTGCCTCTCAGTCCTCTTTGCTGCAGCTGACACCGTGTCGTGGCCTTTGTGTTCGTCCACAGAGCAGAGAGAACAGATACTCTGCTGATCAGTGCGGCAGAACAGCTTCTTCACCTCGTCGTGACGAGAGCAGATGTTCTCCTGGAGCTTCTTGGAGGGCTCCACCAGCTTGTGTTTCTTAAACGTAGCTGCGTCAAAGTGAGGCTGGAGGTGTTTCTCACAGTAAGAGATCAGACGCTGCAGACAGGACTTACAGGCTCTCCGTTTCCTCCCAGTGCAGACATCACAGGCCACGTCTCCAGCTCCAGCATAGCAGAGATCAGCAGGAGCTTCTTCAAGTCCAGTCTTCAGCTTCTCCACTAAATCTGCTAACAACGTGTTTTTCAGCAGGACAGGCCTCGGTGTGAAGCTCTGCCTACACAGAGGGCAGCTGTAGACTTCCTTCTCATCCTCTTTGTCCCAGTGGGTTTGAATACAATTCATGCAGAAACTGTGTCCACAGGAAGTAGTGGGGGGATCCTTAAGTAGATCCAGACAGATCGAACAGCAAATTGCGTCCTGGTCCAGCTGAGCTCCTTCTTGCGACATTATACCTCCCAATGCGAGTGACCAACACGTTCTCACTCCCAACCTGTCACATATTGACGGACGGTCAGGGCCCCTCCCCGTCACTCTATTACGGACAGGGTACCCCTTGGAAGTCAGTTTTCAACGGGCAGGGCGTCCCATTGGCTTGCATAGAGCTCCCTGAATGTTGGTAATAGAGGAGTTGGGATGGCGGTGAAATGCTCTCCGCAGATCCATTCTCACAGCGTTCATCAACCTTTTTCTTACTAAATATCAAGCCACACTTATTGTTTTTATTTCTTTATTTTAATTGAATAATGTAGAACTTTTGTTGCTGTCAGTTATGGGGAGAGTAGGGGCTCAGAATACTGAAATCTGTATTGTTTAATAATTTTTTCCTTCTAATTTTGTATTCTTTTCTAAACCACACACTGTTATTTACTCAACAATAACACATAATTATCCTTGTGTTTATTTATTTGTTTGATTAATAAACACAAGTTGGAGTCCGTCAGGACCGAGAGTCGGAGCAGCTCATAGTAGTTGCTTTAGATAATTTGACACCCGGAAGTAAATACTCTCTCCGCTTCACTTGACAAACCCTGTGATAGTCCTCAAGCTCTGTGATTGGATGTTTGAGTGTGTCCCGAGGGTTACGCCAAGCGTCGAACAGCACTTGAAATGGGATGGGACCACGGCAGACTGTCCAAAACTGGATTTGAACGATTCCACCCCGTCTGTCTGTGTCTCCTACTAATATCTAATAATACAAATAATACATTTAAATAACGTGCTTTAACCACCTTGCAAATATGGTGATTGAAAGTGTCCTCAGCCCAATTCAACATCTTCCAATTGTCTTTTTGCAATTTGTGAATTTACTCAAGTAATTCAGTTTTCCATGATGAAAAACACTTTTCATCCACCTGGGGCCTATACTGCGAAGCCGGTTCAACCTAACCTGGATATGTTTGAGTTAGCCGGTTGGCCTAATCCAAAACATACGCGCTCTCGCTAAACTGTACTACGACGCTGGTTATCAAGTGGATCGCTCAAGCCAGCCGTGTCCTATCTAGTTCGGTGCGCGTTCACATGAGAGGGGTGGTATCTGGAGCATTCGACCAATCACAAACATGGAGAAGCGTACTGACAGCGCAGCGTCATACTTCCTGAATGAAAAGTGAACTTTAATACTTGTCAAAAATGAAGAAGTTAAACTTTAAACATCCATGACTTAAACACTTTATCCAGGATAAAAGCCACATAGCTGAACTTGCAAGGTGCATACAGCTGGTAACAGAACAAGTGTTTGAATGCGTACATTAACAGGTTTATGATATCACTGCCCCGTCTAAAACACGATCTGACTTTAATTACATTTGTCTCGAGTGTTTCGTCAACTTAATGTGTTGCTTAAAATCAGTGGCGGCCGGCCCATAGGGGCGCCGCCCCACCTCTTGCCAGATACAAAATAAAAAATAAAAATAAATATTAAATTAAAAAAAATAACTTTAAAAAAAATATTTAAAAAAAATATATATTTTATATTTTAATTTTTAATGAACAAGGTAAATATCATACAATTAGTATCACAAAAATGTATAATCTACAATACAATCTCGTTTAAAATTGTGTTATTGTGTAAAGTTACTGATAAGTCACCTGTTTCCTGCCTGGCCTTGCCCATGGCATTAGTTTATCATTATGGGGCAGAGCCCCCGAGCGAAACAGCAGCAACCAGCAGGTTGCAAAAGTCTCAATAGTAAACTGTGCCGCCGAAACATAATTTCAGCCAATCAGCGCCGTCAAATATTTTGGTCACATGGGCGCTCACGTTGGCGCCCATGTTGCGTACGTGCGTTGACGTGAGGAGTTGTTTTTTTAGACTCGTGAGTAACCAAGGTGACGCAGTATTTGGATGAGAATGGTGTGCAGGTGGAGTCGCCGGAACCTCGGTCCGCCCAAGAGCAACTCTCCAATCCTTTTGAAAGGAGAAGTTTGGGAGATAAATTGATATTTAAAGACCTTGGACCGGACCAACCCGATTTGTATATATGACAGCAAGCTCGTGAAAAAGACACAACGTTTCAATCAGGCTTCTCACATGGCTAGCTGGATGCAAACAGGTAAATGCTATCTTTTGTTTCACATGCTTGCTCTTCAAACAGCCGGGGACAGATATGATCTGTTCAGAAACTAGACAAAAGTTAAACAAGTACAAACCACAGACTGTCTGTGTCATGGAGAATACAGTCGCTGGTTTATTTATGTCTGTAGGCCGTTATGAGTGTGGACGTTAGCATTAGCTTAGCCAAGCTCCATTCAGGGAACAAGCATTTTAAAAGGTGTTTCTCTGCCGTCTGTCTGCAGACTTGTCAAAGCATTAATTCATGGTTTTTACTAACCGGTATCAGTATGTTGTTACGTTGGCATCATTTTGAAACGTGTATTATAATTAAATCACGGTCAAATATGTTACTCTTGTTGTAGCTGTAGCTCCCGAGCCAGCGCGTCTTGTTTGAATGATGCGAGTAAACACAGCTGACAGCTGCTGTGAAACTCGAGCGACTAGATAGGAGCATTTAGAGCAAAGCGAATATTCGCATCGCGTCCGGTCTGAACGCAGCATTAAAGCGAGTTCCGCGCTGCCCTTGAAACGTGCCATTACATCACCAGAAGTCCTAATTTAAGGGGTCATTTCTCCCAAAAAAAATGTTTTACTCACTATATCAGCAGCCCCACCAAAAATATTTTCCACCAGCCGCCACTGCTTAAAATAATACTTCTCCATCCAGTATGTGACACTGTGAGTGTTGCACGGCCAGATACGGCTCAGCTGACTCAGATAAGGAGATATATGATACATTATGAAGTGATATGCCGCGGACTGTACTTAATGTACTCTGATCCGGTTACTTATGTTGTGGCCGATATTTAAGTAAGCTTTCTTAACGCTAATGTTATAATAGTCAGATTGCTCTGAAGATGGAGGTGATATTCTATTAATGTTCACGTTCACACAATCGGTGATTTTGGCCGGCCGTCTTTCCTGCATCGGCAGCTTCTCTGTATTTCCTTTCTCCTGTGATATGACTTGATCGCTTTAAACTCCGCACACTGAGCTCTGATTGGTCACCAGGCAGTGCTTTCACTGAGTTGAGCTCTTAGCCTGCAACCTAACCTGGTCCCGACCAGGTTAGCCGCTAAGCATAAGTTACCATGGAGATCTAGCCTGCTAAAAAGAGAACCAGCTTCGTAGGACCGGAAAGCCGGAGTTTCCCCTGAATATAGCCGGCTAAGCGAAAATCCTGCTTCGTGGTATACCCCCCCAGGTGTCCCTTTCTATCAGCTGTGCACCGTTATGGTGTACATATACCAATATACCGATTGGATCAAATATGAAAGTCAGCCGAATTAGTATTGATACTGCAAGGAGACATATTGTGAAGAGAAATTGAAGATTTTGTTTGATTGCTGATATATTTATGATCCACGTCACATATTCAGTTTCGGCGGCAGTTCTTTCTGTTTGTCTAGAAGTCCTCTCATCAGGGCTTCATAAATAGTGAACTACGGCAGATATGTAATATTTAATGCAGCCAAACCGTGTATTACAATGCCGTTATGTGATGACCTCCAAAGAAAAAAGCAAGCAAACTCGGAATAAAGTATTATTTTATTTTTTTTAAATGTTTTCGGATTTCACATCAACAGGAAGTCCAACCCACTCTCACTCCATAATCGTCCAGGAGCGACGTTTGGTCAGTGTCCGTGGCGTGCAATTCTGACGCTCCTAGGCTCCTTCAGCTTCATAAAGGGACGCAAATAGCTTTCAACTGATTGCAATGTATTCCCATCTGCGGCGGGATTTGACGCTCATGGAAGCACGGCATTCGTTTGTGTCGGTTGCCCTTCAAGGCAATGTGAGCGTCCATTCTCATTGGATAACGGAGAATTGTACACCCGGAAGTAAGTATTCCTCAATACTGTCGATTGATTTTACAGTGATATCTGCACTACTCATCGACTAAAAAACACCAGATTATCCTTGTTAATTACACAACATTGATTGGTTTAAATTGTGTGCAATGCTTTTGTATTTTTCCCCCTTAGATTCGGAGAAACAAATGTTTTTTCGGAGTAAAGGATGGCAGAAGACACTACACTACCCAGAATCCCCAGCTATCGTTTGGACTACACCATGTGCTCTGTTTGACAAACCCCATGATAGTCCTCAAGCTCTGTGATTGGAGAGTGTGCTCAGAGGGTTACGCCGAGCCTCGAACAGCACTTGAAATGTGATGGAACCACAGCAGACTGTCCAAAACTGGATTTGAACGCGTCCACCGCGTCCCCCCCTCCCCCACCCCGTCCCCAGAACTACACATGCTGGCTATTGTGTTTCGCAACATGTTCTCTATCTATGGCACGTCTCTATTGGGAGTTGTAGTTTTAAAAGACGTTTTCGTATTTCCCATAATAAGAAGTTGCCAGTATTACACTGTGTACATCCCTGGAGGTTTAGGGGATAGGAATCACTCAAATGTAAAACATATAATTAATAAATGGGTGAAAATGGCTTGTGCCCATAATGGGCAGCATTAATATATATACCCACATGCCAGCTAAGGTCAGAAGAGCTTTATTTAACAGCTGGTCTTATGTTTGTGTCCCCTCCTGTTGTTAATTGATAACATTACATTACATTAATTGATAAGCCTGAAACATGCACTTGTCAAGGTTCAGAGGCAAATTTTGCAAATATGGCAGTAGCCATCGATCAGCTTAAGATAAGATATACTTTATTGATCTCAAGTTGGAACATTTGCGTTACATCAGCATGTGTAACAGTTGTAAATATGCAGTGGTGTTTATTTGTAAATCATTTAGTATAATCACACACATTCTGTGTTTTATATTTAACAATTCTGTGTTCTTTATTTATTGATTGTTCAATACCTGACAAGGCCGGAGATTAAATATCTACATACATCTTATAAGAGTGTAATACATTATGTATAATATCAGTTAAAATAAGTGCTTCAACATCGTTAACATTGCTGGAGATATGCACAAATATTGATAGATTTCTTGTAATGCACTATTGAGGAACCTGCGACCCAAGTTTTTCATTCAATGCAGAACTACACCATAGTTGTGTAGGCCTATATGATATGTCAATAAACCTTAGAAAATCTTGATATCTTGAAAGGGATGTGTAAAATCGTCATTATATACAGTCTTTAATTAACTATTAGTAGAGAATAACGAGTAATGAATATACTTTATAGGAATCCTATTAATATCTAATAATAAAAATAATGAAATTCAATAACATGCTTTAACCACTAGGTGTCCCTTTATATCAGCTGTGCACCTTTATGGTGTAAATACAGCCTATCTACCAATTGGATCAAATATAAAAGTCAGCCGAATTAGTGTTGATACTGCAAGGAGACGTATTGTGTGAAAATAAATGTAAGATGTTGTTTAATTACTGATATATTTATGATCCATGTCACATTTTCAGTTCCTCATGTTTGTCTAGAAGTTTTCTCATCAGGGCTCTATAAATACAGAACTAAGGCAGATATGTAATATTTAATGCAGCCGAACCGTGTATTACAATGCCGTTATGTGATGACTTTCAAAGAGAAAAGCAAGCACACTCGGAATAAAGTGTTATTTTTTTTAAAAATGTTTTCGGTCTGTTTCCGGTATCTGTTAATGACGATGTGATGTGAGATGTGAGACTGGAATTGCACAGGGGAAAATAACGTATCTTTGGATGCGGATTTTGTTAAACTAATATGTTTGTGCTGTGGACCAACACTATACATTGACGGGGAAGGGGGTAGCAATAAAGATAACACCATTAAACAGATACACAACAGAAATAATATTGATAGCAGCGTCCCTAGCAACCACCTTGGTAACAATGAAAACGTTCTATGGACGCAATTTCCTGAAGTAATCTTCGTAGTAACTAGCAAACTAAAGATCATGTACATCCACTGCACACATAATCTGAAATAACAACTCATATTTCTCGCATCAAATTACATCAAAACGCATTTTAATGGCCAAACTAACTTTAAAATACGCATTTTCCACCGAGAATAAAACGAAGTTCGGCCATGTTTTTTTTTCTGCAGGGAGTAATTTGAAGATCACATGACATAGCCATTGGAATGAATGGTGAAAAAAACAGGGTTTGTCAAACAGAGCACATGGTGTAGTCCAAACGATAGCTGGGGATTCTGGGTAGTGTAGTGTCTTCTGCCATCCTCCGAATCGAAGGGGAAAAATACAAAAGCATTGCACACAATTTAAACCAATCAATGTTGTGTAATTAACAAGGATAATCTGGTGTTTTTTAGTCGATGAGTAGTGCAGATATCACTGTGAAATCAATCGACAGTAAGAGGAATACTTACTTCCGGGTGTACAATTCTCTGTTATCCAATGGGAATGGACGCTCACATTGCCTTTAAGGGCAGCAGACACAAACGAATGCCGTGCTTCCATGAGCGTCAAATCCCGACGCAGATGGGAATACATTGCAATCAGTTGAAAGCTATTTGCGTCCCTTTATGAGCTGAAGGAGCCTAGGAGCGTCACAACTGCACACCACGGACACTGACCAAACGTCGCTCCTGGACGATTATGGAGTGAGAGTGTGTTAGGAAGTCCGGTTAACTATAATGTCTTTGCGCAACATTACCCCAACCCATAGATCCGCGGGTGAATAATAATCACCTCATTGCACACATCCCTTCACATTTACATTTACATTAAAGTATTTCGTGAGGCCTTCTAAAATGTTTTTAAATATAATAAGGGTTTTAGTTGAAGAGTTTGTAAATTATTAACGGAACGTCCATTAATTCAACAACCACACACATGGATTAACATCGATTCAATACATTAATGTAGCCTTTGTTTCTGCTAAAAGAGGTGTCGACCAGCTGGGGCAACAAGAAAATCGGCGAAATCGAGTGTGGCTATTAAAAAATAAATAATTATTATATTATTATTGACAATAACAACCGACCGTCGGGGTAGCATTTGGCGGGGAGCGTTCTCATGGCGTCTATTATCAACGCTATGGGAGGTCTATGAAGGTCTATGGGACGCCCTGCCCGTTGAAAAGTGACTTCCAAGGGGTACCCTGTCCGTAATAGAGTGACGGGGAGGGGCCCTGACCGTCCAATATGTGACGGGTTGGGAGTGAGAACGTGTTAGAATGACAGTCTGCGGTTGATATAGCCAGCTCACTCACTTCACAATAGTTACGTTTCACCTGCATCGAAACTGTAGTTCAGTGAAGGGGAACAAGTGATTATCTGTGAGATCTGCAGACAGAATGACGGGCTTACACGCTCAACTTCATTCCAGAAAGAGGAGCAGTTTCAAAAGATACAGGGTGTGTTTAGTAGGCTACTCCTTATTCCAGGTATCACATTGTGACAACAGGACTTTGTGCTGACTGAATGACGATACCGCTGCCAAATAATTGAAGTTGAACAAAAGGGAAATATTTCCCTTTGTAATGTAGTGGAGTATAAGAAACTGCACAAACTGCACCTTTTAAGTGATTTTAACTTATCGTTAGAAATAACAAGAGAGAGGCCTAGAGACAATCTTTGGTGTCCTCTCAGAGTCTATTTTGATAAGACTAGTTTTCCAATGTTCGGTGTATTTTGAAAGATATTGATCCATAACTCAAACACAAACAATGTCTCTTAACAACAATAGTTAGGTAGACGAGGAGGGTCATGGTTTCCTCTGAGATGCTCCAGAAAGACAGAATACCTGCACTGTGATCCAGGTAAACCCAGACTCTGGAGGACTGAGGACCTGAGACAGGAGTTGGGTGTTTCTTATCTTTGAAATCATAACGACCTTTGTAAAAACGCCAAAGATTTGTTACTATTTCCAAATACCTCTGTTATTATCTTTGTACGCTACAGCCACTGCAACTCCTCCCACACCTTTCTCCACCTCCCAGTAACAACGTCCAGTCAGACTCTGTTTACTGAGGACCTGACAGCTCATAATTTTTGTGTCTGTTCGACTTTTATAACTTTCTCCTAGTCTGAAAGATGCTTTTCGGTTCCTCTCAGAAAGGTACATACGTGCGCTTGCTGTGTTTGGATCCAGTGTGATTTTACGTGAGTATTTTAAGAATCCAGCTCTGGTCTGGGGCTGTGGTTGTGACAGCAACGTGTCCACATCACTCACTGTCAGATAGACGTTTGTCCATTTTTCTCTCAGAACATTTCGTAGTTTATCTCTGAATTTTGACAAAGCTGCTTTCAAATCTTCAAAGTAGCTCAGAGGAAGGATGTTGATGATGGGCCGGACTGGGACAATAAGTCAGGCCGGGAATTATACACCCAGCCAGGCCACTACCAGTTTTTTTTGTGCCATTTTCTTGGATTTATTTGTCAATATTTACAGCGTTGCTGCCCATAGTGATAGCCCTAAACTTTAAATCTACTACCCCAGAATAAACATATGGACATATGTTACTATTTAAAAAAATGTGCAAATCTATTTAGGATCTATTTTATTCTGGACTTAAATGCATCAATCTGGTGCACTTTGAGGGGGAAATAAAGAGACTACACTTATATGAAACAGATCTGTATACATTTAAATAATCATAAAATCATAAGAACATGGCCATAACCAATAACATGTATCCAATATGAAACAAAATTGAAACTTGTTTATTTATTTGTCTTTGGTTCATTTATAGTTGCGAGTGTGTCTGTGCTCCTGAACCAGCCTCTCCTGTCTCCCCTGCTCCTCTTTGAGGCAGCAGCAAAGACAAGTTTTAGCTCTGAACAAGTTTTAAAACTGTGTCTTACCTTTTTTGACCGAGTTAAACATTTTTTTTTATATTATTCATGCATATTTTACTAATTACTCCCCCCTCAAATGGACATATGTGTTTACCTAAAGGGTGACCAAACCGTTTGACACCCACTGAGAACTTAGACTAAGTTAACTATCTAAACACTCATAGTCCTTTACCTCACCTGAGCTGTAGTTATCAGTGTCTCAGTCCGACAGCAGAGGACTCTCCTCCACCTTGTTGACAGCTCATTATATCCGCCACACACACACACACACACACACACACACACACACACACACACACACACACACACACACACACACACACACACACACACACACACACACACACACACACACACACACACACACACACACACACACACACACACACACACACACACACACACACACACACACACACACACACACACACACTAGTGTATGATCTGTATGAAAGTGGCCATGTCGGCAGGCCACATCATGTGGACAGCCAGTCACCCTCTGTGAGGCAGAGTCAGACCCACATTTGGCCAGCAGGCCACTTAACAGGCTAGGCCATCGGGAAACCTCCCGGTCCTCCCGATGGCCAGTCCGGGCCTGGATGATTCTGTAGATTCACTAAGAGGTGGCAGTGAGGGGTAGCTTTGAAGAAACTTGGTGTGAGAGAGCAGCTTCAGCTCAGCGTCTCTCCTCTTCAGCTCAGCCATCTCCTGCTCCAGCTTCTCCTGAAGCTCTTTGACTCGACTCACTTCACTCTTTTACTGGGATCTGACCTGCTGCTTCACATCAGAGCTCCTTTATTCCACGAGAAGGATCAACTCATTGAAAGTCTTCTCACTGTCCTCCACTGCTTTATCAGCAGAGTCATTGATACCATTGTTACGCCCCACCAAAATGGCCCTATGGAGCTAACAAAATTCCACCACTGACCCAAATATAACACGAAAGACACCTTTTAAAATCATCGAATGTTTCTCCTAGGATGAGAGGCAGAGACACAGCAGTCCCCACACCAGAGGCCTCTCCCTTATGCTGCTGCACTGGAGCTCCAGGTGCACCTCGTCTGAACCTCGTTACAGCAATGCAGCACACCTGGGTAGAGGAACCAAAGGGAAAAAGAAACAGGGAATACATACAGCCATAACACCTCCACCCTTAAAACAATGAATACATAGAAAACTAACACCATAATATACTATTCATTGAAACGAATGTGGAATTTCAGTGATTTTTATCAAGGCTGTATGCAAGGAAGCTAATACACTTAAGCACACCAGACTTAATATATCAATATGAATGCATTATTTCAGACAACAGTTTAAAATGTACAACAAGATATATTCAAACTCTTAAGACAGGGCCAACTAAGATGCTGCCACACAGAATGAGCAGCAACTACACAAGTAGCCAAATCAATGAAACAAAATGGCTACCACCATGAGGTGACAAACAAACTACAACGCCAATTTAAGTTACTACGTTTACCAACACACAAACCGTAACAGACATGTCCAACACAATGTGGAGTGCAACAGCCACACACCTAAAGGATCACCACAAGTAGACCAACTACAAAGTTGCTGCCATTCAGTAATAGCAACATTATTATCCAACACGAGTGAACTGCCACGACCACAACACAAAAATGGACACCATGTGATCTTCCAACCACATGCACAAGTTACTGTGATGGATGCAGGAAACCAGCAACAAGCTCACTTGTCCAACCGGTATGAGCACACTAACTACTGAACAAGCTCACTTGACGAACCAGTATGAGCACACACAGAGTGGCCAAACAAAAAGTAGAGTCAAAAGTTGCTGTGCAAAAACTGGGGAAAACAAGCAATAGTGAGGCACCCCAACCCTGAGCTGTTGGAGATGGCTAACTAACCTAGCTAGTTTTCAGTGGCTTGCCGAGCTCGAGGCGACTTTAAACGCTGAACTCAGTGCATCACCAAAGACCATAGATATAGCCTAAACCAATACACTGAAGCGTACCCCCACTCAGGATTACCACCAAAAATAAGAAAGGCAAAACAAAAAAGTGGCAAGATCTTCAAACCTGCCCGGTGACTAACTAGTTAGGGTGCTCCACACTGAAATTGCAAGTTGGTGAAACAATTAAATGCCCAACTAAACAAACAGCAACAACCACACATTAAAAGGTGCAGTTTGTGCAGTTTCTTTTACTCCACTACATTACAAAGGGAAATATTTTCCCTTTTGTTCAACTTAATTGATTTGGCAGCGGTATCGTCATTCAGTCAGCACAAAGTCCTGTTGTCACAATGTGCTTGATACCTGGAATAAGGAGTAGCCTACTAAACACACCCTGTATCTTTGGAAACCGCTCCTCTTTCTGGAATGAAGTTGAGCGTGTAAGCCCGTCATTCTTTCTGCAGATCTCACAGATAATCACTTGTTCCCCATTTTCGATGTAGGTGAAACGTAACCATTGTGAAGTGAGTGAGCTGGCTATATCAACAGCAGACTGTCACTCTAACACAGGGGTGCCCAACCAGTCGATTGCGATCGACCGATCGATCTTGAGATGTGTCTAAAAATAGAACAACAATATTCTGTTTTATCGTTAATGTCATATAACATAATCTTCCTGTGCCAGAATAATGCACTTGAACGCATCAGAGCTCTGTGATTGGCGTGACCCCATGTGTAAGGATGGTGGGCAGCACTAGTTAGCTGACGTTGTCCGTGGCAACAGGAGTGACAGTCCGCACACACACAAGACCGCAATTATGGCAGAATCAAAAATGCCCAAAATATATAATTTTCACTCCGAGTGGAGGATGATTATTTTTGTATCTATTCCAATTCAAAGTCCATCTGTCTCATCTGCAATGCGAGTGTGGCTTTATCGAAGAAGGGTCATTTAGGAGCCAACAACAAGAGCAAGGCTGCTACCAAAGCATCTTATCATGTCATTCACGTTCTTGCGAAACACATGAAGTCTTTCAAAGACGGCGAAGTTGTGAAAGAAGCATTCCTGGAGGCTGCAGACGCGCTTTTGGGGGACAGTAAAATTAACAGTAGCATTTCAACAGGTTTTTGATAAAATAAAAACTCAAGTTGGATACCGTTATTAATCAGCTGTACGTTTCAGTTTGTTTGAACTTATTCATTATAATTATTGTACAAAATGGTATAAAAATGCAAACTTAAATTGATTATAGTCTATTATCAATTCAGGTTAAGAAACTAGTGTTGCTTGCATCCTATTTTAAAAAGGCATTTCTTTTTATAATCTACTAAAATGCAACAAAAAAAGGGTTTGATTCTATTAATTTTGTCTTTTTTATTGCACTTTGGCAGAAGATTCCTATGTAGCTTCAGATCTGAGTTGTCGTATTAGTAAGCCTCATTTGCACTTGTGTAGCAATTATATAATGGCAAAGAAAGGGTTCAGTGACTTTTATTTTTTCCCTGTGTCATATGTGGCAGCACTGTTCAATGTTTCTTAAACATTACCCACTGTAGTGACGTGTGAATAAACTCCAACTCTGTATCAACAACACTGTTGTGTAACTTCAATTAAATACTTGTATGTGTGTAGATTAGAAAGAGGTAAGATAAAGGATCTGCAGTATTTTATGAAGTATTCATCGTACAAAGGTCAGTGTGTATTTACCTGGTAGTAGGCTGTCAGTAATGGCTCCGCCTCTCTATTTGGACTGGTAGATCTCGGCAGACTGGCAACTTTAAAGTAGCTCTCAGTTCAAAAAAGGTTGGGCACCCCTGCTCTAACACGTTCTCACTCCCAACCCGTCACATATTGACGGACGGTCAGGGCCCCTCTCCGTCATTCTATTACGGACAGGGTACCCCTTGGAAGTCAGTTTTCAACGGGCAGGGCGTCCCATAGACCTTCATAGACCTCCCATAGCGTTGATAATAGACGGGTTGCGGTATTGTTGCGTTCGGACATTATAGTTCACCGGACTTCCTGTTGATGTGAAATCCGAAAACATTTAAAAAAAAATAATAATACTTTATTCCGAGTTTGCTTGCTTTTCTCTTTGAAGGTCATCACATAACGGCATTGTAATACACGGTTCGGCTGCATTAAATATTACATATCTGCCGTAGTTTTCTATTTATGGAGCCCTGATGAGAAGACTTCTAGACAAACAGGAAGAACTGCCACCGAAACTGAATTTCAGTCAGACAACTCACGTGTTCCTTTAACATGTTTATTAGAAGAAGCATATAGTTGAGTTTGGCGAATAGGCTCGGGCATCATCACTCCATAGATATACATAGCACGATGAGTGATGATTAAATAACTAACCCCCGAGCCTACAGGTGGAAGCTGGGGTGGTGGTGGGGCAGGCAAGCAGCAGCAACATGAAACACAGCAGCACGAACATGAACGCAGCAATAGCAAGTGAACGCAGCAAGCAGCAGCGACGTAGCTGCAGCAATAGCAGCAGCAAGCAATGCATGGAGAGAGATCTGGCAGGTTAAATAGAGCGGCATATTAAGGAGACTCTGTTTGGTTGGTTGTAGAGTGGCAATTGGGCGTTATGTATGAATGCAGCATAAGTGCTCGAGTTGACTGCCTGAACTAGCTCGCAGGCTTCGCCCCATTTCAGTCAGACAACTCACGTGTTCCTTTAACATGTGTATTAGAAGCAGCATATAGTTGAATTTGACGACTAGGCTCGGGCATCATCACTCCATAGATATACATAGCACGATGAGTGATGATTAAATAACTAACCCCCAAAACTGCGTGGAGATTAGATACTATCCCCCAAAACTGCGTAGCCCAAGCCTGGCGCTGGTGATGTGAGACTGATAAGTAGAGGGCCAGGCGAGCTGCCATGTGGCCATTCCCCCTAAGCACAGCGGCTTTAAGGGGAATATACTACTAAGTGAGACTGCTATGTGTAGGCCTGAGGAATAGCCCAGAGCCGATTCTTCCCTGAGCACAGCGGCCTTGAGAGGAATATACTACCTATATATGCTACCTAATGAAACTGCTATGTGAAGGCCCGGGAACAGCCCGAAAAGCCATCCCCCTTAAGCACCGCGGCTTTAAGGGGAATATACTACCTAGCGAGACTGCTATGTGTAGGCCTGGAAGTGACCAGTGCCGACCCCCCCCCCAGCACCGCGGCTTTGAGGGGAATATACTACCCATCAAGACTGTCATGTCTAGGTCTTTGAGGCAGCGACAATGAGCTTTCCCCCCCAGGCATGCAGCTATGAGGGGAATATACTATAATGAAATAAATATAATCTAACCCAGCAACCACCTGGTATGCAATAACAGGATTCTACAGGTATACATCTTTGAACGTTACTCATCATCGAGTAGTGCAAGAGCTCATGGTTGTTTGTGCTGCAAGGATCTCATTCATGTGAGGCATGATATAGAGCTGGTGGGCAGAAGATGACCGACGGCCCAGGACACTCAGGGTTGAGGTAGGCGGATATAGAGCTGCGGTTGTGGCTGTGCAGATTCTTAAACAGTGGGAATAGCGATCTGGGGGCAGGTCGCAGCTTAGGCAGAGATCACGCAGCTTGGAGAAGAACCCCCGTCGTTGGGTTTGCAGCCATCGAATACACATGGGTGCCGACGCATGTGTCAGAGGGCAATGATGCGAGACGTTCAGCATGGAAGATAAAGGACAAAGAAAACAGTGTTAGTTTTAGCAATGATTATTCGGGGTTCCTTGACTCCCCAATCAGAAATGTCAGACATTGAATGTTTCAAAAAAGTGTGTATATTTGATCTCCAAAGTTAATTCAGTAAGGGAGAGATTAAGCTGAGGATTAAAAGGTGAGAGGTCTGTGTATATTCGCCACCTGAGAAACCAATAGAAAGCTGTAACAACTGCATCTGACGTTTATCAATGTATAGTGAAACCACTTTGCCTGAATTTATACATTAACCTTTGCACGGGTGCAAAGTTAAGAGGCAGTCTTTATCATTGCATGGAGGACGTGCCTTCTTAAGGCCCTTGAGGAGCAAATTAATGAACTCTAGCGTGGCTTAATACTTAGCACTTGAAGATTGCAGGATTCTAATGAAAATACAATTAATGCATGAACAACTATTATATATATTGCATAAGTACACAGAGGAGGTTGGGACAGAAGAAGATAAAGTACCAAGCTGAATTGTATGCTTTGAATCATGCTCTTATATATATATATACAGAATATGGGAAATTCTTGAGGGCTTGACGTGTAGATCCAGAGTCGTTTGGTTGAACGAGGGCATGGCAAGCTGGTGGGGCAAACCACTCATTGTGAAACCCCCCGAACCAGCAGAAGGCGCAGCATCTGTAAGTAACTAGAGAGGATCTGAGGACACCGCAAGGTCATTATAAAAGAATGAACATAACCTTCTACTCATCGCAGAGGGACTAAGACCAAAGATCTGAGCAATAGCCATCTCTAAGATTGCATTCATGCTGAATAGTCCGCGTCTTTACACCAGACGCAAGTGTATTACATCATTTCATTTGCAGAAGGTTGGGTTTGCGTTCACCCAGGCAACCTCAAACAGACTATGAACTGTAAACTAAAGTCATTGTACGGAGATGCTTTTTCAACAATTGGCGGGACATTAAGCGGGTAAAATGCAGATCCCAGCAATTCCTACAGTAGCCTGCATCATGGAGCATTGGCAGGTTATTTTCATACTGCTGTTAATCTGGAGAGCACATCAACAGACTCTGCGGCCGTCGCATAGGATTATAAATCAGACAACGTGCATTAAAAACATTATAACACATAATGAGACGTTATGCAGTGAGGAGGTTTCACCGATGACAGATGGCTCTGATGAAATTGTACCACTGCCTTTTCTCTGTACACAGGGGACCAGTGAGGTAAGCAGTCACCAGAAAGAATGCATGACCCTATAGGTTACTGTATGTTCACAGCTTAGATAGCAAAACAAGCGATGACACGCAAATAGTTGTTTCCCATGTTTTGATGCGGACTACGTCACACCAGCAATGAACCTCTCCAGAGTTTACTAGCGAGCGACCCGAGACCACCTCTTTTAGGCGGAGCAGAGGTATCGGACTGCTTCCACACCAATCCAACGAACCGCATCAAGGGGTTAACGCTACAGGGACCGATTCAATAGTACTAACCAAGCAGGTGTGAACGTGACCTAAGACTATGGTGCCTTAAGGTCATCACGTCATTGGAGGCAATCGCAACTTCTACAGGCTCACACTACCTGTTAGCATCTGGCATCTGTTAGCATCTAGCTCTCCTGCTTACAAACGTTTAGCCATCCCTGTTTATACAAGTAGTAGTTTTAGTTGTCTGCGATCTGCCGAGGCCGGCTGTACTGAGGTGTTTTACCTCCGGAGACAGAGCGAAGAGACGGAGCGGCTCCACCTGTTGCTGCCTGCGATCTGCGTTCTACGGAGGCCTGCTCCCACCTGTAGAATACGGCTGTACTGGAGAGGTTTTTACCTCGGAGTCGTCGCGGAGAGACGGAGTGGATCCACGCTTCGGGCTTGGCCTGCTTCCACCGGGCGTGTGCTGCTGTACGGAGGAGGATTGTACCACCGCTGGGGCCTGCTTTCCACCTGTCCTGGTTCTGCTGTTGCAGAGCCTGCTTTCACCCCGGGGATACCACGGAGGGACCGGAGCGCTTCCACGCTGCTCTTTTCACCTGTCCTTTGCTGCTGTACTGATTTTGCTCCAGGAACATCGCGGATTCTGTGTGCTGGTCTGGGGAAATGGCCCATATCGGGATTCTGCTGTGCCTGTTAACTGTTTTGGACTATGAGAAGATCTCTCGTCATTCTGAGAAGTCTTCTGGATTCAGGTCTGTTCTGCCACCCGCAGTGGGCACCCCCTGCAAAGGTTCGGATGTGTTGCTCAAACAATTACCGGTTGCCTTGTCACAGACAATCTGCTCGACAAAATATGTTTTTTTTTCTTTTTGCGATGATGGTTCTCCAGGACTGCTTCTTAAGCTCAAATCACACTCTTGCAGACTTTTCCGGTGTTTCTAAATGAGATGACAATGTATATGTGTCGTAGAGAATCCAGCATAATGCTTCTGATGTCAAAGAAACGTGGGCTACTATGGCAACCAAATGCACATTTGATTGTAAAACCTTAAAATATATATGCCACAGAAGGCATATGGGATGTCTGCTTTCCCTGCCATGTCATCTACAGAGCAAAGAAACGGGAACAATTTTAGTAGTTAATAAAGTCTTAACAGAATAATTGTGAGGAACTAACGGCTCAATAAAGAAACGTTGCTAGAATAATTCCTCCTAGCACTAGGCTAGGGGCCTGTTGTGTTTTTAAACGTTTAAATAGCAGCACGTGTAATACTCCTGGCTCCTTCAGTGCAAACTTCAGTCTTGAGTGCAGGTTTCAACAGACATGGGTCCCTGGGAGCCAGCATAACTTGCTAAGAAACCTTGATTTAAGCCTGTGATAAGGTCATTTGATGAACATCTGTGATTAGGAAGAGCTTGGAAACGATTTGCAGCATGAAGCCTCCTGAGGCACACCCAGCGAGGGGCAGATATTGCAGGTAGAGCTTAATTCCTGTGAGGAAAAACTCTTCTTTGGTAGGTGATTAAATGTACATGGCCGCTTGGCAGAGAATGATTCATGGTATTCATAGAAAAGACACTGTAGGAGATTGAAGTCTAAAATGATGGTCAAAAATGTATCGAGCTTCCCTTCATATTCACATGATGGAAATTATTCATTTATTTCCGTTTTTAATTTCATTGATTTATAGTAGGCCTAGTATAAGTACTTATATACAATCAACTTCTGTATAATTGCCTCAAATATGACTAACTGCAGGCCAAATATTTCCATAATAAAACATTGCTTATGCAGGATAGTATTATATACCTGTCAGGAAGCAAGAACTCGTGGCTGGATCTGGGACTCCAATTCCCAGAATCCTCGGGAGTGTGACGTCAGTGGCACAATGTGGTTGAACGCGGAAGTAGAAACATTTGTTTACATTGCAGGTAGAGGAAATAGAGTTTGTTCACGGGAATATATCGTGCAATTAAAGGCTTCAAGCGCTGATTTACTTCGAGATGGTAGGACAGGATGGCAGGTACATTGGGAATGTCGGAGTCAGCTTGCTCCTGCCTTTTTTGGTGTTTAAATACCCACCGACCGAGAGACAGTGCGACTCTTAGCTGACACACAAGAGAAGGGTTGTTACCGGAGCTGGCGTAGAACTCGGGACTTCCTCTGGACCAAAGGATATTAAAAGCTACTCCAGATGAGGACGGAAGGGACACCTGAATGCATGTCGTGCGGGACCTGTGGCTCGTTCCAGCGGCGTCTGAACCATGCTCTGAGCTAGCCTGTGTTTCGGGAATGAGGCATTTCTTACGGCTTCTTGCGTATGACGATTCGGTTCCAGAGTCGGAGATTGCAATAGACATTTGCAAGGACAGCAACGGCAGGCAAGCAGCAGCAACATGAAACACAGCAGCACGAACATGAACGCAGCAATAGCAAATGAATGCAGCAATAGCAAGTGAACGCAGCAAGCAGCAGCGACGTAGCTGCAGCAATAGCAGCAGCAAGCAATGCATGGAGAGAGATCTGGCAGGTTAAATAGAGCGGCATATTAAGGAGACTCTGTTTGGTTGGTTGTAGAGCGGCAAGGGGGCGTTATGTATGAATGCAGCATAAGTGCTCGAGTTGACTGCCTGAACTAGCTCGCAGGCTTCGCCCCATATGTGACGTGGATCATAAATATATCAATTAATATTCATTACTAAAGATACAGCCGAATCATCACAGCTCACAAAAACTTTTGGCAACAACAGGGCTTAGGAGCAGTGGTCGCGTTAACCGAATACCCCCCCCGTCAGCGCGAGTGAGTGATACATTGTGCACTCGACGGGTAATAATGGATTATGACGGAAATGTTACGATCCTGTCCGTCAAAATGACTGGCAATGAAAAAGTCTAAAGCCACCACTGCTTGGGAGAAAGAAACGATGTGATATTTGGGCCCATTTTCGCTACAATGAGGCGGAGAGAAAAAGAGAATGCATTGTTTCATCAGAAGGGAAGCAATGTGGCCAAAACACAGCTGGTACAAACACCACAAACCTGAGCAGATACTCTCTGCAGAGCTGCTTAATCATTCAACCTGTGTTTTTCATCAAATAAGGACAAGATAATCTTATTTATTTATATACTAAAATGACAAATTATTGGTTTTGGCTAGACTAGTTTGACTGATATGTTCTATATAATCTGATGACTAAAAAAGACTCAACAGTTTTCATTGACAAAAAGTAGAATCAAATAATTAGTTTTCTTTGACTAAAATAAGACTAAAATGCTCAGACTTTTAGTCGACTAAATCTTGACTAAAATGTTTACCGTTTTAGTCGACTAAAATAAGACTAAAATGCTCAGACTTTTAGTCGACTAAAACTTGACTAAATAAAAACAGGATGAAGATGACTAAATATGACTTAAACTAAAAAGGAAATTTAATACAGGACTACGACTAAAACTAAATAAAAAAATAGCTGACGAAATTAACACTACTCTACACCCCTGGCCGAAATATCCTTAAAATGAAGTCCGAGTTCGACATTTTAATTAATGTCCTGCCAACACTGGCAGGACAGAAGGCGACACACATATTCTAAGCCGTGTCCCTCACTCCTCACAAGCTGCATCCCCAAAAAGTGTATTATGTTGTTGCATCGTTTCAGACGTTGTGTTTTAGTTGTGCTCTTGATACGCCATTAAAACAGTAAAAACACGTTCAGTTTCCTTTTGCTTTTTGTGTCTCCTGTTCACCAAAACATACCCAGGAAAAAGAAAGTAATCCAAAAGTAATCTAAAAGTAATCTGATTCCGTTTTTTAAGACAGGTAACTGTAACTGTATTCGGATTATTTTCAGAGGCATGTATTCAGTAATCAGTAACTGATTACATTTACAAAGTAACCCTCCCAACCCTGAGTATACTCTTATAAGATGTATGTAGATAGTATAAGAAATGTGCAGAATAGGACAGTTTAATGGTGGAGGTATACACACATATTGATAGATGTCTTGTAATGCACTGTTGAGGAACCTGCGACCCAGGTTTTTCATCTCCGACCTTGTCAGGTATTGAACAATCAATAAATAAAGAACACACAATTATTAAATATAAAACACAGAATTTGTGTGATTATACTAAATGATTTACAAATAAACACCACTGCATATTTACAACTGTTACACATGCTGATGTAATGCAAATGTTTCCAACTTAGGATCAATAAAGTATATCTTATCTCTTTCAACTCCACTTCGAGCGATATAACTATTAACAAAGCACTTATATACTAATAAAGGACTGGCTTATCTAAAGCCAGTTGAGTAGCACTTGAAATGTTTTAGCTCTATGAAACCTGATGTACTTTATGATTCTGTTTTCTTCAAGTTTGTATCTTGTTGGTCGAACGCACTTGATAGTCGCTTTGGATAAAAGCGTCAGCTAAATGTAATGTAATGTAAGATGATCGATGGATACTGCCATATTTGCCTCTGAACCTTGACAAGTGCATGTTTCAGGCTTTTAACAACAATCAATTAACAACAGGAGGGGTCACAGACATAAGACCAGCTGTTAAATAAAGCTCTTCTGACCTTAGCTAGCATGTGGGTATATATTAATGCTGCCCATTATGGGCACAAGCAATTTTCACCCGTTTATTAATTATATGTTTTACATTTGAGTGTTTCCTTTCCCCTAAACCTCCAGGGATGTACACAGTGTAATACTGGCAACTTCTTATTATGGGAAATATGAAAACGTCTTTTAAAACTACAACTCCCAATAGAGACGTGCCATAGATAGAGAACATGTTGCGAAACACAATAGCCAGCATGTGTAGTTCTGGGGACGGGGTGGGGGAGGGGGGGGACGCGGTGGACCCGTTCAAATCCAGTTTTGGACAGT
>CM070481.1:37453595-37488595 GCA_036324585.1 Champsocephalus esox
ACCTGTTAATTTGTCATGTTGCAACCTGATTAACATCTGCTCAAATTATGTATAAAACTACAATTAACAAATGGGTGTGAGTACAATGTGGGAATGGGAAACTGAGTGAGAAATGAATGAGAAAGTGAAAAAATGTATGAGGGCTCCGGCGACGCAACACAAAGACACATTTATTATCTTTTTCATCCCAAAATAAATGGCGCTATTAGCTATGATGGTGCAGGTCATTAAAACACCTCCACCTGCCTTCAGAGGCTCCAGACTCACATCATTACATTCACATCCCATCTCACAGCTCTCACTCATATCATCCCACCACTCAATGGCATCACACGCCTAATATAACGGCAAGGTGCAAGGTTAATGTGAAGAGTTTAGAGAGCTCTCTTCATTATTCTAATTACTTTTAGTTTGCGTTGCAGTGCCCTCCAGAAATCACAAGTCAACAAGGGTAAAAATGGGCCATAGTTGATTGTTTCAAAAGTAAAACTTGTTCAATAACAACATACATTCTTCTAAAGAAAGAGAGAGTCTTTACAATATAATAAGTAGTGCAATTGTAGCTTGACACCGTTTTTCTAAACTGATTTCTTTTTGATCAGATTTCAATTTTTGTATAGTTTTTTCATGCTTGTACACCTTGGTAATAATGGAATTTTAAATTTGCTTAAATGCCACATACAATTATTTACATATCCCAAAATGCTTCAGGTTGTGTCTGGAAACAACAGTATACCAGAACATTTAAATATTAAGGTTTTTTATAATAGCTCATTATTTGAGTGTTGCATTTGTATTTATAAACAGTGGATATAACAAAATAAAATTACCCACTGCAGCTTATAGTGTTTATGGGGAATATATCTTTGCACTAACTGTGGATATATCAGGGACCAACAGGGATCAGCAAGTCATTTTTTATAGTGTTGAATCTGCGGGTACTTCCTGAAGCAAAATAAGGTATTTTCATGTTCATGATGAGTCCCTTTAGGTTTTTGATAATTGGTTAGCACTACAGTACAACATATCACATTTTTTGTAGCGCATACTGAGCCGCCTTTCTTTTTGTTTTCGTTTATGTTAGTGTGAACTCTGATGTCCCTCTCGACCTAACACATTACATTTCTACTAAACGCCGTAAATGTGTTTCCCTCAGTCCATTTCATTACTTTTATGGTTAGGAGTGAATATAAAACTATGCAGTATAAGCATTCAGAATCGTAACTGTAATTGGGTTAATTTCACCAACACTAGTACACGGTAGTAAAGTACTTGACTGCATCATGCTGTGGAGAAAATGCTCATTATTTCATGTCTTTGTGATGCTGTTTTTCAGAACGAGGCAACATGTTATCCACCCTCATCAGTCCAATACGACACTGGGATACTGAAGCATCATCGGCTGAGGATGCAGACAATTCAAGTAAATATTTATTTCCTTTCTTGCCAAAATAATTTGTTTCTGTGTTCTGCTGACAAAGACAGTTTGTAACATTACGACAGCATCAAAGTGTTGCAGTGTTACATTTTTAGACATGCTAAAGTGACTTTATCTATGTTATTGTCAGCCTGTCAGTTGATTGGTCAATTATTTGGTCCAAACTAATATATATCAACCATAACATGGATTACCATTACAGTTTGTACTCACATTCATGGTCCCTAGAGGATGAATCCTACTGAATGTGAGGTTTTCCTAAGATGTCTTCCAGCTCCACTGTGGAGTTAGCATTTATACCGTAGTTCTAAGACGGTTGCGTATTCTGAACTTTTGATAATTGAAAACCAACAAAAAATAGTCCATTTGGGTAGCTCAATGCCATACCATGCAGTGATATGCACCATTAGTCTTATTACCTACAAGTCGGCCTCATGACAGCGAGACAAAAACAAAGAATCCTATTTTTTTTCATGCCACGTTTCCTGTTGTTATTTCCTTATCTGTCAACAGGCAGCAGTTTGGAGGTGAAAGAGAATGAGGATTATACGAGCCACATGGACTGCGACCTACTACGGAAATATCATCCAGCAGCTTTTTGCTCAACTTTCCCCAAACACAGTACCCGATCCCTAAAGAGGAAGCAGTCGCTGCTCCACCAGAGCCCCTTGACTTGTAAGAGGCCAGCCTGGGCTGTCACTCAGAAAAACGCACTTGTGCACCTCAACGAGTTACAACCTGGTCTGCGGTATGAAATCATGTCGAAGACCGGCCCACTGCACGCTCCGGTGTTTTCTGTTGGTGTGGAGGTGAACGGTTTCCATTTCGAGGGCAGAGGACCGACTAAAAAGCAAGCCAAGATGAGGGTTGCAGAACTTGCGCTTCGGTCTTTCATCCAGTTTCAAAACGCCTCGCAGGCTCACACCTCCATCGGGAACTTTACCAGCACTCCTGTGGATTTTACAGCCGATAAACTGGACATCCATGACGCATTCCTAAAAGAGTTTGAGCCATCTTTGCTGGAAAACTGTCAACTCCTACAGTGCAACACAGCAAAAAACGAGTTTTTCTCCAGCATTTACAACTACAGACGAGTTGTCCGCCTCAAACTGGACTTCTCCTCAACTAAACCCAAAAGACAAACCATTAGCACCTCACTTTTAGAGCACCTCAGCCCAGTGGCGCTGCTCAACGAGCTGCGACCAGGACTCAGATACATTTGTCTGACGGAGAGAGTTCATGGCAGGCCGATGAGGAGTTTTGTTATGGTGGTCAGGGTGGAGGGGGGGGTGTTTGAAGGGTGTGGTCACAGTAAACGGATGGCAAAAGCCCAGGCAGCAGCAGCCGCCCTGCAGTCCGTTTACAACATCACTCTGGGACCGGAGAGGAAAGTGATGGGTCTTAACAGCAGCAGAGCTAAACTTCAGCTGCCTCAGGTGAGGAGGTCCAACATCTTCTTCCACCAGGCAGTATTTAGACATGGATGTGTAAAGAAAAGAAAAAAAAACATGCCACTTTTAGGACCAAACAAATCAAAGTTATTTTTAAGGGTGTCTTTCCACATGTTACTATATGGGAAAATGTGGATGACACGGAGGTTGTAGTACCGCCATTTGACCGCTACAAGAATTTGTTTCATGGCCCAGCAGAATAAAAAAAAGGCGGTTCTTTACAAGTGTCTAAATGAGACGACTAAACGTAATCACACTCAACATTAGCCGCCTTTAGCTTAGCGGTGGTGAAGTCATGTGACCGTGCTTTAGTTCCTTTATAGCCCAACATTAGCCACCTTTAGCTTAGCGGTGGTGAAGTCATGTGACCGTGCTGTAGTTCCTTTGTAGCCCAACATTAGCCTCCTTTAGCTTAGCGGTGGTGAAGTCATGTGACCGTGCTGTAGTTCCTTTATAGCCCAACATTAGCCTCCTTTAGCTTAGCGGTGGTGAAGTCATGTGACCGTGCTGTAGTTCCTTTATAGCCCAACATTAGCCAGCTTTAGCTTAGCGGTGGAGACGTGAAGTCATGTGACCGTGCTGTAGTTCACTTATAGCCCAACATTAGCCACCTTTAGCTTAGCGGTGGTGACGTGAAGTCATGTGACCGTGCTGTAGTTCCTTTATAGCCCAACATTAGCCACCTTTAGCTTAGCGGTGGAAACGTGAAGTCATGTGACCGTGCTGTAGTTCCTTTATAGCCCAACATTAGCCACCTTTAGCTTAGCGGTGGAAACGTGAAGTCATGTGACCGTGCTGTAGTTCCTTTATTGCCCAACATTAGCCTCCTTTAGCTTAGCGGTGTTAACGTGAAGTCATGTGACCGTGCTGTAGTTCCTTTATAGCCCAACATTAGCCGCCTTTAGCTTAGCGATGGTGATGTGAAGTCATGTGACCGTGCTGTAGTTCCTTTATAGCGCAACATTAGCCACCTTTAGCTTAGCGGTGGTGACGTGAAGTCATGTGACCGTGCTGTAGTTCCTTTATAGCGCAACATTAGCCACCTTTAGCTTAGCGGTGGTGACTTGAAGTCATGTGACCGTGCTGTAGTTCCTTTATAGCCCAACATTAGCCACCTTTAGCTTAGCGGTGGTGACGTGAAGTCATGTGACCGTGCTGTAGTTCCTTTAAAGCCAAACAATAGCCTTTTACTTCTGGAGATTGCATTATGGATTAACCATTATAAAAGTGATGATATATGTGGAGAGTTTTATAACAATGTAATTGTCGGGTAGCCCTTGCAATGGCAACTTGTTAACTTCATCATCAGTAATTTTGAGAAGTATGTTTTTTTGCATCTGTAGACAAATGTCCTGTCAGCATTGACACAGAATACAGAGTGAAGAGACGGACTCAGTGTATCAGTAAATGCCCTTCAGATGTTAAAGACAGATTTCCCTCGCTCTGAAACATCAGCAGTGACTCTGAATTCACCTCTTATAGGTTTAGCTTTTCAGCCAGTCTTCTAAATGGTCTGGATAAATGGGTCTGAGGTGCGCCGTATGCTACCAAATGAAGTGTGGCGCACATCAGCGCGGCCATCATTGCTTGAGGCTGATAGATGGTGTCCCGTATGCACCGTCTGCAGAATCCAAACATCCTTATTATGTCTGCGAGCCTTTAGGGAACTGTCCTCGACGTGTTTTGCTGTCGTTCTTTATGAATACAAGAAGATGTGTCTCCACAGAGCTGAAGAGGCTGACTGAGCATGGCTAATGCAGAAACATATCGAGAGTATAGACTCTTAGGCAGACATGTAGACTTTATTAAACCCTGGGGGGTGATTCAAGAGGATGGTGACATTTTTGTTGTCTCTGGACAAAAGGATGATTTCACTCTTCATGCTTTCGGCTGACACCAAAACTTAACAATATGCAAAAGCTTTCCCCCTTTATGTCCTGGAAATTGTAATTTTTTAACAGCCTCCCAGACTGATCATTTAGCATCTTCTCCCCCCTTCAATATGAACTGTCTGTCAGGCGGCGAGACGCATTAATGAACATGATTACAGCACATTAGGGATGAAGGAGGAGCGGCGGCAGACCGCGGAGAGAGAGGTGGAGCGGGGAAGGCGGTGTGAAGAGCATAATAATCTGACAGATAATTGTTTAACACACTCATTACACACGACCTTGTGCCACCGCCATACAGAAAACGTCGAGCCACAGTTTCGCTCCCAAAAACGATCATCTGCTCTTTCGAAATGAGATGAAACATACAGAGTTATAAACACTGAGGTCACATCACGGGTTATATTTGGGGCAGTGAATGTCGTGAAATCTACACCTTTATTCCACATGTTCGACCTTATCATTCATACAGTTTGAGAAAAATAGCAGCCTAGTATTAAGTGTTAATGTTGTCTTTAAAGCTTTATCCACTAAAGGGACCACCAATTGATCAGTACATGCAGATTTAAGGTACTTTAATTAAGTAAGTAAAGTACTTTATTGATCCCAATGTGGGACATGTTTTTGTTGCATACAAAGACATGGCATTGCACAATAAAAAAAATGTGGAGACGTTCCCTGATTTAGGATTTTCCAGTATTTATACATTAATAATATTAATGTTGTTTTAATCCACATGTGATTCTGCAAACCCTCTTCAATCAATCTTTATTTATACATCCCAATATCACAAATGTTACATTTGTCTCAGTGGACTTCACAGTGTGTACAGAATATCAGTATGACAATACGACACCCTCTGTCCTCAGACCCTCTGTCCTTAGACCCTCTGTCCTTAGACTCTCTGTCCTCAGACCCTCTGTCCTCAGACCCTCTGTTCTTAGACCCTCTGTCCTCAGACCCTCTGTCCTTAGACTCTCTGTCCTCAGACCCTCTGTCCTCAGACCCTCTGTTCTTAGACCCTCTGTCCTCAGACCCTCTGTCCTTAGACCCTCTGTCCTCAGACCCTCTGTCCTCAGCCTCAGCCCTCTGTCCTTAGACCCTCTGTCCTTAGACCCTCCTGCTGTCCTTAGACCCTCTGTCCTCAGACCCTCTGTCCTCAGACCCTCTGTCCTTAGACCCTCTGTCCTTAGACCCTCTGTTCTTAGACCCTCTGTCCTCAGACCCTCTGTCCTCAGACCCTCTGTTCTCAGACCCTCTGTTCTTAGCCCTCTGTCCTTAGACTCTCTGTTCTTAGACCCTCTGTCCTTAGACCCTCTGTCCTTAGACCCTCTGTTCTTAGACCCTCTGTCCTTAGACCCTCTGTCCTTAGACCCTCTGTCCTCAGACCCTCTGTCCTTAGACCCTCTGTCCTCAGACCCTCTATTCTCAGACCCTCTGTTCTTAGACCCTCTGTCCTCAGACCCTCTGTTCTTAGACCCTCTGTCCTTAGACCCTCTGTCCTTAGATCCTCTGTCCTCAGACCCTCTGTCCTCAGACCCTCTGTCCTTAGACCCTCTGTCCTTAGACCCTCTGTCCTTAGACCCTCACATCGTAGAAGGAAACACCTCCGGAGAAACCCCACAGTTTACCAATAGCATACACTCATCAGAGCACAAAAACAGATTCAAGAGCATCTCTCTAAAGAAACTGAAACCACCACATTTGGAGAAACTTTGTGTGGCAAAATCTTATTGTTGTCCAAGAGTCATTTGTGTTATACTTAAATGTAAAATAACAATCAACCCAAGACCTGTGAAACCTTCAAACCCAGATGCCAGACTCTTAGGTCACAGGTTCCTCCAACAGAGCAACACGATTATATATCGGACATAAAACAAATAAACCAAATACAATAGTGCAAGAGAATGGTTTTTAGATGTTCAAGTAAATACAAATAAGATATATGTACACGGTGCATATCCGTCAACAATCTAATCAAAAACTGTGCTTGAAGCCCCTGTGGGATTTTCTTGGTCCTGATCACATGACCTTTCGCTGACCTAAGACCCTGATGTGTGCTGTGATTTCTTGATGCATTAAAATATGAAACAAGGCGGCATGACTACTTTTCTGTTCGTGCTGTGAGAGTGGGGAATGTGGCTATGTTTTATAAAAGTAGATTATTACAACAAAATGAATGCACCAAATAAGCTATATTTATTTTATATACATAAACCTGGATTTTATTAATTTAAAATGCATAGTCTTTATTTGTATCGAATACATAAGCCTGGTTCTATTGTATTTGAAACTAGCGATGTCCCGATCACCTTTTTTTGCTCCCGATCCGATTCCGATCATTTGATTTTGACAATCTGCCGATACCGATTTTTCCCGATCCGATCTTTATACAATGAGAAAAAAAAGGTAACGGATAACGGCTGGTCATCCAACGTGATGAGTTCAGCTATCTTGGCTGTTGTTTTTTTGGCCTTTTCTCTGTTCTGGGGCAGTTTCTCTTTCCTTTTGAAAGTCTCTGAAAGTGTCGGTTGTTTCAGTTCCGTTACCCCGAGTGGTCGCTGTGTACTCGCCGTGTTGTGTTGGTGTTTGTTTCTCAGGTGGCGTATTAGATTGGTCGAGTTGAACGTAGCTCTGTTCTTTCCACCACACGGAACCTCCGCCTTGCAAACATTGCATCTGGCTGTCACACTGCCTTCGCTTTCAATTTCATAATACTTCCAAACTCCTGACATTCTCTCTGTCCCGAGTCTCCAGCTGAACGTAGCCTCTCGTTAGCTCGCTGCTGCTATTAGACACTGCGCCCACTCTGTTGCCAGATTTCAGAGAAATAAGCAACCAGGTCTGAAAGCAAGCAACACATACATGATGTTGTGTCATTTTAAACCAAAACTAAGGCCTCAGGATGACTTTAAGACGTGAACATGGTCATTTTTAGTTTTGTAACATTAAATTAAATAATAAAAATATTTTATAAAAAAAAATCCTGATCCCCGATTTTTTTCTCCCGATTCCGATCTTTTGAAAATCAGTCGCTCGATCCCCGATCCGTGATCGGATCGGGACATCTCTATTTGAAACACATTGGATGTTTTGATAAGGTTGTAGACATAGTTATTATGTGTTTGCAATGCAGAGAGTTTATTAGTTAATGTATGTAAGAACTATGTAATCCAAATGGATTGAAATACATAAATACTCTATATTAGGGCCAGATATTTCTGTGAGTGTAGCAACTAACTATCTCCCCATAAAAAGAGCGACAGTCCTCTACAGATATAATTAGACATATTTCGACAGGTAGGAGTGAGACAGCTGTTCCCCGCAGACTGGAGGACATTACAGTGAAAAGAAACTCTCGGGCTTCACTGTCAGACTGTCGGAGAGTTTTCGGCGAGCTTCGTTCTGGAGGTCCGGGCAGAAACATGTCACCGTTGTCGCTGCATCCCTGCTGACTTTGTTTGAAAGTTTTCTGTGTGTTTGCTGGAAGAAATACAAAAGCAGGACTCACAACGTCCGCAGGTTTAAATATAGGGGAAGCAGAATAGCACATCGTGTAGTTTCTCGAAAAAATAACTGTTATATATAAACTATAGGAACATTGAAACATAAATATAAATAATACGTTTTTATTAGAAGGGAGATAGTGTAGAGGGATTATAGTGTTATAGTTTTCACAAGAGACTCTTTCACAGTCAGATATATTTTTTACCAAGTAAACACAAATGATGGTGTGTATACAGTCTATTTTAAATCTATGTTTTACTAATCAGGCCATCATGTGCAAAAACATGGCGGCTAATAAAAAGGACTTCATAGAAACATTAAACTGCCTGTTAACTTAAAGCAGTGCTTCTCAAAGTGTGGTCCGCGGACCACTGGTGGTCCGTGACCGCCCCCTAGTGGTCCGTGAGTATATTTGTAACATTTCACATTTGAAATAAATAAATTAATTAAAGTTTTCCGCACTCTCGCGGGAATATTTCCGCAATGGAGCGAGGTTAAGTTTCACTTTCGATCGCATGATATAGCCCAGATAAACACCTTCATCACACATGTTGATATTTGTGGAGTTAGGTGGTCCGTGAGTGTTTTTTTATTGGTTAAGTGGTCCTTGGTATAAAAAAGTTTGAGAAACACTGACTTAAAGGATAACTTAAGTAAAACACATATTAATACCAAGTGTGGGACGATCAGGTTCAGATCATGTGATTCTTTAGTTCTGTGATATTCTCACCGAAAACTCACATGCGAGAACTACGGAATAAAACGACATGTTCAATATGCATGGTCCACTTTTCAAACGATGCCTTGACCATTTCTTCTTCTCCTGCAGGTCTTTGCAGAGTCCGTCTTCCACCTGGTGAGAGAGAAACACTCCGAGCTGACGGACGTGTGTTCCTCTTCGTACGCCAAACACAAAGTGCTGGCAGGAGTCGTGATGAGCAGAGGTTTGTTATCTTACAACACAATATCTGCCTGAGATGGGAAGAAGCATTTCTAATGAATGAAATGAATAGAGCGGTGCAGTGACGAGTCCTAAAACCAGGAAGTGAGTCAGCATTTCTCCACTTCCTGTTCCCTCGTCTCAGAGCCAATGGGATCTCTCCGTAGGGTTTTGGAAAATATCTGAAATAAGGTCTGTGGTTGAAACAGATTGAAGAGACGGATCACGTTTTGTTCTACGACATTAAATCCATCAGAGATTTCTGAAGAGTCGACGTGTCTGAAAAACGATGGTTGTTACCAAGCGGCTGAATAGGACTACAGAAGTTGAGGCCGTTGTACGTCATTACGCCGAACACGTAAACAGTCCTCTAAGTTAGTTTCTGTTCTGCTTGAAAGCCAGTCCCCGCCTCCTGCAAAGTGTTCAAATCAAATCAAGTTTTATTTATAATACGTAATATAATAAAACAAAAGCTTCAACTCGTAACATCCAGAATCTGTGGTTTTTAACATGGATCTGAAGTTGGCGTGACGTCGAAGTCGTGCTGCTGGACTCGCTGTAGTTCCTTTATAGCATAACGTTAACATTTTACTTCTGGACATTAGATTTATAATTCGAAAATGATAAAAGTAGGGAAGACATGAGGAGATGATCCGGCTGAACAAAACGTGTATTTATCAAACAGGTTCGTTTTCCACGGACTTTATTTCGAGCTACTTTCCTAAATCCTGTGGAGAAATCCCGTTGCTCTTTTGTCGAGGGAACCAGCCGCTCACTTCCGGGCTGGCCAACAAAAACACGTCATCCTGCACCGCTCTATTGGGCCTTGGATGTAAACATTGCATCCATTGTCTCTTCTGTAGCCTCCCTCGTATTCCTCATTTTAAGATGCGTAATATTTGATGCACATAAATTCAAATTCTTTAGTGAAAACGTGTCCCTTGTTTTGCACAAACCAAACCAAGAATGATTGACTATGTTGTAAAATGTCCGTCGTAGAAGTTTAAAAAGATATAATGTAGTCAGATGTGAGAAAGTGAAGTAGCTCGAAGCTAAATCCGGCATATTTACACTTGGCATATTTCATGTTTTAAGTGTTCTTTAAAGCAATGTCCCTGCCAAATAAATAAATTGTCTCAACAAGAATATTAACACACTTTCCATATCTTATGATTTATCAACTAACATCCTAAGAAAAACACGTCACATAGCCCCACACTGTTGTAATGTCGAAAACTTTATTTCCTCTTTGAATACAGGGATCTTTCCAATATGCATGTGGGCGATTAGAACGGTAGAGGCGCATCTGAGTAAAACTGCAATGCTGCCATCGAAAAAACACGTTATGCACAATTACCCGTTGTATCCAGAGCCCTTTTTCCCGTCTTTGATGAGGCCAGATTGACACAGCATGTTTCTGAGATGGTGGATTGATTATTCTGTCACACATTTGTCACCAGCTCATCTCAGCACAGAGGACATGTCTTGTTCTCAGAGACAAATGAGGCATCTTGTTTGATTTGCATCACGTTGAATGTCTTGCACCATCAATTGTTTGTTGAACAAGTCACCAGAAATCTGAGCAGATGCTTTCCCCTCAGTCTTTTGTTAAATCCTTCATTTCTTTTCCAGGGTTTGACCTCAGGACAGCGCAGGTGGTGTCTCTGGCCACAGGGACTAAGTGTGTGGATTTGGACAATGACAGTGACCACAGTGAAACACTCGGTGACTGCCACGCAGAGGTCATGAGCCGCAGGGCGCTGGTTCGATTCCTGTACGCTCAGTTGGAGCTGCTGCTCTGGTACGACCCTCAAATTACCCTAAAATACGTTTGTTGCTTCTATTTTCAGTCTAGGCTTCGTGGGGAATCTAGCTTTCTGACCGGGGCATTTTCTTGTCAAATGTTTAGTCCTTACTCAGCATCGTACAGGGTCGGATCAGTCGCAAAAATAAATGAATGCACACAAATGTCTCCATCCACACATATTTTTCAATGCATAACCCAAAAATGTATCATTTTATAAATGTAAAAACGTGGCATTGTCGTTAGGACAATATGTCAGTATGGGGAATTTCTTCAAATGTTACACAACCATCCACGTGGACTCAAGGATACATGTATTAGAGTTTGCAGGTCAAAGTCATGGTCACTTTGATTTAAAGTAGATTTCTCCGATTTGGGAATTATATTCAAATTCGGCGCCAGCCTTCACTTAATCCCAATGCATGACAGTTTGACACAATTGTCTAAAAGGAATGCAAGGCTGTATTTTTCTTGATATCAACAAATAACTTGAAGAAATCCAAACCCAAAACTATAAGTCTGTCTCTCAATGATGTCTTATATCTTGTCTTTGGCTTTCAGCTCAAAGCCCATCGAAGACGTTAATCTTTTACAAAACCTCTCTCAATATATTGGGGTCCCAATACCTTAAAATAACCAGATCTAACTAAGAGTTGTTAACCATGACAATAAACACAAAACTGACTGTTTTCATAAGGATTTAGTGTGTTTCTGTCTGTCTCATGTTGGACGTCTCTCTGTGTTTCCTCTCCGTAGTAAACCAGCAGACGGCGAGGAACAATCCATCTTCGTACCAAATGAAGTTGGCGGTGGCTTCCGGCTGCAGGACGGCGTTTTCTTCCACATGTTCGTCAGCTCGTCGCCGTGCGGAGACGCTCGACTCAACTGCCCCTACGAGACCACGGCTGCATGTGAGAACTAAGCAATTAGACGATGGGAATAATGACGATACTGATGTTTTGGATTTTGCGATGTCATCGTCAACCTCAATTTGAATGTTTTAAAGTAAATGAAAGACACCTTTTTTTTATTTGGCTTATCATTTTTAGTAGTATCACTGTTCATGTTTTATGTTTTAGTGTTTTTACATATTTTAATTATGTTCCTCATTTGTTATCGTGATTTGTCATTATTACATTTTACTACATGTCACTTATTAGACGCTTTTATCCAAAGCGACTTACATACTCAATACTGTGGACAATCCCCACAGGAGCAATTTGGGGTGAAGTGTCTCAGGGACACAACGACATGCTGACTGCAGTGGGGTTTGAACCTGTGACCCCTAATCCCAACACCAAGGCTTTATCCACTGCGCCACACACCTCCCTACTCTACTCATACTAGTCATACTCTATAGCACTGTCAAGCATGAAAGGTGCTAAATAAATAAAGTTTATTATTATCTTAGAATCACTTTACCCTTTTACGGTTTGGGTTTTCAGTTCATGAAAGTTAATAGGAACATGTTGGTTGCCTAAATGAGTCCGGTTTAGCGTTCGGTTGTACTGAGTTCGATCCTCACGTCACAACAAACTTCCCAGATTGGGATCAATAAAGTTATCTTATCATCTTATCTTATCTTATCTTGACACCTGTGGGTATTGTCCACAGTACATGACCATTGCATGTATATGATATGTGTAATGTGTATTTGTGAATCGCTTTGAGCATCTGGAAAAGCGCTATAATAAATGTAAGGAATTATTATCTTATCTTGAGGCGTTAAAACAGTAATCTACAAAGGAATTGGTGACTTCTGGTGAGTACAAACACTTCTGGCGTACGGTCTTTCATCAAAGTATTGGACCAAGCGAGATTTTGAACTGATGATGAAGTACGATGAAGAGTCAGAGGATCTCAAAAGTTATTACCATTCATCTTGATAAGGGAACCAAGGATTGCACCAAATTTCACTCCAATAAATTCAATACTTCACTCAAAACCTAAAAAGTACAGGTTATGATAGCGTTAAAGATAAAATCAGAGAATCACCAAAGTCAGTGGGATTTATCCCCTCATGGATGTTTTTGTAACATGTCATGGAAATCCGTCTAATAGTTGTTGAGATATTTAAGCCTGGACTAAACTGGATCAACCAACAGACCGACAATATCCAGGGTTTCCTTCAAATGCTGAGCAGAGTATTTCTCCTCTGATAAGTCCACTTCTTGTCTCTTGTCAGATCCCAGCAGGAGGTTCCACTGTCACCTCAGGGTGAAAGTGGACGGCGGAGAAGGGACGCTGCCCATCACAGCAAGAAGAGCCAATCAGAACAATATGGCAGCATGTAAATCACCCGTCACAATGTCCTGCACTGACAAGATGGCAAAGTGAGTTTAGAATCAGCCCTAGATGTAATAACAGTGTATTTATTGTGTTACATGGGTGTAATAACAGTGTAACACAGGTAGTGGGTTTAATAACATTGTAATGTGGGTGTTATCCGGGGGTATTAATGTGTGATGTGGGTGTAATAACTGTGTTATATGGGTGTCATGTAGAAAATACCAATCATTACATTTTCCAAAATATCGAATGTGCCTTCAAGGGTTAAGTTAACATCTTATTTGAAAGGATAATGCGTGTTTATTACAGCTTGGGTCTTTTTTTGGAGTTACATTTACGTCAATTATGAGTGAGGCTGCCACACCGCAAAAACCGTGTGCTCGGATTTCTTTTTAAATCTTTTTGCCCCAATAATAAGGGTGTAATATGCGTGTAATCGTAGTGTAATGTGGGTGTTATAACCGTGTTATTCGGGTGTAATAACTGTCTAATAGGGGTGTATTAATGTGGGATGTGGATGTAATAACATGTAGTGGTTCCATTTATGTCAATTCTGAGTCAAACTGCCACACCGCAAAAACCATGTGTGCTCGGATTTCTTTTGAATTATTTCCCTCAACAGGTGGAGTGTTGTTGGCCTCCAGGGGGCGCTCCTCTCTCACCTGGTGGAGCCGGTTTACCTGCACAGCGTCACCGTGGGAACGCTCAGCCACACGGGTCACCTGAGCCGAGCCTTTGCACACCGCCTCGCACCCGTCAAGCACCTACCCTTCCCTTACCGACGGCAGCAGCTGATGCTCGGCTGTAGGTCCAAATGTTTTATGCACATATGATCATTTTTTTTGTCACACTTTATATTAAGGTACATTAATTCACCGTCAACAATTATTTTAATCACAAATAATGAATTTTTCAATGTAATGAGTATTATTTATATTAACGAGTTAAATCGGCTAAAAGAAAAACATGTTTTCCAAAAGAACTCCCTAAGAACTCCTAACGTTAGTTTTAAAGACCCCCATGAAGCTCAGATTATAACTCGAACCCTGTTTATAATACTGAGATATTTTTTTCTCTTTGGTTTCCTCTCTGCTCAGGTCTGAACAGCAGTGACGTTCGGCCGTCAGGAAAGGCACCGAACGTCAGCGTTAATTGGAGTCGTGGTGATGGAGGTTTGGAGGAGATCAGCAGCTCGACAGGACGGAGGAAAGACTCAGGGACGCCGTCTCGGCTCTGCGGGCGAAACATGTTCGAACGCTGGCAGAGGCTTCAGCAACAGGTTCTGGATCTGAAAACTACTTTCACCACTTGCTGAATGCTATCTTTACACTGCAAATCACCCTCAACTCTCATTTGTATTTACATTAAGTTTCTCTCTTGCTTCCTCAGTTGAACGGTGCAGAGGCGACTCCATGCTCATATTCTGGTTCCAAGATGGCGGCCGGACGTTACCAAAGGGCGATGCATCAGTTCACCAGCGCACTGCAGGGTGGAGGGCTGGGAACTTGGCTCAGAGAAACTCCAGAACTGGGTCACTTCAATGTTAGTGTGTGAGAAACTGTGAAAAGACTGAATGTTGAGGGTGAAGTACATGTATGATTTTCTTTGTGATTGTGTGGATGAGGTACACAGAACACTAGTTAGAGCAGAAAGTTGGTTATTTCCAGAGGTGGGAAGTAGTGGAGTACAAATACTTTGTTACTGTACTTAAGTGCATTGTTTTGGTATCAGTACTTTACTCCACGACTTTTTACTTACATGTTGAACTCAACTACCTGTACTTTCTACTTCTCTCATGTTGAACTCAAATACCTGTACTTTCTACTTCTCACATGTTGAACTCAAATACCTGTACTTTCTACTTCTTACATGTTGAACTCAAATACATGTACTTTCTACTTCTCTCATTCTCCAAACAGCTGGTTCCTTTAGTCTGAATGTGTGTTTGGTGCGTGGTCATTATTCTTTAGAGTCATTGCGTGCCTATTGATTTGAACACGATCCGTGTATCCATCACTTCCTGGTCTTCTCTAAAGAAGAGGGACCAATGGAAACGTTGTCATGTTGCCGTTGTTCAGCATGGAAACTTTCATTCGCTAACAATGACATTATTGATCTAATAATATAAAGGGAGGTCAGGTACTCTTTAAAGCAGCTGCTAGCTATGGGTACTTTTTACTGAAGTACACTTCAAAGCCCATACTTCTTTACTTTTACTTGAGTAAAGAATATTATTATATTATTAGTATTTTTAAACACGAGTATCTGTACTTCTACTTGAGTAAAGGTGTACTTTAGCCATCTCTGGTTATTTCACATCTATTTATTTTATATAAGAAAGGGTGAACTGGTTGAAGCGACAAGCAAATAATTCAAATATGCTCAAAGCATTCAGAACATTACATTAACCAGAGTAGACCTCGTAGTGTGTAATGTTAGTTTAGGTTGCCTAAAAACTGCTAAAAATGGCTCTGGAAGCCACTGCTAGCTTGTCTGGTTTAATAAAGTCTTAACAGCTTAAACCACATTGAAGATATTTATGGAAGTTACAGCAGTATAAAGTGAGTGTTTGAGTAGAATGTAACTTAACAAGGCTACACTTGCAAAGACACAACTGCACAGTTAGAGTTGAATGTTTAAAAATAGGTTGATCACTACAAATAGGGTGTTATATAAATAATAACATATTATATAGACTGTTATAATAATAGTATTAATAATGCTTTTGTGATATTGATAACTTCTTTAAGATACAATACCTCCCACCTACAGTACATATCAACAAACTGGTGGCAAAAATGTATTCAGCTAATTAAGTGCGGAGCTGCTAAATGTATCAGTTTTATTTAGTTGATAAATACAAATTAAATAATGTTAATCGAGTCTTAATCAACTGTATTTGGTGTGACAAGTAGGCTAGTCATAGGGCAAATAATCCTGGAATAATTTCATATGCTATGTGTTTTACATCCTTTTTTTGCAAACATGGCATGGTGTCCTCACTTAACAAGTCTAAAACAAATGTTCGGTCCCCACAAACACCATAAAAAAGAACAACACACACACACACACCTTGTCTTTGTCCCTTAGGAGGACATTGCATTGACTTATATTAATGCCTACATGACTTAACCTAACTTTAACCATGAAAACAACATTCCCAACTCCAATCCATACTCTAAATGTACCATAAAACCTTCAAAGAGCCGTACCCTAAAATGTAATCATTTACATTGTGGGGACCAGATATTTGACCCAAAATTGAAGGTCCCCACAATATCAGTGTGTTATGAGATTTATATCCCCCATCTTGTTAATAATTCAACATATCTGATGACTACAAAGCAGAATCTGTTTCGTTAGTAACAACAGCTTCTGGTTTCTTTAAGCATTAAACCGAAAGTTACATTTTAATGTATTCTTACTTATTTGTTTGAGTTTGTTTTGTGTGTTCCATTGTTTCAGATATATTTATTTTAATGTAACTGTTTGTCTCATTTGTTTCGTTATGTTTAAGTTTCTCACCTTTAATACATTATATATACATTTTGAACAGTGTTTTAGAGAGCCATTTTATATGAAGGCCAAGAGTGAAGAAATGTCGCCACCTACAGGAAGATTTTGTGCATTACAAGATGTGGAATCCATGTTGAAATCCAAAAAAAATAGTTTTGTTGTTTTCCTTTATTTTGTGTTCTCTACGTGTATCTGTTAGTCTGTAAATCATTCATTTATTTTCCCAAAGGTTTTTACTTTCCTGAAAAATGTTATTCTTGTGTAGTCTCTTGTTGTTAATTTGCAGAAAAGTTTTCAGAGCAAGGGAATGTAAAAGATATACTGGAAGGCACGTTGGTGAATGCTATGAACACTTTAATGGTTAAGTATGCAGAATGATTATGTCTGTATATTGGTCATGACTATTTTTATCAATAGGAATAAATTAACCTATTTGTCTTAATTCTTGTTTTTGTCTCGCATCCAAGTCCAAGCTCAAAGTTACTACCAGGTACGATAAACACAAACAAAATGTTATATAATTGATTAAATTAGTTATTCTATTAATTGTATTTTCTGCTTCTTTCTTTTGATTTGCACAAACTAAAAATACTTATACATCTCTATGAGTGCGAAGAAGATGCCCCCAAAACTATGTAAAAAGAATTATAACAATGAGTGGATTTTTGCCTTTTTGAAATATCAAATGAGCTCCTAATAATATTATATAATAGTATTTTGAATTCTAATTCAAATTTTAAGGGTCTGAATAGTCAAGTTATTTTTGTCTCACTTCAATAAGCTAACAGAATATTAAAACGTCAGGGTAGGAAACAAGGAGTGAATTAAACAATAATGTACATTTTTTAAATTGATATGAGAATGTTTTTAGGAAAACAGTTGCTTTTTACACATCCATCACAAGAGGATAATAAAACAACTAGAAAACATTACAGCACAAATTGTTTATTTTCATTTCACAAGCAGCTGTTTATTCCTTATTATTACACAGCTTTAACCCACAAAACTGCTGTCAAGTCGATTCAACGGGTTTACATTTTTTTTCTGAGAACTACATTGTGGTTTTTTTGCCACTTTGATCACACAAAACACTGTTAACACGTTGCCACAGTTTCACAAGGCTTCACGACGGTGGTTGTGATCTGGTTTCATGTTTATTGATAGTGTGGACAGTGACTGAACATTATTAACATTGTTATGAACGTGGCAGGCAGCAAAAGTGGCTCAGTGTTGGTACAAAAAAAAAGCAGTTGAGTGCAGTGAAACTTGTTTAAAAGGTTGAACATTCACAATCCTAAACACACAGCTTCTATATTTCCTTCACACAAACAAGATGTTCTGTCATTTAAACCAGTGATAACTCCTTTTGCAGAATTAATTTAGGGGAAAAGGACATCAATGATCTGTAATGTTGTGCTTTGTTTATAATTTGAATATTGCTGATTACAGCTGGAGTGAATAAAAAGAAAGTGAAGGAACAGAAATAAACATAACATTTGTCCAACAGTGAAAAGTATCTTACATTTCTACATGTAAACTCAAATAAATTAGGAACTACTCACCAAAACATATTTCTCTGAGAAGAAGTTTGAGAAGCTAATTTATTATTAGCCGAATGCAAAACTGTGGACTACATTTGCCATCTCTGGTGTAAATGACAAAATTAACTTTTATGTGAATGTAAAGCCTTTGACTGAAGAACTGTCATTCATCACGAAGCAGTAATCTACACTGAATACAAAACATTGAAATGCAGGAACATATCATCAAGTTATAAAGGCTAATAATAAAACTGCTGCAGCTGAAAATCCAGCCACATTTTCATATTATGAAACAAATGTTATGGTGTTAAAATAAGAACAATATCACTTTACAGTTGCCTTTTAAGAAGTTATCACTTTTATTTGCGTGTAATGAGGCTGTTTTTACACCAAAATCTATATTACTTCACCAAATGTGGTATTTATAAGACTTTTCAAGAGTTAGAAATACATTTCACTGGGTTAATACAAGGCAGCTGTAAAGTGTGACCAAATACAATTCAATGCAATATCAATGTACTAGTTTTAATGAACACTTTTGTTACAAACCAGCATAAATCTAAAGCTAGACTTAGAAACAATCAGTTTGAAATGGACTGTGCTTATTCATCGTTTTAATGCTGTAACTTGCGAGAACATTAAACACGTTTTAGACGTTGATTTGTTTCGCACCACACACACACACACACACACACACACACACATCACTACATCCTTTCCTATTCACTCCAATGCAGCTTTGGCTGTTTTAGTGGCAGTGGGGAAGCAAAGCAGGGGACAGCGAACGCATCACGACACTCCTCAAAAGGTTTTACTACTTTTTAAGTACCATTACAAATATGACACTGACAGAATCCCCACAACAGTGTTTTCAACACCAAAGACTAAAGGGCACTGCGATAATCTAGGAAAAAACTATTTGTACATTCATGTCAAGTATTGGTACAACAGCAGGGCCGGGCACCAGAAGAAACATCCGTTAGTTTTCTCTTTCATCGTTGAAATTAGACTTCCTTATATTTTAAAGTGAGTTAATTGATATGTAACACGTACAAATAATGTGCTTTCTCTACTAACCTATTGTATTCAAATCAAATCTGCTAAAATGTCACTTTTATTAGAAATAATTGACTCAAATGTTGTCATACTTAAGCAGACTTGGTTCTACTTTAGTCATTTTTGTTGAGAGTTTAATCTCTAATTAGTAGATTTTGCGAGTAGAGCTTGAGACGATAAAAAAGAGGCATAGAAGTTTAATTTACCTCTGAAAACAAACCTTTCCATCTCTATTAAAGCCCTTCAGAAGAATGTGTGAACGTATTACTAATATGTGGGTGGAGAAGTCTATTCTCGCCATTTAAAGTGCACAATTGTTTGTCTATTTAGTAACTGAAATGGGACTTAATTTAATACCAAATACTCCAAATGACGATTAAATAGAGCATTCTTTAGGTACTATGTCTCGGTACCCGGCCCTGCATAACAACTATCTCAACAGGTGCTGCTCTTAGAGACTAAATGTTTCATTAGCACACGCACAGAAACACTGTAATCACCTTTCCTCCCTTAGTTGGTAAAATATCTACACATTTATGTTCTGTCTACGAGGAACACAGTGGCTGGTTCATGGCTTTACAGAAACAGAAGCACAGTCAGATCCAGATTAACACTGTGAGAAGAGTGACTAATCACGTATACGATGTGGGAGGTCATATTGGGGTCAAACTCGAACACTGGAGAAGTTTCAGTCAGTAAAAAAAACACTATCACCTTTACATAGGAGAGGAAGTAGATATTTGGGACCACTATAAGAGGTTTGGTTGAGATTTACTCAGCCAATGGTCGATAAAGCATCCATAATGTAGTCTTTGCAAAAGACAAAATAATAAAAATGTCAAATATAGCATCCTTTTCTTGGACTTTTGTAGCTTTAATATCCACCAGGCGTTATTTCTTTCCCTCTTTAGTCACACAACACTTCTGTTTTTAGGTTTAGCAATATACCAGTTCTATAGTACACAGCACCACGGCTAGCAAAGATAATGTTATTACTCACATTTTGTTCAGGTAGCCACAGTTTAAAAGGTAGACGGATTCGACAATCAGCCATCTTAAATCTAACAACAGAATAGGACCATTATGCGTCTGGCTTTGCAGAAAACAATCTTTAAGCTAACCAGCATTACACTTTGTTGACCGTTTACATAATCTACAATACTCTCCAGCAACAAAAAGCTATATAAGACTATTCCAAAAGGTGCATTCCTGCACCACACAGACTCCTGAACGCTGAGCAGAACTGAGCTTTTACAAACAAGAGTGGTTGTTTTAAAGTGTGTTTTAGATAAGCAGTAAATCTCAGGTGCCAATAAATGTTTTTTGAATGAAACAAATCCATTTTTCAAACAGCGCACTAAAATGGATAACTAGCCAAACATAATTTAGACAATGTTCGGTTGTTATTAAGGTATCAATTCAAAGAGTGAGGGCTTCTTTCTTTTTATATTAAGAAGTTCAGGTAAAGAAGGTAAATGGCAAGTTATCACAAATTAACTTCTAAAAAGAATGGTTGAACACAAAAGGGTTTTCTCCAAAAGCATCAGATTCTTGTCCAAACATAAATCTGCTCTCAGTGGCACGGATTACATGTCGGTAATTCTCCACCTCACTTATCTTGAGTTTTGAGCATTTTAGTTTTTCACTTAAACAAACATGTCTGTGCTTTCATCACCAGTGGCACACAGGTCGTTTATTTAATTTGGATAGTGAAGAATTGCTCAACGCAAAAGAAACATAACGTGTGTATATTGGCGGCTTAAGTTAGATAATATGTTTCATTTTTCATTGCATCCTTTTTTTGGTCTCAGAAAGCTGAAAACGGACTGCCTGCAGACTCAAAGGCAGCTTTTAAAACACATATTTTTAAATGTCATTGAGTATTTGCTTCAAGTTACGTCTGTTGTAATGTGACACGTTTTTACAGACCAAAAAAGACATGTTTGAAGCTGCATTTAAAGCCTGCAGATAGTGAGTGTTCGATGCTCTTGAGAGACAGACTTTGGGTGTAGTTTCACCGTAAAGTGGCAGCATCGGGAGGTCACTTCTCCTGCAGCAGGGCGGGGATGTTGATGTTCCAGCCGATGGCCTGCCGGTCGAATCCGCAGGTGAACAAGTTGCAGGACGTGTTGTCTTCACACCAGGCGGAGCAGCAAACCATCCGACGGTGACCCTGAAGCACCACAGAAAACACAGCCGCTGTTAGACACTGAGGATAATAACTGTTGGGAAAATAGTAATACTGAATGTACTCCTCCAATATCAGAGCAACATGATAACAAAGGTATCCCAACTGTAGCTGTGAACCTGACCGGATGTGTGATGACCTGGAAGAGCATCAGGACTGTTTGAGGCATGTGATAGCTATGTGATTAACATGATGATTCAGCCTCTATGGAGAGAGACATCAAGCATGCTCATTTCTGACGTGGAGCTAATCTGAAGTAAACATTGAATACTGCTTTCTATTCCTCCATCTTGTGACTGTGTGACTCCCTCCCTTGATATCAGCATGTGAAGGACACTGCTCAGGAACTAGCTGATGCTCTGTATGTGATGACTTACTTCCATTCTGAGAGGATCACAGACACATGGATCCTGAGGCTGAAGCTCAAGCCGGTAACGAGTGATTATTAACATTTTAAGTATTCAGAGAAAGTCAGATTTTTTGAGTTTTGAGAAAAAGTCAGAATTTTTAGGAAAAAGACAGAATTTAGCGATTTTGAGAAAAAGTCCGTATTTTCAGATTTTGGTAAAAAGATAAAAGCAGAACAGAAAAACATGGACATTGATACCACTGAGAATTGAAAGTTAACCCAAATTAAAAGCCATATTGAGTTTGATGTTCTAAGATCCAATAGGGGACAATAATTAAATGTTTCAAAGTCAAGTTGCTGCAAATACTCTTCTGTGCTTTGATATATTATATGTATGTCTTCTAAGTTTTATTTTACTGTTTTTGTCAGTTTTTTGCCATATTTGGTATGCAGAAAGGATCCCCGTTTGACCTTAAACCAAATACATTTTGATTGCATTTCCCTCAGGAAGCCCCTTGTATTTTATTTAGAAACTGACATTTTAAATGTTTTTTTCTGGTACCAGTAGTTAAGAACTAATTTAGAAACTCTTGACTTAACAATATTCGATAATTCTACAAGCTTTAAAAGCAACATGTAAAAACTACGTTTCCTCATTACAGATAAATGCTGACCAAGTTACAAGTCTATTTTAGTGCAATAACTAATTCAATAAAGACAGAGAATGAGTGTGTATGGAAGCTGCGAGGGGTCAATCCGAGTCCTCCATCTAAACTGACCTGTCTGTTGCTGCGGGGGAGTCGAGCCAGCCGCACCCCCGACATGTCGAACAGCCGGACCTGCCTATTGTCGTGAGGAAGAGCGATGATTTTCTGGTTCACCGACACGCTGATCCTGGACACAAAAACAGGAAGAATATGGTGTAAAAAATAGGTCAGATTTCCACTATTATTTATCATCATCTATTTTCAGGTAAAACTAAAGTATTTTGTTGCTACTTTCTGCAAAAACGTGTTGTATGAATTGGACCACAAAACAAATTGTTTTCGCTACAAGAGTTGTTGGACTCTTGTTGCAGTCCAACAAGGGTCTTTTGTTGGAACTTGAGCAATGCAACAAAACGCTCATGGTTCAAAGTGTTGGACAAATGTGAATTGCAAAATGACTTGAGGTTAGGTAGTTTAAGCAACCAGAGTTGTTCTTGTTTCTCACAAGGACCTTATACGGTAACTCAATGATTCCACATAGATCATCAAAATCAGCTGTGATGGCCGAGAGGTTAAGGCGTTGGACTCGAAATCCAATGGGGTTTCCCCGCGCAGGTTCGAACCCTGCTCACAGCGTTTGAAGTCTCTTTAAGCTTCTGGATCCTGCTGATTGCTTCCAAGTGAAGTATTAAAAGCTCGCAAACTTGTTCTTGTTTCCCGCAAGGAGCTCATACGGTTACGCGAGAATTCCTGGAAGAACACATCAAAACTGCATTGAGGGACGAGTGGTTAAGGCGTTGGACTTGAAATCCAATGGGGTGTCCCCGCACATGTTCAAATCCTGCTCACAGCATTTGAAGTCTCTTAAGCTTCTGGATCCTGCTGATTGCTGCATGTGTTCAACTGTCCTCTTAGCCGTTGTTCAAATGCAGTCCAACAATGGTCTTTTATTGGAACTCGAGCAATGCAACAAAACTACCATTTTTATTTGTATTTATCCTTTATTTATCCAGGAATGTCCCATTGAGATACAAGATCTCTTCTTCCAGGGAGTCCTGACCATGGTTCAAAGTGTTGGACAAATGCGGTCCGAGTGGATAAGGGGTTTCACTTGAGGTTAGGTAGTTTAAGCTACCAGAGTTTTTTTGTTGCCCACAAAGGACCTTATGCGGTTACTCAATGATTCCACAAAGACCGTTACAATCAGCTGTGATGGCCGAGTGGTCAAGGCGTTGGACTCGAAATCCAATGGGGTCTCCCCGCGCAGGTTCGAACCCTGCTCACAGCGTGCGAAGAATCTTTAAACTTCTGGAGCCGTCTGATTGCTGCATGTGTTCAACTGTCCTCTTAGTCTTTGTTCAAATGCAGTCCAACAAGGGCCTTTTGTTGGAACTTGAGCAATGCAACAAAACTACCATAGTTCAAAGTATTGGACAAATGCGGTCCGAGTGGATAAGGGGTTTCACTTGAGGTTAGGTAGTTTAAGCTACCAGAGTTTTTTTGTTGCCCACAAGGACCTTATGCGGTTACTCAATGATTCCACAAACACCATCAAGATCAGCTGTGATGGCCGAGTGGTTAAGGCGTCGGACTCGAAATCCAATTGGGTCTCCCCGCGCAGGTTCGAACCCTGCTCACAGCGTCTGAGAAGGCTCAACTCTTCTTACGTTAATTATTTTCTGTGTGGTCCTTCAACTGTTGTTTCACACTTGGTTTGATGGCTCCGAGAATTGCGGTCCATTTCAAGATTGGCTGTGCTACATGGTAGCTCCAGTACTGTTTATTCCTTGGATTAAAGTGACAGGCTAGGTGTGAAATGTACACCAAAGTTGATCTTGATTCAACGACCAAAACCCATAACATTACTGGGAACTGCAGGTACTTAAAGCTACGAAAGCTGTTCTTGTTTCCCACAAGGAGCTGATACGTTTAAACCAGAATTCCATAGTGAACTACAAAAACCAGCTGTGATGGCCGAGTGGTTAAGGCGTTGGACTCGAAATCCAATGGGGTCTCCCCGCGCAGTTTCGAACCCTGCTCACAGCGTTTGAAGTCTCTTTAAGCTTCTGAATCCTGCTGATTGCTTCCAAGTGAAGTATTAAAAGCTCGCAAACTTGTTCTTGTTTCCTGCAAGGAGCTCATACGGTTACGCGAGAATTCCTGGAAGAACAAAGCAAAACTGCTTTGAGGGACGTGTGGTTAAGGCGTTGGACTTGAAATCCAATGGGGTGTCCCCGCACATGTTCAAATCCTGCTCACAGCGTTTGAAGTCTCTTAAGCTTCTGGAGATGGCTGATTGCTGCATGTGTTCAACTGTCCTGTTAGTTTTTGTTCAAATGCAGTCCAACAATGGTCTTTTGTTGGAACGTGAGCAATGCAACAAAACTACCATGGTTCAAAGTGTTTGACAAATGCGGTCCGAGTGGATAAGGGGTTTGACTTGAGGTTAGGTAGTTTAAGCAACCAGAGTTGTTCTTGTTTCTCACAAGGACCTTATACGCTTACTCAATGATTCCACATAGATTATTGAAATCAGCTGTGATGGCCGAGAGGTTAAGGCGTTGGACTCGAAATCCTATGGGGTCTCCCCGCGCAGGTTCGAACCATGCTCACAGCGTCTGAGAAGGCTCAACTCTTCTTATGTTAATTATTTTCTGTGTGGTTCTTCAACTGTTGTTTCACACTTGGTTTGATGGCTCCGAGAATTGCGGTCCATTTCAAGATTGGCTGTGCTACATGGTAGCTCCAGTACTGTTTATTCCTTGGATCAAAGTGACAGGCTAGGTGTGAAATGTACACCAAAGTTGATCTTGATTCAACGACCAAAACCCATAACATTACTGGGAACTGCAGGTACTTAAAGCTACGAAAGCTGTTCTTGTTTCCCACAAGGAGCTGATACGGATAAACCAGAATTCCATATTAAACTACAAAAACTAGCTGTGATGGCCGAGAGGTTAAGGCGTTGGACTCGAAATCCAATGGGGTCTCCCCGCGCAGGTTCGAACCCTGCTCACAGCGTTTGAAGTCTCTTTAAGCTTCTGGATCCTGCTGATTGCTTCCAAGTGAAGTATTAAAAGCTCGCAAACTTGTTCTTGTTTCCCGCAAGGAGCTCATACGGTTACGCGAGAATTCCTGGAAGAACACATCAAAACTGCATTGAGGGACGAGTGGTTAAGGCGTTGGACTTGAAATCCAATGGGGTGTCCCCGCACATGTTCAAATCCTGCTCACAGCATTTGAAGTCTCTTAAGCTTCTGGATCCTGCTGATTGCTGCATGTGTTCAACTGTCCTCTTAGCCGTTGTTCAAATGCAGTCCAACAATGGTCTTTTATTGGAACTCGAGCAATGCAACAAAACTACCATTTTTATTTGTATTTATCCTTTATTTATCCAGGAATGTCCCATTGAGATACAAGATCTCTTCTTCCAGGGAGTCCTGACCATGGTTCAAAGTGTTGGACAAATGCGGTCCGAGTGGATAAGGGGTTTCACTTGAGGTTAGGTAGTTTAAGCTACCAGAGTTTTTTTGTTGCCCACAAAGGACCTTATGCGGTTACTCAATGATTCCACAAAGACCGTTACAATCAGCTGTGATGGCCGAGTGGTTAAGGCGTTGGACTCGAAATCCAATGGGGTCTCCCCGCGCAGGTTCGAACCCTGCTCACAGCGTGCGAAGAGTCTTTAAACTTCTGGAGCCGTCTGATTGCTGCATGTGTTCAACTGTCCTCTTAGTCTTTGTTCAAATGCAGTCCAACAAGGGCCTTTTGTTGGAACTTGAGCAATGCAACAAAACTACCATAGTTCAAAGTATTGGACAAATGCGGTCCGAGTGGATAAGGGGTTTCACTTGAGGTTAGGTAGTTTAAGCTACCAGAGTTTTTTTGTTGCCCACAAGGACCTTATGCGGTTACTCAATGATTCCACAAACACCATCAAAATCAGCTGTGATGGCCGAGTGGTTAAGGCGTTGGACTTGAAATCCAATGGGGTCTCCCCGCGCAGGTTCGAACCCTGCTCACAGCGTCTGAGAAGGCTCAACTCTTCTTACGTTAATTATTTTCTGTGTGGTCCTTCAACTGTTGTTTCACACTTGGTTTGATGGCTCCGAGAATTGCGGTCCATTTCAAGATTGGCTGTGCTACATGGTAGCTCCAGTACTGTTTATTCCTTGGATCAAAGTGACAGGCTAGGTGTGAAATGTACACCAAAGTTGATCTTGATTCAACGACCAAAACCCATAACATTACTGGGAACTGCAGGTACTTAAAGCTACGAAAGCTGTTCTTGTTTCCCACAAGGAGCTGATACGTTAAACCAGAATTCCATAGTAAACCACCAAAAACAGCTGTGATGGCCGAGAGGTTAAGGCGTCGGACTTGAAATTCAATGGGGTCTCCCCGCGCAGGTTCGAACCCTGCTCACAGCGTTCGAAGAATCTTTGAACTTCTGGAGCTGTCTGATTGCTGCATGTGTTCAGCTGTTGTTCAAATGCAGTCCAGTTTTGTTGCATTGCTCGAGTTCCAATAAAAGACCATTGTTGGACTGCATTTGAACAACGGCTAAGATGACAGTTGAACACATGCAGCAATCAGCAGGATCCAGAAGCTTAAGAGACTTCAAATGCTGTGAGCAGCCTTTCAAATGCAGCCTTTTGTTGGAACTTGAGCAATGCAAAAAAAGGTTCATGGTTCAAAGTGTTGGACAATTGTGAATTGCAAAATGACTTGAGGTTAGGTAGTTTAAGCTACCAGAGTTTTCTTGTTGCCCACAAGGACCTTATACGGTTACTCAATGATTCCACAAAGACCATCAAAAACAGCTGTGATGGCCGAGTGGTTAAGGCGTTGGACTTGAAATCCAATGGGGTCTCCCCGCGCAGGTGCGAACCCTGCTCACAGCGTTCGAAGAGTCTTTAAACTTCTGGAGCTTTCTGATTGCTGCATGTGTTCAACTGTCATCTTAGCCGTTGTTCAAATGCAGTCCAATTATGGTCTTTTATTGGAACTTGAGCAATGCAACAAAACTACCATGGTTCAAAGTGTTGGACAAATGCGGTACGAGTGGATAAGGTGTTTGACTTGAGGTTAGGTAGTTTAAGCTACCAGAGTTTTCTTGTTGCCCACAAGGACCTTATACGGTTACTCAATGATTTCACAAAGACCATCAAAATCTGCTGTGATAGCCGAGTGGTAAAGGCGTTGGACTTGAAATCCAATGGGGTCTCCCCGCGCAGGTTCGAAGCCCTGCTCACAGCGTCTGAGAAGGCTCAACTCTTCTTACGTTATTATTTTCTGTGTGGTCCTTCAACTGTTGTTTCACACTTGGTTTGATGGCTCCGAGAATTGCGGTCCATTTCAAGATTGGCTGTGCTACATGGTAGCTCCACTACTGTTTATTCCTTGGATCAAAGTGACAGGCTAGGTGTGAAATGTACACCAAAGTTGATCTTGATTCAACGACCAAAACCTTTAACATTACTGGGAACTGCAGGTACTTAAAGCTACGAAAGCTGTTCTTGTTTCCCACAAGGAGCTGATACGGATAAACCAGAATTCCATATTAAACTACAAAAAATAGCTGTGATGGCCGAGTGGTTAAGGCGTTGGACTTGAAATCCAATGGGGTCTCCCCGCGCAGGTTCGAACCCTGCTCACAGCGTTTGAAGTCTCTTTAAGCTTCTGAATCCTGCTGATTGCTTCCAAGTGAAGTATTAAAAGCTCGCAAACTTGTTCTTGTTTCCTGCAAGGAGCTCATACGGTTACGCGAGAATTCCTGGAAGAACAAAGCAAAACTGCTTTGAGGGACGAGTGGTTAAGGTGTTGGACTTGAAATCCAATGGGGTGTCTCCGCACATGTTCAAATCCTGCTCACAGCGTTTGAAGTCTCTTAAGCTTCTGGAGATGGCTGATTGCTGCATGTGTTCAACTGTCCTCTTAATTTTTGTTCAAATGCAGTCCAACAATGGTCTTTTGTTGGAACGTGAGCAATGCAACAAAACTACCATGATTCAAAGTGTTTGACAAATGCGGTCCGAGTGGATAAGGGGTTTGACTTGAGGTTAGGTAGTTTAAGCAACCAGAGTTGTTCTTGTTTCTCACAAGGACCTTATACGGTTACTCAATGATTCCACATAGATTATTGAAATCAGCTGTGATGGCCGAGAGGTTAAGGCGTTGGACTTGAAATCCAATGGGGTGTCCCCGCACATGTTCAAATCCTGCCCACAGCATTTGAAGTCTCTTAAGCTTCTGGATCCTGCTGATTGCTGCATGTGTTCAACTGTCATCTTAGTCTTTGTTCAAATGCAGTCCAACAAGGGCCTTTTGTTGGAACTTGAGCAATGCAACAAAACTACCATTTTTATTGTATTTATCCTTTATTTATCCAGGAATGTCCCATTGAGATACAAGATCTCTTCTTCCAGGGAGTCCTGACCACGGTTCAAAGTGTTGGACAAATGCGGTCCGAGTGGATAAGGGGTTTCACTTGAGGTTAGGTAGTTTAAGCTACCAGAGTTTTTGTGTTGCCCACAAGGACCTTATGCGGTTACTCAATGATTCCACAAAGATCGTTACAATCAGCTGTGATGGCCGAGTGGTTAAGGCGTTGGACTCGAAATCCAATGGGGTCTCCCCGCGCAGGTTCGAACCCTGCTCACAGCGTGCGAAGAATCTTTAAACTTCTGGAGCCGTCTGATTGCTGCATGTGTTCAACTGTCCTCTTAGTCTTTGTTCAAATGCAGTCCAACAAGGGCCTTTTGTTGGAACTTGAGCAATGCAACAAAACTACCATAGTTCAAAGTATTGGACAAATGCGGTCCGAGTGGATAAGGGGTTTCACTTGAGGTTAGGTAGTTTAAGCTACCAGAGTTTTTTTGTTGCTCACAAGGACCTTATGCGGTTACTCAATGATTCCACAAACACCATCAAGATCAGCTGTGATGGCCGAGTGGTTAAGGCGTCGGACTCGAAATCCAATTGGGTCTCCCCGCGCAGGTTCGAACCCTGCTCACAGCGTCTGAGAAGGCTCAACTCTTCTTACGTTAATTATTTTTTGTGTGGTCCTTCAACTGTTGTTTCACACTTGGTTTGATGGCTCCGAGAATTGCGGTCCATTTCAAGATTGGCTGTGCTACATGGTAGCTCCAGTACTGTTTATTCCTTGGATTAAAGTGACAGGCTAGGTGTGAAATGTACACCAAAGTTGATCTTGATTCAACGACCAAAACCCATAACATTACTGGGAACTGCAGGTACTTAAAGCTACGAAAGCTGTTCTTGTTTCCCACAAGGAGCTGATACGTTTAAACCAGAATTCCATAGTGAACTACAAAAACCAGCTGTGATGGCCGAGTGGTTAAGGCGTTGGACTCGAAATCCAATGGGGTCTCCCCGTGCAGGTTCGAACCCTGCTCACAGCGTTTGAAGTCTCTTTAAGCTTCTGAATCCTGCTGATTGCTTCCAAGTGAAGTATTAAAAGCTCGCAAACTTGTTCTTGTTTCCTGCAAGGAGCTCATACGGTTACGCAAGAATTCCTGGAAGAACAAAGCAAAACTGCTTTGAGGGACGTGTGGTTAAGGCGTTGGACTTGAAATCCAATGGGGTGTCCCCGCACATGTTCAAATCCTGCTCACAGCGTTTGAAGTCTCTTAAGCTTCTGGAGATGGCTGATTGCTGCATGTGTTCAACTGTCCTGTTAGCTTTTTGTTCAAATGCAGTCCAACAATGGTCTTTTGTTGGAACTGAGCAATGCAACAAAACTACCATGGTTCAAAGTGTTTGACAAATGCGGTCCGAGTGGATAAGGGGTTTGACTTGAGGTTAGGTAGTTTAAGCTACCAGAGTTGTTTTGTTTGCTCACAAGGACCTTATACGGTTACTCAATGATTCCACATAGATCATTGACAATCAGCTGTGATGGCCGAGTGGTTAAGGCGTTGGACTCGAAATCCAATGGGGTCTCCCCGCGCAGGTTCGAACCCTGCTCACAGCGTCTGAGAAGGCTCAACTCTTCTTATGTTATTATTTTCTGTGTGGCCCTTCAACTGTTGTTTCACACTTGGTTTGATGGCTCCGAGAATTGCGGTCCATTTCAAGATTGGCTGTGCTACATGGTAGCTCCAGTACTGTTTATTCCTTGGATCAAAGTGACAGGCTAGGTGTGAAATGTACACCAAAGTTGATCTTGATTCAACGACCAAAACCTTTAACATTACTGGGAACTGCAGGTACTTAAAGCTACGAAAGCTGTTCTTGTTTCCCACAAGGAGCTGATACGGATAAACCAGAATTCCATATTAAACTACAAAAAACAGCTCTGATGGCCGAGAGGTTAAGGCGTTGGACTCGAAATCCAATGGGGTCTCCCCGCACAGGTTCGAACCCTGCTCACAGTGTTCGAAGAATCTTTGAAACTTCTGGAGCTGTCTGATTGCTGCATTTGTTCAAATGCAGTCCAACAAGGGCCTTTTGTTGGAACTTGAGCAATGCAAAAAAAGGTTCGTGGTTCAAAGTGTTGGACAATTGTGAATTAAAAAATGACTTGAGGTTAGGTAGTTTAAGCAATCAGAGTTGTTCTTGTTTCTCACAAGGACCTTATACGGTTACTCAATGATTCCACATAGGTTATTGAAATCAGCTGTGATGGCCGAGAGGTTAAGGCGTTGGACTCGAAATCCAATGGGGTCTCCCTGCGCAGGTTCGAACCCTGCTCACAGCGTTTGAAGTCTCTTTAAGCTCCTGGATCCTGCTGATTGCTTCCAAGTGAAGTATTAAAAGCTCGCAAACTTGTTCTTGTTTCCCGCAAGGAGCTCATACGGTTACGCGAGAATTCCTGGAAGAACACAGCAAAACTGCATGAGGGACGAGTGGTTAAGGCGTAGGACTTGAAATCCAATGGGGTGTCCCCGCACATGTTCAAATCCTGCTCAAAGCATTTGAAGTCTCTTAAGCTTCTGGAGATGGCTGATTGCTGCATGTGTTCAACTGTCCTCTTAGCCGTTGTTCAAATGCAGTCCAACAATGGTCTTTTATAGGAACTCGAGCAATGCAACAAAACTACCATTTTTATTTTTATTTATCCTTTATTTATCCAGGAATGTCCCATTGAGATACAAGATCTCTTCTTCCAGGGAGTCCTGACCATGGTTCAAAGTGTTGGACAAATGCGGTCCGAGTGGATAAGGGGTTTCACTTGAGGTTAGGTAGTTTAAGCTACCAGAGTTGTTTTGTTGCCCACAAGGACCTTATGCGGTTACTCAATGATTCCACAAAGACCATCAAGATCAGCTGTGATGGCCGAGTGGTTAAGGCGTTGGACTTGAAATCCAATGGGGTCTCCCCGCGCAGGTTCGAACCCTGCTCACAGCGTCTGAGAAGGCTCAACTCTTCTTACGTTATTATTTTCTGTGTGGCCCTTCAACTGTTGTTTCACACTTGGTTTGATGGCTCCGAGAATTGCGGTCCATTTCAAGATTGGCTGTGCTACATGGTAGCTCCAGTACTGTTTATTCCTTGGATCAAAGTGACAGGCCAGGTGTGAAATGTACACCAAAGTTGATCTCGATTCAACGACCAAAACCTTTAACATTACTGGGAACTGCAGGTACTTAAAGCTACGAAAGCTGTTCTTGTTTCCCACAAGGACTTTATACGGTTACTCAATGATTCCACAAAGGCCATCAAAATCAGCTGTGATGGCCGAATGGTTAAGTCGTTCGACTTGAAATCCAATGGGGTCTCCCCGAGCAGGTTCAAATCCTGCTCACAGCTTTTTCAGAGTCTTTAAACTTCTTGAATTGACTATTTGCTGAGGTTTCTGTAATCTAGGTGCATTGTGAGAATGGGTAGATTACATCCTCGGTTTAAAGTCTCCAAGACATGTTGTCCGTTTCCAATACGCTTGCTTGTTCCGACTGGACATGCAGATTTAAAACACATGTTGTATTCATATCTGAGTCGTTTAATGTTATCATAAAAACAAATATATATAAGATCATAAATGGTTAACTTCCTTGTCCACCACTAAATAAATATAAACACTGGAGATAATTCTGCATTACACATATTATGGCATATTTGCAGCTCACAGACCTGTTGACGGCGGAGTCAGTTCGGATGGTTGCTATGGGCGACCTCATGTTCTTCAGGTCCCACACTTTAACAGTGCGATCATCACTTCCTGATACAACGTTATCGCCCACCGTGAAGACAGCAGACGTCACCGTGCTGCAAGAAGACGAGAAAACAGGTTTAGACTGAAGGTAAAAGAAAGAAAGCATTGACTGTTACAACTTCATTTATTACAAGGTTTTATTCCAAACATATTTGTTTAAGTTACTTACATTTGGATGGCAGTATTGCTTATTCAACAGTTATTAAGCTGAATATTGAGTAGACTGATTATTACAGTAGAAGATACTTCAAGTTAAAATGTATCGACCCCCTGTGGCACAAATAACTACTACATATTATTTTAAATGGTAGTTTATTTAGTAGTAGTCCTTTTAATGTCCATAGGTGCTTTCATACCAAGTACTTTGCAGTACTTAGTTCCCAGTACTTAGTTCATCACAACTCTTTAGCAGATCGCGTTCACACCGGAAAATAAGTCCCTGAGGGAGGGTTAGGCAAATGAAGCCGCTGACGTCACTTCTTCTTCTTCTGCTTTGGGTTTACTGGCAGGCCGCAAGCAACTTCACGACGTATACTGCCACCCGAAGTCCGCGGCCAAAAGTCTGGAACGCAGACACCTCCTCATCTCCACCGCTCCCATGTTTTCTTTTGTGTTGCCATAAGTTAGTCTCTTTCCGTTGGTGCGCTGGGCTAATGCTAATCATGCTAATGCCAGCTAATACAATGGCGGCTTCACAAAACGTTTCCGAGTTTTACGGGGCGTGGTTTACAAACAGCCCAGCCAATCAGAAATAGGAACCTTTTTCTCCCATGAAAGTACCTGACTAAAAAGGGGGTGAAAAGGTTCTCATGAGTATTCGCTTTCTCATACTGATATTCTGCACAAACTGTGCTGTTGTATTTACTGTATAGTGTCCTTACTGTAAGGTAATTATTATATGTACAGCACTTTTTTTTCATTTTAAAAATGTGCTATATAAATAAAACTTGATTTGGATGTGATTTGATTTGATGAACTAAGTTCTAGTTCCAGATTTTTTTGGTGTGAACGCAACATTTCAAGAACTATCGGAACTATACTGGGAAAAGTACTCCGGTCTGCTCAAAATGTCCTCATTATATCCTTTAAAATCTTTGTAAGAAAGTCATACTTAGCTCATGATTTCTTGAGTTATGACCAAAACTTGTATTTATTATGTCAGAGTAAATCTGAGTTCTTCATTGAGTCATAGTGGACATTTGAAGAAATTCCTTGAAGCATTTCTTGGGATTTCATATTCACAATAAGGAGACTGACTGTGACCTTAAACTCTGACATTTATCCACCAAATTCAGAACAGTCTATCAGTAGTTCCAAGAGGACATTTGTGCCACATTTGAAGAAATTCCCTACATTAGTTCATAAAAACTACTTTTGAAGATAATAGGAAGGACAACACAAAGTTGTTATTAATAAACAAGAATACAGTTTGAAAGGGGAGTGATTTGTAAAATATCCAGAAAGACAAATAAATCTGCTTGCAGTTCTGTTTCATATGGATGAATCTCTTAATGTTGCTCTCAAAGTGCACCAGATTGATGTTTTTAACTTCAACATTTAAAAAATAAAAATAATCTTCCTGGGGAGCATGCCCCCCGGACCCCCCTAGAGGAGGTTAGGTCCCCCCCCCCACTTAAATCATGTTCACATGGATATGAAACTAAATACATTGGCACATATCTTGTGTCCATATCTTTCTGTTTTGGTGGTCATGCCACAACCGTGCACGTAAATGCATACGCGAGTCATGGTAAGATATCTGGATTAAGAGGTTGCTTTTTCTTTGCACAGCATGAAAGAAAGGCCAAATGAATGGGCTGTGATTTTATTATTTTTAAGCAGAGGTCAATAACTTATAACCAAAATAGAACTTTTTTGGTAAAAACTCAACGAGACGTGTTTGGAGGAGAAAGAATGCTGAGTTGCATCCGAAGAACACCTACTGTGAAACATGGGGGTGGAACCATCATGCTTTGGGGCTGTTTTTCTGCAAAGGGACCAGGACGACTGATCCGTGTAAAGGAAAGAATGAATGGGGCCATGTATCGTGAGATTTTGAGTGACAACCTCCTTCCATCAGCAAGGGCATTGAAGATGAAACGTGGCTGGGTCTTTCAGCATGACAATGATCCCAAACACACCGCCCGG
>CM070481.1:37493595-37506095 GCA_036324585.1 Champsocephalus esox
ACTACATTTTGTTGAGCTGCAGATAAGTCCTCATATTTCAAATCGTAATTCATGTTTTCCGTAAAATCTTGCAGCCCTAACAAAGACCCTAAAACACACTGTTGATTATTAGAGATGATTGAGGCCTATTTCTTTGAACCCTTGTGTTGTATTCAAAAGCTGTTGACTCATGATTTATCTAAGTCCAAAACACACAAAAAAACGACTATCATCCAATATTGTTTTAACGACATCATAACTAACTTATAATGCATTCATAACCGTACAATCCTGTTGTAGTTTAATGTTATCGCCCCAAACACATTACACCACATACGTGCATAGTGTGTTCAGGTTCAAATGTTAGTGCACATATTCTTTGAGAAAGGTGGAGTTCCCGTCGGGGGAGGGGGGCAGCGGGCGGGGAGACCAGGTGCATGTTGCGAAAAATTATTGTTACAGTGTATGAAGGGGGCGGGGGAGGGGTGTCTAAAGTCAAAGATGGATCTTGATTGGGCCAAATTGTACCCCGAGTCACCCAAAACAATTCTGTTGGGTCTCCCCAGACTCGAACACCAAATTATACACTTTTTTTTTAGAGACCTTCAGACGTGGCAAAAATGGTCAAATCAGGTTTGTAGTGTTTATAAAGCCGTTGTGGAGGATACCGTGAAGCCTGGTTCAGATACAAAAAACTAGAGCGTAGTTATTATATCAGTGTAACTTGAGACGGGTCACGGGAGACCCGAACACAACATAAGGGTTAACTCATCACCTTTTTGAATTAAATGAGTGCCTTTTAGACGGCATTACATATTGTACTCACACTCTACCTCGATGCACTTCATTTTTAATTAGAAAGACTGGAACTGCTACCTCTTGTGAAATGCCTTTATAACATGCTGCTGAAGCTCAACACAATTTCCAAAGGTGGGATCATTATTATTATTTATTTATTACAGTTTGTAGATGTTCTATCTTCACGGTCATCTGTATATCATTCTTACTCTCTAATGCTGGTTTCATTCAATTTCTATTTCGAGATGTTTCTATTTTAGAATTAGTTATTTCTACTCTTTTAATTTGTTATTATGTGCAATGCCTTGTTTTGTTTTATGCTGCTGCAACAACATTTGTTTCCTAAATTGGGATTAAGAATAAAGTACATCTTATCTTATCATTAAAGTATATATACTATCCATTCATTTTCACGAAACCTTACCTAAAATACTTGGTTTTCAACATTTCCACAGTTTTTCCTAATTTAGGTTTATTTTACTCCTGTTTCTTGCCGTAAAGCCTTGGTCCCCTGAAAGGCGCGATATAAATCTTAAGTTATTATTATTATTATTATTATTATTATTATGATTTCACACACACGTTTCGGGCTGGGAATGATTCAATTGAAAGAGTCCAGACTCTTGCACTGCTGTGTAGGAACCCTGCTGTGACAGAGGGAGGAGGCGGGTCAAAGGAACAGAGGTCAGCGGGTCCGTGTATTACGCAGGGCTAAAAAAAGCTTTGATTATAAACAGCGTTATTCATATCAGTCCTGGGTTCAACGAGCTTTTACAAACACACTTCTTTGTTGGTGTTTGTTTTAAGCTTGTTTTGTGGGCTTGCCACCAATCGGATGCTCTAAAACAAACACCTCGAACGACCCAGATCTGGTATCAACACAAATGCAGAACCATTGAGTTTCAGTGCCGGCATTCATCAAACCAGGGTTACTATAGATGCAAAAAATAAAACGCTAGAAGGGGAAGAAGAAGCCAAACATACTGTGTTATGATAAGAATTTGATCAGTGATTAATATCAGTTCTATCAAAGAGTTTACATTGAAGATGGGGATGATACAAACTCGACCCTCGGTTCGCTTTGGGAACAGACCACTAACTAAATTCCAACTGAAAGGAAGCAGGAGAGCATAGAGAACGGCATCATTCAGGGGGGAAATAAATACACAGAAAAACAGAGCATTTGCTTACAGTTTTCCATCTGTAAACAATATATATTTAAATCAACAAATTATAGGAAGAATAAACAGATATAATTGACACTGAAGTCGAAACACACCGTTGTTTTAGCACGGTGGAAACCGGTGGTTGTTAGCAAGCAGCGTGGCAGGTTTATTTCTACTGTAAATGACGTCATGTTTTATTTATTTGCATTAAATGTAACATGATTTTGCCAAGTTAAGGTTTGACAGATGCAGTGTGATAAATGAAAGGTTAATAGTTGAATAAAAAGCGTTGAAAAATAAGCTTTAAGTAACTGGTCAAATCTAACGCACAGAGCGTAAACTCAACAATGACTGACAACCACTTTCAATAATTCAGTTATATCAATAGATGTTCTAATCAGTATTCAACCTTGGTTGTGTTGGCACTTTCCTTGTGATGGAAGAGTAGCTAAACTATGATATTAGTAAAGGACTGTACTTATAGCGCTTTATCCAGTCTTTACGACCCCTCAAAGCGCTTTGCATACGTGTCATTCACCCATTCACATCACAGAGCAGTGTACCTGACTCTAGGACAGGGGGGTCAAACTCAAACACACAGTGGGCCAAAATTAAAAAAATGAGACCTAGTCGAGGGCCGGACTGGTTCAATGTTTATTACAAAACTTATTGAAATGAACTTATTGCACATATTAAACCTGGAACTAACAAAGCTTAAATGATGGCCTATAAAAACAACATTAAACATTAAAGTGGACCTATCATGCTATATTTGAATAATATAATGTAGGACCATACCTATATAAAAGGCATATTTATATTTTTTATTTTTCAAAATACCAAACAGATCATGCATTTGAGCCATTCCTCATTTCGCTCAATTGAACACTGTCTTTCCACGGGCTGATTCTGTGAGAACAGCACCATCTACAGGCCTGGCATATGTACTACAGCGTCTCCAGCGCTTTCGAACGGCAATGTCTGTGGCTGTCTCCTCCTGACTGGTGGAGTTGGCCCAATAGCCGTTGCGCCACTTCTGTGACGTCAGAGAAGTGTTCAAATCTGGATCAGTCTGTATCAGATCTGTTGCAGCCCCTTTTTAAGAGATTTGGGTTTGGAGGAAAATAGAGAGGGTTGTGTTTTCTGACACTTGGTGAGTTCCCTGGAACACCGGGACACATGTTCATGTATAAAAGACGTACAAAAGTGCATTTTGTACGATAGGTCCCCTTTAATCAGTTGCATTGATTTCTTATGGCTCTATCTGCAGCTTTTCCAGAGTCAGTTCTTATGATTACATTTCTCCACAGGCCAACAACAGCTTCAACAAAACTATTTCCCTCAAAGAACAAACCAAACATGCCCTGCTGTCGTGAGAGAGGAAGTGCAGAAGGAAGCATCCATTAAACTCAGGTTGCTGCTCTGGGATGCTAGTTCAGACACTTGGCACCTCATCTCGGGGGCAAGGTCATCAATGTTTGGGCTCAGGCTCTGAACGGAGGAGACCCTCAGGATGGAGTGAAGGTGTGCGTGCAATATACCGACGGGCCAGATCGAACAGTAATTAGAAATTATCCTGCGGGCCGAAATTAAAATCCACCACGGGCCTGATTTGGCCCCCGGGCCTCGAGTTTGACACATGTGATCTAGGAACTAACATTCACACACATTCACACACCGTTGGCCAGCTCGGGGTTAAGTATCATGTGGGCTGCGATCGAACCCACAACCTTCTGGTTGAAAGACGAACGCACTCCCTCGCAGCCAGTCGCCTATTGGCTGACGTTATTGCAGATATTTTGGTCGAGAAACGCTAAAAATATATGTTTGTTATTTAGAAAAACTGTGTCTCTGTAGTTTGTTCACGAGAAATATAATCAGCTGTAAAATATTCCTTTCCTTACATATTGTGTCTTTGGTAAATAAACATATATGTGTTAAGTGTTTATATAAATACTAGTAGACAAGGTCATAAAGGCCCAAATATCTCTATTAGCTTAGGATATCTAATATTGGTTGGGTAGAACATTTGGGGTTTAGGCAGAAATCTCGAATTATTGGCAAATAAAACCAAAACAAACTGAATTGACATGTTTAACAGTAAGTAAGCCTGTATACCTGATACAGCTTCAACATGTATAAACGTCTCAAATCAAAGGATTAAAAACAATTATAAAATACAGCCGTGCAATTCATCCTTAATTGATGATTGAAATCAGCCCTCCACCATTCGAATATTGCATTAATTGTGGCATAAAAAGCACGTTTGCCTTTAATGTGAAGAAGCTGAATGAAAAACAAACAGCTGCAGCTGAAAAGCCGGTTAGTGAGATGATGAGGTCGAGTTTTATCTCACACCAGATGATAGAAAAGCTCAAACTCCTACATTTGATTGACCAAGTCTCTCGGGGAGGGGGAGTCGACCCCGTGGCTGGGCTGCTCATGCATTTTGGCACAAATGGGGGGAGGGGTTTGGGGGGAAAAAGCGACAAATTACCCATGAGTCTCCACCCCACAACTCCCAGCTGGTAACGCTGAAGTTGCGGGATCCACCTACTCTGGCGTGGCACGAGTTTGAACGCGGCTACGAGCAAAGAGGTGAAGAAACACAGCATTCCGTTCTTAAACATTCAAAGAGAAGTCATGTGACCGTGCACTGGTGGACTTCGAAGGAGCCAATTAAACCTTCCACATCTTGGATTTTAGCGTACTTGATAGAGAAACTATTTTTTTACCAGATCAACGTTCTCAAAACAAATGAACACACGACATCTTCTGGATAATAATACGAATATGAAACGGATTGTACCTTGCTTGTGGAAGCCTTGTAGGTCGTCTTCAGTTTCTGGGACAGCTGGCTCGTGCTGTGACTCGCTGATAGAAAGATATCAATTAGTAATTACAAAACAGGTCAAAACTAAGCACAGCACATATAAGCATAGGCGGCGGGTGCTGTAGGCTAGGGACGGCTAAGCCTGCTCATCAGACAGGCTCCCACACGGTCTGCTTCTAAATCCCGTCTTAAAACCCACATATAAATGTATTTATATTATGTTGTGTGAGCTTATCTCTCTGTACAGCACTTTGGTCTGAAGGTTTTAAAGTGCTATATAAGTCAAGTTGGATTGGATTAGCGCTGCGATGTAGCCTGTACTCTGAATCCAGTTCAGCAGACCCTGATCTCTTTGAGTTATCTTCACTGACCCTAACAAAGAGATCTCGCTACGCGGCCCAAAGGCGCTGGTTATCAACTCGGTAAATCGACCCAGGGTTTCTCTCTCCGGCTGAGAGCGCGTTCACGTGAAAGGGGCGGGGTTAGCAACCTTTGACCAATCACAGACATGGAGAAGCGTACTGACAGCGCAGCGTCATACTTCCTGAATGAAAAGTGAACTTTAATATTAGACATATGAAGAAGTGAAACTTTAAACATCCATGACTTAAACACTTGATCAGGATCAAAGCCTCAGAGCTGCACCTGCAAGGTGAATACAGCTGGAACAGAACAAGTGTTTGAATGCGTACATTAACAGGTTTATGATATCACTGCCCGTCTAAGACACGATCTGACTTTCATTACATTTGACTCGAGTGTTTCGTCAACTTAATGTGTTGCTTAAAATAATACTCCTGCATACAGTCTGTGACGCTGTGAGTGTTGCACGGCCAGATACGGCTCAGCTGACTCAGATCAGGAGATATGTGATACATTATGAAGTGATATGAATGATAAGTGCGACACGTCGGCGTCTTCCCTAGAACGGCAGTTTAAACTGTATTTCCTTTATCCTGTAATATGACTTGATCGCTTTAAACTCCGCACGCTGAGCTCTGATTGGTCGGCAGGCGGTGCTTTCACTGAGTTGATCTCTTGACGCCGGAGGCGGGCAGCGTCAGGTCAAACAAGTTACTTAGCCTTCCCAAACCTGAGCCTCAGCGCCGCCTACAGTATGCATGAGGCAGCAATAAAATGCATTTTAATTTAATTTAGAGACTAATATAGACATTCCTGTTTATAAATGTTGTTTTAAATGAGCCTGCATTAATTTAAAAACACTTGTTCACTGATTTCAAACTAAAGTTACAAATTCATGTTTTTTCCATTTTAACTGAGCTCTTAAATTACTTATTTATATATTTGTTTATATATCAAATTATAAATCTAACTTGAGGCTTTATCCAAATAGTCAGTTCAGAGATTGTTAACATAATGTCTGAATGTAATTATGTTCTGCGTACTGAATGGTGGGAAATGTTTTCTTGCGTCTCACCTTTTGTCTTCAGGGCTCCTTTGGCTAAATCCGCTCCTTCGAAAACTTGTCCATCTGCAGCCAAACGATCGTTCAGCGTTTCGATTTCTCTGCGTACTGAGAGTGAAACATAAGATAAGTAGAGTCTCTACTTTAAAGAGTTCCCTCCTGCTGATGTTCAGGTGTATATCAGTATGTAGTGTCTCTACTTTAAAGAGTCCTCTCCTGCTGATGTTCAGGTGTATATCAGTATGTAGTGTCTCTACTTTAAAGAGTCCTCTCCTGTTGATGTTCAGGTGTATATCAGTATGTAGTGTCTCTACTTTAAAGAGTCCTCTCCTGCTGATGTTCAGGTGTATATCAGTATGTAGTGTCTCTACTTTAAAGAGTCCTCTCCTGCTGATGTTCAGGTGTATATCAGTATGTAGTGTCTCTACTTTAAAGAGTCCTCTCCTGCTGATGTTCAGGTGTATATCAGTATGTAGTGCCTCTACTTTAAAGAGTCCTCTCCTGCTGAGGTTCAGGTGGATATCAGTATGTAGTGTCTCTACTTTAAAGAGTCCTCTCCTGCTGATGTTCAGGTGTATATCAGTATGTAGTGTCTCTACTTTAAAGAGTCCTCTCCTGCTGATGTTCAGATGTATATCAGTATGTAGTGTCTCTACTTTAAAGAGTCCTCTCCTGCTGATGTTCAGGTGTATATCAGCATGTAGTGTCTCTACTTTAAAGAGTCCTCTCCTGCTGATGTTCAGCTGTATATCAGTATGTAGTGTCTCTACTTTAAAGAGTCCTCTCCTGCTGATGTTCAGGTGTATATCAGTATGTAGTGTCTCTACTTTAAAGAGTTCTCTCCTGCTGATGTTCAGGTGTATATCAATATGTAGTGTCTCTACTTTAAAGAGTCCTCTCCTGCTGATGTTCAGGTGTATATCAGTATGTAGTGTCTCTACTTTAAAGAGTCCTCTCCTGCTGATGTTCAGGTGTATATCAGTATGTAGTGTCTCTACTTTAAAGAGTCCTCTCCTGCTAATGTTCAGATTCATATCAGTATGTAGTGTCTCTACTTTAAAGAGTCCTCTCCTGCTGATGTTCAGGTGTATATCAGTATGTAGTGTCTCTACTTTAAAGAGTCCTCTCCTGCTGATGTTCAGGTGTATATCAGTATGTAGTGTCTCTACTTTAAAGAGTCCTCTCCTGTTGATGTTCAGGTGTATATCAGTATGTAGTGTCTCTACTTTAAAGAGTCCTCTCCTGCTGATGTTCAGGTGTATATCAGTATGTAGTGTCTCTACTTTAAAGAGTCCTCTCCTGCTGATGTTCAGGTGTATATCAGTATGTAGTGTCTCTACTTTAAAGAGTCCTCTCCTGCTAATGTTCAGATTCATATCAGTATGTAGTGTCTCTACTTTAAAGAGTCCTCTCCTGCTGATGTTCAGGTGTATATCAGCATGTAGTGTCTCTACTTTAAAGAGTCCTCTCCTGCTGATGTTCAGGTGTATATCAGTATGTAGTGTCTCTACTTTAAAGAGTCCTCTCCTGCTGATGTTCAGGTGTATATCAGTATGTAGTGTCTCTACTTTAAAGAGTCCTCTCCTGTTGATGTTCAGGTGTATATCAGTATGTAGTGTCTCTACTTTAAAGAGTCCTCTCCTGCTGATGTTCAGGTGTATATCAGTATGTAGTGTCTCTACTTTAAAGAGTCCTCTCCTGCTAATGTTCAGATTCATATCAGTATGTAGTGTCTCTACTTTAAAGAGTCCTCTCCTGCTGATGTTCAGGTGGACATCAGTGACAGGAGACACCAGCTCTACACTGGGAATACTGGGTTTTGATGAACCACATTTTAAAAGTGAAGCAATATTTTCAGACGTACACTCCAGGTTTTCTACGTAGATGTTTTCAAACTCCCTCTCGATCTGACTGAAGAGGTCGAGCAGGTTGCTCCTCACAGACAGAGGCAGTTTGGATTCCTGCAGAACCAGGAAACAAGAAGAAATTAAGCAGTAAGTGTGTGAGCATGCTGCTTCATTACAAATACTCAGAAAAGGACTTAGTGTGGATCCATGAGAGAACACCTACGTCACGTCCGGCACAAAATGACGGCCCCGCCCACTTATGGGGGAAAACAACACTTTTTGCCAATCCGATCAGAATTTTTTGAAAACCGTGGATTTTTGGATCTTCAAAGAGCTCGACTACGATGGCCAGACTGGCAAAGAATTACATTAAATCATTTGAAATCGACAATCGGTCTTGATATATGGTTAAATTAAAATCAGTAGGCGAGGCTGTCATTTCGCCAGCTGTTACTCTCGTGAACGAGGAGGAAAATAATAAATAATAATACATTGGATTTTTATAGCGCTTTTCCTCGTGCTCAAAGACGCTTTACATCAGATCAGAAACAGAAGTCCGAATCCATGTGCGAGTAAAGTGAGTAGGGGGAGGGTTTTCATCTAGCCAAAAACATCTGATATACGCTAAGCCAGGTCGATGAAGACTGTAGTCCTCTTCTTAAATCTCCGTCAGTCTTTATTCTGCCAGTATCTCCGTGTTGCCGTCCATCACGCCAAAAAGCTGCCGTGCCGTTTATTGCACCTCAAACATCAAAACTAATCCAGAGTTCAGTGTTTCTGAACTTCCTCTAAGAAGAAAGGACAGAAACAGAAGAGCTCTGTGGCTTCAGGCTCGATCACGTTCAAATGAAAGCCTTGTTTCCCCAAAAGTGTATCTTATAAATACATCCATGGCATGGGTAATATCAGCACTGTGGTTCAACTATCCATGAGTTCAACGGTTCAACCGATCTGAATCGCTTCCTGAAGCAGTCACGTGGTATCGACAGGCAGCGAGGCTTCGTTTGTCATCGATGACGTCACTGGCCCAAAACGATACAAGCCTCGATACATGCTTCACAAAAAGCTTCAGGGATTACTTGACACACGCTCCGAAGCCTCGGCGCAATACGTAACATCACTAAGAGAAACACAGAAGAAGAGACAAGAGCGTGGCAGAGAGAGAAACACAGAAGAAGAGACGAGAGCGCGGCAGAGAGAGAAACACAGAAGAAGAGACGAGAGCGTGGCAGAGAGAGAAACACAGAAGAAGAGACGACAGCGCGGCAGAGAGAGAAACACAGAAGAAGAGACGAGAGCGCGGCAGAGAGAAGCGGAGAGGAAAGTGAGTGAAGAGAATAATTAGCGATACAGGGAGAGAAGCGGAGAGGAGAGTGAACAGGCGTGTTAGCGGCAGAGACAAATAATTACACATGGCGCTCTCCAAGAAGAGGAAAGTGGACGGTGAGAACAGAGCTTTAACCCTGAGTGGACTCATTCATGTTCACCCTGCCCACTGGGAGCACAGAGCCAGTGCGTCTCATTTGTTCAGAGACCGTGGCGCTCATTAAAAGAGACAACACGCCACTATGAGACAAAACACAAACTGTTTGACCGAACATTCCCTCTCAAGTCAGAACTGAGGTCACACAAAATAATTATCGTTCCAGCGCAGGCTAACCGAGGCTAACTGAGGCTAACCAATTCTTTCACACACAGTGATGTCACGAGCTACCCACAATGCAACGTGCGCCATAGATATATATATATAAATCCGCCATTTTCCTGGAGGTGCTAATATCCTGGAGGTGCTAATGTAAACAGCTAGCTAACGTAGCCAGGCAGAGCGCACTAGGTTTTTTTTCTGAATTAACGACCGAAGAAATCGCTGCATGTCTTCAGATTACATCTCTGGACTCGAGGGGTGTGCTCTAGGTCGTTACCAGCGTAAACGAGAGCTGTGTGGGTTGTCGGATTGCCCTTACAGACTGCCTGCAGATGTATGGAAAAACGACCCTCGAAAGTGGCCTTCGGTCGATTTTGGCTGCATCTACGTCTATCTTCTGGAAACACCAGGTGAATACCCACACTTGTCAAAATAATATTATCATGCCATTGCATATATGTGGTATTTTAGAGTTGACTAGATTGATTAAGGCAATAGACTATGATATTCTGCTTGCACCTCGCGTGAAATGGCGGATACCGGAAGTACGGTGTCGCCCTCGGCCCAAAACCCGTATGTGTGTGTGAAAGAATGAGCTAACTGAGGCTAACCAATGAGCTAACCAATGAGCTAACTGAGGCTAACCAATGAGCTAACTGAGGCTAACTGAGGCTAACCAATGAGCTAACTGAGGCTAACCAATGAGCTAACCAATGAGCTAACTGAGGCTAACCAATGAGCTAACTGAGGCTAACTGAGGCTAACCCATGAGCTAACTGAGGCTAACCAATGAGCTAACTGAGGCTAACCAATGAGCTAACTGAGGCTAACCAATGAGCTAACTGAGGCTAACCAATGAGCTAACTGAGGCTGACTGAGGCTAACCAATGAGCTAACTGAGGCTAACCAATGAGCTACTACTGAGGCTAACCAATGAGCTAACTGAGGCTAACCAATGAGCTAACTGAGGCACTCCGCAGCCTGGCTGGGAGTTTGTGTGTGTGCCCAGGCTTAGTTCCGCGGTGTCTCGCTGTCTCGCCGACCCCACACCGGTGAGCCAGCTCACACTGTCCCACTCCTCGCAGCGGCAAGCCTCGCAACGTGTGTGTGTGTGTGTGTGAGGAAGTCCGCGGATTGGTCCAAACGTAACGGCGTTACGTTACGTCACTATACCCGAAATACAGTATGTCACTATACCCAAGAAGTAAACAATGGAAAAAGAGAAATGTCCACCGAGGCGTTCGGGGGCAGCACAGACAGGTCTTCTCTGAGTTAGAGCTTTACTCCTACAGGGTGCACTTTGAGGGTTTGTGACTGCAGACCGTTCACATGCAGAACAACCTTCATCACAACAAGGGGACGGGTGATAACCGGAAAAGCATGACATGGGCCCTTTAACATTTCTACATAACATCATTTCTAACACTGTCTTGCTGTGAGTCTTGCAGGCACAAACAGGAAGTGGGCCACATCTCCTTGAAGCTTTGTTTGATGAAGCGGCCTCTCTTTGTACCTGAGAGCAGTCTGTGCTCTCTCCAGAAAGCACGTCTAGCTCGGGCTGAAATGCTGCTCGCGGCTATAATGCTCTAAAGAAATCAGTCAAGTGTGCCGTTAGCATTCAGAGGCTGGCGTTGGCAGCAGGAATGTTTGTGCCACGGAGCACACAGACAAAAGACTGAAGGAGAGGAACGGCTGCAACATGGAGAACATGTGCCCATGCATGCTGCATCGAGCCTGGCATGGACGTAGAGCAGATGAAGAAATCAAACTCCTAACACACATGAGACGTGTTTTGCCTTTATATTAAGGTACACATATTCTCCATACACTAGTTGTTAATGAACATGCATATTAGAAGTATATTGGCTCTTTATTAGTCATTATAAAACACTTATTAATGCCTTATTCTGCATGACCATATTCTACAAGTAGTAAGCCATTAGTTGAGAGTTCTTCCTCAATAACCCTCTAATTAGTGCTGATTTATCAAGTGAGGAAGTTGTTGTACATGAGTTTTGGTCTTAATATGCTCTGCTCAATATGCAGTAGTAGAACCACAAGAATAGTAATTCTCCCATCATAACACTTAACACATATGATCTACTCTTATGTAACAAGACATGAAAACTATAAGTGTTATTTGTGTGAAAATAACTCAACATTAGGTATTTCTATCTCAGAATATGTTGCCTATTTAAAGTGAAGTCTTGTTCATAACCAATAAGCTAGTAGCTTGTCTCTAGTTGATGGTGAATTACTTTAAAGGTCCCCTATTATACTGTTTCTCATCAACATATCCCAGGTCTCAGATATATACAGAGCCTGTCTCTGATTGGCTGAAACACCAAACTGATCATTGCAGCATTACCCATAATCCCCTCTGTTTCAGCCCTGTTTCCAAAGTGCTGATTCTCTGTCTGTTACTTCAGATGAAGACAAGGAGCCCCTCCCCACGCCCCTCTGAGAGACATTTGGTTACAAAGAACTCAACGGAGCTCTAGAGGAGATTCAGGTGATAAGGGGGGGGTTAACTTGGTTGCTGATTGGCTAATGGTTACTCAAGACAACACATCGTTATGACATCATAAAGTGTCAAAATCTGATCAGCTCATTTTCAGACAGGTTTTTATAGAAATGGATCAAAAAGAGAGAGAATCTTTGTTCCTGAAACTTTCAGAGTCTCTTTCCACAGAGGGGACACATGTTGATGTAGAAGAGACATGAAGAAGAGGGGACACATGGTGATGTAGAAGAGACATGGAGAAGAGGGGACACATGTTGATGTAGAAGAGACATGAAGAAGAGG
>CM070481.1:37508595-37716095 GCA_036324585.1 Champsocephalus esox
TCTCAGAGGACTGGGACCAAAAGGGACCAGAGGTCAAATCAAATACAGGTTGAGGACGGGAATCCAGAATAAGTCTCACTGGCACAGCAAGATTATTTATCACACAGGCATCTTACATATTCAGAGGTCATGAGAGAGAGAGAGAGAGAGAGAGAGAGAGAGAGAGAGAAGAGAGAGAGAGAGAGAGAGAGCGAGAGAGAGAGAGACAGACAGAGACAGACAGAGAGACAGACAGAGAAGAGAGAGACACGGAGAGAGAGAGAGACAAGAGAGAGAGAGAGAGACAGCGAGACATAGACAAGAGAGAGACAGAGAGAGAGAGACAGAGACAGAGAGAGAGAACAGAGAGAGAGAGAGACAGAGACAGAGAGAGAGAACAGAGAGAGAGAGAGAGAGAGAGAGAGACAGAGACAGAGAGACAGAGACAGACAAAGAGAGAGAGAGAGAGAGAGAGAGAGACAAGAGAGAGAGACAGAGAGAGAGAGATAGAGAGAACAGAGAGAGAGAGAGAGACAAGAGAGAGAGACAGAGAGAGAGACAGAGAGAGAGACAGACAGAGTGAGAGAGAGAAGAGAGAGAGAGAGAGGGAGAGAGAGACAGAGTGAGAGAGAGAACAGAGAGAGAGAGAGAGACAAGAGAGAGAGACAGAGAGAGAGACAGAGAGAGAGAGAGAGAGAGAGAGAGAGAGAGAGAGAGAGAGAGAGAGAGAGAGACAGTAACAATATAAAGCGCTGTGTCCCCTCTAATGGAGGCATCACATCCTGATTGGCTTAGAGCAGAACCAGAAGTGCAAACTGGCGTAACAGCGAGGCATCAATAATGATGACAGTTCCAGTGCAGCAGCTACGGCTCAAGCCGTGGTGCTGCTGCTGTCCTCACCTGTCCCTCCAGCATGTCTCTCTGCAGGCCGGAGCGCTCCTGCTCGGTGCTGTTGGTGCGGCGGATGGACAGGCTGTGGGACTTCCTCTTCTGCTTGGCCTGACGGGCGGCGGCGCTCCCGCTCTCCACCGGCATCCCTCCTCACAGCGCTGACGCTTCCTCGATCTGACCGCACCACAACAAAGAGCAAGCGTGCTGACGTTTAGAGACTTAGGAGGACGATGAAAGATGGATCTCAAGAAGTTAAAACTGGAAAATAGATTTGTAATCAATGACATGCCATATTGTTGATATCGCAGAGCTGGAAAATATAAGCACTGACACTTCAAAAATGGAAACCGTTACTGAAATGTCACTTAAACCAAGAAGAACAATGTCGAAAGACAGCGAAAACATAGATCTTCATTTGCACATAAACATAAATATAAATATACGAACGCTGTTGTCGAATATCAGCGTGCAACAAACAGCTTTTACTATTTACTATTCTTCACTTGCTTTTTAAATCCTTCTACTTGTGTTTTCATCCTGGATCTGCACTGATTTGGTTTAGAAACGTTCCGTTATGTGCGTGTGCGTATCACTTTAGTGAACTTGTTAGTCTACTTTTATTTGATCTGTTCTGTGTTTTAGTTTCTCTTATGGACATTGCCTTGTTTTGTTTTGTTTGCTGCTGCAACGCAAACATTTCCAAAATTGGGATCGATAAAGTACTTGTCTATCTATCCATCCATCTCTCTCTCTATCCATCTCTCTCTCTATCCATCCATCCATCTATCATCCATCCATCTATCTCTCTCTCTATCTATCCATCCATCCATCTATCTATCTATCCATCTCTCTCTCTATCCATCTCTCTCTCTATCCATCCATCCATCTATCCATCTCTTTCTCTATCCATCTCTCTCTCTATCCATCCATCTCTCTCTCTATCCATCCATCTATCCATCCATCCATCTCTGTCTCTATCCATCTCTCTCTCTATCCATCCATCCATCTCTCTCTTTATCCATCTATCTATCTCTCTCTATCCATCCATCTATCCATCTATCCATATATCTATCAATGATCCATCTATCAATCTATCTCTCTATCTATCCATCCATCCATCTATCTATCCATCCATCCATCTATCCATCCATCTATCTATCTCTCTATCCATCTATCTATCCATCTATCCATCCATCCCTCTCTCTATCCATCTATCTATCCATCCATCTATCAATCTCTCCATCCATCTATCAATCTATCTCTCTATCTATCCATCTATCCATCCAGCTATCTCTCTATCCATCTATCTATCCATCCATCTATCTATCCATCCATCTATCCATCCATCTATCTATCCATCCATCTATCTATCTATCCATCCATCTCTCTATCCATCTATCTATCCATCCATCCATCTATCCATCCATCTATCTATCTATCCATCCATCTATTCATGTATCCATCCATCCATCTATCTATCTATTTTGCTGAGTCAGTATGTGATCCTGATTGTGAGAAATGAAGGTGACTAAAGTAGAGGGTCAGGCCAACATATTCCTGTGGAAATAGTCGAGCCTCAATAACTACACGCCGTGGAAAACACAACCACGCGGTGTTGCTTTCTGTGTGAATGTGTGAAGTCACAAAGTGAATGAGTGTGAAGCAGGGTGTTGCTGAGCGTCTAGCATCAACACACACACACACACGCACACGCGCACACGCACACACAAACAGGTTAAACAGTGAGAAGTGTGCAACAATAACAGACCCTTATCTTCCAAGGCGCTAATTGTTACAAGGCAACACATACAATTTCACTAAATGTAGTTCATAACAACAGCCTATAAGGTAATAAAACCGGCAACTGTTATTGTAAAAAGGAATGGAAATATTAACAAATTATCAATTCTATTTACAAAAATAATAATATGCCATCTCATAACTGTTAATGGTACTAGTATGTGTATTTTGTCAATTGCAATTGGTGTAATGTATGTTTTTTATTTGATATGTAGCTATTATATTATATACTCTGTGGGACACATTAAGGTATTCTGATTCTGAAGACCCATAACCCTAGATGTATATAATAACTGGTATAAAGGTGTAAAACAATGTAGCTATATCCGATTTTCTTATCCCATTTGGATTTATTTAAAATGAAGAAAAAGGAAAAGGACCACGAAATAATACAAAAATAAAAAACTGTTTTAAGAAGACTATAATAATAACATTAACATATAGTAATATTGTCATGGAATATGGATGATATACCCGTAAATATTAATATATATATATATGTGTAGTTATAATGTGCAATATCCCTTAGGTTTGTGCAGGACTGACAGTATGTATTCACAATGACTCAACTGAAGTGCGTAGGGAGAGAAAGTCATTGTAATGGATGCTCATTTTAATGACACAACATAAGCCTGGCTGTCACAAATCCCTGCCCTTGAGTTGACTTAAGCAGGTCTCTTTACACATAGATCGTGTTATTTTCTATTACTATCAAGGCTTTAATCAAATAAAGACAATACTTCTTGTGGTATTTTATTTAGTATATCTTGTACTACTGAATGAAAAAACTGCCTGCTGTCAGACACCTAGGTGCATTTTGAAGACATGGGAACACCTTTAATAGACATTATATTAATAGTCTATTACATATGATATCAAGATGTAATACAATTAACTAGTAGGATGTTAATTGTTGCAGGAGTCTGGATATGTTAGCTTTAACAGTAGCTTTATTAAGCTAGGCAAAGCTACCGTTATACGTTAGCTAATACATGCTAAAAGGCCAACGCGTAATACAAACCTTAACAAACATGGAAAACAACTTACCAGAAAGTCTTAAAAATGTAGAGTTTTATTCCGTGATATAGTGATAAATGTCACCGCTTCTATCATTTTCTTCCAGAAATCAGCGCAGTTTTTTTTCCTCCTCCAGATTCCGTGTTGACAGTTGACGCTCCGTTACGTGAGAAAAAAAGAGAATGAAGCCACTTCCGGTTCCTTCAAAATAAAAGCCGATTGTAACGTTTCTTCAGACCACACTCAGAAAACATGATAAAACCACACCTTTCTGATTGTGGTCTGAAGGAACGTTACAATTGGCTCTTATTTTGAAAATAGACAATATAATACCATATATAGAATGTATAATACACTGTAGTCTTTCCTTTTTAGCTTTTTAGGTTCTTTGTATGTTTACATTTAGAATAAATACTTGTGTTTATCTTTCTTTAATGCTAAATACTTTCTTTTTATTATAGTTATATTTTGTCTACTCTTACAACTTATGTTGTAATGTTTTTGTTGCACCACGATACACCGAAGCTGATTCCTTGTGTTTTAACTTACCTGGCAATAAACCCTATTATGATAACCTTGTCATTTCGGCATATCAAAAACTGTCCAAAGGAATTCAAATAAGAAAATACAGAATTAAATGTTACAATGATAAGCAGTTACATGTAGTAAGTATACTTCACCTGGCATATCCGACAACCATGTATTAGAAAGTCTAACTAACTGTAAAAGCCTCCTGATGGATACAGTTGCCATTAGGGCTCAATCATACAACACGTTGACTAAAAGGTGTTCATATGGTAAAAAAAACAACCTGTGAAACACTTAAAGGGGACCTATCATGCGAAATGCACTTTTTGATGTCTTTTATACATAAATGTGTCACCGGTGCGTCAGGGAACTCACGCAACGTCAGAAAATAAAACCCTCTCTCTTTTCCTCCGTACCCAAATCTCTAAAAACGGGGCTACAACGAAGCTGATCCAGATTTGCGTCCGATATGACGTAATATCGGAAATGTAGGCTGGTTGTACACCCTACGGCCCTATCAGAAACAATGCCCGACTGTTTTGGACGTCATATGGTCGGTGTTTACATTAGCATCGCTAACACTCAGAGCTAACCTGTACTGGAGAACTCACCTTGTGGTATAACCGGCAAGAGAGAAAGGCTTTGAGCTCCAGACTGTTTCAGAAATAATCCTTGATAATCCATGATATGGCGTTTCATGAGCACGGCTAGAACGGGTGATCCGTTTGGTATTTTGAGCAAAAGACTTCATCGACATGTTTTTTTTTAATATCTGAGACCTCGGCTATTGCCTAAAAATAGCATGATAGGTCCACTTTAAATTGTAAAAATGTCAGACTTTGTTCTGGTCGCTTTTACGGGATATTACATAACAGAGAAACTTCCGATATAAGGGGAATATAACATTTCCTACTCTAAACAGGTGAGACACAGACAGACTGAAGTTTAGTTCAGGTGTATATTTATTAAGCCTCCTTGTTAAATTTGATCATTTAACAGAGGGAGACTTGTGGAGGAAGAAGAATCATCATCATCACTTTATCCAACTTAAACCCAACATGTTCTGATCCAAGTACAAGCTGGAAGGCATTTTTCTTCACATAACTGATATTGCCAAGACAGAAACAAATCAGTTAAATAATAATTGACATTGGTTTTTGATCATGGCAGCCAGTTAGAAAACAAGACATTGACCATCAGCTGACTTTCTGAGTCTGTTTTTCCATATAGATCAATTTTCTGACATTCTAACAACCTTATTTTTCGTGCTGACAAATAAAAGACACACTGTTATTATAATTATTTATCATTTAATATTTCCCCAGCTGCCATCCTCAAGGACGGCGCTCCTATGTCACAAAAATATCATATGAGCAGAGTTTCCACGCTTACAAAAGGAAGGATATTTCCTCTTTTTGCTGCCGGGTAAATGTAGAGAACGAAGACGTTATCTCCACACAGAAGCCTATACTTTCCAAAAGAGTGTGCAGTCCAGAAAAAGGATGTATGTGTTTTTTTATCTGCGATCGTTGGTGCCGTTCGTCCTCTTCCCGGAGAACAGATGTTTGGGTTTGAGGTCGTAAATGTGTCTGTCCCCCTCTCCCTTCTTTCCTTGACGGATCATGTCTCTCTGGCCGATCTTCATCATGATCTTCGCCTTCTTCACCATCTGAGGAACAGACCAAGAAGACACAGATGTGAGTTTTCTTCAAATAAAACTGCCTTGTGATTTCATTTACAAAAGAGTTTCTCACTTTGCTGCTGAAATAACCATTCCTCCCGAAGGAGATGACACCGGCTAGCTGTTAACCCGTTAAGCCCGTTTTCCAGGTCTCGGGCTCGAAAAGGACGTGCCCAGAACAAATGACCATAACTTCACTTCTAAAAGGGTTACATTAATAATCTTTTTTCTCAAAGCAATGATAAACCTGTGAGCTGGATGTAGAACTTTCAGAATCAATATAAATATGTTTTATTTTAAAGTAAATTCAGATTGAACATAGTAAAAAACTGTAATTTATAGCGTCCGTCCAAAAATAAACATTATGGTGAAAACCTCCCTTGCATGATGGGATGGTAGACTAAAAGCTTTAGGAATCCAAACTATAACATATAATAAGTACCCTGTATCAAGATTGATGCACAACAAGTGACATGTGACATTTTTAGAGAGGTTTAGAAGAAGAAGAAAACACTTCTGGGGTCATCTTGGTGCATTTTCCATATTTTTGGAAGCCATGTTGTCCGTTGTCGTTTCGCCGCGAGTTCTGATCGCTCAGTGCTGATACTTATACCTCTGGAATCTGTGGAGTCTCAGCTTGCTGGCAGATATCTCGTTTGTGCATATTCGATCAGTAATAAGGGTATTTTACCGTGAGTTGCATTTTTTCGCTCAGGGCTAATTCAGAGCCTTTGTTATTACCCTTATGTTTCGTCTAAAGTCTACCTACAGTAAAGCCTACATTTAGTAGCACACATTGCAATGTAAATACTGCTATAACATATATATTAAAATAAAGCAGTATTTACATTGAAATAGAATGGAATAAAATACGTGCTAAAAAAAAACAATATGTATGCATATATATATAATATATATATATATATATATATATATAGCATAGATGAATAACTAAAAGTAAAGACAGGGTGTCGTACCGTTGCGTCTCGCAGACCGGACTGGTCTCTGGGCGGCCGGGAGGCGCTCTGGCTTCGGGTCTTTGAGGTCGGAACCACAGAAACGTCACGCTTACGTTTCTTGGTGACGCTTCTGGAGCGCCGGGCGTTCTGGGCGTAGTGACTCTGAAAGAACAAGAGGAGAACATCTTTAAATCCCTGCCGCTGTGGATAACATCACCCTGGCACTTTTAGCACATCAAGTAAACGGCTATTGAGTGTTCTTGTGTTTTTTTACACCTCGGGTCTGTGGGAAACAGTATTTCGATCTTTCTGTGTGTACAAACATATTTTGAGATTGACAATAAAGTCGACTTTGATCTGTCAAACGCAAACTGGAACTATTTGTGTCACGATGGAGTTGAAACTCATAGGCAGATTTTATTTTTTTACAAACGTGATTTTACCGTGAAGTCCTGATCACTCCCTAATGTTCGTTCGTACTTTTTACTGTTTTTAAAAAGGCATTTCGGACAAACGTAAGAGGTACAATAACTACATCTTGAAAAAAACACTAATTGTTTGCAGCTAAATGTCAACAGAAAAAATCCCTGCTGCTGTGAGGAAAACTGGTCGTGTAGTAAAACAGATAAAATAGTGCAGGAGAATGTTTTGAGATGTGCAAGTAAACGCAAATAAACATAGAAATAGTGCGAGAGGAGTCTATGTACAAGTCAATGGAATGATTTCAGGCATTCACAAAGACTACAATGTGCTTTTTAAAGTCTTATTTCGTGGGTTCAACGACTCAATCCGGCCATTTCTCTGGTTTTGGGGAGAGAAATGAGACCGGCTAAAATGGCACTGGGAAAATTCAGAAAGCCAAAAGTTTCAGGACTTTAAAATAAACAGAATATCTGGAAATTCTGGTGGGACTACTAATGAAAAATGGGTCTCAGGCATTCCTATAGGCTGTGATGCAATGACAAAAAGGGCAACCACAGGAAGCTTAGTTTATTTGTTATAATTTAAAAACTTAACATTCTTATTATAAAATACAATATTCAACCTGTTCAAAGTGCAGAGGAATCTCAAAATGCCTGTTAATATTGTAAATAAAAATGTATTGAAAGGACATTTATGACTTTCTAAACAGCTGTAATATGTACCATTTCAACATCAATGTGAAACAGGACTTTATCGACAGGGTTAACTGAGCTTTATTAAAAGGTAAAGGTTGTGATATAGAGAAAGCACTTACATCATCCTTGTCGGTCATGTCCAGACCGAGGCCGCCCATCTCCTTCTCCAGCTTGGCTCTTTCAACCTGAACGTTTGAAGAACACAGATTTAGTCAAATGGTAGAAAAGAAAAAGTAATATTTATAAGAAGACAAATCACTTCTGCGATAAGGGGTTGAATGCAAATGGAGAAATACACTGAACTTATAAAATGGAGGCATTTTGAGATCAATAGTCGCTTTCACACACAAGTACTTTGCCGTACTTAGCCCCCCGAACTCTTTAGTCCCTGGTAGATCGCGTTCAAACCGGACTAAGTCCCCGAGGGAGGATTAGGAAAATGAAGCCGCTGACGTCACTTCTTCTTCTTCTTCTGCTTTGGGTTTACTGGCAGGCCGCAACCCACTTCACGGCGTATACTGCCCCCGAAGTCCCCGGCCGGAAGTCCCCGGAGTTGGGGAGGCTTCAGTAGAAGCTGCTGGGACTCCCAGCAGCTTCTACTGAAGCCTTCCGAGTAAATCGCCAGAACGCCGACACCTCCTCACCTCCACCGCTCCCATGTTTTATTTTGTGTTGCCATAAGTTAGTCTCTCTGCGTTGGTGCGTCGGGCTAATGCTAATAATGCTAATGCCAGCAAATACGATGGCGGCTTCACAAAACTTTCCCGAGTTTTACAGGGCGTGGTTTGCAATCCGCCCAGCCACTAGAAATTTGAAAAAAGGTTCGCAAAAAAAAGTTCTGGTTCCAGTTCTTTTTGGTGTGAACGCAAAATCCCAAGAACTATCGCAACTATTCGTGGGAAAAGAAGTCCGGTGTGGAAGCGCCTCATGTGATGCCTTCAAAGACTCTTTATCGGGATGCCCCAGCTATATTCTTTATACCAAATGTCCTTTTTGCACCAACATTTACTCAGATACCTGCCTGTAGATAAACTAAATAAAGCCTTTTCTATTTCCATGATGTATTAAGTTGGTGTGCTTTTTATCATGTTTTTAACTATTGTTTGATTATTTTACTTTGGTCGACTGAGGTCGTTTAAAATGTGCTGTCTAAATAAATAAAGATTGAGATGTAGGGCCTCTCCTCACCTTGGAGGTGGTCCTGGGCATGCGGGGTCCATGAATGTCCTTCTCTTTGGACGTGGCCACCAGCAGCTGCTTCTTCTCTCTGATCTGTTTGGCCAGGACTCTGATCTCCTGCATCTCCTCGTCCTCGCTCTCCTCGTCAGAGTCGTACTCTCCGGCCTTCTCCTTCAGCTCCTCCTCCTGCTCCAGGAGCTCCAGTTTCTGAGAAGGAAAGAGGACATGGAGGCGTTTTAGAATTAATACATTATACTCCAGTTTCTCTTCTTAAATTAACCAGGTAGACGCAATCCTGGGTTACATTGTCAGACATGAGTGAAAGATCTACAGAAACATGACAGATATATGGCTTATATTGAAGGACATCGAAGCGTTTAGATAAATTCAAATCAATCTGTAACGTTTATCTACGATGCTACTATGGAAATATAGACCGCTTTAGTTTTATTTCAATCAGGTAAGACTTGATTACATTGAAGGACATCAAGGCGGTTTTTTATCTACGATGCTACTCAGGAAATAAAACTTACGGGGTCTATATTTCCAATTAAATAAGCAGCGAAGCTTGTATGAAATAAAATATGATCAAGCAAAAGATCATCCGGCACGGTCAATGTCTAGAAAGAACAGTGTACGGTTATAATTCATATTAAACATGTACAACACACACTAAGAGAGAAAGGACAAGAGTTTAAGACGCAATTTTATGAGTAGAACAATAGACCAATTGTGTAAAAGCCCCTCCCTTTCCTCCGTGGACCTTATTTCGGAAAAATTATGTTTTGAAGTCGAATGAGAGAAACGTTATCGTTCGATCCCGTTTGAATTGTGCCACGAGTTACACGCATGATGTTTGTCCATTTAAAAGATAATTTTGCAAGTAAAAAAAAAGTGAAGTAGCACTTTGTTTTGTGTGAAACCGCTGAATGAACTACAACTCCCATCTCGCACCAAGACGGCCGCCACGCTGAAACATCTCACTCCTTTCTTTCAGAACGAGGCGGAAAGTTTAAAAGAGGTGGAAATCACTCCAAGTCTGGGCGCGTTGAGAGCTAACACACACAAGGGGAGTGAGTCGGTCCGTGAGAGCCAGCATGCGGGACCGGGACTCTGGGATTTGTAGTCCTTCTAGTTGCGTATTTTTCATCGTCTTATATTTCAACAGTTTTACGACAAACTGTGACTTTTTTGACGTGGAAATTATTATTTTAGATTGACAAACATCACGTGTGTAACTCGGGGCACAATTCAAACGGGATCGAAAGACAAGTTTTCTCTCTCCATCGACTTCAATGCAGAAATAAGGTCCCGTGGGTTTAGCCTTGGGAACAAGTGGCTGCTAATACGCATGTCCTTGATTAACATTTTAAAATGGAGGATTTTTACTCGTGATTAACTATTTTGACATTGTATTTACTCAAGTCAAATATATTTGATTTAAAAAGGGAAACTCAAGAGACTCACCTTCATGATTTCAGGATCGATGTAATCTGCGATGTTGTGGCCCTCCCAAACCTCAGGGACAATGTCGGTCTTCTCCTCCTCGTTCATCAGGTCCCAGTATTCTTTGGAGATGAAATAAAGACAACATAAGCACTGCGGATAAGCTTTTACTTCCTACAAATATACAGTTAAACAAAAGCATGATTTCTTACTCTGAAGGTCCAGGATGTAGTCATCACCCATCTCCATCTCCAGATCTCTCTCCTGCGAATTAACAGAAAGATGGGTTTACTATAAAAACGAAGAGGGGACACATGCTGATGTAGAAGAGACATGGAGAAGAGGGGACACATGTTGATGTAGAAGAGACATGAAGAAGAGGGGACGCATGTTGATGTAGAAGAGACATGAAGAAGAGGGGACGCATGTTGATGTAGAAGAGACATGAAGAAGAGGGGACACATGTTGATGTAGAAGAGACATGCAGAAGAGGGGACACATGTTGATGTAGAAGAGACATGAAGAAGAGGGGACACATGTTGATGTAGAAGAGACATGGAGAAGAGGGGACACATGTTGATGTAGAAGAGACACGAAGAAGAGGGGACACATGTTGATGTAGAAGAGACACGAAGAAGAGGGGACACATGTTGATGTAGAAGAGACATGAAGAAGAGGGGACACATGTTGATGTAGAGGAGACATGGAGAAGAGGGGACGCATGTTGATGTAGAAGAGACATGGAGAAGAGGGGACACATGTTGATGTAGAAGAGACACGGAGAAGAGGGGACACATGCTGATGTAGAAGAGACATGAAGAAGAGGGGACACATGTTGATGTAGGAGAGACATGGAGAAGAGGGGACACATGCTGATGTAGAAGAGACATGAAGAAGAAGGGACACATGTTGATGTAGAAGAGACATGAAGAAGAGGGGACACATGTTGATGTAGAAGAGACATGGAGAAGAGGGGACACATGTTGATGTAGAAGAGACATGGAGAAGAGGGGACACATGCTGATGTAGAAGAGACATGGAGAAGAGGGGACACATGTTGATGTAGAAGAGACATGAAGAAGAGGGGACACATGTTGATGTAGAAGAGACATGGAGAAGAGGGGACGCATGTTGATGTAGAAGAGACATGGAGAAGAGGGGACACATGTTGATGTAGAAGAGACATGAAGAAGAGGGGACGCATGTTGATGTAGAAGAGACATGAAGAAGAGGGGACGCATGTTGATGTAGAAGAGACATGAAGAAGAGGGGACACATGTTGATGTAGAAGAGACATGAAGAAGAGGGGACGCATGTTGATGTAGAAGAGACATGGAGAAGAGGGGACACATGTTGATGTAGAAGAGACATGCAGAAGAGGGGACACATGTTGATGTAGAAGAGACATGAAGAAGAGGGGACACATGTTGATGTAGAAGAGACATGCAGAAGAGGGGACACATGTTGATGTAGAAGAGACATGAAGAAGAGGGGACACATGTTGATGTAGAAGAGACATGAAGAAGAGGGGACACATGTTGATGTAGAAGAGACATGAAGAAGAGGGGACACATGTTGATGTAGAAGAGACATGCAGAAGAGGGGACACATGTTGATGTAGAAGAGACATGAAGAAGAGGGGACACATGTTGATGTAGAAGAGACATGAAGAAGAGGGGACACATGTTGATGTAGAGGAGACATGAAGAAGAGGGGACACATGTTGATGTAGAAGAGACATGGAGAAGAGGATTTTGTATAATCGGTGACCTTTGAATGCAATATTTGTACGTACGGTTTTGCGTTTGGGTGCGTCCACGTCCATCGTCTTCTTGCGCGTTAAGGCTCCTTCTGGGATGAACGGAGGTCGGTCCTGGAAAACGAGAGAATACAAAATCAGTAAACGGGAAAAACAGGATCCATAAATCTCAAGGAACGATGGAGTTAAGACGTAATAAAAGCCAACGGGATTAAAATTAGAAAAACATGAATTAATTACGTTCTCAGGGCTCTCTAAGGGCTCCAAGATTTGGATAAAATAAATGTTTTTATTTTTAGGAGAGGAGGAGAGAGGAGAGGAAAGAGGAGTGAGGAGAGGAGAGAGGAGGAGGAGGAGGAGAGGCGAGAGAGGGGAGGAGAGGAGAGAGGAGGAGAGAAGAGAGGAGAAGGGAGGAGAGGAGAGTGGAGGAGAGGAGAGGAGAGAGGAGAGAGGAGAGGGGAGGGGAGAGGAGAGAGAGGAGGAGGGGAGAGAGGAGAGGGAGGAGAGAGGAGACGAGAGAGGAGAGGAGGAGGAGAGGAGAGAAGAGGAGAGGAGAGAGGAGAGAGGAGAAAAGAGAGGAGAGGAGAGGGGAGAGAGGAGAGTGGAGGAGAGGAGAGGAGAGAGGAGAGAGGAGAGGGGAGGGGAGAGGAGAGAGAGGAGAAGGGAGAGAGGAGAGGGGAGGAGAGGAGAAGGGAGAGGAGACGAGAGAGGAGAGGAGGAGGAGAGGAGAGAAGAGAGGAGAGGAGAGAGGAGAAAAGAGAGGAGAGGAGAGGGGAGAGAGGAGAGGAGAGAGGAGAAGGAGAGAGGAGGAGCAGAGAGGAGAGAGGAGAAGGGAGAGAGGAGGAGAGCAGAGAGGAGAGAGGAGAAGGAGGGAGGAGAGCAGAGAGGAGAGAGGAGAAGGGAGAGAGGAGGAGAGCAGAGAGGAGAGAGGAGAGAGGAGGAGACCGTATTGCCGTTGCGACGTTGTTTTGGTTCTCGGTCCGATCTGTAGTGGCTCTCTATACGAAGCGCTGAGCTTGTTGTAAATGCTGCAGCTTGCTGTGAGCCGTCTGTGCCGTGGCGTCGCTCTGACCTAACCCCGAGCCGAGAGACTCACCTTCTCGTCCCGCTTGGCGGGCATGGCCAGGTGGAGTCTGTTCAGAACGTCGTGGACCTTCTTGCCCTTCATCTTGTTGTCCACGCGATGAACGAGGAGTCGATCGCAGGCCTGACGAACACAAGAACCGCCACGCGTTAGCGCACAGAAAGCGTCCCACCGGCGTGAGAGCGGAGACTCTGAAGTGTGCTCACCTCGGTTTTGACCTTCATGACGCCCTCCTCCGTCAGGGTGCTGGTCTCGATCACCATGATGCCCTCGGCCGTCAGGTCCGCAAAGATTTTCTGAAAACACAAAAGACAAAAGTCAGATGGAATAAACTGGTAATTCTAAAAGAGTACCATCTCCTTTCTCAGTTTCCTCCTCTGTCTTTATTCAATATGTGTTTCACTCAAGTTTCCTTTCAATACGTTCTAGATGCTTTTGGTATCCACCGTGTTAAATGATAATAAAAAAACTGTCAAGAACTTTAACAATTCTGCTAATTAACAGCCCATTTCTGCAGCTGTGCAATGTGCTCCTATGTAATAATTCATTTCTATCTACCCCTCTACACCAGGGGGGTCAAACTCGAGGCCCGGGGGCCAAATCCGGCCCGCGACTTCATTTCATGTGGCCCCGCAAGAGCTTGCAAAGATTATAATACGTTTATTATACGGTTACATGCCACATTACAGAAGCAGGTTGCCCATAAACTACATGTCCCACAATGCATCTCATTTTGTGACATTCTCACAGAAGACACTTGCAATTATTTGCCCTGGCTTTCAGACGTAGTTAATTTCTAAGTTATTATCCTATCCAATAATAATCCAATTCAGAGGCAATAATGTAATATAATACATTATTTTATATATATTATACATTTATATATGTATATAGTTACAACCGGCCCCTTGAGTGCAACCATAATGCTAATGTGGCCCGCGATGAAGTTGAGTTTGATACCCCTGCTCTTTACCTTTGAGTGTGACTTCTGAGGCGATCAAAAGACCGCAAATCACTCACCTGGTCCTCCTCGCTCAGCTCAGCGATCATCTTCACGTCACATTTGTTGGCCACGATGATGAGAGGCTGTAGGGAGCGAGACATCAGCATTACTTCAATTAGTCTTGATTAGTTTGCACCTACTGTGCTCTCACACTTACAATATAGCATCCAGTAGTTCCTTTATAGCCCAACATTAGCCGCCTTTAGCTTAGCGGTGGTGGCGTGAAGTCATGTGACCGTGCCGTAGTTCCTTTATAGCCCAACATTAGCCGCCTTTAGCTTAGCGGTGGTGACGTGAAGTCATGTGACCGTGCTGTAGTTCCTTTATAGCCCAACATTAGCCACCTTTAGCTTAGCGGTGGTGACGTGAAGTCATGTGACCGTGCTGTAGTTCCTTTATAGCCCAACATTAGCCACCTTTAGCTTAGCGGTGGTGACGTGAAGTCATGTGACCGTGCGGTAGTTCCTTTATAGCCCAACATTAGCCACCTTTAGCTTAGCGGTGGTGACGTGAAGTCATGTGACCGTGCTGTAGTTCCTTTATAGCCCAACATTAGCCGCCTTTAGCTTAGCGGTGGTGACGTGAAGTCATGTGACCATGCGGTAGTTCCTTTATAGCCCAATATTAGCCACCTTGCACTAATCTACATTTATCAAAGATATTGAAGTGACTGTTACTTTGTATATTGATTGTTGTGCATGTATTGTTGTCTTAATGTGTAAATGTGTCTGTTGATTGTATATAAAAATACATATTTTTATATATATTTGTATTTTGGGAAACGGTATTTCGATCTCTCCGTCTGTACACACAAACTGAAAGACTGACAGTAAAGTTGGCTTTGGACATCTCTACCACTTGCTGTGTCCTCTGTTCAGATCTATAGAACTATATAGACGGCATCTGACCTTGTTGGCGAACAGCGGCCGGATGCTGTTGAAGAGATCCAGCTGCTGCTGCAGGTTGTGTCCGCACTGCTCAGAGACGTCCATCACGTAAAGGACGGCGGCTCTAAGGTGAGCGAGAGCTGTGATGGCCTGCATCTCGATGGTGTTCCTGTTCTCCAGAGGGTGGTCCAGGATCCCAGGGGTGTCCACCACCTAAGGCAAGGCACGTTTATTTATACAGCACCTTTCAACACAAGGCAATTCAAAGTGCTTTACGATGAAAGACTTTAAGGAACATATTATAGAATGGCATTTAAAAACACTTTTTGAATACAGATGTGAATAGACGATTAAAAGCAGCGGCAAGAAAAGTCTTCAGCCTGGATTCAAAAGTAGTCAGAGTTGCTGATTATTTGTCGATTCCTTTTCATGCGGAACATTTATTTTTGAGACGCTGAAATGATAAGTCCTGCTTTACATTTTTCAATTTGACATTGAACTAGATATCTAGACGATTAAAGGCTTGGACTTCGTCAAACGGCGATGGACTTTTTTCACCATTTCACTCACATGTTATAGACCTAATCAGCTAATTGATCAAATGGTGGAATTGTTAGCCCCGTGAGTTAGAGCGCATTAAAAGCAAAGTCACGAAGAAGTAAAGGATACATAACAGATGAGGTGAAACAGTAACGGCCCGTCCACACTACAGCTTCAAAAACGAGGCTTTCCTGGCGTTTCAGGGCAAAAGTCGAGCAATGTTCAACTTTTGAAGCTTCTGAAGCTTTCGGTGGAAGCGTCAGCCAATCAAATCATACGCCAGGACAAGCTCTAGCCAATCAAACCGCTGCTTGTGTGTCGGCGGGAGATTCATGTGATTGGTTGTTGGTCCAGCTCCAAGCTTTTTTTTGAAGCTGTAGTGTGGACCGTAAGAGCTGCAGGGCGTTACCTGCCAGCGGAGGTATCTGTAGTCCATGTGCCCCACAAACAGAGACTTGGTGGTGAAGGCGTACGGCTGCACATCCACATCTGCTCTGGTCACCTGACGGGAGACAACATGCACACCGCGTTAACTTCACTTAGAGACGGAGAGTCCAGGAGCTGGAACCAATGAAGAGTCTGGATTTAACCCATGCACATGAGTTGTTTACCTTGTTGATGAAGCTGGATTTCCCCACGTTGGGGTACCCGCACAGAAGCAGCGTCCTCGTGTTCGGGTCGATGCTCGGCAGACGGGACAGATGCTGGCGCACTGGAGGGGAAATGTGTGATTATGACATGTTAAAAGACAGGTCAAAGTATTACAAACAGAATCATGAAAAGCATTAAAGTTATTTTATTAAATGTACCTGTATGTTTTACTTATGCGAAATGCTCGTTAACATGTGGGATGATTTCAGTACTCTAATCTATCTCTGAATAATTATTAGTTGTATTTTATGCATTAAATCTCATTAAAATCCACTTGTTTCTCGTCTCCTCTGCAAGACTTCCAGAGAGTATTTTATGAAGCTTCAAGTGTCACAAAAGCAGAGGTGAAATCAAAGCAGCTTCAGAATGATATTGCATCGTCTCTAAACACATGCCACGAGTCCTCCGTCACCTTGCTCCAGATACTCCAGGCTGGACTTCTGTCTCTTCACGATGGTGCACATGCGACCCAGCGCCGCTCTCTTCAGCTGTTTACACCGGTACAGAGAGTCTCCGTACTTCATCAGACGCACGTAGTCTTTGGCAACACTGGGGGCGTTCAACACAAACAGTTAGAATCAGGAACTGGTTTATTACCAGGTAGGTTGACACGTACGAGGAATTTGACTTGGGGTCGTGGTGCATACATAAAAGTAAACAAAAATGTCCAAACTAAACCAACTATATTCTGCCAGATCTCCATTAAGGATAACTAGGGGGAAGCGTCTGGATTGGCATCATGGTACGGCACTGATACAATCCCCGGTCCCTAAATCAGACCAAATTGTGAAACCTCGGTTGCTTCGGGTCTTGTTTGAAGCAGCCGGGCTGGAAATGTACTGTTCTTGGCAGCGGACAACGTAAACAAGGACATTAACGATACGCAACAACGTGCAAAACAAAGAAGGATAACATTTAAGACAAACGTACTTATCAATCAAGTTCTTGGCGATGTTTATCTGTCCTAACGCCAACTTATAATGGTCTTTGTCGTACAGCACGTTCATCAGGTCGGCGTAGAACGGATGGATGTCCTGAAGAGAAAATGGCAAATCATCACATTTCACAAACTACCTTTTATACGAGTCCAGACAAATAGGAAACGATGGTTATTTAGAAGGAATACGAGAGCTTCTTGACTTACGTCGAGCTTGGGGAAGTCGGTGAGGATCTGCGAGAGGCGGTCATGGTAGCTCTGCTGCGTGAACTTCACCTTTCGCATGTAAAAGTGACGGATGCGGTGGATCTGGTAGTGCTTGTGCACCACAGTGGGGGTCTTCCTTTGAGTTTTGGATAAAGTGATGTCGATGAAATCCTGCAGAGAGAAACGCAGTATGCAAGGTTAGGAATGATTGGACATAACCTTTTATCGTTGTCTTTATCTGAAGCCAGATTAACAAGCCATTCATTCATATGTGATACGCAGATGAGTATCCTTAGAAGGTTGTGTAACTTTTTTTTGTTTCAGGTCTTCACTGTCTAACTCCTTTTGCCTTCAATTCAGATTAACCTTTATTGACCCGCTAATGGAATCATAAACCATACCCTATGATCTCTAAATCAAGTAATCAATTATTTACATACCACATATAGATACAGAACAGCTGCTTAACATGTATTCCTCAAAGAGAATCATCATGTTAACTGTTTTCCAAGAGGCCAATAACCACCTTATCCCTTGGGTGAATTAAAATGAACTTGCATTGACCCCCTTATGGAATCATAGACCATACCCTGTGATCTCTTACTCAAGTAATCAATTATTTACATACCACATATAGATACTGAAGCATGCACAACAACAACAACAACAACTACTTAACATATATTCATTCAAAAAACATGCAATTTTCTTGCATTTCCACAAAGAAAATCATCATATTAACTGCTTTCCAAGAGAGCGATGCCGGACTTCATGAACAAATCATTCAATTTAATGTAAAATCGATTGTGAGCCAAATCAGAAACGTAAAAACAATATTTTAAATCACTGATATGAATAAACCAAGTCTACTTGTCAATTCCGCATACACATAATACATCAAATGGCATTTCTTTTGTTGTCAGCCTAACTTATAGGACCACAACTCCCAATATGGACAGGGTATTTAAATGGACAGATGTATGCTGCTTTTTGCACTTCTCTGTATCTATAAATCTGTCAGAACAACTATATGGCATACTCATATTTGTTCTTAGTATTTAAAAATAACAAACAGTTCATAATATATTCCTTTTTACTCTGTATTTTTACAATTTTAATAGTGTATTCATTTTCTACACTGCTGTTTGTAATGATTATTCTGTTCTTAATGTAAATACTGTCACGTGTATACATAAAACACACTTCTGGTTGGATGCTAACCACATTGCGTTGTCCTTGTACTCTGTGCAATGACAACACAGTTGAAGTTTATATGATAACGTTTCCCTTTGTATAGGAAAAAACTGTCTAATATCCAGAATTAACTCCATTATTAAATGGAGTTTGGTGAATCGCATGTCGTTAACTGGACAGAAACAGCCTTTTACGTTCTTCATTTTGCGCAGATTCACCGTGTTATCTCTCAAAACACTTTCCTCTTTCATACACCAATTAAAAAAACACATAATTAACGTTTTACGGAAAGTGTCTCTTTCCAGCAGCTCGACACGTGTTTGTCCTCCGAAGAGAACCTCCATGTTTTTCACATCTTCCTCAGCCTCTCAAAGCCCAGAGACACAGCCGGAGAAACAGCTTTCTTTTAACAGGCTAAATATGAGGAATAAAACGTACCTTTGCGGTGGGAACCACCATAATCTTCTTGAAATTATAAAGCGACATTTTGTCGGACACGTTGGGGTCCGCTGACGCTAGGGGAAAGGACCGTTCCGTTAAAACCGGAAGAGACGCTGACAAACACGATGGTGAGTTTTTCCGAACATCGCCCCCTAACGGCCAACTGCAGGTACTACATGACAAAAACATCACATTACTGTTAGAAATTATTTAGAAATATAATTCATAAACAAATGAAATACATAATAATAATAATAAATACTAATTAAAATAAATAATTACATCAATTCATGAATTAATGCCTGCACAACACCGTACAGATCTGTCATATTAAAATAGATAAACATTATGTATATCTGTTTCTTCAGATTTTATGAATTTTACATTGTTTTCTATTTATATTCATTGTCTTTATAACTACATTTTATTCAAAAATACAGTTGTTCCCCAGCTCATACAACCAAACATGATGATGAAAACATGTAGTTTGCGCTGTGGTTTAACTGCATTGCATTATAAAGACAGGGTCTGTATGTATTTCAATCAATCAATGTCCCCTATATCACAAAATGTCACAAATGTTACATTTGTCTCAGTGTCTTCACAGTTTGTACAGAATATCAGTATGACAATACGACACCCTCTGTCCTCAGACCCTCTGTCCTTAGACCCTCTGTCCTTAGACCCTCACGTCGTACAAGGAAAAACTTCCGGAGAAAACCAGGGGGATCCCTCTCCCAGGACGGACAGACGTGCAATAGATGCCGTGTGTAAATTGAAAGATAATACATTTGCAACATAGGTAGTCCAGATGTTTGGAAATGCATGTGTATTTAATTAACATCATTGATACAAATAGTGCAGAGAAAATAATAAAAACACGTCAATAGAAGAAAAAAACTCTCTTAAACAGTTTAAATAAAACCCCAACATTATATATTAGTAATTTCAGGACTGTTGTTTTAGACTGCACCAGATAAAGGGAATCACAACATAGGAAATGTGGTCGTTGCATTATTGGTATCTGCAGAGGGAAGTGGTCATTTGGAGATTTGATCCAGCACATTTTGGAAATATGGTCTGAACGTGTTGGGAACATCTGTCCTAGTCCATTTGTTGAGGACTATTTTAAGCGATGGACTAATCCACATGTTGTGCCCCGGTGAGTAATTGGGGTGTGACTCATTAATGTGTTATTAATAGTTTTTGGACAACAACAGAGCTCAGACGAATAACATGTATGAGTTAAAACTCGTTATAACAAGTATCAGTTATTAATTTGTGGTTTTAAGTCATTTTATGTCGTTTGTTGACAGTCTGAAAAAGTAAGTAGTAAAATGTCACCTGGAACTATTTGCACTCCATATTTGTTGTGATCCGCTGAGATTAAGAAAGCAGCCAATCAGCGAGCTCCTGTGTCTTTAGGCCACGCCCACTACCAGCGGTCACGAGTGGCTCCGCGTGCGCCCACTGCCAGTCTCGACCAATCAGGGCGCTCCGCTGTGAGAAAGAGGCGGGGCTTCTACATTATGTGTGACAGCTCCAGGGTCAGTGCTGCACCAGAGAGGAGGAAACATGAAGAGGTCTCACTCTGATTAATTCATCTTTGACATACAAAAATCAGTCAATTGTTTACAAGTTGTAAAGAGTACTTTAGAAATAATGTAATGTTTTACAATAGTGTACTTCTACTCCACTACATGTATTTAATACCTTTAGTTACTTTACAGATGTGGATGAATGATGTGAAATATAATCAAGTGTTAATCAGACTTTAGTTCCACCTGGAGTAAATCCACCAGCTACCCTGCAGTCTACAAAGTACTTCAGACTAGCTGCTCCTCCACCAGCTACCCTGCAGTCTACAAAGTACTTCAGACTAGCTGCACCTTCACCAGCTACCCTGCAGTCTACAAAGTACTTCAGACTAGCTGCACCTTCACCAGCTACCCTGCAGTCTACAAAGTACTTCAGACTAGCTGCACCTTCACCAGCTACCCTGCAGTCTACAAAGTACTTCAGACTAGCTGCTCCTCCACCAGCTACCCTGCAGTCTACAAAGTACTTCAGACTAGCTGCACCTTCACCAGCTACCCTGCAGTCTACAAAGTACTTCAGACTAGCTGCTCCTCCACCAGCTACCCTGCAGTCTACAAAGTACTTCAGACTAGCTGCTCCTCCACCAGCTACCCTGCAGTCTACAAAGTACTTCAGACTAGCTGCACCTCCACCAGCTACCCTGCAGTCTACAAAGTACTTCAGACTAGCTGCACCCTCACCAGCTTTGAGAACACTTTCATGATCAGTCATTATAAAACATATCATATATATTATTCTGAAATGGACCAATCTGCACAACGACTACTTTTCACTGTCTCTACTTTCACTATATGTTGATGAGAATACTTTCTACTTTTACTTGAGGGAACATTTTGAATGCAGGACCTTTACTGTAACAGAGTATTCCTACACTCTGGTTCTTCTACTTTTACTCAAGAACAAGATCTGAGTACTTCTACTTTTACTCAAGTACAAGATCTGAGTACTTCAACTTTTACTCAAGTACAAGATCTGAGTACTTCAACTTTTACTCAAGTACAAGATCTGAGTACTTCAACTTTTACTCAAGCGCAAGATCTGAGTACTTCTCCCACCTCTGCATGTAACTAGATTTGTCAGGATTTAAGCCAAGGGCAACAGGAACACAGATTAAGATATCTTTGTAGTCTTTCTGTTTGTCTTGTACGTTTTTTTGGCGTTTTTATGTGTCTTATATTTTCTTATATATTCTTATAAACATGTCTCTGCCTTTGGGTGTCCTCTGTGGGTGAATGCCAGGGGGCCCCTCACACTGTTTGCACCTTGTAAACCAGTTCTGACTGTAATCCATCTATGGGTCCATTAGTTAGTATTCTGTTAAGAAAAACAGTCAGAAAACAATATTTGAAGTTGCTAATTGATCAATAGATACCGAAGAGGACTAGGACCACATGACCAACAGTAGAAAATAACACAATTCAGACTTTAACGTCAGACTGAATTCTTGGAGAAAAAGAAAAAAATGTTTTCAGAATTCAAATGTTTTCTTGGTCAATACATGCAGAAGAGGACTAGGGTCACATGAGTCCCTTATGATACCTTAAACACACAAGGTTCATTTCAAACTAGCTATTTATTTACAGAAGAGGATTAGATTAACATGAAAAGTTCTGACTTCTAAGAGAATTTTTTTTCCAGAACTCCAATTTTTCCTTTTCCTTTTCGTCAAATGCAAAACAAAATCTCATGTGGCCCTAACACTAATCCGTGAATACATAGCTAGATTTAAACCCAACTGTTGTTATCAATGCTTCATAAGTGGCCTGGAAGATGGACCTGATGACTGGCCTCTTTTCGAGAACTCAAACTATAACAACAGCAGAGACGATCTTTGTTCTGCACACGAAAGGGAAAGGAAACGGCTCCATTATTCCGCCCCCCCTCTCTCTACGGACTGTCTGATCGATCGGAAGCTTTGAGACGAGCATCGCTTTATTCCTCGCTTTCGGGATATTTCTTCACAGTTTCTTTTGACTTCCTCTATTACCCAAAACGTCCTGCTGTTTAAATCGTGTGGAATTTAATCCCCGGCTTCACATTTATTATCCGCACAAAAGTTGATAAGGAAAGCTAGTTAGCCTCCTAGCTAACTCTTAGCTAGCCTCAAAGCTAACTAGCGGTGGTCGGAGAACGTTTTTGCAGACAGTTTTTTAAGGGGGGGGCATCTGTTTTTTGTCAGTGCACTTGTACCTAATCGTGGAGTTATCATCCTGACATTTGAAGAGTATTTGTGGGGAGGTTTAGAGCTGGTAAGCCGGTTGCTTCCTAGCTAGCGTGCTCGATATAGCCTGCTAGCTTTAATACCCTGCGTATTTAGCCTGGAAGCTAACTGAAGGCCGCAGTCCACCATCAGCTGCTACTACTTCCATCAGTGTTTGCATTGCCGTGCAGAGTTGACAGGTGAGTCAAATAAACTGTTTAAAAACAAAATGTGGGTCATGACTTTAATGAAGTCTGAGGAAAAAAAAGTCAGAATTTTGTAGATTTTCACACAAAAAAACGTCAAAGAAAAATAAATAAATGTTTTCAGAATTCTGACTTTTTTTCAGAACTCATTTTTTGTTGAATTCAATTTTCAAGGAATTCTGATTCTGTACAACAGCATACATGATATTGGCCAATTCTGAGATTAAAATATGATTATCAACAATGGAAATTAGAAAATGCTTTCAGAACTGAACGGACGTAGAACAAACCTACACTTTTTGAAAACACCGTTGTCACATCCACATTTTATTTTTGTTATCATGTGTCCCTCATCCCCTTCCGTAAATAAATAGGTAGTGTTAATCCGGCATGTCCAAGTTGTAATTAGTGGTACCAACTGTTAAACACAATGCTTTTGGGTTTCTTAGAAGTGTAGTCTGTTCGATCAGATCGCACCAATACATTCTGATAGATGGAGAGGTGTTTTAAACCCTCAACACAAGGGGTTAAAACCTCTTGGCACATGCAGCAAATCATCACAATATGACAGTTTAGGGGAACCAGGAGGTAAAAGGCATGATGATACAAAATAAAACACGATACAATAGATAATAATTTAGTTTCTGAGAGCTCTATTTTCTGGACTTTTGGTCATAATATTCCAGATATAAGACATTCTGTTGAGTTAAAGAAACTGCTTTTAAAGTTGTATGTGAATAGCACTTTTCATACGCCAGGTGCAGCTGAACGTGCTTCAACAACAACAACAACAACAACATCAAGATTTAAAAGAGAACAATAATTTCACATCAGGCCACACGTTAAAGCTGTTAGCATAATAACATGATATAACAGCTTAGGGGACACAGGAGGTAAAAGGTATGATAATAAAATAGAAAAACCTTTAAAATAAATGAACCTGTAATAACACTCGTTTATTCCATTGGATTACCTTTCTATTAAGTCTCTAACCAATCATTTAAACCTGGGCCACAATCATGAAAAGCCCTAAAAAACAACTCGTATTCTAGTAATGGGATGTGTGCATATAAGCTTTGTGCGGAAAACATGTGTGGAAATGTAACCCATATGTCGTTTTTTCTCAATAGCTGTACTTTACTGATAATATTTACATTTGTTCTGTCATTTTATTACATTATTACCACATGGAACTAGATTTGCCAGGGTCTAAGCATAGGGCCACAGGATTTTGGTACAAGAAACAGTTTTTAAGACTTATCGTCGTGTCATAGTTGTAGATAATGGCACAAACAAACTGCGAGGCCCGGTTGAAACACTGCCTTCGTTCTGTTTGTGCACCGTTGGATACGTTACGTTGCGTTGCAGACGCTTTTATCCAAAGAGACTTACATACTCATCACTGTGGGCGATCCCCACAGGAGCAATTTGTGGTGAAGTGTCTCAGGGACATGCTGACTGCAGTGGGGTTTGAACCAGTGATCCGAACACCTACACACTACCCACTGTGCCACACACCTCACAAGACACTTTATCGATCCCAAATGGTGCTATTAATTTATCGCAGCGGTGTTTTCAAGCCGTTCACATGAGTTAAACATATTCAAAAGATACAATACGACCCGAGTAAAATAAAACATTAAGAGCAAATTCACAGTCGAGAAGAAATATCAGGGCTCGACATTAAGGACTGCCCGATGGCCCGATGGGGCATCTAGTGTTTAGCTCGGGCAATGAAGCCTCACCTGCTGGGTGCCCGATCGGACAATCTATTATGCCAGTATCATGCAGCTCGCGGAGCAGTAATGAGTGACCCGACAGTAAAACTAAACATAACAGTAAAAGCTAACAGTAAACAGTTACTAAAACAGTAAACTGTAGTTTAACAGTAAACTGTTAAACATAAACAGTTTGGGAGGTAATTAAAATAGCTACGTGTGATATTCTAACCCTGAAGTGTGTGTTTTGTCCGCTCACCGCTGCAGGTGATCATGCAGAGCTGCGTGTCGACTCGTCAGCAGCAGCTGATCTCTCTCTCCCGTCAGACTAGACTTCACTCGCGTTTATGTCCATATCGATCAGATGCAGCTAGTTCTATCTAATGATAGACTACCTGCTTATTAAAAGACACCTACACAATAAGTGTCGCTATGCAACTGGATGAGGCCACAAAGTATATCGCAGCATTATGCATTTGTTTACATGCCCACCGGAACCCCGAGGCATTACCAACAGATCAACGCACAATCAACCCACACACGACATCTCTTTCTCCACATTACGTGTTAGACATTAGAGTTGACTATTCTTGTCTGTCACATAAGTGGCGCAACTGAAGGGAAACTATTTTGACCGAAGAGATTTAGATTTGCCGGCTAACGGGAACTCTGACGTGTGCTTCGCGGATGCGCTCGGCTCCTCTCGACTGCTGCTCGGTCAGCTTCCGGATGAGGAGGCATTCGTTCGACCAACTTACAGTAGTTAACATTACAAACATTTTTAACAGGGGCCATAATAGTGTAAATAATGTTTGTTTTGGCAGTTATAACTGAATGTAATGTTTTCTACTTTTTTCCATCTGATGAAGGCATCTGCCTTCATCAGATGGAAAGTGTTTTGACCAACAACTTAAGTGTTTTTTATAGCTATGCAGGGCATGCAAGCGAGCAAACACAAACAAGAACAAACAAGTGAAATGAAGAATAAAATTGAAATTGTACAATATAATATTGTGGTGGTTCATCTTATAATTCAGTCTAGAGAACCAGACCGCTTCTAAGACCTGCAAACATCTAAATGTTCTAGGGGGACGGAGGCCCCCCAAACCCTTCGTGCGCCATTTCGTCCGCTCGCATTTTTCAGGGCAATCTCTATTGGGCTCGGGGCCATCTGTAAATTAGCCCACAGGGCCACCTCCCAAAATCCTTAATGTCATGCACTGGATATAGCACGAGAGTATCAAGATAATACTTGGTATAAACAAATGACTGAATAAATTGTAATACTCTACAATATCTCTAGGCTACAGAATATATAGAAATAAACTACAGACACATATCTGCGTTGGATAGTATATGCATTACACTTGTGCAGAGCAGCTGATGCGCAGATAGTTCTGGGTTGTACAGCAGGAGAAAGCATGTGTGTGTATTTGTTTGTATACTAACAACAGTGAGAAACTACATTTCCCCTTAAAAGTTGGTTTTAATCCAGGGGGTTTTACAACTTCAGGATACCTGCATATACCCTGTAATCTTAAATTAGCGTGCTTGTTTTGGGGGTTGGGGAATCCGCGGGAGGTCGCCATCTTTCATGGGATGCTTCTCCAAGCCAGCGAACCAGACATGGATCTGCAAGTTAACTTTAAAAACATAGCAATATGGTGTGTTTATGGGTGAAATGCCGTGTTGATTTATTACCCACATTGGTCTCGTACTTTGCTCCCATGAAGCTGGACTGCCTAGCGACGCAGGAGTGTCTTTGTGGCATGGCCCTTGGCATGGGCATGGCATGTGAGCGGCAGAGTGTTTTCTCTCCTGTCAGCTTCTAAATACGCCTGCATTGCGTCTCTAGTAGAAGTTGCAGTGATGTCAGACTTGTAAAGTTGATGCAAACAAACACATCTGAGGCCTTTCTTGGACGTTCAAAGGCTTTATTGTCATGTGCAGTAGCTTCAGTGTAGAAATGGCAATTGTTAATAATGCAGGAGAAGCTACCTATATACACATGGAATAAGCTAAAAATGGAATGTAACATGAAATGCTGTACAGTGAAATGAAACGCTGCTCATTGTACCCAACTCAAAACCCACCGGTTCAAACTTGCATTTTCTTTATAATCTGTACCCTGTGTCCTTTTGGAGTCCCAGTGCATGACATTAAGGACTGTGGGCCATCGAAGCTAATTTACAGATGGCCCTGAGCCCAATAGAGATTGCCCTGAAAAACGCGTGTCGACGAAATGACACACGAAGGGTTTGGGGGGCCTCCCCCGAGAACATTTAGATTTTTGCAGGTCTTAGATGCTGTCTGGTGCATTCTCTAGACCAGTGGTTCCCAAACGGTGTGCCGTGAGTCAAGTCCGGGTGTGCCGTGGGATTTTGTGACAACTATACGTTATTATTGCAATATACAACTACACAAAAATAATTATTTAATTTGCTATATCAGTACTTTGTAGGTTTATATGTACGTAATCTGCGCGACTTGCGCGTCCACATCTCCACGTGCAGTGCTGCCATATGGCTGAGTCAGCGATAACTCTCGAGGGGTGGAGGTCTGCCCATTATTTTGAGTTCGTCCGAAGAATAGACAGAAATGTGACGGTGAGGTGCAAACTGTGTCCAGGCCAGAAGCTGCTGTCCACTGCTGGAAACGCCACGTCACACCTCAACAAGCACCTGCAAAGAACACGTGCTAAGGTGAAGCTAACGCACACGCTAGTTGTTGTTTGTTTATATCAGGTAGTCTGTTCTTCTTCTCTGTCTTCCGGTTGTTGCCTGTTTTGAATGACAAATACACACTTCCGCCGCCTGCTGGTAAGGAGAGTTATTGCCACTCACGCATGCGCAGTTCGTACGTGCTCGGCGAGTAAAGTAACGAGTTACTTTATGTACATAGTAACAAAGTAGTGTTTAATATATTACTTTAAAGTAATATATTAAACAAAAATAGTAACGACCCCATCTCTGGAGTTGGCGTTCTCTACTCTGATTTACATGAAGAACAGCAGGAGGTCACAGCTCTCTGTTGAACAGGATTTGCGAGTGGCCCTCTCCTCAGCGCCACCAAGGTTTAAAAAAATCTGCGCGCCCCGACAGGCACATGTATCGCACTCATTTGTAAGTCGGCAAAATATTTACAATAGCACATGTTTCAATGCTGATTGCTGACATGTTACATTTATAATTTGTAGTTCAGGACCACGGACAATGCAGCTTCCTTGCATTGACCGTTCTCTGTGCTGAATTTTTAATGTTGTGACCTGTCTGGTTTAAATGAGTGTTGCTGCTTTGATGAAGCCTAATTTGATAACGTTTCAAATTAATTTCTGAAATATTTCATTAATAAATATTTCATGAGTAATATAGTTGTCTGTCACATTTTATTTGGCATTAGTAAATAATTATGCACATGTACAGATATTTTACATGATATGAGTGATAACACGTGTTATAAGGGCTATTTTGCACAATAGGTGTGCCTTGAGATGTGTACTTGTCCTTTGGTGCCTTGGGCACAAAGAGTTTGGGAACCACTGCTCCTGACTGGTGGTTCATAAGATGAACACCACAATATTATATTGTACAATTTCCATTTTATTCTTCATTTCACTTGTTTGTTCTTGTTTGTGTTTGCTCGCTTGCATGCCCTGCATAGCTATAAGAAATACTTAAGTTGTTGGTCAAGACACTTTCCACCTGGGAAGGCAGATGCCTTCATCAGATGGAAAAAAAGTAGAAAATATTACATTCAGTTATAACTGCCAAAACAAACGTTATTTACACTTCTATGGCCCCTGTTAAAAATGTTTGTAATGGAGAACCGCAGTGACGCGCTCTAAAACCCGGAAGTAAGTTAGCATTTTTACCACTTCCGGTTCCTTTGATAAAAAGCAAAGCAACCTCTCCGTAGGGTAGCTCGAAATAAGGTCTGTGGTTGACACACGTTGAAGAGACGGATCACGTTTTGTTCTACGACATTAAATCCATCAGCAGTGACCCCGCTGGAGATTTCTAAAGAGTTTACGTGTGTGAAAAACGATGGTTGTTACCGAGTGGCTGAATAGGACTACAGAAGTTGTGCAGGTCGTTTTACGTCATTACACCGAACACGTAAACACTCCCGCTAAGTTAGTTCCTGTTCTGCTTGAAAGCGAGTCCCTGCCTCCTGCAGAGTGTTCAAACGCTTCAACTCGTTCCATCTACAATCTGTATGTTTGAATATGGATCTTAAGTCGGGTTGACGTTGAAGCAGCGACCCTGCTGTAGTTCCTTTATAGCATAACGTTAGCATTTTGTTTCTTGCGACTAGATTTATGATTCAAAAATTATAAAAGTAGGGTAGACATGTGGATATTATCCGGCTGAACAAAACGTGATCCGTTTCTTAAATGTGTCTCAACCACAGAACTTATTTCGAGCTATTTTCCAAAATCCTATGGAGAAATTGCGTTTTTGACGAAGGAACCGGAAGGAGTTTACTTCCGGGTTTTAGGATCCACTGGATCCATGAGCTGCATGATACTGGCATAATAGATTGCCCGATCGGGCAACCAGCAGGTGAGGCTTCATTGCCCAAGCTAAATACTAGATGGCCCCGGGCCATCGGGCAGTCCTTAATGTCGAGCCCTGAGTCAATTTCCTGTGGTTTGTCTTGTCTCACCCCGGCTGATACTTCACTAAATCCACTGTTTTAATTGTTCCCTATATTGCCCCTATGCCCTGTAAGGTGTCCTTGGGTGTTATGAAAGGCGCCCCCCAAAATAAATGTATTATTATTATTATTGTCCCCATTTATCAACTGTCTCAAACAACAGGAAATGGGGCAGCTTTAGACAACATTGCTAATTATCCAGCAGATGATAATAGACAACTTTTTTTAAATCACAATACACCAACATTATTAGTTATAAAGAAAGGATGAAAGACAAGCAGATGGAGACAAACACATGTCACATATCGAGCATCACGATCACACAACAGGCACGAAGGGAAACATTGTCATAATAGATTCATGGATGCAAATACTGGTGGTCCAGAGCTCGGACGGTCAAAGGCTGTATTGTCATGTACAGCAAGTGTAGACCTGGCACTGTGCAGTCATGCAGGAGAAGCTAACTATTTACAAGGGAAACGGAATAAGCTAAACATGGAATGTAACATGACATGCTGCACAGTGCGATGAAACGCTGCTCATTGTAATAACGGATGAATGGATGCAGATGGTGGTTCAGCGTGTGTTCACCCCTTCAGGGACATGTAGGACGCCTGGTGACCGTCCTCCACCAGCGGTTAACCCACGGACTGAAAATAAACTCCCATGGCCCCCTGTTGCATTTTTCACCAACCGGCTTATTTGCGTGATAAATCATCTCTTGTGAGTCTGTGCGCGGGAGAGGAGGAGGAGGAGGAGGAAGGAAGGAGAAGGAGGAAGGAGGAAAGAGGAGGAGGGTGTTTTGGTTCAGGCCTTGTCTAGACATGATGATTGACTCACTGTACTGTGATCGGGGGTTTTTATACAGGGTCTATCAGGTCAAACTGCATGTTTTTTGATGATTGCCCCATTTAACATAAATACCAAGGCTGTGGTACTTCGACTATCGTTGTTTTAGGTAGATTTGGTGCAAGAGGTGGTAACTTAATAACCATGTTATGTTACTGTGTTGTTGCATTGTGGTGAAAGGCAGGCATCAATACTCCGTTGGAGCTTCAGATTACAAGAGGAACAACTTGGCTTTTAAAAGCATACAGTGAATTCTGAAATATCTCAAGGTTCAAGGCTTTTAATAGTCACACGAACATAGCTACAGTGTTATGACGATGACAATCTTAGGTCACAGGCTCCTCCAACAGTGCAACACAATACAACAGAAAGAATAGTGTAAGCATATGTGACATGCTCTATCGAAATCAGTCGCATTAACCCGAAGACACAGTTTGAGTTGTATACACTGCTGGAAAGAGGATATTCATAGCTTTCTGATATCAGGATCGTTGTTGTTCTCCAAATATTAAGCGAAATATGTCACATTATATAACGACTGTCACCGAGTCCTCACTTTGAGGAAAAGGCCTTCAAAGTTTCCTCTTCTCTGGAATCCATCGATCTGATTGGTTATTAGCAAATGATCAAAATACTACGGAGGGAAGATATTTTCGTTTGGAGCGGATGCTCGTGAGTGTGTGTGAGTGTGTGTGTATACGTGTGTTTGTGTATTTTTGCATTTGTGTGTATTGTGTTTGTTTCCCGGGGGAAACACTCACGAGAAACACCGGTTGCCGTGACGCCTGCTGTGACGTTAGGTTACTCCGTTCTCCGCTTGTAATTATGCCGAAGCATCAAAGTTATTCATCATCTGAAAAAAATAGTTTTTTATGTACATCCACGTTTATTTTGAAATGAGCCGTTGCGACTTCAGAGTGATTTCGATAGAGCGGGTCACAAATAAAAAAATTGTGAAATAGTGTAATAAGGATATAACTCTTTGTTAAGTGACCAATACAAGGGAAACTAGTTTACAGAGCTTTTACATAACTGTAGATGGATAGAGTTTCTGAAACACACAAAGAAATGCCATGCACATCCTCCTCTGCTGCAAACCCCGACATAGATTAGATCAGATGCTCAGTTTCTTTTTACAAAAGACTCCTCTCTGCCAAGTAGTCGTTTGAATAACTTTCTTTCAGAAGTCTTGGACCTAACCTTCACATGCTGCAGAACCTCAGGAATATATCACGAACACTTCAGCTCAGTTAAATGCTGAGCCATGGTGTGGAGGTCACACACGTTTAATGTACAGTTCAGCGGACAACAGAAAAGTTTATCTCACAAAAATAGGGCTGTATCTGAATATTCGTTCGTTGGAGTACTTCGGGTTTCAATTTCGTTATTCGTTTTGTTTGTGTTTCCCCGTCCAAATGTATTGAAATCTCCAATATCAACGTAAGCGCTTGTGCCTCTTCGGGGGGGTGCTAACACTTAACCATAAACGTTATCGTTTACTTTCTCCGTCTTTATATGTAGATATTACTTGTCTCCGTTAATCTCCGTCACGTTGTTTCCATAGCAACAACAACTTCCTGTCAACAGCGCTACCTCTCCTTCAAAAATAAAAGCATGTCCATAAATAGGAAACCAAGCCAAATTACACTTAAGACATATACAACTGCAACGAAAGTAACAAACACAATGCGATATCCTTTTCAATTTCAAAGAACACAAATTGGGTTACATTAACAAATAACTATAACACAACAATACTGTAGAGTAACAACAAAACGAATGCCATGAAAACACCGAAATACACGAAATACCGCGGGCCGAATATTCGCTGCTGATTACTACCGAATATCCGGAGCCCGGAAAATGTTATTCGGGACAGGCCTACACAACAGCTGTTTTGATGGCCGACTGCCGTTGATGGAGAGATGTGTTTAGCCCCATTCATCGCAGTGGCATGACACACACACAAACATGCCATGTATGGGGATTAGTATGTGGATCAAAGGTCACCAGCTTTACAGCAATGCCATTCTTTTTCTGCTTTGTATGCAAACACAGCGAGGGTTCGTGTCACACACAGGCCCCCCGATTGTTGGGGCGGATTATCACTGCTTTACAAACGGCTCCAACGGGACAGAACAGAAGCATCTCCAGTGGTGTTTGGACTCTGGGGTCACTGCTATCTGTTGATGTGTAACTCTTAGGTCAGATGTAGGGCAAAGGGTTAACCAATTAGACGGCAGGTACGGAAATGCAGACAAAAAAAGGCTGAAAATATGTTTAAAACGTCACTAGCACCAACACATGTTTGGAGATGATGGTCAGTTTTGCTGAAACAGCTAAAGGCTGGATTGACAGGAAGTTAATGAAGTAACATCAACTTCTGATATCCAATAACACATTTGACTTAACCTGCAAAGCTACCTGCTCCTCGCTTTCGCTACAACTAGCAGTATTATCAAATAATTACAGACTATTATCATGTGTGAAATGTCAGAAAACAGTTAATAAATTAGTTGAGGAACATAGAAAGCAATGATTTGTTGTTTTGCTTTCAGAATTAGCCAAATAAATATCAGATTATTTAACACACGAGACATTGTTGTAGAATAATTGAGAGTAAGTAGGGTAGGGTTTTTGTAGGTTTGAAAACGGTCAAACCAGATCTTCAAACCTGTTTACCCAGCCTGTCTTTCATATATTGATTAAATTATACTTGCAGATCGAGTCACACTAACAAAAGTGATCGACTTATTTTTGTACTTTTCTGTCGTCACATTATCGTGAAAGTTTTCTTATTTCAGACGTATCATTTCTGTGTTTTGGTAAGAGCTGCTGAACCAGGATTACATCTTTTATCAAACATACGTTCGGCCTCTTCAAACAAAATGTATTCGTCACCTCCTTCAGAGTCCTAAATTATTCACTGGCCCAATGCCAGGTGCCTTAGATAAATCACTCAGCTTCACGGACAAAAGACAGTTTGGACTTTAAGACGTGTAAGAATGCTTTCTTGAAGATGCATTCAATCTGTTCTGTTAGATTGGGTTTATTTGAACAAGAGCTATATAGTATTCGTGTGTATTTTATGTTAGTAAATTACCTAAAGCATGCATTATTTTATACACAAGATGTGTAAAATAATGCAAGAAATATGAGGCAAAATCAGTAGACACTTTCAACTTTATTTTAGATTTGATTTGTTTTCTTATTTCAGTATTCCGTCCACTGAGTTGGTAACGTGTTTTACATTTGGAATACTCTTTCCTTTACCCTTAATGTTTGTTATCATATTTTCTCGGGCTGCTCGATTAATCAACATGGAACCAGTAATCACTAACTTTGTTTCCCCCGGCCCCCTATCGGAGAACACCCAGCTAGTAACCTAGCAACCAAGCTTCAGCTAGCGGCAGTCAGAAACTCAATGTATCTTCGAATCTACTTACAAATAAATATGGGGAAGTGTAAGTTCAACTGTATTTGGTTGGAAAACGTCAAATGTAGTGCTTGGTTGAAACCAGCTGAGGGAACGTGTTTGAAGCCCGCTGCACCTTTTGCTAATGTAGCGTTGGCTAGTGCAGCAGCTCCCGCAACAACACCGGGGGACGTTTGGGTCTACGCCAACCCTAAAAGCGGATGTAGTACTAAATACCGTAGTTAAACACCAATCATACAACGGCAACGATGAAAGATTGTAGCCAAGGCAGCTGAGCTCTGAATATAGTTCTTGTCTCTCACACCACACACACACGCACACACCACTGTATACATCACTTCAGGGGACATTACATTGACTTACATGCATTTCCTGGAGACTTATCCTAACCATAACCAGAACCAACACATGCCTAACCTTAACCCTTAACCTAACCAAGTCTTCACCCTAAAATTAATGATCCCCCTTATGGGGACCTCCAATTTGTCCCCATAAGGGAGGCGAGTCCCCACACGTGACTATGTAAACAGATGTAGGTCCCCACAAGTATAGTACACACACTAGGGCTGCTCGATTATGGCAAAAATCATAATCACGATTATTTTGGTCAATAATTGATATCACGATTATTAAATACGATTATTCATTGGCTTTGAAAACAAATACAAATTGTAATGTGAACAGTATCTTTTTTGAACGTATCATTCAACTGAAAAACCAATACAAAAATTCATAAAATAAATTATACTAAATACCAATAAACAAGATCAACAAACATTTTGGAGCGCACTTCCACACGCTACTAAACGTATATAAATATGATGAATACAAATAAATTAGACTACAATAAATTTGGTCACATCCTAGCAAAGCAAAAATAATAGTTTTTTTCTCTTATGTTGTTTTCGTAATCGTTGCAGGCCAATATATACGTTTAATTGCACAGCCCTAATATTGTCTTGTATTATTATTATTATTATTATTGACTGACCCCCCCCACCTTCAAAACACTGATCAAAACTCACCTCTTCAGACTGGCTTTTAATGTGTGAATTATGTTGTGTTGCAGTTTTAATATTTGTATTTTATTTGCTTTTTATCATCTTTGAGCACCTGAAAAAGAGCTTAGAAATTAAATGTATTATTATAATTGTTTAGCAAGCAACATATGAATGAAACAACAACCCTCCAGTCCTCAGACGGCTTTTCTCCTGTCACTATCGGCCACTGCCCTCTCTCCTCTGTGCACGTGTAACAACTGATATGAAGCCAAAGTCCTGTGAGAAGCATCCATTGTAACTCTGACATGTTGTTTGTCCCCTCCGCCCTCCCGTAGCTTACTTGGTGACGCAGAGACTTCTCCCTGAGGAGCCAAGAAGCAGACGGCTCATGACTTCTGACCAGGACACGAAAGTTGTAGCTGAACCACAGGTGCAGCAAGTCCAAGAGGCAAAAGAGAACTCTCATTTGGTGAGTTTTTAACACGCCAAGATGCATGTTTGTAGTTTGTAAGTTATCCTGCATTTATGCGCTAATTTAGTTTGAATTAAGAGTAATTCGAATCAGAAACAGGTTTATTACCAGGTAACACTTACGAGGAATTTGACTGCGTGGTGCAAACATAAAACATAATAAATGTTATTCGCTTTTTGTATTTTTCTTTGTTTTTTTGTTGATTTTATTCTCTGTCAAAGCGTCTCTGAGTTTTTAGAAAAGCGCTATATAAGTCCAGTGTTTCATTTGTGGAGATTAAATATCGTCCGCCACAAATAGATGTCATAAATAAAATATTATTTATTTTGGTGGGCTGATGACCGGAAGGCTGCGGGTTCAAATCCCGCCTGGAACACCACCACTAGTGTGCCCTTGAGCAAGGCACTCGGTTACTCCAGGGCAGGCGTCTGCACCCTTTTTCTGGAGCCGCTAAACATACTTGAAAGCTGGATAGCTTATAAAGTTGTATATATTGTTACATCATGGACAAAAACTACAGGTTTTTTTGCATTTATTATTTATTACATTATAAATATAAAACTGTTAACCTCTAATAATAAACAAAGAACTCTTATTAGGAGAATTAAAAAGAATACACAGGCCTACTTTAAAATAAATCAACACAGCACATTTGAAGAAAAAAAAATACAATTTATAATTGACCCGCTTTTGAAATAAATAAAACGTATAGCTGAAACTTTATAGTTTACTTTCTCCGTCTATATATGTAGATATTACTTTTTCTCCGTTAATCTCCGTCACATTGTTTCCATAGCAACAACAACTTCCTGTCAACAGCGCTAACTCTCCTTCAAAATAAAGGCATGTCCATACAAAATAGGAAGGCAAGCCAAATTACACTTAAGACGTGTACAACTGCAACGAAAGTAACAAACACGACGCGATGAACTTTTCAATTTCAAAGAACACAAATTGGGTTACGTTAACAAATAACTATAAAACAACAATACTGTAGAATAACGAAATGAATGCCGTGAATACACCGAAATACACGTGTGTTGAAGCGGTTCGCTGCTGATTACAGCCCTAGTGTGTAGTTGGTTTGAATTCAAAGCAAAAGGATTTTTTAGTGGCTGGAGACTTGTTGCTGTTCTGCCAAAAAACGATATCTTTATAAAAAGCTCACCCTTCAAAACAAGATTCTTGATGACGAGCATCAGGCCAGCCTCATTGATCTCCCACCCTGATAATGTTTAAAGCAGAAGTTCTCTGTAAAGAAACATGCAGCGCAGGAAGAAGCAACTCCTGTAACTAAACAACCATGACTCGTTTTTATCCGTCTCTCTTCATGGGTCTGTCGTAGCTCTATCGATCGCAGCCGTGACATTTGGGTTCTTATTGTACCGTGACGTCTGAAAACACAGCGGTGCAAAGAGCAGCGGTCGGGTATTATTGGATGTAACAGCACGACAAAATGCTAGTTTTACTGACAACAACTTTTTTTAAGCATTGATATTCCATGAAACGTTTTTAAATCCATGGGAAAAACTTGACACAACATTGATGGCATAACATGTAGGATTTTTACATAAAACCTTTTATTCGACATCATTTGCCAAAGTTGACGTCTTAATATTGCTTGTTTTGTTTAAACTACTATCTGGCCCAACCCATACAATCGTAATAATCTTAGAGAGAACAGGAAAACTCCAAGATATTTCGGTTACAATGATCAAAAGCAGCAAGGAATTACAAGTGTTAAGCTTGAAATATCATGTTTTCATTCTTGCTTCTTTAATTTGCGATGTGTGTCTGGGGTTATAAAGGACCATCTGTTAGTGGCTGTTAACAAGACATCAGTGGATTGTTATTATCAGTGGATTGTTATCATCATAGTCAAAGAGAGGGAACATCCGATAGTGTAACTTATGTTCGTCATCGCTGCTCTTTGTCTTCAGCTGGAATGTAAATCAACAGAAGTCGTAATAGAAACTTAACAAAGTGGGCGTGTCTGATGTTGCTGGGAAGTCATCATTTGAATTTACAAGGAAATGAACCATCTTTCGAACCACCTATTTAGCTTTAAACACATATTCTGTTTAGTGCAATTCCAATATCGCTCTCTTGTGATCTTGATAGAAAAGTGATTAAGCAACAAAAGTAGTAGAAACTTAACAAAGTGGACGTGTCTGATGTTGATGTTTCTGGACAGTCTTAACCCTAAAAATAATATAGCCTACATTTTAAAATGTGCAAGGAACTGTACCACCTTTCGAACGACCTAGCTTTTAAACACATATTTAGTTTACTGCAATTTGAATATCGCTGTAGTCCATCTTGTGAGCCTTTGAGCATGCTTGTTTCTATAGATGTGATCTCGGGCTGTACCCGAATATTCGTTCGTTGGAGTACTATTCGGGTTTCAATTTCGTTATTCCTTCCATGACTCCACAAACAAACTAAACCAGTTTGACAAATGCCTTCCTAACAAACCCGGTGTGGTTTGCAAATGCAGAACACCATCTACCAACAAATGCATTTCGTTTTGCAAATAAAAATTGTTACCTATCAAACAAACGCATTACATTTGTTTAATAAATCATGTTTCAGAGACAAATTCAGCATGTTTTCCAAGTACACAAACATATTTTCTACGAGTGCGATGCTTTATCCCACATCACCACAGACTCCTCATCATGTTCACAGGTTTTATAGGTTATGATTCTGCCACGGTGCTGCACAACCCGCTGATTTGATTGATGCCAACACATGTGACACTTCAGACAAGTCGGTCGAGGCTAAATCTGTTCAGCAGGCGGGGATGTTGCACCAGCCTGCAGCCAAATGCTGTAAATTCTGCAAGTCAAATGACCTCCTCTGCCAGCCACTAAACCAACTGTGGTTCAGGTTTTTAAACGAGACTTTAGACGTGAAGGTGGGCGGTGAGTTTTTACGAGCTGTGTTGGACAGATTAAAAAGCTTTTACGGTATTTTATGGATGCAGGGGAAAGGGTGAACGCTCCTTGTTTGCATACTGTTATGATTCAGGCTTCAGAGCGATTTGTAAATCATTTACTTTTGGACCAGGGTTAACATTTCTACTTTTTTTGGGGGGGAAATTGATCGATATCAGAAATATATTTATCCCGGGGGAAACTGGGGTTCGTGACAGTTGCTCCATTATTTTAAATAAAATATAAATACCAAATATGATATGCACATAAGAGGTTAAAGTTCAATGTCCAAAAGAAATCAGATAAAATAAAAATATTTATATAAACATCTAAAGTAAGTAAAAAATGTTCTATTAAAGATATTAATTTCAAAGTAAAGTGTTGAATAATGTAAAAACAAACATTAGAAGTAGAGTCAAAATGCGCAATAAAAACATGAAATAGATAGAAATGTAGATAAAGAATAGTCGAGTAAAAATGTGCCAAAAAACAAGACGAATAAAGATATTTATATAAAAATAGGAAGTTAAATGGAAAATAATTAAATGAATGGAAAATGCACATAGCACGACAATATACAACATGTATAATAACATACACACTTTGGTGTATTGGTGTAAGTAACATATTAACGGTGATTTGGCTGCCGATGGTGTCGTAAAAACTCTTATTAAATGACCTAAATCGAACTTACACGCGGATTTGTCCTCATGTTTCCCTGATGGGTTTCAATCAACCTCCTCAAATAGGGAACTGGGAAATTGTTTTTTTCCCCTTGAGAGCTCCAGAATTAGGAAATGGAAACACGCCGCTGTCTTTTTTCCATCGTCGTTTACACGCGCTCGAGATCGGAAAGAAGATTGGCAGCGTAGAGGCAGGGGGGGGGTTTAGAGTCCATTGGGCTAATGTCTCAACACGAGTCAACAAGGGATTATAGTGGTGGGAAAATCTGTCGGAGAACCAAAACATGGCTTACAGGGTCCAAAAAACAAAGATCAGGAGGTCAAAGGTCAAGGTGTAAAGGTGTTATTGTCATATGCTCATAAGCTACAGTGTAGAAATGGCAATGAACATTTTAAGACCTGATGTCCTCCAACAATGCAACATATAATAAAATACAAAATAAAAAGTAGTGCAAAAAGTCGATATACATGTCAATAGAATATGATATGAAGAACAAAATATTGAATAAAATAATGTACATTAAGACAACATTAAATAAATAAGTTTCCCCCCAACACCCTTTCAGGCTTCATTATCTTTTTTTGGGGTCTTAAATACTTTTAGCTTATCGACTTATTCTGCTTCACTTTGATCACCAGAAGTTACAATACTACCTCAAATAAAAATACAATAGATATTTATATTAACATACAAGAGGTTCAGGTAAAAAGTCCATTAAAATGTTTAATTAAATAATGTTTTTTATATAAAAAATAAACAAACATGAGAAGTTCGAAAAAAGATACAATAATAACAAATTATAAACCAACTGGCAAAACTCTGGGGCGGAGCCGGGAGTCCAATCAGGAAGTGCCACACACTGCAGTTCATCTCGTGGCCGATGGGGGATGGCTGCAGAAAGGAGCAATCTCCATAGACCCCCATGTTAAAATGCACCCCTTTTTAGTTATATTAGGTCTTAACGTTTTTGCATAAATTAGGGCGTGGTCATTTTGATGGACAGGTCTCTGCGGTGACTGCTGCTTCTAGCTTTCTGTCCCTGTTAGCTCCAGGATGCTACAGGGGCTCAGCTGCGATGCTGATCCGGGGAACACAACTTGAACTCGGACGTGTTTGTTGTGTCTGGTCGAGACATTTATTATTTATATTTCATTTAAATATTGGACTTATCTGATGTCGCCTCGGCTCCGCCTCTTTACCCTTATTTGGAGCAGGCGGGAGTTCAACGCTGCCGTCACCGACTCCGCCTACTAAGGGCTTCTCAGCAACTCTGCAGAAACTATGGGTGACGTCACGGACACTACGTCCATTTATATATACAGTCTATGATATAAACACAATAATTTAAGTATAAAAATATATATATATATATAGAATATAATAAAGATGTTAATTTACAACATATGAAATGGAAAGTAAAATGCCCCTAAAATAAAATTTTAAAAAGAAATGAAAGGAAAAAAATCACATTTTACTACAATATATTAGGGATGCACGATATAGGTTTTTGAAACCGATACCGATAACTTCCTGCTTCTCAAGACCGATACCGATAATAATATATTATATATATATATATATATATTAAATGTACCTGTAGTTTTTGCACACCTGGTTAAATGATGAACTATCCGACTGAATCCTTTATCTTCGACGAGGGAGAAGGGCTGGTCGTCAAGCGCCATCATTTCTATGATGAAGTTCGAGATCGTTTTAACCATGGGGTCGTCTCTGGCAAACTTCTTGCCTTTTCCAAAAGCCTCGTCGATAGGTAAAAGCCCCGGTGCCTTTGCAGCTGGCTTTGGATTCGCCGCTAGTTTAGCACACTCTTAACAAACCATCGTAGCCATGGCGATGTTTCAGGTGACTAATCAGGTTGGAAGTATTCTAGCTCGTTGCCTTCTTCCCTCCTCGTGGAACTTCTGCATCTGTTAATACAAATAGCAAGCGAACTATCTCACTCTGAAACTTTGGAATAGTCCCATACTACCAACGACATGTTTGTTTGCTGTCCTGGCTTCACGGCCGCTCGCCATTCACGTCACAGCCAGGCACGAGTTAGGGAGCGCTGGATTTGTGAAGAACTCCCCTCTTCCTAAACCACTAACACCACAGTACTGGCAACACGGGAGGAGCCGAGTGAAAAACAAGCGCCCCTCATCCCAACCCACCCACACCGCAGGATCTTTTTCTTTTCCCCAAAATATATTGTATATTATCGGGGCTATTAATACTGTTATCAGGTTTATCGGGATGACGTCATAATTCCTAATATCGGACCGATGGTAATCGTGCACCACTATAAATATATATAATCTATGTTAAAATATAAACAATTACTTTAGTATACGTAACATAATGTACAGTTTAAATGGTTGGCTGCTGATAGTGTAGTAAAAACCTAAATTGAACTGAAACACTGATTTTTGATTTATTTGATTTCTGAAAATGTGCAGTTTTCTTTAAGAAGTCATTATGCAAATAAGTTAACTCTGAGACACATGTATAGGTTTTATTCCAGTAGGTTTAAGGGCCGTTGAAGGCAATATATATAGTATTTTTATTAATGCTCTTTTTGATTGCGTAGAGACTTCACATGTTGCTCTGCTGCTGTGGAAATGTGCCGTGTATGGAAACTGAAACGTAGTGTTTTTGGACCACAGGAACATTTTAGCATCAACTTCTTCTTAATGAAGTGATATATGAACAATATAATAAGTTGACACACATTTTAGACTTTGTTCAAGGCAACATAATACCTTTTTTGGTAGTTAATTCAAATAGCTATCATGGAAACTGTGAAACGACCTGTGAGTAGCCTCAGGAAGTAACATCCGAACCCACATACAGTACATTACGTCATTTCCCTAGAATTAAGACCGAAGAGCCTGTGGCTAAAGCTGCTCTCATATTTCAACATGACTGGAGAACATGATTCATGATTAGCTATGTAGCATTTGAAATATTGTCCTAAGTATTTATCTAAGTATAGTCTTGGATATACAGGAGTGTATTCTAAGTAGGGCTGTCAAGTAGGGCTGCACGATTTTGGGAAAAAATCTAATTGCGATTTCTCTGACAAATATTGTGATTCGAATTGAGATACTTGTTTTGAAGCAACCGAACGGAAGTTTATTGTAAAATGCGGCCATAACTCCGGCTAGGAAGGTCGTATCAACGTGCTCCCGGCTCTAGCACCCCGCAGCCCGAGCTACAAGTGGAAGAACTAAACCTACATGAAACTTCTGTTGGGTTGCTTTAAAGTCAAGCTTCAGTTTCAGACTCACCCTGTAATAGAAACACGTGATGGAGCGTCACTAACCTGACTCAGAAACCATCTGAAGCTCCACTGGAAGCCGTTTGGAAAGGGCCGGCACTTTCAGAAGCACTTGGCAGGTGATTGGGATCAATCTGTCTATCACCTGCTATCATGGGCCGCTTCTGATTGATTAGCAATGGCTGGTACATGTGGAGCAAAGCACGTTTGATTGGTGTGGAGGACTGACACACAAGAAAAAAAAAGTAAAAGAAAGGCCTGCGAAGGCTTTGCGATTTGATAATCGCATCATTTCAAACCGCGATTTAGATTTAAAATCGATTAATCGTTCAGCCCTACTGCCAAGTTAACGCGTTAATAAGAAGCAGCAATCTTTTTGCTTCTAGTTATTTGAACGAGCGATTAACACATGTGTATTTGTCCTCGGCTCGCCCTGTCGTCTCAGAGCCCAAAGGCTTGACGTTGTTGTTGTTGTTGTTGTTAGTTGGATGGTGGGAGATCCTAGCGAGAGATATGGATACAAGAAAATGTGTTTTAAACAGCAAGCCAAGCACCCAGCTGATGCTGACCCGCCCCTGCGCTCGCGTGTGGCAGACCGCACTTGAATGTTTGCCGGGGAGACGCCTGGACACGGCGTCTACTAGCAGCAAGCTTTCAACAGCGATAGCTAAATGGCTGGCGTGGCTACAGCTTGCAGGACAATTAACATTGTGGAGGACGAGGGACTGTGTGAGATAATTCGGATCGCATCGGCTTTTGATAATTTGATGTAAAAATTGAGGCGGGAATGTGTTGTTTCTAACGTCTGTTTGCATTCATATTTATTCAGTTAATGAGCAATTGCAGGTGTATACAAATGCTTTGTTTGTAAGAATGCAGAAAAGAATATGGGGGTAAACACAAAATGCTGAACTTCTCCGAATGCAGCTGCTTGTGTTCTGTGAGCTTTATATGTAACTTTACAAGTATTGCAGCGTTATTTTAATTATAACTTGGTGCCTTGGGCTCGTATCTCATAAGTGTGCAGGGTTTTGTCTAAAACGGGTGCGCCCTCTCACTCTCGACGTGCGCTCTCATCCAAAATTTCCGTACAGAGTACAAACCACAGACTGTCTGTGTCATGGAGAATACAGTCGCTGGTTTATTTATGTCTGTAGGCCGTTGTTGTGAGTGTGGACGGTCGGAGCATATACAACGTTAGCTTAGCCAAACTCCATTTAGAAAGCACGCATTTTAAAAGGGTTTTTCTCTGCCGTCTGTCTGCAGACTGGTCAAAGCATTAATTCATGGTTTTTACTAACCGGTATCAGTATGTTGTTACTTCGGCATCATTTTGAAACGTGTATTACAATTTAAATCACGGTCAAATATGTTCATTTTGTTGTAGCCCCCTTGCCAGCGATTCTCTCTCTAGTTTAGCATACTTAGCCCAACTCAGCCGGTACTAGGCCAAGTGGAAACGCAACCAAAAACGGGCCCCGCACGCTTAAAGCGAGCTACCAGCTGCAGTGGAAACGTGCCATTGGAGTTGCTGATGTCCAATAAAATGCAATAATAATATATTTTGTATGTCAAGCACTTACAATATAGAAGTATAACTAGTAGTATATTAAAATTGTAGTTTGATACAAAAAAGTGAACATTTGGCTCAATTTCTCCCAAAGCAGCTGCTCATGTTATTTCAGATGTAGCTACATGGCTAATTATAGCATTGTGATCAGGACCTCACACAACACTACTTTTTAACCATTTCTTTCATGTATATCCTTTCATTTGAATTTTTTTACAAGTATATTCTGTAATCATTTTTGTATCAAGAAGCTTTTATTCTGTCCTGTAATGTCTTCAAATGAAAAGCCCTCAGACAGAAACAAGTCATCGTCCTTCTTAACGAGGCTTTTCATTCCCAGCTATTTTGACGTGCAAAGTAAACACAGGTGTATTTATTACCTTTTTTAAGATGTAACCCTGTGCCATGTAGGTGTGGCAGTGTTTACTCTGCGGTGACTCGGCAAAATCCCCGCTTTGAAAACAGCTTGCTGTGGAATTTGCTTGACGTCTTCATTTTCAAACCTGCTAACAAAGCTTTGATTGGTCGATTATTCCTCCATCTATTTATTTACATAAACCAATATGCAAAAACTGTAAAAAATAAATGGGTTGCTCTGGTTTAACACGACTAGCGCTTGGAAGGCATTTGTCCGAATAAATGCCCTTTTTTGTATCTGCATGTGATGCCGTGTAAGTGGGTTTGATTGCTTTCCTGCTTTGAAAGATGATGTATTTATAATTATCACCTTGAACCACACCTGTTGATGCTATACAAGTGGCAGGAAGTTATGCTCAGGATCAACCCTTTCACAATAGTTTTGATAAGAACCGCACTATTAGTTTCTGTTCCGATATTGCAGGTACGATATTCTTTAATTGATCACAACATTAAGAAAACACAAATATATTTTATTAAGTCTGTAGAATACAATTTGTAGGCCCGGGTGTACACCATAACGGCCCGTCCACACATCGGCGTGCGTTGACGCTTGCCGGCGGGCGTGTCTGACACTCGACCAACAACCAATCACATGAATCTCCCGCCCCTGACACACAAGCAGCGGTTTGATTGGCTGGAGCTTCTACTGGCATATGATTCGATTGGCTGACGCTTCTGCCGAGGCGTCAAAAGTTGAACATTGCTCAACTTTTGCAGCGAGCCCACGCCAGCTACGCTCCACGTCGCTTCCCACGATGCAGTTCGGCGAAAAGTGACGTCACCCCATTCAAAGTGAATGGTGAAGCGTCAACGCACGCCGCTGTGTGGACGGGCCGTAACACTTCATCTAAAATAATATTTAGACATGTTTTGCCTGTTGTGAATATTACACCTGTTGCCATTTAAATATTGCAAAAGCCAAAACTGCAATATTGATTACATTTCAACAAATTGTGCATCCCTAGTTACGATGCATTCAATGTCCCTCAGAGGAGACGGGCCTCAGGTCTGCAGACGGACAAATGCAGCTGTTTTTGTTGTCTCCCCTGAAGGCATCTGTCCGTCTGCTGTGAGCTCTCCTCCATCAGACAGACGGTTCATAAACCAGACGATGACACGACAACAACTCGTCTCTGTCCAATCACAACACCCCCTCCCAAAGAAAAGAAACTACGCCCAACACCAACCTTCCTCTCTCTTCCTCTTCCTCCTCTTCCCCCCTCTCCCTCCTCCACTGTGAGCGAAGGGAACGTTTTTACTTTTGAAAGGTCAAGCGATGCCCATTTTATTGGACGTCAACATCCGGTGATGTCAGAAACCGTTTCTATGCCGACCGGCTGGCACAGGAGTGGGAGTTTTTCATTAGCGACCGTCTGCATTATTATGGTTTATGTGTCCTCAGAGCAGCGCTGGTGAAATACGACCCGGGAACAACGTCTCATGGGGCTCCACTCGCGTCAGTCGTCTGCTTTATTATCTTTCCTTTCATTTATTTACCTTTTTTAAAACTGTCAGCATTATTTTAGTCGATTTTCTTGTAATTGTTGGGCTTTTTAACTTTAAAGGGCCCATGTCATGCTTTTCCGGTTATTACCCGTCCCCTATTAACCCTCAAAGTGCACCCTGTCGCGAGTAAAACTCTAACACAGAGAAGACCCGTTCTCACGGCGTTGGAAACCGTTTTCTTTCTCAACGTCAAGCCACACTTATTGTTCTTACTTCGGCTGTGAGTGTGAGTGTGTGCTCAGGATGAGCTTTCGCGCTGTATCGCCGACCCGGAAACCACACCAGTAAGCCAGCGCACTGAGCAGCGAGCCTCGCAAACGTCCCGACCAATCGGAGCACACTGGGCTCACAGGGAGGGGGGCGGAGCTCCAACAAGAACATTGAACAATGTAAATCTATTCTCGTCGACCTCAACGATGGAAACGTGATCAGTAGAAATGGCCATGACCTGGGACCTTTAAATAAACCACTTAATGTTTATATTTATTAATCTACAGTTTTATTTTACTTAATCTTTTTTTGCACTTTCTTAATTGACTTTATGTTTTGTATAAATATTTGTATTCTATATTTTGTTGTTGTTGCTTATGTTAATATACATGTTCTAATACATTTGATCTTTTATTGCACATTCTTACTTTAACCTAATATTAATGTAGATGATATTATTATTTATTGCACATACTTAAACTCATGCTTATCTAAATATAAAAAGGTAAGTGTCGCATAGAATATAATGAGTATTCTTATTTTATATTCAGCATTTTTTGCACATTCTTACGTTACCTTGTTATCCTATATTTATATCCATATTGCCGTTGCCTCGGTAACTCGTTAGCAGACACTCTATTAATGATTAGCTCGTGGGCTCATTTTAATTTGAGCGATGCCTCGGGGTTGCCTTGAGCTGCGTTGGAGCTCAGGTGTGCAACCCAACCCTCCCCTGCTCAGTGTTTTCTCCCTCAGAATGACTCAGTGCAACAGCGACAACACAACACACAGTCTGGGAGCGACAGGCAGCCAATCAGCGCCTGCTACGTCAGCCCTGTCTGTCATCACATTATTGCTGAATCAACCCCAGCAGCTCGAATCAGAGAAACGCAGCGTGGCGATGTGATATGACGAGGGTGTTTTGATGCCCTGGAGGATGCCTTGAAGGCAGAAATTGGGAGTGCCTGTGGAGATACTTTAGTTTTAAAGTGTTTTAATCATGGATTGGATGCAGTGGAGCCTCATTTCTCCTCCGTCTGAACGCGCCTGGCTTCAGGACTTCAACGAGGCGCTCGCTCTGACCACAGCTCTGAGTTACAGCCTGTTATCTTTTGAGACGTGCATGCTCCACTGTTGCTTCGATCCTGTGAGTATCTGCAGGGTTTACGGGTCTGTTTGCATCCCTGCTGTTTGAAGCAGATGCTGCTGGTGTGAGGAAGCTTCTTGAAAAGCAGATGAGGAGACATGATTGATGAGATGGATGTTGCTTGAAGCAGGATATTAATTAGACTTTGTATTGTTCTTCATGCTCGTTTTGATGTATTTCTTCTTATTTTTGACCTGAAGGGGAGAGGTTTTTTTCTCTCCAACTGTGTTGTTATCCTATTAGTCTTTTATAATATAACACCTTCACCCACAACATAATCATTGTTTTCAATACCGAACGATCCCGACGAACGACCGATCGATTCCGACGATCATCGACCGAACTCGCCGATACGACCGACGTACCTACCTACCTACCTACCTACCTACCTACCTACCTACCTACCTACCTACCTACCTACCTACCTACCTACCTACCTACCGACCGACCTACCTACCTACCGACCGACCGACCGACCGCCCGACCTACCGACCGACCGACCGACCACATTTAGTTTTTATGTTGAATTTGAATCATCAGTCCAGTGACTACAGCTTTGTTTATTAATGCTCATTTCCCCTGTTAAATAAACTTATACATTTTCAGTCAAACTCACTTAAAAGTCTTATCTATTAGCATAATACGGGAGTACCAGTCAGCGTACCTGGATAAAAACCCTCCTTATTTACTGGAAGCGATGCTCAGGTTTTAAAGAGTAATACAAGTGATTTACAACACTGACGGATAAACAGAACCTTTATGACTTGGGCAAAGATTTTGTTCAAACTAAAGTCATATTTCTTCTGTGTGTGACGGCTGAGCAAAGAGGAAATTACTTGGAAAGTACATTTTAATGTTTAGTTTCACTTCGTTTTTACTGGTAAATTGTAATAATACAGTTTAACTTGAGATGTACCATACCAATGTTTTTGTAGTCATGAGGAACCCAGTATCACGTCGGATTTTAAATAACTTGGAAGCATTTAATACTTTATTCAGTCACACCAATGTGGTTCCTGTATTTTCGCCTCTTTTCTCAAAGTTTCGCATTTTATTCTGTAGTTTGCGATAACCCTAATATTATGTATAGGTAATTAACGCGTTAACGCAATTTTTTTTACAGCCACTAATTATTTTAACGCGATTAACGCATGTGTATTTTTTTCCTCGGCCGCCCCGTAGCTTCAGAGCGCATCGAGTTTAAAATACCATCAACAGCTGATGCTGACAGCCCCGCTCCTGCCGCCCGCTTGTGGCCGACCACACTTCCACGCTCACCGGCAGGCACCGACTGGCCATCTGGGAGGACCGGGAGGGTGTGTGGCCCGAGAGAGAGACCTTACGTGCATTGTTGTTGTTAGCATCTGGTGCTAGCTAGCTGCGCTAACGGATATAAGGAGCTGTTTAAATGAAAACAGAGGAGCGACACTTCGCCACAACTGCGCCGAGCACGTGACTTGATGCAGGAAGCAGACAGCGGGAGACATGGCTCCAACGATCCAACACACATCACACACACACACACACACCCACACCCACACCTCACACTCACACTCACACTCACACTCACACTCACCTGTATTGTATGAGAGGTTCCAGGTTGTTGTGTTTAATATTCATGAGAATATTTGTCATTGTTCAAATGATAATAAACATTAGCATAATGCATATTTGTCCACTCATTTGTTGATAAGAGTATTAAAAACTTGAAAAATATTCCTCCAAGTTACATTTAGAACAGATCAAAAATGTGCGATTAAATATTTTAATCGACTGACAGCCCGACATATTATACATAAAACAGTCTATCATGAGTCGAAAGAAAGTACGATGAGTCGGTAACTATGGACCTTTCTGACCCAAGCGGTGTGTTGTGTTTGCAGGAATCCCCCAAGGTTTCAGACCTCAACCCCAATGCGAAAGCATGGGCCAACCACATGTTTAGCCTGGACCCCAGCGGGAGCGCCGACACCACGACCGCTGCCCTGCACACATGGAAGGAGGAGGAGGGCTGCAAGAGTTCAGCCGACCCCGGACCAGAAGGTCAGTTTCAGACTTCTAAACCAAGTGTCAGATTTGTGGCTGTTTTCGCAAATTAAACTAAATGGACGCTTTTATCCAAAGCGACTTACATACTCAATACTGTGGACAATCCCCACAGGAGCAATATGGGGTGAAGTGTCTCAGGGACACAACGACATGCTGAGTGCAGTGGGGTTTGAACCTGTGACCCCCCTGCTCCGAACACCTACGCACAACCCACTGCGCCACACGCCTCCACTACGTGTTAAAAAAAAGACATTTGGGCTCTTCTCACAAACCCCTTCTATTTTGCTTTCCATCCCGTCTTTGTCACTTCTCTCGTCGTGCCGAAACGCCTCTTAAATCATTCATACTCAATTTAGCACGACGCCATGAATATTCCCACCACAGCCACCGTTCCCTTCCACACAAACGAGCGTAATCACTCACTCTAATGTTCCCGGCCGAGTATAGCCAACGCCGAGGCAACGGGGACGTGGTGGAGAAACAGAAATTATTGATTAGTCTTTATTGGACTCTGATTGACGTCCTCGAATTGTTTCGTCTGCGAGGACATTTATAGGAAACTCCGTTGCATAGGACGGGAGTTTTAATATAGTCTGCACAGTCATGAAGTGACACTTTTTCAACTCTACAGACTTTTATTTTAATATTAAGGAAGGACATTTATTTTCTTTAGCACTAAGAGACGCTGGTTCCTCTTCCGTAACCAGTTATTATTACTATAGCGTTATCTGTAGGAAATACCGGGGTTTATTTATATATTTTACTCAGCGTTATGAGATATTTATGGGTTTAGTTCAGATATTTTAAATGAAAGCTACCAACCTTGTGCTTATACACGTTTCCTTTAACCTTTTATACTAGTTTCTTTTCTTGAGAAAGCATTTGTATTCGTTAGAAAACCACAACCGATCACTTAACCTGGTTAAAAAAGGACTCTTCCATATTCCTATCCGAATACCCTTTTAATAATAATAACTAAGAATACTTAATTCATTCAGAGAAAATTGGATATCTCTTAAAAAAAGAAAATAGAATAAAACTCATTAGTTAAATAAAAAATCAAATCAAGATATTTAAATAAACATAGGGGTTATAAATCATGTTCAGTAAAAAATAAAATGCATACAAAATAGTTATATTCATAAACACAAGTTACACTAAGAATGTGTTCAAATTAAATATTTCTGTAAACATAACTAATTATTACTTTAATCTTAAGGATAAAATGTGCACAATGTTTAACAATATATAGTATGTTCATGACACGGAGTACTTTTCCCAGTATAGTTCCGATATATAGATCCGAAATGTTGCGTTCACACCAAAAACAATCCGAACTCAAACTTAGTCCTTGAGAACCTTTCCACCCCCTTTTCCGTCCCCGCTAGAGAGCAGGTACTTTCGTGGGAGAAGAAGGTTCCCATTTCTGATTGGCTGGGCGGATTGCAAACCACGGCCGGTAAAACTCGGAAAAGTTTTGAGAAGCCGCCATTTTATTTGCTCGCGTTAGCATTATTAGCATTAGCCCAACGCACAAACAGAGAGAGGCTAACTTATGGCAACACAAAATAAAACATGGGAGCGGTGGAGATGAGGAGGTGTCGGCGTTCTGGCGATTTACTCGGAAGGCTTCAGTAGAAGCTGCTGGGAGTCCCAGCAGCTTCTACTGAAGCCTTCCCCAACTCCGGGGACTTCTGGCCGGGGACTTCGGGGGCAGTATACGCCGTGAAGTGGGTTTGCGGCCTGCCAGTAAACCCGAAGAAGAAGAAGTGACGTCAGCGTCTTCATTTGCCTAATCCTCGAGCTGCTCTTTAGTTCTCATGAACTAATAAGTACGGCAAAGTACTTTGTGTGAAAGCGCCTATTAATGCTGCAGTTTTAAAGGGTTTGTTTGCTGACTTCCTCCCCTTCTTCTTTGTTCTCCCAGGCTATGAAGCCAGTGAAGAGGCCCTGAAGGAGCCGCTCCTCTCGGACCCCGATGATCCTCCTCCTCCGGTCCCAGTGATGCTGTCGGAGCCGAGCCCCGTCAGCCCGGACGGATCAGAGACCCCTCAGGCCTTCACTGAGTTCCCCGAGCAGCAAGGACGCACAGGTGAGATGGTTATGATTGACTGTTTTGTCAGAGCAGGCAGAGGTCAGTGAGGGTACCCCATGTGACTGTAAGGCCTGGAGACTATTGGTCTAAATACATGTTTAATGCAAAACATGTTTTATATTACAAAGTGAAAACCAATTGGATAGATTTACAGTCAAACAACACACTCACTTTCTGAATTATGAAGTGTAGGTCCTGGGGATAAAAATTAAATAAAGAATGTACATTTGTATCAAAGGGAAAATTGTAAACGGCTTTAAAATAATGTTCGTTTTTTATTTTGTATGTATTCGGGTGCTTGAGTTAAGGCGACAGGGGAATAGGGGAATTTTTTTAACTTAAAGATATCAGCTAGATATTTCTCCAGTTAATTACTTACATTAAGACAATTGTTTTTTGTATTACACGTTTTCTGAAATAGCATTAAATATGCAAATGAGCCACGGCTCATTAAATATGCGCATATTTTAATTTAAAAAACAGGAACACAAATCTGAACTTTGGATAAAGCCAGGTTAAAAATTCTTCTTTCATTTTGTAGTCATATTACAATCTAAGGCTTTTACAGAGGGGATTTTGGATATCTCTTTTTATCACTCCATAAATCAGAAAATACAGCCCTAAAATATAAATGTTGCCATGTTTTTAGGTATACAATGTTATATAATTCAGGCTATGAATGATATATGAACAAACCCTTCTGTGAAAGCCTTCAGAATATTGATCGGAATATAACTGGAAGGTTTGGTGTCTCTACTGAAGTTGACATTTCGAACTCAGAATAGGAGAAAAAACTAATTTTGAGAAAACGACTTTAAAGATTGCAGTGCGGCGCTAGCTAACCCTCCTGTTCTTTGGACGACAGCTTGCGCATCGACGCACTCTGTGACGGTATTTCACGCTCGGGGTCATTTGTTTTTTGTATAACCTTGCTTCGTGCAAGTGACAATTGTCGTCTTCTCTGTGAACAATTTTTTCGCTGTTCTTTTGCCATTTTGAGATTTCAAATTTCCAACAGAAAGCTAACCAGGAAGTGTTTTAGCACACCACGTGACGCATCTGAACGAATCACGTTGTCAGAAATTGAAACCAGCCAATGAGATTTCCTTTTTTGGTTTAAAGGTGACATGTCATGCTTTTCCGGTTATCACCCGTCCCCTTGTGTGTTATGAAGGTTGTTCTGCATGTGAACGGTCTGCAGAGTCCAAAACCCTCAAAGTGCACCCTGTAGGAGTAAAACTCTAACACAGAGAGGACCTGTCTGTGCCGCCCCAGAACGCCTTGTTGGTGAAACGTCATCATCCATTTGATTCTTCCGGGTACGAGATTACGTAAGCACATACCCGGAACGAAATGGACCAATCCATGGAGCCGTTACGTTAAGCCCCCACTGATTGGTCCAAATTGACCAATCCACAGACTTCCTCACACACTGTGCAGGCAGCTCTGCTGATCTCTCCTCCCTGGCTGCAGGCTGATAACAGACCGTTGGGATCGCAGCGTAATCCTGTCTGCAGACCCATTCTCATAGCGTTCATCAACCTTTTGCTTACTCAATGTCAAGCCACACTTATTGTTTTTACTTCGGCTGTGACTTTGTGTGTGCTCAGGGTGAGTTTCGCTGTGTATCGCTAAAACAAGTAAACAACACCTCCACGGAGCTCAGCGCGATTCACAACGTCCCGACCAATCAGAGCACACTGTGCTCACAGGGAGGGTGGGGGCTGGAGCTATTGGAGCTACAACAAGCCGTTAAAGGCAGAGAGTGAAATTCAGTGAATACACGTAGTTTACAGAGACGCTGTTTGAAAATTGCACACAATAAATCTATTCTAGTAGACCTCAACAGTGGAATTATGATCAGTGGAAATGGCATGTCTCCTTTAAGACCCCTTTGCACTTTCACGATTGGTTGCTGATACAAAGGACATGACCGTATTTGGATCCGATGGGATTGTGCCGGAGAGACGGGGCTTTCCAACGATACCTCTGATGACACGGTGCACACAGCGGTCGCCGTGCTTCATGTTGCGTTAGAATGCTATCGGCGCTTTCACACCGGAGTACTTTTCAGTGCCAGACACTATCTGTGACGAGACGTTTATTTATCAATGCCCTCCACCAAGAATGAAGACAACAGCAACAACAACAACAACAACAACCATAAAGCTTTAGAGAGGGCTAGTACCAAGACCCCTCTACTATTATATCAAGTTGTTCCATCCTGCAGATTTAATTAGGTTACACTTAATTAAGCTTTAATACCATCAAATTGCTAGAACACGTTAACGATATTGCATTTTGATATCGCCCTAGCCACACGGAGACAATAACAAATTCGATATCAAAAAAGTCTTCCGTCCACACGCAATTGGCACCAGAAACGTGTCCGTCCACACGAGACCGCTGGAGACGCTGTAGTACATACTTTCAAGTATTCCTCACTATCTCTGACAAGATGTTTATTTCTCTACCAAAAAGGAAGACAACAACAACAACAACAACAACCATAACGCTTTTAGAGAGGGCTAGTACCAAGACCCGTCGACTATTATTTCTAGTTATTCCACCCTGCAGATTTCCTCTCTAGTGCAGTGCATATTTTGCAAGCACTGCACCCACTTTCTGACGGAAGCAGTTCTTGGTTACAAATCTTGGACCGAGATGAATACACGTTTTGAGTAACCTTAACCTACCCAAATGTGCCTACACATGTGTTGAACTAGGAAATCACAATGGCGTTGTGTTGAACTCGCAAGCATGGTTTGTGTAAAGAAACCATGGTGTGTACTTTCAAGTATTCCTTAAAATGTACTTTTATCTTTCCCCACCAGTTTCCTGCTCTACATTTATTCATTTTCCAGCCGTACGTCCGACCAGCTGGATTAATGTTTTGGTCCCAGGGTCCGCAATACGTTGATTTGCTCTTAATTAACCAGAACATTCCTCCTTGTGTGTCGGCAGGAAGTGATCCTCAGCCGGAGAATCCTCAGGAGGGTCTGAGAGATCATCTGAAGAAGACTCTGGAGTTCTGTCTTTCCAGGTGAGTTCACCTAAATGAAAATCACAATACAGTATATCAGTACTAATAAGCCACGCGGGATGAGGGTTCCCAACCAACCAGAATGGTTTAAACTAAACCTATACCGATAGCAGCACCGTTTGTCCAGCGGCTTAACGGGACATCAATACCGTCCAATCAGGTACCGGTACTGACTTAGTACCGGTTCTCGATACCCATCCCTACCCAAGACACTTTACAAAGGCATACAAAAAAGACACTAAAAATATCAAACACACAGAAGTAATTGACACCTACACAACACCCCAACAACACCCCATACAAATAAAAAACAACAACGATGTGAGCCTTGTGACAAAAAAGAAAGGACGGATCAGCTGCTAAACCTCAAATGGTGCAGGACTTCCTTTTAATGGCCCAACGAGCTAGACATCTCAGACCTCATCCATCCACTGTCCTCGCTGCTGTTTCACGCGTGTTAATGGGAGAAAGGCACTTAACCTGAACCACAGTAAGAGAAATGGCCGCTCTTAAGTGACCATTAAAGTCCGGAGAAGAGAGGTTTGCGTGGACGACAAAGTGGTTTAAACCGCCTCCTGAGATACGCTTTCTTATCATCATCTCACTTTGTTAAAAGGCTTTTTCATCACCATCACGCAAGAAGAAAATAAGCCTCGCAAAGGAACATGTACAACCAAAAGCACAACATGTTTTCTTTTTTTAATAAAATAACGAAAAGTACATAAGAGAAAGCAAAATCAGATAACGGTAATTACTAGGGATGCACGATATTGGTTTTTTGAAACCGATACCGATAACTTCCTACTTCTCAAGACCGATACCGATACCGATAACCGATAATAAAAATTAAAGTTAAGCCACTAATTATTTTAACGCGATTAACGCATGTGTATTTTTTTCCCTCGGCCGCCCCGTAGCTTCAGAGCGCATCGAGTTTAAAATACCATCTACAAGCTGATGCTGACAGCCCCGCTCCTGCCGCCCGCTTGTGGCAGACCACACTTCCACGCTCACCGGCAGGTGTGTGTACGTGTGGTCCTTTATATATACAGTCTGTGGTCCGAGCGAGCAAGAGAGAGACCTTACGTGCATTGTTGTTGTTGTTAGCATCTGGTGCTAGCTAGCTGCGCTAACGGATATAAGGAGCTGTTTAAATGAAAACAGAGGAGCGCTCTATCCACACAACTGCGCCGAGCACTTGACTTTATGCAGGAAGCAGACAGCGGGACATTGGAGGAGAAGTCAGCACACTCAGCAACATGATTGCAGCGTCCAGGCAGCTCCGGTTCGAGCATTATGCCTTGAGTAGCACATAGCTCCAACGCGCGCGCGCAGACACACACACACACACACACTTTGTATTGTATTATTGTCTTCGTACGCTTTTAACACACCATCGTAGCGATGGCGATGTTTCAGGTGACTGATCAGGTTCGAAGTATTAGGGAGCGCTGGATTTGTGAAGAACTCCCCTCTTCCTAAACCACTAACACCACAGTACTGGCAACACGGGAGGAGCCGAGTGAAAAACAAGCGCCCCTCATCCCAATCCACCCACACCGCAGGATTTTTTTCTTTTTTTTACCCAAAAGATATATTGTATATTATCGGGGCTATTAATACTGTTATCGGTTTATCGGGATGACGTCATAATTCCTAATATCGGACCGATAATTATCGGCCCGATAATTATCGTGCATCCCTAGTAATTACTTACAAAATCAAAAAAATGGTTTACCTTAATGTCACTTGTAGAATAACATGTAATCTTCCTGCCTCGGTCTGCCTTTGTATGTATTCATAATTAGTTTTAGATCAGACACACTGAGCCTTGCAGAGTTTTGTATTTCAAAATACATTTTAATCATTTTTGTTCTACTTAAAATCAGCTGCTGAGTAGAGAAAATCGGGAGTTAAGGCCGATACCTTTCGCCGCCGATTCGATATGTTGAATCGGTAGGCTGTCGGCTAAAGGCCGTCGGCTAAAGAAATCACTCCGATTGGCTGTTCAGCTTAGCGAATCGGTGCATGAGAAGCACGCAGTCTGTCTTCTGGTTGCCTCTTTTGAATGACGAATACACACTACTGCCGCCTGCTGGTAAGGAGAGTTATTGCCACTCACGCATGCGCACATGCAACTTGGCCGCCGGCTGAAGTCTTTGCGATGTGTTCCAGTGCGACACAAGGCCAAGACGCAGGAGACGTGAGGCTGTGGCTCAGTGGGTAGTGCGCTGGACTTCAAATCAGAGGGTAGCACGTTCGAGTCCCACTGCAGTTAGCATGTCGTTGTGTCCCTGGGCAAGACACCCCAAATTGCTCCTGTGGGGATTGTCCACAGTACTGAATGTATGTTAGTCGCTTTGGATAAAAGCGTCTAACAAGTCACATGTAATGAACTTGAGGCGACACAACAGTCAGGTCCATCGTGTTCTTCGGTGTCAGATTGGTGTGTAGGGGCCTTTAGGCAAACAAGCAAAGAAACACAATATTCCTATAATATTCATTTCACTTAAAAGGTCTTTGACCAACACGTGCACGCATTACGACTCCTCCTGAGTGCGTCCTGCTCCGCGTGACAGACTCTCTTACAGGAAGACATCAAAGACAATTCACATGTGACACGAGAACATTTGGGCTCGATCACAAGAGACCCAAACACTGATCAGATGCCGGATGTCGTAAAAGCCTCCAGGCAACTTCTTGCAGTCATAAAACCCTTCCCCCGTGAACACCGACGAAAGGTTCTTTTCATGCATATTTACAGTGTACCATCAGAGCATGCGTTATCTCTAAGGATTTCAATTACTTCAAGGATACCACTTCGTTAAAAGTTACATTTCATTAGGTTACACGCACTAACGGCGTTTAGTGAAATTGGTGCCGTCTCGTCCTTTTGTCATGGTTTCATTCAGAGAAACATACTTTGCTTTCGGTTGCATAGATCATCTTTCTTCTTGCACTATCTTTCATTGTTTAATGGTTTAATATTTGTGACCCGCTCGATCGAAATCAGTCGAAGTCGCAACGGCTCATTTCAAAATAAACGTGGATTTGCGTAAAAAACTATTTTTTCGGGGTTCGGTTTTGTTTGATTTTAAATGAACAAAGTCTTGGCTTTCAGAATATGAAACTTTTATTTCCAAACTCTCGCGATAAATACGTTCTTTAAGCTCGTAAAGGGACGAAGACGGGCAATCTGCTCTTCCAGCAGCGCCGCCCCCCCTCCCTCCGGCTGACATTATGAACGTAAGAGTAGAGTAATCATAGATAACACGGCAGGGTCCGTTACAGTTTGTTTTCATCTGATTTCAAATAAACAAAGTCTTGGCTTTCAGAATATTAAACTTGTTTCGGCAAATTCAGAAGATAAATACAGCTTTGATGCTTCGGGCATGATTACAAGCGGAGAACGGAGTAACTTGACGTCACAGCAGGCAGAACAACAGCCGGGGTTTCTCGTGAGGGTTTTCCCCGGGAAATATCACAGAAACACACACACACACACGTACACACGTACATACACACACACTCACTCACTCACTCACTCACTCACTCACTCACTCACTCACTCACTCACTCACACTCACACACACTCACGAGCTTCCCCCAGACCAGTAATCCAAACGAAAATATCTTCCCTCCGTAGTATTTTGATAATTTGCTGATAACCAATCAGATCGATGGATTCCAGAGAAGAGAAAACTTTGAAGACCTTTTTCTCAAAGTGAGGACTCGGTGACAGCTTTGGAGTATATATTTGGAGTTCAAAAACAATCCTGATATCATCAGAAAGCTGGGACTCTCCTCTTTCCAGCAGTGTATACAACTCAAAATGTGTCTTCGGGTCAATGCGACTGCTTCGATAGAGCAGGCCACATGTGTACGTTGCACTCGTGGAGAAGCCGGGGACTTTATATTTTAATTGCTAAAACGATTATATAGCTTTTGTGCAATATGACAGTAAAGCCTTTGAATCCCTGCCCTTTAATTAAAGCAGCTAAATAAGTACCAGCTGCGCAGTTCGTACACATGTTTCTCTCTGCTCGAAAAGATCCCTCAAAACTCACCTTTTCACTCTGGCCTTCGACTCCTAATCCACTAACCCCTCGCCCCCATTCCACCTAGCTTTGCACTTTGTACTTTCTTTTGTTGTTATTTTCCTGCTTTGCTTGCTTGTAAAGCGATTTGAGCACCGGGAGAAGCGCTATATAAATAACATGTATTATATTACTTGTAGGGGTGTAACGGTATTCGTGCCGTACCGTCGCGGTTCGGACGTCACGGTTCGGCACATGCAGTCACACGGCGAATACGCCTTCTTTTACGAGTGGGAAAAAAGTAATTCAGGGCAGCATCCACTACATTATATATACTCCAGGGGGCGGTATTGCTGTTTGCCAGCCGCCCTTAAACAACAAATGAAGAACAAGAAGAAACACAACAACAAAACGAACAAAATACAAGAAGAAGAAAAGTTAGTATGGCGATTTCAGATAACACACAGGAGCTAGAACCCACCTGCTTCTTTTACATCAGCTGTGGGAACATTTCGGGTTCCCTGTGGACTACAACAACGATGAGGTGTGCGAGTGGTGGATCGGACGAGGACGGTGTGTCGGCGCTGTTAGACAGCGGTGCGGTATGCTAATGGTAACACACGCCAAACATGCTAAATCACATCAGAAGGGATCACCCAGATTAGCCAATCAGAGCCCGGCAAAAGACAACAGCAGTTCAACAGCTGATCCCCGCTGTTTCTAAGAAGCCAAGAGACATGAGAGCCGAGAGACCAACATAATAACGGAAGCTTTTGGCATATGTTTTTAAACGACTTTGCGCTCTGGAAACACTTTCTTATTATTTATGGTGTAATATTTTCAAGACATCCTTTTTAGTTTTACAGCTTGATGAAACCTTTTAGTTTGACATCAGCCATTATAGATAATACGGCCATCTGAGTGTGTGGTTTGTTTTTAACTGTTTAATGCAGTTAATTATTCAAAATGTCAGAGTTCTTTATTTTGAAACTGAAACTTGCGCTACTGTTCAAACATAAATAACAACAAACCTGGAATTATGCATTTGGGACTTTTTTTTGCTTTTTCCTTGTTGTACCGAACCGTGACCTCCAAACCGAGGTACGAACCGAACCGTGACTTCTGTGAACCGTTACACCCCTAATTACTTGTAATGATTGAATGTATTACTTCATGAATTTTACTCAACAGACTGTACGTGCTTTGCTTTCTGTTGTTCTGTAAGACGTTGCTTTTGTAGATTTGTCGGTGCATCTCAAGGGGTTTATCCTAATGAATACATGTCTATATATTATTATTATTATTCTCTCTGCTCTAACTCCCCCCTTTCCTCCCCCTTTGTCTCTCAGGGAGAATCTGGCCAGTGACATGTACCTCATCTCTCAGATGGACAGCGATCAATACGTGCCAATCGTGACGGTGGCGAACCTGGACCACGTGAAGAAGCTCAGCACCGACGTGGAGCTGATCGTGGACATTTTACGATGTGAGTCTAATGATCTGCCACTTCGTGATTTCACTCCGCTCGTTCTAATCGTTGGAGAGAAGCAGGAGATAAAGCGGGGATGTCCAAACTACGGCCATTTTGAATCGACCCTCAGCTAATTCAAAAAGTTAAATGAAATATGGGCCAGAAATGAAACTTGTGCTCGTCTCATATTACAATTCTAAATATAAATGAGTATCCATGCGTTGGTTAAATGAAACCCTGCGGAGAGAAGTGAGCTGTTGTTTTCTTAAAGCATATTCACGTAACATTTACCTACATTTGATTGATTTAGCTGACTTCTAACTTAACTGATTTGGCAATATGCCTCGCCTCAAGTTGCCCTTCCTATATGTTTCTGATCGTGGCCCTGAGTGAAAAGATGTTTGTTTACCTGCTTACGAAGCTGTCGAGACAATCGAACCGGAGATTTCCCAGGAGAGGATGTTAAAGTCTTTCCTGCTTGGGTTTGATTTACACACACACACACACACACACACACACACACACACACACACACACACACACTTTACAGATGCACTCTGATTTACTCAGTGTCGAGATTTAATGTATGAACTCGAGATGAGAGATTTGATTGAGCTGCTGTTAGGCCTCATGCATTAGTGTTTAATGTTTGACTTTTAGATTATATTTAGATTATATTTATTGATCCTACATTGGGAAAACATTTTGTTACAGCAACTCAATAGAAATGTACTTTATAACGGTACATTGTAGGAGTCAGGATTTTAAGGGTAAAAGTCAGTAAACGTGTTTTCTTGTACATTTGGTGATGCTTTATTTTCCCATTTGCAGCGCTGCCATTGGTCCAAGTGGATGAGAAGGGGGAGAAGGTGCGGCCCAATCAGAACCGCTGCATCGTGATCCTCAGAGAAGTTCCTGAGAGTACTCCTATCGAGGTTAGAACTGTATTCATTACGTTCAATTACACTGTGGCAACAACAACATGTCCTTATGTAAAGACATGTCTTCATTCATAAACACTTTTACCGACTCTCCTCAATACGAGCATTACTTCTCCACATTCAAATTGGGGCGTGGCGATAATTAAATATGATAATTTAACGTCTTTTTAATGATGATTTCACACATTAAGATATCTTGATACCCGACACATCATCCAAATGAACTGTTCATTGTTATAAATTATTATTTTCTGTCATCAGCAGCTCACATTTAAAACTTCTTAACTTCTTGTAAACCAGTCCAAAGGCGTCGGCGTTATTTATGGCCCGATGGCATTGTCAAACGGAACTTTAACATGTAATTCCTCCTTTCACCACACGGGGCGCTACACATGTGAGCCGATGGTATTTGCTTTTCCCTTTCTTCTTTTAAAGATGCTGTATTTTTTTTGGGTATTTCATTTGTCTTAGGTCGATCCGTGATAAAACACACACACACACACACACACACACACACACACACACACACACACATCCGTATTTGTATTAGGTCGATCCGTGATAAAACGCACGCACACACACACACACACACACACATACACACATCCGTATTTGTATTAGGTCGATCCGTGGTAAAACCCGGACTTATTCACATTATCAAATCTGGCCTTCTTTGAAAAATGTTTGGACCCCCCTGGTAACGACATGCTGGGGTTAATTGACCTGTTGTATGGATTTTTCGATTGTGCATTTTTTGTTTTCCCACCAAATAAGTGTGTATGTTTTTGGTATTGGTTTCAGAATCAGAATACCTTTTATTCGTCCTACATGGAGGACATTTATGGCGCATTTCCACTACAGCGCTGTTTAAGCGTGCCGTGCCCGACCTGTTTTTGGTTGCGTTTCCACTCGGCGTAGTTCTGGCTAGCGGGTACTTTTTCACAGTTTTCTGGCTCTCCAAATCGAGGTTCTTTCCGGGCCAACAACCGGGCTGAGTCAGGCTAAACGCTAAACTAGTGAGAGAATCGCTGGCAACTACAACAACATGAACATATTTGACCGTGATTAAATTGTAATACACGTTTCTAAATGATACCGAAGTAACAACATACTGATACCATCTGCAGACAGACGGCAGGCGAAACAACCTTTTTAAAATGCGTGTTTTCTGAATGGAGATCGGCTAAGCTAACGCAGTATATGCTCCGACCGTCCACACTCAGAACAACGGCCTACAGACATAAATAAAGCAGCGACTGTATTCACCATGACACAGGCAGTCTGTGGTTTGTACTTGTTTAACTTCTGTATAGTTTCTGAACAGATATGAGGAGCTGTGAGCTCTGAGGGCTAACAGCTAACAGCGGTTTTGTGGTTCGCATTGAAGATGACGTCACGGCTCCGCCTACACTGCGTTACTATAGTTACCGCCCCAGCTACTAAACTGTAATGGAAACGCAGCATAAAGTGAGCCAGGCCTAACTATACCGTACTAAGCCGAGCGAGGCCCCGCAGTGGAAATGCGCCATTACATAGTTACGGCAAAATAGAGACGACAATTAAAACACTATTGGATTAACAGCATGCTCATAATATCCACATTAATATGAAATAGTTATGTTGAGTAACATTCGTAATACATTTGTCCATTTTACATACTGCATGTTGTTCAGTGTTGTGTTGTATTTAACTAAATGCTGTACATGTTATACCTGTAATAGAGGGCCTTGAAACACCTGAGATTGAACTGATCGTCTGCTCTCACACAGAAAAGGGATTAACAGGATTTCGTATGTTGACTAAACGGCAGCTGATTGGGGTCAAACTGTGTGACTCGGTTTACGTTTTTTGTTCCAGGTTCTCAAAGCGAGTCGTTATGGAAATCACGTTAACCTCATCTCTTGTTCTGATCTCTAGGAGGTCGAGGCTCTTTTTAAAGGAGACAACTTACCCAAATTCATCAACTGTGAATTTGCCTACAACGACAACTGGTTCATCACCTTCGAATCGGAAGCAGACGCACAGCAGGTAAACAGCAACATGATGTATTGAGTTATTTCACCGTGACACGAGACTTGTTGTTCGGCCTGTTGGATTCCACGCACTCCTCCCATCTGCATTGTTGGATAAGGAAGGAAAAAAATACATTTGATGTCAACATATTTTATCTTTTGGCGACTTTTTGGACAACCAACATCCTGACGTTTTTATGCAACATATTTGGCAAATTCTATAATAATTATAATATCTATATAGCGCTTTTCTGAAACTCAAAGACGGGAGGGTAGACAAACGAGGACAACAAAACTAAACAGAAAAGTTAGTCACGAGGAAGTTGATGGATCATAATTCATAGATTTTATATTTTTAAATTACATATATTTAGCATATTTAAGTGATGGCTCAACATGTACGACACAGCGTTAGAATTAGGGAATTTATTGCACTGTCTTTAATCCCATATCTTATTTCCGTCTTAATCTACATTAGAAGATTAAATAAAATGTACTTTATTGTATGTGTTTGCCTTGCAGCAGCATCAAAAAAACAAAACAAGGCATTGCACATAAGTAGAAATAAACGATACTGGAATGTAAGCATCTCAAAATGGTAATAAAGCTAAAATATACAGCAGACCGTGAAGATAAAAACATCTATAAGCTCTGACAATAAAACACTATTGTACGGCCAATTTTCATTCAACACAATATCAGCAGGATATTATATACGTTTAGTGTGTAGGGATGTACCGGCTTGTGCCCCAAAATGTTTTGATCCCCGATATCGTCTTTAAATAACTCTTATTTAGTGTTTTTTCTTGGGTAGTTAGAGTTTACTTCACTCTGTGTACTAGAAGAATCTTTATCACACGGCTACCTATTTTATACTTATTCATTATTTAAATATTTATATTATCATTTGTTTATTTTTTTAACAACGCGCTTGCCTTTTTATTAAAGGGGACCTATCATGCAAAATGCACTTGTTGATGTCTTCTCTCATCAACACGTGTCCCCGGTGTGTCCCCGGTGTGTCCCCGGTGTGTCCCCGGTGCGTCGGGGAACTCACGCAGCGTCAGGAAATAAAACCCTCTCTCTTTTCCTCCGTACCCAAATCTCTAAAAACGGGCTACAACGGAGTTGATCCAGATTTACGTCCGATATGACGTAACATCTGAAATGTGGACCCATCAGAAACGTCGCTATCAGAAACAATGCCCGACTGTTTTGGACGTAATATGGTCGGTGTTTACATTAGCATCGCTAACACTCAGAGCTAACCTGTGCTGGAGAGCATGTGAGTGAAGAAGCAGGAAGTAGAAAGGAAATCAGCTTGTGGTGTAACCGGCAAGAGAGAAAGCCTTTGAGCTCCAGACTGTTTCAGATCCTTGATAATCCATGATATGGCGTTTCATCACGGCAGCATTTAGTTTAGACGGTAGCTGCCGGGTCCCGCATAAGCTCAGCCCCCTCCTCTTTAAAGCTTTATCCCCAAATCAGCACTTTTGAAACAGGAAGTGAAATAGAGGGATATGACGCACGGCTAGAACGGGTGATCTGTTTGGTATTTTGAGCAAAACACTTCATCGACATGTTTATATATCTGAGAGCTCTGCTATTGCCTACAAACAGCACGATAGGCGACCTTTAAAGATAAGTCTTGTTTATTTTTTCCTTTAGCTTTTTATCTGCACTTTTGCCGAGAAAGGCGTTTAGTTTCAATAAAGGCTTTCTGAATCTGCTTCATATTTCTGTTTCTCGTGGCATTAATAATCTACTGGTTGCTCACATTGTGTTCTCCTTCTCCTAATTAAGGCATATCAGTATCTCCGAGAGGAGGTGAAGACTTTCCAAGGGAAGCCTATCAAGGTGAGTTGTTTGTTGTTGCATACCAAATGATAACCGGTGCAGGAAGAGGCCACTGGGCTTATTTAAAACCTCCACTTTCTACGTTTGACTGGTAAATGCGTCTGTGAAAGGTTGTTTTAATTACATCCTTTTTGGTATTTATTAGATTGACGCCTCTTATGTATAACACTTTGAAGTTGCATGACGCGCGTGCAGATGTGCAGAAGACACAAATGAATGTAAAATACCTCCCTGACATTGCAGTTCAACATGGAGCCCAAGTTTCTTTTGTTAGTCGAACCCAAAAGAACACAACATAAGGAAGAGAGAGCAAGTCTTTCTAAATGTAAGTCTGCTACAGGCAAACCGCATGATGGCCCTTTCATGGAGAAATGTTAACAGTCCAAGTATTGGCAAATGGCAAAAAGTAACCGTCTATTAAATTAACCCGTTAAGCCACACACGCAACTGTGTCTCAGGGCTTCTTAACATTTAGCAACCTATGAATGTGTCATACCCACTTAGCGGGAAGAAACTCAGCTAACTGACGATACGAACCATTTTTTACCGAAACAAAACACAAGTCTAACGGCGAGCCTCTGAATTGGCACTAAGCGAAAGAGTACTAACGCACTTGGCACATAACTCACTGTAGCGATCTTTCATACTTCATCGGATCTGCACAAACTAGATATCAGATGAAAGCTGAGATTCCACGGATTCCATTGGTATACGTATCTTCACTGTGCGACCAGAACTCACAGCAGCGAAGGCAAGGCAACACAACTTCACCTTACGAAGCCAAACCGGCAAATACGTCTTACCGTTGCTGTTTTCTGATCAAAAGTTGTGTTCAAGGGCATTAAAACGCATATAAACGCTGCTGACGGTTAATCCAATGTCTCTGAGTCCCTTTGAAAGGATTACTGATAATCCATCACAACATTTATGTCAATAAGAGTATTTTTCATATAGTGTATGAGAGCTGTAACCCAGCTTCCGGTTTTTTTGGGCATGCTGGCTGCGCATCACTCTCATTACCCAATGGTAATGTTTAGATGGATTTAGGAACCTCCCCTCGATTCTATTGGCTCTCACTGTTCAAAAGAGGTGTCAATCATCAACATCGACCAATGGGAGCCAGAGATATTGAAAATCCACCCAGATGACCCCAGAAGTGTTTTTATTTTTGCTAAACCCTCTAAAAAGGTCAAATGTCACTTGTTTTGCATCGATCTGAATTCAGGGTACTTATCATATGTTATAGTTTGATTTCTTAAGCTTTTAGTCGACCATCCCATCATTCAAGGGAGGTTTTCACGATAAGTAATGTTTTCTTTTGGACGGACACAATAATTTAATTGTTTTACCATGTTCAATCTGAATTTACTTACAAAATCAAAAACATCTATATTGATTCTGACTCTTCTACATCCGACTCACAGGTTTATTACTTTGAGAGAAAAGATGATTAATGTAACCCTTTTAGAAGTGAAGTTATAGTCATTTGTTCTGGGCACGTCCTCTTCGAGCCTGAGGCCTGGGGCTGAACTGGTTAACTATCTGGAGCATGCGGATCTCGAGAGTTCTCTGGGTCAGCGAATTGGAGACGATTGTATTTATGTGACTTGTAATGTACTTCATTTTGTTATGTCTTGTGGATGTTTGTGTACGGTCTTATATATATTGTCTATCTACGCTAAAACAATAAAGACAAAAACGGTTTTAATTCCCCCGCCTTGTTTCTGTTTCTCTCCCCTCCAGGCGAGGATAAAGGCGAAGGCGATCGCTATCAACACTTTCATGCCAAAGAACGGTTACCGTCCGGTGGAAGTGAACCCGTACGCCCAGCAGCAGCAGCAGCAGCAGCAGCAGCAGCAACAACAACAACAACAACAGCAGCAGCAGCAGCAGCAGCAACAACAACAACAACAGCAGCAGCAGCAGCAGAGATACACGTCGTACTACATCCCCCCGGTGTACAGCCCCCAGCAGCAGTTCCCTCTCTACAGCCTCATCACGCCACAGGCATGGTCCGCCACGCACAGCTTCATCGACCCCACGCTGGTGAGAGCATGCTTTAAATAACCACAAACAATTATACTTTTTAATGTTTGTTTTTCATATTTCTAATTGCGATTGTGTCTTGATGTTTTTTTAAATATTTTATAATACGTTTTTAGGATGATTTTTTTTTAAACAAACATAGGGACTACAATCAACATCAATGTTTATTAATGTGCATTTTCACCGTTAGATAAACTGATACAAAACAAAACGTACAGATGTTTATCTAAAAGATGGACTCGTTTACAGAGGTGATATTTATTCAAACAGTTGAGTTAAAATTATTTACATTTTAGCCCTAAATAAATTATCAATTATTTGTTAGGCTAACAAAGAGGATCCCATCAGTCCAGTACTGAAGTCTTTACACTTCCTGTCTCCCAAAGAATTGATTTTAAAGTACTCTTGCTGGTTTTTAAAGCACTAAGGCCCCATTTACACGGGAACGCAAATGAACCGAGTTCGATATCAAAAAAGTCTTCCGTTCACACGGATACGGCTCAATACACGTGTCCGTCCACACGAGACCGCTCGACCCGCTGGAGACGCTGTAGTACATGTGCCGGGCCTGTAAATGGCGCTGTACTTTCGCCACAAAATACACCAAAAGCAGCAAAGAAGACCCCACAAACATGGTTGCCATGGATGCCCTTCTGTTTATTCTCCGCGGTGGATTTAGCAACATGTAGTTCTCCATGTCCACTTGTTGCTGATGGTTGTGGTAGAGGAGCTGTAGATGTTGCACTATCATCTGTACCATGCTACAGCAGTGAGCCGCAAAGGCGGGGAGAGGCGGGGCTATGGCTTCATCGTTATCAAGGTGAGTTCTGGATTAAGTCGTGGCTGAACCCGTCTCTGCGGTCCTGCCTTGGGTCTCGTCTTGCTGCCTCCCTGATGGCTTCCTCAGGAATGATGACATCCTCGTGGATTCATCTTCTCATTACAGACACATGCATTTCCTAACATTCGGTCTATATGCTGTAAAATGTATTATCTCTTGGATTTACACACGGCATCTATTGCACGTCTGTCCGTCCTGGGAGAGGGATCCCTCCTCTGCTGCTCTCCCTGAGGTTTCTCCCATGTTCCCTTTAAACTGTGGGTTTTCTCTGGAAGTGTTTCCTTGTACGATGTGAGGGTCTGAGGACAGAGGGTCTGAGGACAGAGGGTCTGAGGACAGAGGGTCTGAGGACAGAGGGTCTGAGGACAGAGGGTCTGAGGACAGAGGCTCTAAGGACAGAGGCTCTAAGGGCAGAGGCTCTAAGGACAGAGGCTCTAAGGACAGAGGCTCTAAGGACAGAGGGGCTAAGGACAGAGGGTCTGAGGACAGAGGGTCTGTGCTGTTGTATTTGCTGTAAAGTGTCTCTACTGTCGGCTATTTTTATTATATGTACAGCACTTTGGATCCCCCAAAAATCGTTTATAAATGTGCTGTATAAATAAAACTTGATTTGATCAGGAAATGATCGTATAGGTCGTACACGCGGAGCCGTTTGCCCCCCAGAGCGTTCCGTCCGCAGATCTATCCACCTTGGGACCCGTTATCTTTTGCGGGGTGCGTTTCCACGGTTCCATTACGGCCTCGCGTGAACGAACGGGCGATACGCTCGAGAAAAGTAGCAGATACAATCCGTTTCGTTCCCGTGTAAACCTAAATGGTTTACGACCAAATGATATTATCGATCTCCTGCAAAGATATGAACCATCCAGGAGTCTCAGGTCTTCCACTGTATTGGTTCTTAAATGTCTTTCATCTTATTTTGTAAAGCACTTTGGTTGCCGTGTGCTGAAAGGCGCTGTATTAATAAACTTGCCTTTAATGTATTTAAATTAACATTTTACCTCGACTTAATTTGTTAGTATAAACATATTGTTTATTTGTATCTTTTTCTTCCTTTTTAAAGTTGAATCTATATTTTAAATGTAGACGTAATCAAAATTGTACCCGTGACTTATATTTTTTCATTTGAATTGCTATTTTCCCTTCCTCACGAATGCATCTTGTGTTTTCCAGGTTGCACCATTTCACAACAACCAGTTCATCAATGGATTCGCCACATCACACGGCTTCAAGCCCACGACGTCTCCTCTCACCGTCAGACACTATTCTCCCAGGAACAGGTCGGTCACTGATACCAAGAACATTAATGGGGAGCGGACGACACACACACGTGTTGTTTAAGGAAGTACGGGGAGTGTTGAAGGGGATTTACAATGACAGAAGGGATGTTTCGTAACGGTGGCATAATGGACATAGTGAGGGACAATGTGTAATAACAGTCAATATTTTATCTTAGATTTGTTTCCGCTTCGGGATTTGTCTTGGCAGATGAGAAGCGCTAAATAAACTGAATTTATTATTAACACTCCAAAATACAGCACACACAGAAACCCGTACGAAATATGACTGTTTTAAATGAATGTATGATCCTTTGACGCGACACCTGCCCCCCTCAGGAAAGCAATAATAAAGTTCGTCTTCTTGTCCCCCCCCCCAGGAGTCACAGTAAACCTCACTTGAGGCCTTCCCTCCCGACGGCAGATCGCAGCGCCGGGCTTCTGGACAACCCGGGGTTATTTCCCAGCTTCCCCAGCGAGCGTCTGAACGGGGTCCGCAGCAGCCCCCCCCGCCCGCCCCCCCCCCTCCACTCAGCCCAGGACCCGGCTGCCCTCCAGCAGCTCCTTCCCCCGCAGGGACACCGCCGGCACCGGCAGGGTGACGGAGCCCCCCACCCCCGAATACTCCCTGGGCATCGGGAGAGGAAGGTAGGATACAAAGCCTCAACATGTGTCCCCTCTTCTTCATGTCTCTTCTACATCATGTGTCCCCTCTTCTTCATGTCTCTTCTACACCATGTGTCCCCTCTTCTCCATGTCTCTTCTACATCACCATGTGTCCCCTCTTCTCCATGTCTCTTCTACATCAACATGTGTCCCCTCTTCTCCATGTCTCTTCTACATCAACATGTGTCCCCTCTTCTCCATGTCTCTGCTACATCAACATGTGTCCCCTCTTCTTCATGTCTCTTCTTCATCAACATGTGTCCCCTCTTCTTCATGTCTCTTCTACATCAACATGTGTCCCCTCTTCTTCATGTCTCTTCTACATCACCATGTGTCCCCTCATCTCCATGTCTCTTCTACATCAACATGTGTCCCCTCTTCTCCATGTCTCTTCTACATCAACATGTGTCCCCTCTTCTTCATGTCTCTTCTACATCAACATGTGTCCCCTCTTCTCCATGTCTCTTCTACATCAACATGTGTCCCCTCTTCTTCATGTCTCTTCTACATCAACATGTGTCCCCTCTTCTCCATGTCTCTTCTACATCAACATGTGTCCCCTCTTCTTCATGTCTCTTCTACATCAACATGTGTCCCCTCTTCTCCATGTCTCTTCTACATCAACATGTGTCCCCTCTTCTTCATGTCTCTTCTACATCAACATGTGTCCCCTCTTCTTCATGTCTCTTCTACATCAACCAAGGTAACTTATCACCTGAATGTCCTCTAGAGCTCCATTGAGTTCTTTGTAACCAAATGTCTCTCAGAGGGGCGTGGGGAGGGGCTCCTTATCTTCATCTAGAGTAACAGACAGAGAATCAGCACTTTGGAAACAGGGCTGAAACAGAGGGGATTATGGGTAATGCTGCAATGATCTGTTTGGTGTTTCAGCCAATCAGAGACAGGCTCTGTATAAATCTGAGACCTGGGATATGTTGATGACAAACAGCATAACAGGAAACCTTTTAATATAAAGTGTTTTTTGACACCGGTCTCACTAAATGTTCGATTTAACAACAGTGGATCTATATTTATCGAATCGTAAAATGCACTATCCACACTATTTTGCTAAATGCTTAAATGTCACCAATCTAATAATAGTCTGCGCGACTTGTTTCCTTAACGGAAAATGCGGCTCATGATTACTGTAAGGGAGGCGTGATAAATGTAAAAGCCTTTTAATCTATATGTACATATCGAATTGTAAAATGCTTTCGTTTCACCCAAACTAGTCAATACCAGCTTTCTTTTTCAACCGGGCTTCAAATGTCTGCATGACTTGTTTCTTTCGCCAAGCAGTGCAGAAAATGCAGTTAATTATTACCGTAAGGGAAAACATTTGAAAAGCTTTTTTTGTCTCGGACCCAAAAAACATCTGTATTTCGATTTGTCTTATTCGGTTTGAGCCGGGAAAAAATCCACAGCCAGTCATTTAAAATGTGTGAAACTTGAAGGCTTAAAAACCATTCAATTCCTAAGTCAGTAAAAGAAAACGTACAGACACAACGCACCAACGCAATCTGCTTAGCAACACCTTCCCGAGGCGTTCACACATTATGTGATGGTGTGAGTCGGAAAGAGTCCTTTCTGCGGCACTCGATGACGTAGCATCCTTGAAATAGTGGCTCTGGAGCATCCTTCCTCGACATTGAGGAACACCCAATGTCTTCCTTTGTCCGTCTTCACCGTGCTGCAGATACGTTCACTTCCCGCGCTGTGCAGGGTGAAGGCGAGGCATTAGTCAGGCTGGATGTGTGTTTGTAAATTAAAATGTTTTTTTACTTCTAGGAAAAAGAGGGACGAAAAGTTTACAGTAAGTACTTTTTTCTTCATCTTTGATGTGAATCTAGCTTTTCTTTCTACGTCTAGACGAATGTTTCTCAAACTTTTTCATACCAAGCACCACTTAGCCAATACAAAAAACACTCGCGGACCACCTGACTCCACACATATCCAAAAACACACATAGAACAGATTACAAATCGCCTGAACATGGTACAAACGCGTGGCAACGTGTGACGAAGGTGCAAACTGAAACTTAAGCTCGCTCCATTGCGGAGATATTCCCAATTATAATAAATAAATTGATTTATTTCAAATGTGAAATGTTACCAATATACTCACGGACCACTAGGGGGCGCTCGCGGACAGAAAGCAGGATCAACTGCTTCCTGTTCTGAAATCATGAGGGAACGAAAAATGTTAATTTAGTTTTTGGGAGAAGGGTAAATATTTATATATTTAGTTTATATATAATTTGTAAGTCAATAATATTTTTGTTCATCAATTTGATACTGCTTATATTTGTACATTATCCTCATTCTCTTGTTTCATTATTATTAATATTATTGATTTACGCTCGAAATAAATAAACAGCATTTACCGTCAGCGATCAGAATGCCTTGATTTAGGAAATGTACTTTGTTGCAGCAGAAAAGAGCCGAAGACGGCTTAGCTAAGAAGCATGCTTAAAGAAATATGAAAGATGCAACAAATAATTATCTGTGGAGTTTCTGCTCGTAACCTTTTTTATAGCTGAGATAACTTTGTGTTTTATTATGTTCTCCTTATAGCAGCGAAGCACCTTTTTAGATGTGTTTAAAGCGTGCTATTTAAATTAAACGTTTCATTATTATACATCAGTTAACCCTTCGATGCATAAGTGGGTCTTTTTTGACCCGCTGAGGTGGTGTTCTTGAAGTATCTTTGTAACTACATTTTTTTTTATCATTTCATATTCCAGCTGTTCCTCAAACATCAAGCCATTCACATTTTAAATTTACATTTTAAGAAATTGTAGTTTTTGTATTTCCACCCCAAGCTTCCACACGTGGGTCAAAAACGACCCGCATGCATTTCCTCTGGGAACCTCTGATTCTTAGCACCTGTTGCTGTCAGGACTACATTCACTGCGGACCACACAGACGATATCACAAGTGACACCTCTCGGGAAGATTATTTTACACAGCAAGATCTGATACCTGTCAGTATAATAATAATAATACATTATATTTTGTATATGGGCTTTTCAAGGACTCAACATCGCTTTAGAATATAAGGGAAGGTTAGGGTGGGGGGGGGTATGGGACTATCAAACGTGATCAACCGGCATGGATTGATGGGGGTGGGCTTTGAGTAGACAGAGAAGAGATACGTTTTGAAAAGCGACTGGAATACTGTGAGGGTCTCAGAATACGGAGAACTTTGCATCGATATGTTCAAAACGTAAAAAAAATGCCTACAATTATAAATAGTGAAAAATTAAATATAAAATATTTCTAGTGTGATACCAAAAATATAATACTAAATATTATACAAGTGATTTCTCTAAACCAAAATGGCATAAAAACACATTATAATACCGGTCCTTTTTGACCCACTTGTGGAAGAGTGTAGTCACTTAAGGGTTGAACTGGTATTTACTGATTTTCTTTTAACATTTATCGCATCACGCAACCGAACATTAGACACACGGCAGTTCACAAAATAAATAAAACGGTGTGCAGTTACTAGAAATCAGTTTAAGATGAGACTTTATTGATCCCAATTTGGGAAATGTTTGTGTTGCAGCAGCATAAAAAGACTTGGCATTGTACAATACAAATTTAAAAGACAAGAAAGTAGAAAATATACATGTTGAATTTACAAAATTAACAATAACAAGATATAACAAGTTATAAAGCAAGGTATGATATCTACATGTGAACTGTGTTATTCTTATGCTTATTTGTTGCCGTTGTGTAGAGAGTGACGCCCCAGTCGCCGCCTCCCCCCCCCAAAACCTCCGTCTCCGAGTTTCGAGCTGGGCCTCTCCAGTTTCCCTCCTCTCCCCGGAGCCGCCGGGCAGCTGAAAACCACAGAAGAAGTGTTCGACAACCGGCTGGCCAGCAGCGTCGTTATCGGAAACGTTAAGGAGCGGGTAAGCACTGAAGCTGAGGCTTTTATATATATATGACGTGCTGTAGGGAAACACTCAAAGCTCTCGTGTGCGCGTGTGTGTGTCATTATTCCACACTGTGAATGAATTAAAAGTAAGTATATAAGTGGTCATGAACACATCTGTCCATCAGACAGCGGGCTGCTGTGTCTCCTGTCATCATTAATGGACGTCTCTTTAAAATGACCGCTCAAATGGGAGGATTTCTCTAACCGCCTGCTGCTTCCCCTCCTCTCTCCTCTGTTCCCCTCCTCGTCTCCTCTCTCCTTGGTTCCCCTCCTCCCCTCCTGTCTCCTCGGTTGCCCTCCTCGGTTCCCCTCCGCGTCTCCTCTCTCCTCGGCTCCCCTCCTCGACTCCCCTCCTCGACTCCCCTCCTCGACTCCTCTGCTCGCATCTCCTGTGGGCGGGACTAAGACACGGGGATAGGAGTCGAGGAGGGGAATTAGATAGGAAAGTGGAAAGGTCTACAGAGAGGAAATGCCGCTGACTTCATCTTGCTTTATTTCACATTAACATCCTATGTTGTTGTTGTTGTTGTTGTGGTTTTCTGCAGAATGTAAGTGCAGAGTCCAGTTCTGGATCGGTTCTGTCTCCAGCGGGTCCAAAAGAACCTCTTCGCGCCTCGTCCTCTCCGAAGCCTTCGAGCTTCCAGCCGTCGCCGACCCCCTCGACCTTGACACCGCCTCACCTTGACCGCCGCCACCGGGCCGCCGCTAAGCCCCGCCCCCTCCCTCCCTGCAGCGTAAGAACACACAGCTCTGAATCTGAACTGTAGCGCAGGGTCTGTAAGTAGATCATTGTTCACTGTTGTAGCTAGCAGGTGAGTTTATTTAAACATGTCACATTTAAGTAGTAAAACATCCTCTGGCAAATGTTATTGTCCTATATACAGAGAGGGCAAAAGTACACACTTCCTGTACTCAAGTAGAAGTACAGATACTCGTGTTTCAGTAAAAAGTACCCATAGCTAGCAGCTGTTTTAAAGAGTACCTGACCTCCCTTTATATCAACAGAACAATAATGTCATTGTTAGCTAATGAATGTTTCCATGGTGACCAACGGCAACATGACAACGTTTCCATTGGTCCCTCTTCTTTAGAGAAGACCAGGAAGTGATGGATACACGGATCGTGTTCAAATCAATAGGCACGCAGTGACTCTACAGAATAACGATCACGCACCAAACACACATTCAGACTAAAGCTCACTTGTTATCGTACCGCACCATTTCCTTCACCCTTCCTCTATAACTTTTACAGTACGATAAAAATAATAACAACAATTTAAATACAAGGAAAGGTTTATAAAACGTCAGATTTGATTGAAAGTGTGGTTTGAATTGGGTGTTCATGATCATTGCTGCTCGCATCGAGTTCATTTTCTCTACCTTTTTTTAAATGTCTCTTCTCCCTCGTCTGTATTCCTTTCAGGGAGGTGAAGGTGACGGAGGTGAAACCGAAGGAGGTGCAGCTGTCCGTGGAGCGAGTTCCCGGCACGCTGTCCAATGCCAGCAAATCAGTGCAAGTCAACGGTGCTGCAACAGTGAGTATTGATTCCTTTCTTTACCGTCTGTTAGAAAAATATCACTGGAGCTTCAGCCTCAGGATCCGTGTGTCTGTGGTCCTCTCCTGAATGGAAGGAGTCCTCACACACAGAGCATCAGCTAGTTCCTGAGCAGTGTCCTTCACATGCTGATATCCAAGAGAGGGAGTCACACAGTCACAAGATGGAGGAAGACCGGTTCTTGTAGATTATCATACACCCTGTCATGTACAAAGTGTTTTCTCAAAATGTTGGCTTTTTTCCAAAAATCTCGACATGACTTTATCTCTCTAAGATTCTGACTTTTTCTCAAAATCTCCAAAAATCTGACTTTTTCTCAAAATCCTGACTTTTTCTGAATACTTAAAAACTGTAATAATCACTCCTCACCGGTAGCTCCACGTCAGAAATGAGCATGCTTGATGTCTCTCTCCATAGAGGCTGAATCATCATGTTCATCACATAGCTATCATCTGCCTCAAACAGTCCTGATGCTCTTCTAGGTCACCACACATCCGGTCAGGTACTCAGCGTCAGTTGGGATACCTTTGTTATCAGGTTACTCTGATATTTGAGGAGTACATTCAGGGTCTTTAGTCCCTTTTTTAATGCGCAGACGAATCAATCTAAGCACGGACAAACACGGGGAATTAATCGCAGCTTAATTCTGCTGCATTGATTTTGATTAAATCCTCTGTTGTGGGAAAAAATAAAGTTTCTAAAAAGTTATCGGTCCGAGAGACTAAGGAAAGCTTTTCTTATTATTTCCAATTGATCGCACTTCCCACTGCTCCCATAAGGATTCCCGAGGAACATTATGCTTTTCCTTAAAGAAGTGCTTTGGTTAGGAGAAAGAAACCTTGGTGAGTATTCCCCTCCGCCTTACGTTTTAGCACTGCAGTGAAACTCAAAGAGCGGCTCATAACAGGAGGATAGGAAGGAGACTGCAGATGCGTGTGGGAGGAACAGAAACCCCCGAAGGGCATTTTAAATTAAGAATAGGTGAATATAATGTGAGGAAAATGCACCAACTGAAGGTTTGAGAAACTCACATTTTAGTGAGCACAGTCATTGTAGCAGCCATTTCAATACGTCGGTGGTTTGGGGAAGGGGATGCTGCCAAAAAAGTCCAATACATTTTCAAGGTGCAAAATTGACGGCATTTGTCACATGAACACGAACCATTAGGCGATTTTCACACCGGAGTACTTTTCCCGTTTAGTCCGATAGTTCCTGGGATTTTGCGTTCACACCGAAAAGGGAACTTAGTTCATGAGAACTCTCCCCCCCCACCCCCCCCTTTTTAGAGCCTGCTAGAGAGGTGGTACTCTCCTGGGGAGAAAAAAGTACCAATTTCTGATTGGCTGGGCGAATTGCAAACCACGCCCCGTAAAACTCTGAAAAGTTTTTTGAAGCCGCCATTGTATTTGCTGGCATTAGCATTATTAGCATTAGCATTAGCCCCGCGCACACGTTCCGGTGTGAACGCGATCGGCTCTTTAGTTCCATCGGGGGAACTAAGTGCGGCAAAGTACTGGGTTTGAAAGCGGCTTTTGTGTCATAAGACATGAGATTATTTCCTGACTTTCCCGTCGTTGTGTCCCTGCAGGAGTTAAGGAAGCCCACATCTCATTCTCCTCAGAAATATTTGTATTAGATTTTTTTTAAAGGCAACAACAAACATCAACACATTACACATTTAGCCCTCCTCTCATTCCCTCGATCCATTGATGCTTTTTGCTGAGTGTTTCCTGACTCTTCTCGTTGTTTCCCTGCAGGAGTCGAGGAAGCCCTCCTACGCTGAGATCTGTCAGCGGGCGAAGGACTCCTCGTCTTCATCGCAGCAGCTTGGGACCCCGAAAGAAGCAAAGCCAGGCTGCGCTGCCCCCGGTGGCGAGGAGAGGAAGTGCCCCAGTGACGCATCGGAGGCCAAAACCAGAGAGACATACCCCCCTTCCTCCTCTTCTTCCTCCTCTTCCTCCTCTTCCTCCAAACCCCTCACCCCTGGGAGACACCAGAGGGAGGCTCGGAGGCCGGCTGGACGCTGGGCCTCCCCGCCCCCCCACATCGGGAAAACCCCAAACAGAGAAACCCACCAAACCCCGCCCAAATCCCCGCAGTAAAAAAAAACAAAAAAGAAAAAAACAGAAATATAAGTCAGGGCTACTCAATGCTTATATCCCAGAATCAGCATCAGTCACACGGATAGGGGACGCCTTCTCTTCTGGATCAGGGCTTGCAGACAAAAAGCACTTTACTGTGCAATGTAGAGCACCTTTTCATTCTTTTTATTCTATTTATTTGCTTTTTTTTTATTTCAGTTTTGCCTATACCCCGGGCACAGACAACACTGAAACATGTCTCTTTCTCTTCATTAGTCCAAAAGGCCTTGTGGGATTTAAACATTTAAAAAGTCTTGCGTGCAAAGAAAGCGGCGGCAGCAGCAGCAGCAGGGCATTGTGGGAAGTTTGCCCCCCCCGCCCCCAGTGGATGATGGGAAAGAGTGAGCAGAGAGAGGGGTTTGTTTGCATGTCGAGGGGCACTGTTGTGCGACTTTATGTAGCTTAATTATGGGTCATAATTAGCAGTTTTCTATTACATACTCACATCCGTATGCAAGACTTAAATCACAACAAGACTCTGATCTTTTTTTCCGCCTCAAACTGGATTTATTTTGCAGAATTATTAACAAAAACATGTTTCAACTTTTCCTGTGAACTATCGGTACAGTCACTCCTGGTTATTGTCGCTAGGTGTCACTTTTCTTCCTCGCATCTCTGTAAAGAATCACCTCCATCTGCTGTGTTGTTGTTTTTACTGTTTGCTAACACTGCTAACTAGCTAGCTGTAGCTTGTATCTTAACGGCCGTGATGTGATATCAGTGCTGTTTTTGTTTTTTTTTAAGCGTCAGACAAGAAGGGCATGTTGATATCTGCAACCAAGCTTGAATATATAAATTAGGCATTGGCGCAAATTGGCTGAAAAGTGTCCGTCGTGTGTGATTATATTCCTGGCATTGCATTTTTTAGGGAAAACCCGAGCGAGCTCTATCGACTGCTCCTCTCATTTCCTATTTAAAACTGTGGAATCGGGCACATACTGTCAACGGGAAAAGGCAGGGCTGACACATTTAAAGTCCAGTTGTGAGGATTAAAACAGCTCTGGAGGTGAGGAAACACTCGTGAGCTGCAACTAGGCGAAGGAAATTGGTTATTGATTGAGAAACAAGACAGAAAGTGAGTTTCCTGCTGGAGTTTAGCAAGCCGAGTGGGAAGCTTCACGTGTTTTCCTCTAGATATGGTGCTAGATGTCGAATCCTGGAACCTGTTACAGCAGCTCATCTGATATTGTGTGTACAAAATACTTGATTTAAATGTATCGACAGAACTTTAATTGCACTGTTATGGCGTCTTTTTTCCTCAGACTCGCAGGCAAATGCATTGTTAGACAAGTGAAGAGAGAAAAAAAAGGGAATTGATCCTGAACGTCAAGGGAAGAGAAAGGAAATGTATCTCTGTGGACGCAATCGCCTTGTTTTTGTTTGTGTTGTTGTGCCTTGTGGACGCCTGTTGAACACTGTGGTGAAGGATGGGCAGCGTCACTTGACTTTACAGATTTATCTCGCTTTACGGATGCTTTATATAGATTTTTTTTTCAAAACCGAAGGAGTTCATGCAGTGGTTTGGATTTTGGCTCATCAGTGAGGATTTTCATTGCTTGTAAAATTACGGAAAAGTGAGACGGTTGGATTGAAAGTTTTACTTGGAACAAAAGGTAAAATATGAGTTTTTTTTGGGGCGGAATGTAGTTTGCCATGTTGAAGTGTGAAAGGGATTGAGTTGGGAGTCCCGTCGGGGCTCATGTGAACGGTGTTGAACTAAACTTTAAACATTTAAGAGAACAGAAAAGAGCAGGTGGGTTTTACAGCAGGGAAATCTGAGTCGTGTAAAATGTCGTCCTCGGGGTGGAGATGTTCCCTCGTCTTCCTCAGCGTCGAGTCTTCACCGCTCGTTGGTTTTTCTGTCAGCATGCTCCCTTGTCTTCTATTTTCGCACACTTTGATTTTCTTTCAAATAAAAAAAAAGTGTGGAAAAGATTAACCGAAACGCACCACAGATCTTCTTCCTGCTTCACTCTTGGGAGAAACGCAGTTGGATTTGAAGCAAAGATGTGACGAAAAACACGCTTTTTTCTCACTTGGAGCTCACAGAATGTGCTACCACATACATTTAAGCTCAATGGGATGTAATCGAGCGGATGATTTTGAAGCTGATCCATCCCTCTGCAGAGTGAAGTAGCAAGGATTCAGAAGCAGGGAGGAAACTTGTGTTAAATTGAAGGTTTGGTTGGGAGCTCTGTCTACTGTAGCAGCCACTTTGGCAGAAAACCAACCAAGTCTTTCTAAAAATGGAATTGGCTGGCGAAATGGTAAAAAGACGTTTTTGAATTGACATCGGATTCATAAAACTGCAATTGTGAGACGTTAAAAGCGGGTTTTTTTTGCACCGTGACAGAGTTTCCTCCCTTGAGTGCTTGCATTTAATCTCTTCTTAAGTTATCACAGATGCAAAACAACCATACAAAAAAAAACACTGTACTATACACAATATCTGTTTTTTAGGGAAACAAACACACGATGTGAGACCTTGCATGTCTCGCTAAAGTCTTCCTGCAACAAGAAGCATTCTGGGTAATCCCACTAAGAGAAAACAGCCCATCTGAGGGCTTCGTTAAAGAAAAAAGCCTGCTCATAGCTGCATTTGATTTGGACGTTGAGTTTGCTTAAAAAAAATGGATATATTTTTTGGACTTTTCTTTTTGAAGGACTGAGATGCACTTGGATGGGTTGATGTTTTGTTTTTCTCATCAGTGGAAACGGTTAAAAATAAATCAAAATGCACCATATCCACGTATTTATAAACCAATGCTGTTTATTCCATGAGAAATGTCATTACGTTTTTTGTTTTGGGGAGATGAAAATGCACAGGGATGCATTGAGATCTCTATTTAAATGCAAAATGTAAAAAAAAGGAAGTGTCCATCCAGTGTTTGAGAAACTTGAATTTTATTTAAACTTGAAAAATGACTTTGCCTTAACTTTTATACAAGACAAGCATAGAGTTTATTTCTTTTCACACAAAAAAAATTCCCCAAATGTTAACAAAGCGTGACACGTGGAAAATATGTAGACGTCACAAGTCTTACTGAGAGAGAAAGAGAGGACGAATCGAGCGGCGTTTTATTTTTACCCTTTTTTGTTTTTGTAAAATTTACGAGTCCATTTTTTCTTGTAAGTTTTTTTTTGAGGGGGGGAAAAACAAAACCTTGTACATGCAAAACTAGTCGATACTGTATTAAATGTGTGCACTTTGAAGTGTGTGCTTTGCTTGTACAGTTGTAAATACTCAGAAAATATAAGAGGTACCGTAAAAATGATTATAAAAAAATATATTGATCTCGTAATGTCGCCATCGAGCTGGATGTAGGATATACAACAACAACAAAAGTAATATTGTGCTTTTTTATTTTTAGTTTGGGTGTCAGTTTAAATTCTGCTCCTCTCTGCAGGGTGGGCAGCTCGTCTGATTGTACATTTTTTTGTTGTCTTTCATTCCATTATTTTTGTATACCCCCCTCCTCACTGTGCACTAATTGGAGAGCCTGTGGTACTGACAGCATTATTAATGAACCCTTACAAATCTGCGTGTCCACCAACATCCTCTTTTTTAAAGCTCTGGCTTCCTTTTTCTTTTACGCTGGAATTTTTTTTTATAACCACAATAATCTAGAAGTTTGATTACTGAAGAAAAGAAAAAAAAGAAGCACTACATGTCAGATTTTTAGGCGTCACTGTGCAGCAAAGTATTTCTGACATCTCTAAATGTCCTAATACCAAGAAGATTAATAAGGCTAGTATTAACACTACACTAATACTAAATATCTATGATTATGACACGCTCATACCACAGTTTATAATCAGCATTGCGTCCACGTGTGGGCAGCATGACTCGAAAATATCTATTAATACAATAGAGAGCTGAAGTTCTGCCTCTGCTAACATTTATTTTGTGGTTTTTCTGGCCATATTCGAAGATTAATGAGTGTTTGTTTTTACTATTCTTGGTGGTAACATTTGGGGGTTTTGGTAATTGAAGGAGTAGGTCAAACATTTGGGAAATATAATTGTAAAATGTATCTCTTAGGGAAAAAAAGATCAATAACACTTGGGGCAGGATGTGTTAGCTTAGCTTAGCACATAGACAGAAAACAGTTAGCTTAGCAAATAGAGGGAACGCAGTGAGCTTAGCACAAAGACGGAAAACTGTTTGTTTTCCATCCATGTGATAAGATAAGCTGACAGAAACAAGTTAGCTTATCAAACATACAGAAAACCATTAGCCTAGCTTATCACATGGATAGAAAACAGTTAGCTTAGCACACGGACAGAAAACCGTTAGCTTAGCACATGACAGAAAACATTGGCTTAGCACGACGAAAACCGTTAGCTTAGCACATGGACAGAAAACAGTGCTTAGCACACGAAAAGCTTAGCTTAGCCAGGACAAAAACGTTGCTAGCAGACAAACAAAAACAATGTGGTGAGCTAACTGTCTCTCGTCTGTTTTCTATCCACGTGATAGCTAAGCTAACTGTTTTCTGTCTATGTGATGATCACAGTTGGCTTAGCACATAGACAAAACACAGTTAGCTTAGAACATTGGCAGAAAACAGTCATCTTAAAAAAAACTAATTTAATTTGTGAGCTTTAGATTTGCTTGTAAGCAGATTGGACAGAACCACGCTAGCTGTTGCCATCTGCAACCAGTGTTTATGCTAAGCTAGGCTAACCACATCCTGACACATCCTGTGCTTATCGTTCAAATATTGGTATAGAACGTTGGATCACAGTCAAAAACTTGTAATCAAATCAGTAACTTTTGACATAATTAGACCAGACTTTGTATGCATTATTAGCTAAGGGTCATGGGAGATGTAGTTGTTGTACGTTAGTGAATTTTAAGTTTTATATTTTAGGTTTTTTCAGAAGTTGGACTGACCCAGGTTTACAGAAATTGGGCTGAGTCCTAGTTGTGTACCTATGCTATCTAGTTTTTGGCGATAACACAATTCAGATCGGGTGAAATTGTTTGCGTTTCTTTACTGATTGGTTGTTTTTCTTTCTAACAAACTAAATTCTCAATAGTGGTTCTGGTTGGTTTTCACGGATAGTTGTTGCTTGTTTCTCTTAGAATATGGACAGAAACTTGTTAGCTTTGCAGACTGATAAAAGGAAAACACTCCATGACGAAATCAGAAATCTATAGAAGTAAAACAGCAGAACTTTCTTTCTAAATAGAAGAAGCATCGGCACTGATTTAACATTCGCTACGAGCTTCACCTCTTCTAGCCATCTTTTTCTTTTTTTAAAGAGCGATGCCTGATGGACACGTCCCAGTTTTGTCGTCTGTTTTAATTCACACGCTTCGATGTGGCGTGATGTAATGAAATGAACGATATCAAAATGAAGCACACTTCAAGCACATTTTAGACATTTAGCTTGTAGCACTCGAGGTGGTTAGCTTCCTGCCAACGTGACGACAAACATTTGGACCTGTGGATTGTACATTTTTGGTGACTCATTTCAGAAAAGACACTTATTTTGGGAAATAACGTGAAATGTTGGGAGATTTTTTGGCGTCACAACAAGGATGGCTTAAGTTCACCCGTGTGTCGATGTAGCTACTAGACGAAACATCCAGAAAGTCGTTTTTTCCTTCTGATTGATCTGTTTCCTGTTCCTCAGCTTCCTCTCCTGAGAAATAAATGTACAAATAATGTTTCTGTTTTGTGTTATGGGGGCGAGTTTGGAGACAGAAGCTCAACTGGAATCACAGTTTTTTGTTTTACACAGACCGAGATGTCTGGCACATACAGATTGAAGTGTCTGTTTGAAACCATTTGACCACATGTGGACTGCATTTTGTGGCAAAGATAAACCAATAACTGTGCCATTTATTCAACTGTTGTTGTTTTTGTGTCCTGGGCAGTTTAACCTGTACATAGCTGATCGCTTGCCATCTCTGGCTTTTTTTTTGTTCGTTCCTGAAAGTCCATCAAAGACTTCTCACATCTGGAGAAATGTGACACCGCTGACTGTCGGAGCAGATTCCCCGTGCGTTATACCTCGAAATTTTTGTGGAGTGAAATGCATTTGAACTGGGAACTGTGAATGTGTGCATGTGTGGAATAAATAAGTGTACCCACAGAAATCCAAACCCATGCAAAGGTGACTCTTTTCAGACTCGTTGCTACCCAAAGGGACGTCTCCAGTTCTGCACGTTCTTCACAAGCATTATAACAAACGCTCCTGTTGGCGGGCGTTTTCGAGGATTTCCTTCCTCTCGTTGGAGTTCTTCTCGGAGCCTCATATCATTTCTCCTCCTTCCTTCCTGTTCGTCCGTTTTTTTGACAGTGCCATTTGGTTTATGTTTCCTCAAAGGGGTTGCATCTCAAAAATGTAATATCTCGTGATGCGCACCAACCAACGAACGACTGGTTTCTCTTTATCAACGCACTGTGGTTTAACTCATTAACACCATGCTAACGGCTGTGGACAATCGATGACTTTGGACGAATAATTTTTTGCCTAACGACACCTCAAACCGACGTGGAAACGGAGGTTGCGTTCAAGAGGGCTTTTTCTTTTCTTTTTTCGAATTTTTTTCGTTATGTTTTTTGGTCTTTTCTTCCGTCGAGACTGGAATCAAGCGTACATGTCAGCTATAGATAATTTAAGTTACTGTGTCATGATGTAAAACTGTCTAATTTGGAGAAAAAAATGTAGCTTACTGAAAAATAAAGATTTAGGCACTGTTGACGAGCCACTGTCTCTTTATTTTTAAGTAAATTTGCCTACTTAGTTTTAATAAATCATGTTTTAAAGGTCATGGCCCTTTCTACTGATCATAATTCCATTGTTGAAGTCTACTAGAATAGATTTATATTGTGCAATTTTTCAAACTCATTGGTTTCTCACAGCATCTCTGAATAGTCTGTGTATTCACTCTCTGTCCTAAACGGCTTGTTGGAGCCCACTGTGCTCTGATTGGTCAGCTCGTCCACTCTGTTCTGATGAATCCACCGTTACAGCGGAACATCAGTGATTATGTGTTACCATGGCGTTAGCAACCAGAAAATGACACCAGCAATGACAAACAGATGAGAATGCTACGTGGGGTCTGGGTGCCGTGTTGGCGGGACGTTGCAAGTGAGGGACACTGTGGATGAAGTAAAATCAAGCTGCTGCAGAATTGTGTTTACGCTGCAAACTACAAATCAAATGTCCGATTATTTCAAAACAACAAATGAAATGAATGAGCCTTATTGTTTTGCAAAGCATATATTTTGGGCCTCTGCGCTGATTAGCTAGTGAACTGATCTTTGTTTTGACAATGTGACGTCATTGTGTGTGTTATGGCCACAGAGAAATGGACGTGTGTTGCAAGAATTGGACAGAATGATCGGCTGTAGTTAGCCACCTGTTGCAGTTGCTAAACACCATTAAGATCCTTTAAAGATTTCTCCCCTGTTAGTCGACACAGGAAAAACACAGACAGAGATGCCTTTACACACCAGACACGTCATAAAGAAAGGAGGAGAACGAGTCAGAAAGACTGAATGTTCTTCCAGCTCTCGTACAAAGATGAACTTTGAATTGATTTTATATCTTGGATGTTTACAGATGTACAATTAATGGCTGCCTTTATATTTCCAATGACCATACATGTGTTGAATAGTGGTGATAATATAATTTTGCTTGATCAGATTACACTTTCGCACTAAACAAAAGTAATGAATTAATATGTTCAGATTATAAAGTATTGAATCATAATATATTTCTACTATTATCACAGATAATGTTAATATCCTTAATCGTCCAGCAATCAGGCTTAACAACACTACTCTTTAATGTATTATCCATGCACAGAAAGACCTACAATGATGTTTCAAGTACTGGATTAATTTCAGTTTTTGCCCAAAACAAATATTTATAATATTTCATATAACAATTATGTAGCATATTTGATCTTCAAATTAGAGAAGTATAATTTAAAGACATTGATATTATACATTCAACATTAGATAAACACAGAATAATCCTTTCCAAGTACCATAAGTAGATGCTCAGGTAAGTATGGCTAATAGAAATAATTGATAGACTTAATTTGGTACAGATCAGTGGTAGCATTCACAAATGTAATAATTCAAGTTTTAAGAACGTTTAATCCTTCCTTACCAGGTTTTTACAAAAGTCTTTGAATATTTGCCTAACTTTTCCTTTTCAGATTTTGAACAATGTACTTAACTGAAATGAATGTATTGATTTGACTAAGTGCCTTACTCTTGACTAAAGCGTATTTAAGTAAATGTAAAAGTAATCCTAAAATTGAGGACACTGCACTTTTGCAGATTACAGATTGATCAAATCGCCATTGTGAATTGTATACCCTAACTGTGAATTTCTTAGCTGGATCTCTTACGATCCTAAGTTTTAAAATGCTTTTAACTAGTGATTGCCTTGGAGTAAACCTTTAAAGCGACAAGCTGGTTTTGATTTTATAGTTTGATGAATGAAATTAACTAATGGTAAATGATCAAATATATTAGTTTAAAACAAATATTTAGCTATTGTGCACCTGTGTTTTATGTGTGTTCATTATTATGCTTTTGACAAAAGATGATCAAACACTGATGAGAGATGATTTTTCCTATTATGATTGGCTGTATCAATCATTGTGATTGAATGTTTCAATCTTATTCTACTTTGTGATGTAATTAATGTAAGGTGAGACCACACTCAAATCTGGAGACGCCTATTGATTTAAGTATTGACCAAATTATTATTAGACTAATGTTTTTAGGTTATCATAAATGATAAAAAGAGAGGACTGTTAGGGAAATAATTGTCCTAGACACCTAGATATTACTTACATGACCAACCCTGACGTCTGCTTATCTCCTTTAAGGACATAGGCTGCTTCAGCCATAATGTTATTGTTCCCATTCTGTGACCGGTCAACACTAGGTCACAGATGGTCTGTTGTTGTGGGTGCACTGGGACACTTCCTTCTTTGTTGTTTGTGGACTCCAAGGTATGACATCTTCGAGGCCATAGGTGACGGACGCAAGTGACTCAGTGTGCCCAACTGGTTAAACTATCTTATCTAAATATGTTGATTACTCTCTTTTGAAACCAGTTAAATGGGCTAACGAGAGAGAGGCGCTCCAGAATTGACGTGGCAATCCACCCGTGCAGTCAGACCGTGACTGCTGTGACTTGTGATGTGAATTCTCCGGCCGTAACTCCAAATAAACCTCCAGTGTTTGACATCGAAGCTCCTGCTCTACCGTGTCTCCTTCCTGAGTCGGTGACTCCCACTGCATTGCTACAAAGAAGTTTCCCTTACAAACACTATTCAGAGTATTTATTAACTCTATTTGGAGTTAAAATGTAACTCTTCGTAACACTAACCAGTGTTAGTTATTCTCAACACTTGCATCGTGTTAAATATTAACTCTATCACAGAATAGTTTATTAACTATGAAAGTGTTACTCATATATTAACACTATAAGGTGTAAATAAAGCTCTAATAAAGTATAAAAACTACAAAATTAAGTAGGCTGAAGTTGTTTGAAACAAGATTTATTTTCAAACATTCACACCACAAAAGCATTTTAAAATACACGGTAATATGGAACAATGTATGCTCTCTCATTTTCATTACAGTATTGCCCATCAATAGCCGCGTTCACACGGCGGTACTTTTCCCACAAAGGTTCATGCGAACTTAGTTCATGATCGCGTTCACACCAAAAAGAGCCGGTACTAAAAGTAGTTCATGCGAACCTTTTTACCCCCAAAAGAGCGGCTCACCTCTTGTGAGAAAAGAGCTATGCTATATTCCTGATTGGCTGGGCGGATTGCAAACCGCGCCCCGTAAAACTCCCAAAAAGTTTTGTGAAGCCGCCATTTTATTATCCTCGCATTAGCATTATTAGCATTAGCCCAGCGCAGAAACGCAGAGAGATTAACTTATGGCAACACAAAATAAAACATGGGAGTGGTGGAGATGAGGAGGTGTCGGCGTTCTGGCGATTAACTCGGAAGGCTTCAGTAGAAGCTGCTGGGACTCCCAGCAGCTTCTACTGAAGCCAGTCCCCAACTCCGGGGACTTCCGGCCGGGGACTTTGGCGGCAGTATACGCCGTGAAGTGGTTTGCGGCCTGCCAGTAAACCCAAAGCAGAAGAAGAAGAAGTGACGTCAGTGGCTTCATTTGCCTAATCCACCCCTAGGGACTTTTTATGGTGTGAACGCGATCTGTACTTTGTTCATGCGAACTAAAGAGTTTGCATGAACCTTTTGTGGGAAAAGTACCGCAGTGTGAACGCGGCTAAAGGGTCTAACATAGGTGAGCTGGTCAATACAAATAACAGCATGTTCATTACTTTGGTCCTCTATACAGTAGGCATGAAAGTGATCATCATAGTACAGCGTGTCAACAGTGCAACCAATTATGAAAGCACGCTTCTCATGAATGATGATGTTGCATATTTTCATGAACACAGGTAGGTAATGGAATGTTCCAGTGTATACAGTGGGGCAAAAAAGTATTTAGTCAGCCACCAATTGTGCAAGTTCTCCCACTTAAAAAGATGAGATAGGCCTGTAACTTTCATCCTAGGTACACTTCAACTATGAGAGACAGAATGGGGGGAAATAATCCAGGAAATCACATTGTAGGATTTGTAATGAATTAATTGGTAAATTCCTCAGTAAAATAAGTATTTGTTCACCTACAAACTCCACAATGAACAAGACCAAAGAGCTGTCAAAAGACACCAGAAACAAAATTGTAGACCTGCACCAGGCTGGGAAGACTGAATCTGCAATAGGTAAGCAGCTTGGTGTGAAGAAATCAACTGTGGGAGCAATTATTAGAAAATGGAAGACATACAAGACCACTGATAATCTCCCTCGATCTGGGGCTCCACACAAGATCTCACCCGTGGGGTCAAAATTATCACAAGAACGGTGAGCAAAGATCTCAGAACCACACGGGGGGACCGAGTCCATGACCTGCAGAGAGCTGGGACCAAAGTAACAAACGCTACCATCAGTAACACACTACGCCGCCAGGGACTCAAATCCTGCAGTGCCAGACGTGTCCCCCTGCTTAAGCCAGTACATGTCCAGGCCCGTCTGAAGTCTGCTAGAGAGCATTTAGATGATCCAGAAGAGGTTTGGGAGAATGTCATATGGTCAGATGAAACCAAAATAGAACTTTTTGGTAAAAACTCAACTAGACGTGTTTGGAGGAGAAAGAATGCTGAATTGCATCCAAAGAACACCTGCTGTGAAACATGGGGGTGGAAACATCATGCTTTGGGGCTGTTTTTCTGCAAAGGGACCAGGACGACTGATCCGTGTGAAGGAAAGAATGAATGGGGCCATGTGTCGTGAGATTTTGAGTGACAACCTCCTTCCATCAGCAAGGGCATTGCAGATGAAACCTGGCTGGGTCTTTCAGCATGACAATGATCCCAAACACACCGCCCGTGCAACGAAGGAGTGGCTTCGTAAGAAGCATTTTAAGGTCCTGGAGTGGCTTAGCCAGTCTCCAGATCTCAACCCCATAGAAAATCTTTGGAGGGAGTTGAAAATCCGTGTTGCCCAGGACAGCCCCAAAACATCACTGCTCTAGAGGAGATCTGCATGGAGGAATGGGCCAAAATACCAGTGTGTGAAAACCTTGTGAAGACTTACAGAAAACGTTTGACCTCTGTCATTGCCAACAAAGGGTATATAACAAAGTATTGAGATGAACTTGTGTTATTGACCAAATACTTATTTTCCACCATAATTTGCAAATACATTCTTTAAAAATCAGACATTGTGATTTTCTGGATTATTTTGTTCTCATTTTGTCTCTCATAGTTGAGGTATACCTAGGATGACAATTACAGGCCTCTCATCTTTTCAAGTGGGAGAACTTGCACAATTGGTGGTTGACTAAATACTTGTTTGCCCCACTGTATGCATAGATCAATTTGGTATTCAGTGCCATAATTGTTGACCCATCTTGAAACATCTGACACTGATTCTGCTGCACCTTCCAAGTGATTACATGTTTTACATATTGTATTGGTGCAGGTGCGTTAAAGACCCACGGACGTGCACAGACATTTGGAGGGGCTATATTATTATCAGTAGGCTATGTCTGCACAGCAGTTACAATGGTCAAACTACATTGAAACAGAATTGTCCCCATCTTTTCTTTAATAGTTATAACATTACATATCTTAATGATAAAAAACTAAAAATATTCCTTATTTTCATTTTAAAAATCAAGTCACTGAATGCAAGTAGTCGCCTTAGCTTATTTTGTTATGAGACGATGATGTGAATTAATGTTCAAATTAGTTAATGTAATAATCGTGAGTTAAGTTAATATTTCTCTGCTGGGGGCTAACCCCAAGCCTCCAGTTCAGAGCGCATTGGAGAGCTTGGTGAACTAGTAAAATACTACTACTAGCTGTAGTGTAATATGGATAAGATGGCCAGATAACGGGTTCACAATGGCTTTATAACAGGTTGTAAATATTCTATACAAGTAGGCAACATATTTATTTTCACATGAATGACTATATAACCTTCTCCAATCTAAAATGTAACTGACTGCACTAGTATTCAGTTGACTTTGTACGTTTTTATAGCAGTAAAGAATTAAGTGTATATGTTACTTAATTCTGATACTAATAATTCTGTTTAAGAATACGAATATATGTAAAATGTTTATTTTGGAGACAGCTCCATCTTTGAACTCCTGTATAGTGTGAAAAGGAGAACACAACAGTAATAATGCTTTCATTATTTGAACACTTAGCAACAATGCCTTATAAAGAGCTCCAAAACATTCTCTTAATTGTATTTGATAGATGGTGAGCCTGAGACTAAACACAATGATGCCAGAGCAGTTCAGACTGAAGAGAGGATAGAGACAGAAAATCTGAAAATAAGGAGAAAGAGATGGAAGGGGAGGATATGGAGATTGAGAGAGAAGAGATGGAGAATGAGGCAGTACCATCAGAGTCCACAAGAGGGAAAGCTCCTTCAGAATTTTGTTTTTTGCTACAACTACCAAACCCCACCGATCCAGCCCATGTTCAGAAGAACAATATCAAGTACAATGAGGCCTTCGTCAAATTTTCAAACTCAATTGGACCCTGTCGTCCTCTGGTCCAGTTCCCAACAAATCAAGATGGCCGGTATTTTCAGGGCCACTGGTATGATGAAAACCCCTGGTTGGAGTATTCTCCCCAAAATGATGCTATGTACAGTACTGCTTCAGCTGTCGCATTTTAATGAATGACGATAAGTACAAGAGTAGGTCTACATGGGAGGCAGGTGGAGGCAGGTGGAGGTAAGAATGAAGGAGCACGGCTGCAGTGAATCGCACATGATTGGCATGACTGGGTGGAATAAATACAAGATAAAGCCATTGGACATGGCTTTTGCAGAAGCAGATTTGCAGATGCAAGCTGCAAAAGAAAGGGAGAGGCAGAAAAACAGAGATCATCTTCCGGTTAATAAAGATCACATTATATCTTGGCTTTCGGGGGTAGAGATGAAAGGGGGGGGGTGCCTTTTTCCAGTTTAGAGCAATAGCCCCTCCAAATGTCTGTGCACGTCCCTGATTAGCAGCTATATGTTTAATGCTATTTATCTATTTTGGCTAGGTTTCATTGTTCGGCCAGATGTGGCGGGAAAGTGAGAGTGGGCTGCGTTAATATCTGTTTTTAACCCGCACCACCTACTGGTTAAAGCACGTTATTACACGTTTAGAGTAATTGCAATGCAGGTAGATTGTGTTGCTTTTTAATGACTGTTTAAAATGCCTTTTTCTTAATGTATTTCATTTTTGTAAAGCACTTTTGAATGTGTTAAATATTTTATGAAAACATTTAAATATTAAGTGTACATACAAAATAAGAGGAAAGAAGAAGGTCAATGATAGAAATATATAGAAAATATCAAGAAGATACTGTAAATTATATCTAGAATAAAAATGTTTAGTGTCTGATGTACAAAGATATCAATATGAGGATGTGCAAAACAGACAAACTAATTAGTTTTTATTTAAACACTAAATAATACGCTCTTAACATCCCGATAGCAATGCATATCTGAAGTGCTTTGACACAAAATCCATACAAATATCTCATCAGTGGAAGCCGTGGCGCTGTAAAAAGCACGACCAATCATCTGAGCCGGCCCGGCTAAAGTAACTGGATGGCCTACCTGCCTGTCAGCCTTCCATCGGGGCACAAACTTATCTCGTGCCCTCATTGGTCATGTGCGCGTTCGTGTGTGTTGGAGGAGGGGCTCTGGGAGGAAGTGGCAGATTTCTTCCGGCTGTGTATTTTCAAATTCTAGTACACTCGAGCCTGACAAAGTGCTTAACGTTTAATATATTGCATGGTTTGTTTTAGGACTTGACAATCAACTTTCCTGCAATGTTAATATGTTGAATCACTTATGTTAACCGATATTATACATATGTATTATACTCTTATGTATGTACAGTAGATAGAATAAGAAATGTGCAGAATATGACAGTTTAATGGTGGAGGTACACACATATTGATAGATGTCTTGTAATGCACTGTTGAGGAACTTGTGACCCAAGTTTGTCATCATTGCATAACTACACGTTGTGTATATGATATGTCAATACACCTTAGAACATCTTGAAATATTGAAAGGGATGTGCAAAATAGCAATTATATACAGCCTTTAATTAACCATTAGAGAATAACGAGTAATGAATATACTTTATAGAAATCTGCAGATACATTTTTTGTCTTCTCAAGCACCAAGTATCAAATATCTCTCCTGATTGTTGGCACTTTCACTGCATTTCATTCAGGTGTAACTACAGTCTGATTTAAGGGTTGTTTATATTTCACATCATTAATCAGAATCTGTAAAGTAACTAAAATAAATGTAGTGGAGTAAAAATACCAGGTTAACCTTAAAGAAAGCCCTCAGGATTAGAAAAGACCCCATCACCCCAGCCACAAACGGTTCTGTCTGCTGCCGTCTGGCAGGCGGTACCGCAGCATCCGGACTAAAACCACCAGACTCAGGGACAGCTTCACCCCACAGGCTATACGATTATTAAACACCTGAACTTTGAAACAACATCCATAACATTCATCTGGCTGCTACTTAGAAATGATTTGTCTCATATATCATATTCCAATCCCTTGTATAGACTCTTATGGCACTATTTAACTTTTTACTATTTTACTATTTTTCTTTTTGTATTTACTTGCACTATTTTTTTCTGTGTATCTGTTTTATTGTGTTGCACTGTTGGAGGAGACTGTGACCTAAGGACACACACACACACACACACACACACACACACACACGTTTGATTCCTGTTTTGAATAGTGTGCCGTCGATGGGTTTCATTCCATTTCAAAGTGCTGTTTCATGCGTGTAAACTTCGCACTACCACTCCAACATCCAATCACAGAGCTTGACGACTAATCACGGGGTTTGTCAAACAGAGCACATGGTGTAGTCCCAAACGATAGCTAAGGATTCTGGGTAGTGTAGTGTCTTCTGCCATCCTAAACTCCGAAAAAACATTTGTTTCTCCGAATCGAAGGGGAAACATACACAAGCGTTGTGCACAATTTAAACCAATCAATGTTGTGTAATCAACAAGGATAATCTGGTGTTTCTGAGTTGAGTAGTGCAGATATCACTGTCAAACCAATCAACAGTAAGGGGAATACTTACTTCCGGGTGTAAAATCCTCCGTCATCCAATGGGAATGGACCAACCTGATCTCACCAGAATGCGTGACTCCACCACGACTCCTTAACACCGCATTGCGTGGTGGAGTCACGAACTTTGTTACATTTGCGTGTCGGCACCACGCAAACAACCCCAATGTAAAGTGAATGAGGCTCCTTTGTCGTGGTGCACACACGCATTTCTACCACATCCTGCAGTGAGCTTTTATTCTATAAAACGTTTTTAAAATCTACTTTATAGCTTGTAGTAACTCACGGGAGGCTTCTTTTATTTTATTTGTATTCATAATCATTTCTATTTTTCGTCAGAATTTATTATGGTGCATTAGTTACGCATTTTTGTTCTCAAAAAACAGTGCATTGTGAGTAATACAACTGTGATTTGTATTACATTAGTTAGTTTTTAAGGAAGAGCTTCAGCTGTGTCAAATAGATCATGTCCCCTTTATTGTATTACGGAGAGCAATGTGAGCGTCCATTCCCATTGGATAACGGAGGATTTTACACCCGGAAGTAAGCATTCTCTTTACTGTCGATTGATTTTACAGTGATATCTGCACTACTGATCAACTTAAAAACACCAGATTATGCTTGTTGATTACACAACATTGATTTGGTTTAAATTGTGTACAATGCTTTTGTAATTTTCCCCTTCGATTCGGAGAAACAAATATTTGTTCAGTTTAGGATGGCCGAAGACACTACACTACCCAGAATCCTCAGCTATCGTTTGGGACTACACCATGGCCCTTTCTCATTTCTCGAACTCCCCTCCTCGACTCCCCTCCTCGACTCCTATCCTCGATACTTAGTCCCGCCCACAGGAGATGCGAGCGGAGGAGCCGAGGAGGGGAACCGAGGAGAGAGGAGGGGAAGCAGCAGGCGGTTAGAGAAATGAGAACTCCTCTCCTCTGAGCGGTAATTTTAAAGAGACGGCCATTAATGATGACAGAAGGCACAGCAGCCCTCTGTCTGACGGACAGATGTGTTCATGACTTATATATTTACTTTGATTCATTCACAGTGCGGTATAATGAGACAATAACAGGCTACAGATGCACACACACGCACGCACACACACACATATATATATGTGTATATATTTATATACATATATACAATTTCAGAATCAAACAGAGCACACTCTCATAACTCGTAACACTATCAGAGACTGGATATATCCCCCCCCCCTGGTCGCTACAATGAGGAAAATAAATTACGGGCCAAAAGTTGTATTTACAAGTATTAAAAGTAAGCAGAGGACACCAAACCAACAGACCTGTCTGTCCGCTGCATCTACGCACACACTGTACCACACACACCTACACACTGTACCACGCACACACACGCACATACAGTTCCTAAAACAGGCTACAGCCGTTGTGTATTTTATTGTGAAGCACTGAATGCGTCACGACTCTTTGAAACATCTGTGTTCCCAGAAATGCATCCGCGAAGGAGCCGTGGAGGACCCATCAGTGTATCCTCGGTTAGAGCTCCTCCAGAGAAATAGGATGTCCTTCAACATGGCGCGCTAAAATTCATTTCCGGGTCACTACCGGAGGACAGAGGAGTCGAGGAGTCGAGGAGGGGGATTTGATGAAATGAGAAAGGGCCCATGTGCGTTGCTTGACAAACCCCGTGGTTTGTCCTCAAGCTCTGTGATTGGATGTTGGATGTTGAAGTTTACGCTGAGTGACAAACAGCATTTTGGAATGGAATGAAACCCATCGACGGCACACTATTCAAAACAGGAATCGAACGTCTCCTACCCTACCCCCCCCCCAGGTCACAGGCTCCTCCGACAGTGCAACACAATACAACAGATAAACAGAAAAAATAGTGCAAGTCAATACAAAAAGAATAGTAAAATAGTAAAAAGTTAAATAGTGCAATAAGAGTCTATACCAGTGATTGGAATATATGATATATTAGACAAATCATTTCTAAGTAGCAGCCAGATGAATGCTATGGATGTTATTTCAAAGTTCAGGTGTTAATAGTCTTCTGGCCTGTGGGATGAAGCTGTCACGGGTCTGGTGGTTTTAGTCCGGATGTAAGATAAGATAAGATAAGATAAGATAAGATAAGATAAGATGGTACTTTATTGATCCCAATTTGGGACATTGTTTTTGTTGCATCAGCATAAAAGACAAGGCATTTTACAATAAAACAAAACCACAAATAAACAAGAATAGAAAGAAAAGAAAAGAAAATAGAAAATATACGTGTTGAAATAGAAAACATACATGTAGATATTATATATGCAAATATACATATTCAAAAATATATGACAATGGAATATGGAATATCAAATATTGAACAGATTATATATGTGTAAAATGTACAGCGAGGTTGTATTAGAGAAACTATGGAGCAGAGAGTTCTCTTCCAGCCAGAGGTGATTTATTGTAGAGTTATTGCAGTGGGCAGGAATGTGTTCCTGTATGGGTCCTTGTGACAGCGGAGCTGCAGCAGTCTGTTGGAGAAGGAGCTCTGTTGTCTGTCCAGCTGCTGGTGGAGAGGATGGGTGGGTTATCCATCATGGACAACAGCCTGTTCAGTGTCCTCCTCTCCACCACAGCTTCAAAGGGGTCCAGCTTGATGCCGATGACAGACCCAGCTTTCCTGATCAGTTTATTGATCCTGCTGGTGTCACCGGCTCTGATGCTGCCCCAGCAGACCGCAGCAAAGAAGAGTGCAATGGCCACAACAGACTAGAAGATCTCCAGCATCTTGCTGCACACATGGAAGGATCTTGCCGCAGTCATGGACCGATGCGTGCTTCCCTGAGCGTCAAATACCGCCGCCGATGGGAATGCATTGCAATCAGTTGAAAGCTCTTTGCGTCCGTTTATGAAGCTGAAGGAGCCTCTGCGCGTCACAACTGCACGCCACGACACCCTGACCAAGCGTCGCTCCTGGACGTTCAGGGAGTGAGACTGTGTTGGTTTCAGTTAATGTATCATTTAGTTACAAATATGTGATATATCTGAGCAACAAAGTGGACAATGCAATGAATGTTAATCCAACTGGGTTTTGATAGATAACATATATATTTTTCTTCTCTCAATAATTGTCATTCTGTTGTGCACTCAAATCAATATTAATCTAACTATTGTTCGTTTATACATTTTAAGAATGGCGTTTATCTTTTTTGGATTATGAGTTCTTATTTTGTTTTATTTATTTGGGTCTACAACAGATGATACACATGTTTATGTCAGTAAATGTGTGGCGGGGGTGTTAAAAATAACAGACAGAGCTGCTGTCAGACATCAGCTGTGCGGCGTCATCAAAAACGGACGTCGCTTCACGTGATGCTCCGGAGGAAAGGACGTCCGAATGCTCTTAAAACTCATTTCCCTGCTTCTTCTCCCTTCTCGTGGTTTCCTTGCGTCTCTCCATACCAAAGACGCAAGTGAAGCACACAAGGATTGAAAGTGAGATGCAGACAGAGAATCAGCCCTTTTGAAACAGGGCTGAAACAGAGGGGATTATGGGATGCTGCAATGATCCATGGGCGTCGCAGCCATTATATGAGGGTGGGACAAGTCCCCCCCACTTTTTCAAATGATTAGTTTAGACCCCCCCCACTTCTACCATGTGGAAAGTCCGTGAATCTGTCTCTCCACTCGCGCACTCTGTAGAGCGCTGCGTCAGAGCTTCACTATCAAATCCATTCCACTTGCTGATTGAGAGAAAGCCCAAATCACTGAAACTCCGTTCCATGTTTTCACTGCTGCTTTGTACCAAGGCAGATTCTCACACAGCGCGCGCATGTTCAAGGAGTGTGTATAGTTGGACAGCTCAGACCTGTTGTATTTGTATTTATTTATAGAAGGACCATGCATTCAAAAACATTAATCTCAGCAGAGAGATATGCCAGATTATAGCTAATAGCTGATTTCCCTCTGTGGTCCTCAGGCAGGTTCATAACAATCAATAAACACACAATGCATGATCTCTTTCAGTCACACCATTGTAAAACCTGATTTAAGTTCAGCTCAATACATTAATACATAGTACACTTGAAAAACACTTACATGATCTCGCTCACTCAAATAATTACAAAGCCTGATTTAAATTCAGGTTACGAACATAACACTTAGTACACTTCAAATACACTTAAATAAAAATATCTAAGATATAGAATGACAATACAGTTCAAATAAAAAAACTCAGATTACATTATAATTAATGTTGGCTTGACTGGTTGCCGGTGGCGGAGGTAAGGCACACGCACCACATGTTCAGGAAATGGTTAAGACAGAAAATCAAAGCTGACGATCTCTTGGTTTGATGGACGAGGAAAGTAAGTCTTCAGCTGGTAGCAGTTAATCAGTGAGCAGTGATGGCGGCGTGCGTCTCTCTTCTTGAGAGGACTTTGGTCTTTATGTCATGATGATAGAGAGACACAAATACTGAATAGTTCAGATGAGAAAAGGCATCGAAATGCCAGGTTAGTATTTATCATGTAAACAGGGAACATGAATAACCGATCTCTCTGTGCTCATGTGAACCCCATGATGTCCATGTAGAGATGCAGTCAGTGTGTTTCACTGGAGTCTCAGTTCCATAAGAGATTATTTTCTCAATCAATCAATCAATCAATCAATGTTTAATGCCAATCCAGCGCTCGCGATCCAGGACACAGGACCGCAGGATCATCCATGACTCCGGATCCCAGCGTATATAGACACCAAAAAGAAAGACATGTGGGGAAGCTGGGTTAATCGGAACATGAGAGTACACAGGTACAGACAGCGAGAAGGAAGAAGTAAGATGTCCCCCGACAAACTAAGCCTATATCAGCAAAACTAGGGGCTGAATCTAATCAGCCCTAACTATAAGCTTTATCAAAAAGGAAGGTCTTTAACTTCGGTACTCTCTCTCAAAATGGTAATGTGCATTATGTTTTAATTATACTTCTTATCATTCAGAAGCTGTGTGTGTGTTTATGTTTTACCGAGTGCTTATAGGACATTTCCACCCCAGTGTTCAGTTAACTGTTCTATTCTATTCTACCTGCTGCTCTGGGGCTTTGAGTCTTCAACATGTCCAGTGTCACGACGGGGACTTACTTTAGAGTCAGCTGTATTTACATTCAGTAGACTTGTTGATCTGTTTGGTATTTGGAGCCAAACACTTCAGAGACAGGTTTTGTATATATCTGAGAGCTGATGAAAAACGGTTTAATCGGGACCTATAAATAATGTGTGATTTCAGTGGAGTGAGAGTGAAGAGCCACAAGATGGCAGCGTGTTCACAGAGGAACGATGGAGACATCATAACATCAATATCATGTAAAGTTGGGAGAAGTACTCAGTAATTAAGTACATTTACTCAAGTTCTGTACTTAAATACAATGTCGAGGGTCTGTACTTTACTTGAGTATTTCCATTTAAGGCTGCTGTGTACTTTTACCCCACTACAGTTCAGAGGTACATGGTGTACTTCTACTCCACTACATGTATGTAATATCTTTAGTGACTTCGCAGATCTGGATGAATGATGTGAAATATAATCAAGTGTTGAATCAGACTTTAGTTCCACCTGGAGTAAATCCACCAGCTACCCTGCAGTCTACAAAGTACTTCAGACTAGCTGCACCTTCACCAGCTACCCTGCAGTCTACAAAGTACTTCAGACTAGCTGCACCTCCACCAGCTACCCTGCAGTCTACAAAGTACTTCAGACTAGCTGCACCTCCACCAGCTACCCTGCAGTCTACAAAGTACTTCAGACTAGCTGCACCTTCACCAGCTACCCTGCAGTCTACAAAGTACTTCAGACTAGCTGCACCTTCACCAGCTACCCTGCAGTCTACAAAGTACTTCAGACTAGCTGCACCTTCACCAGCTTTGAGAACACTTTAATGATCAATCATTATAAAACATATCATATATATTATTCTGAAATGGACCAATCTGCACAATTACTATTTTCACTGTCGCTACTTTCACTATATTTTGATGAGAATACTTTCTACTTTCACTTGAGGAACATTTTGAATGCAGACATTTTACTGTAACAGAGTATTCCTCTGGTACTTTTACTCAAGTACAAGATCTGAGTACTTCTACTTTTACTCAAGATCTGAGTACTTCTACTTTTATTCAAGTACAAGATCTCAGTACTTCTACTCTATTCTGCATAAATACAGCAACCGTGGATACGCGCCAGACAGGAAGAGGCACTTTCAAAATAAAATCATGATAATGAAAAAGGGCAGTGTTGGTGTCTGCGCAATGTTTTATTTTGCAAAACCAAATCATGTTTAAAAGTGTATTTTAGTCTGTGTTTTAATCTCCTCTAAATGTTTTGTTTGGTGTTCAAATTAAATCAAATGTTGTGATATCTGCTTTTGTCTATGTATTATATGCTTTCACTCAGTCATGTATATATACTTTTTAAGTTGTATTTCCTATTTAAAGATGTTTAGGATAGTAACATACGAGATACACCGCAGATAACTCATTAATATCAACCATCGACTTATTCTATAAATGTCGATAAGTCAACTTCGTGACATTTCCCCACATTTCCTTTATATCTTATATCTATTTTACAATGAATGATTTGGGCACTTGTTTCTGTAAGCTATGGATACGGACTTGGCTTTCGCACCGGGTGGTTATTAAAACGTGATGACAGCACAGGCTTTAAAGGATTATAGTAAAGTCAGTTAATGAGGATATTGAGCTCGTGGATTATATCTGCAGCAATATGTCGACTTAAAGCTGGTGCTCTTCACTTCACGCAGATATATTTAACCACTGAGCTACAATATAACTTTACCGATGCATTAACTCCACCTTTGAGGCACCAGGGTGTGTGCAGGAAACCTGAAGTCAGATGTAAGACCCTTTAAGACCTTTTTAAAGACCCTTTCATACATTTTAAGACCTCATTGCAACTTCGAGTTCTAACCAGTTACCTTGGTAACTCACCTCACATTGACGATACAGTATTGATTGTAAGATAGCACAACTTAACAGCTTGTGATAACTCCTTATCATAATGCAGATAGAACAAAGCACAAGAGAATGACTTGTGTGACCAACCCAATGCATTGATGTAGGCATTGTTCCCAACAGACAGACGACTGAAGCCTCCGCTCCACACGACCTTCAACCTCTCTGTGAAGGTCACGTTCAGTGCAGTATGCTGCTTTGTTGCTTCTGTACTCTGTGCTCTTCCAGTAGAACTCCTCAGAAACCAGTAGAAACCAGGATTTTACCAATAAATAAATAAATTAACAAAACTATGAAATATATTAAACTTCGGTGAGCTTCAGCGGGGTATGCATATAGGAGCTCCCTCACAAACACCCAGGGGTTACATTGGGCCGGGGCTGTCCGGGGCTCAGCCCGGCACATAGGACGATGCTCTGACGTCGCACATTTGTCATATGTTTACAAAAAATGATAGACTTTTCTCGTTCTTAATATAGACTATATTTAGGGTCGATATGTGTTGACTTTACTTTAAAATAGCAGATCTCTGGGACCGGATATCGTTTTTTTGGTTGGAGAAATGTCAGCGAGGCGTTCTGGTGCAGCAGACGGGTCTTCTCTGTTAGAGCTCTACTCCTACAGGGTGCACTTTGAGGGTTGTGACTCTGCAGACCTTCACATGCAGAACAACCTTCATAACACAAGGGGGCGGGTGATAACCGCAACAGCATGACGTGGGACCTTTAAACAACAATTAAAATAATGTAAAGAAAGGTACATTTCAGCCATTTTGATAACCAATAGGGGTATTTATTCCAGCTTTCTAAATATGAAAATGTGCTGCTTATCTTATTTGAATGCACTCAATTGATCTGATAACCTACATTACTACTTTACAAATAAACAGTTCTTAAAGGTGGGGTAGGTAATTCACTTCAGGAACACTTCTTGTTATATTCCATGGAATGCTCTTAACATCCCGACAGCAATGAATACATTAAAACAAATATTCTGTCATCTGTGGAGGCCGTGGCGCTGTAAAAAGCACGACCAATCATCTGAGCCGGCCCGGCTAAAGTAACTGGATGGCCTACCTGCCTGTCAGCCTTCAATCTGTGCACAAACTGATCTCGTGCCCTCATTGGTCATGTGCGCGTTCGTGTGTGTTGGAGGAGGGGCTCTGAAGGAAGTCTGAAGGAAGGGGCAGATTTTTTCCCGGTTGTGTATTTTCAAATTCTAGCGCACTCGAGCTGCTTTCTCCATTCTTAACTTTAAGTATTATTAAGTTTATATCTTAATCTTGAACATTTCTAACATGTTTTTTGTTGATGTAGGTATTTTTCTTCTGTAAAATGCATTAAACATTAATTTAAATGTAATTAATTATTAAACTTAATTTTTAAGTTAAAAAAGAGGAGGATTTTCACCACGATTAAAACAAATGAAAGCCTACCAATCGGATTCTTTTTGTTACCGCAGGGATTTTTCTTGTGTGAAATGTATTAATTAAGACATTATTTAACTTGCTATTAAGGATTTTTTAAAGATGTTTTATTTTTTTTAACCAAACTTTCTAAATTATTTAACAAAATAAAAGCCTACATTGTTTTGTTAACGTAGGAATTGTTCTTGTGTGAAATTAATTAATGTATACATTAACTTAACTTGTAATCAAGTATTTTAAAACCCAAACGTTCTCAACGATTAAAAAATATATAAAAGCCTACCACTCGGACTTTTATTTTCTTAATGGTTCCACCGGAAGTACCTTTCATCGTGGTTTTACGCAGTTTGACGCAGCTGTTTGCAGACCTTCAGCTGCTGCCACACGGAGCAGAGACTCAGGCTGAATCACTGTGGATATTTCGGGGAGGTTTAGCAGAGAAAACACGCAGAAAAGCAGGATAAACACCGGGAAAAAGGGAGATTTACCCCGGTGTGTTGCTGCAGGATGGCGGACCGGGACCCGGTTCCTCTGCCGGCGGAGGTTCGGGCCAGACTGGCCGAATTGGAGCTGGAGTTATCCGAGGGTGAGTCACATTTAACCGGGGAGCTCCGGGTCGCTGTGCCCGGGCTCCGGTGCTTCTCCACCGGGTGTTTGAGTCGCTGCTGCTCGGTGTCTCTGGAGCTTTTTGTGGAGGAAAAAGTGTGGAGCCGCAAAATGTCACAAGTTCAAGTCCACATGTTTTACAGTCATGATGAGAGGGGGGGGTATGTGGTATTGGTATTCCTCAGTACATCTAGACATACAGCATACAAACTGTCCACATGGAGGTTAAAGATGTCAAAAAGTGGCATGCTTTGTAAAACTGTGGCTTTCTTATGGTATTTCTCCAATTCTTTGCCTGAGTATATCTAGAAATAAAGCATTCAAACTGTTCACATAAGTAGGCCTGCAGATAAAGCATCAACACTGTCTAAATGGAGGTTACAAATGTCAAGAAGTACACCGACATGTCTTAAAATCACTATTTCTGGCACCTGGGTAGAATCATTACATCAGAAGTCATTACTACGCAGTACGCACCGAGTGAAATGACACATGTTAAACTGACTTTATGGGGGCTGCAGCCATTGCATTATGTGACCATGACTATCTTACAATGTTTTGAGTGTAAATAATGGCATCAAAAAGTGTCAACAGACGGCTTCAAATTATTTTGTTGCAAACTGCAGACTGCATAACAAAGAGACTAGGAGATAGGAACCTAGCAGTAGCACCAGGACCATCACATTCATGGTATTAAAGGCTGCACACTTGGCTTCATGTCATTATTAAATTACAGGTGCTCAAAATCAAAATACTGCCATCTGAAAGTTTCTAGAGCCCAAAGTATTGTGTTTTTGCACGTGGCAAAGCAGACGTATTCTGTTTACTGTGATAAACAGAAAGTCTGATTATTGTATTATACTATAGTACACTCTTCACCTTGTGTAGCATCATGGAAGTCTAAATGGATTTACACTCAACGTAACGTGCTAAAACAATGCCAACTGAAACTATCCTGGGCCCAATTTAATCTGTTAATCCCTCTTTCTGCTTACACGCCCAACATATTCAGTTGACAATGAAAACAGAAACATATGAGCTCTTCGCTTCTTCTCTTAGAATATACATGTTTGTTGATTATTGCACTAATACTTCCATCAAAGCAGCATCAAGTACACTTACAAGTCTCCACTGAGCATCGAAGCTCTCAGGGGGAATATCACAGGACTGCTGTCGAGATGTACTTCTTCTTCTTCTTCTTCTTCTTCTTCTTCTTCTTCTTCTTCTTCTTCTTCTTCTTCTTCTTCTTCTCCTCCTTCCGCACGTTGGAAAACCCTTACATTATGCTCGTGCAGCTGTTGGCACGATGTTCGCATGGTGACACCGTGCACGATTCCCATTTCATTGCAGAGTCTTATATTGTTTTTTGCAAGATGCGTGAAAGGCAGCCTCGGTATTGATTTTCTCATTAGCCCCTCTTCCTCCTCCTCCTCTTCCTCCTCTTCAGATTGATATGTCACATTGCTGCAGACTCGCTCTCAGTGTCAGGTTTCAGCTGCGTGTCCTCACAGCTCAGCCATGTATGGAGACAGACAGAGAAGACAGAGGATGTTAAACAGCTGACTGCATTGCATTTTAATGTTTCCACTGCAGGGGGCTCAGGGGGGAACGAGGGGAGAGGAAAGGTATAACACTAAAGCTTTGTTTTTATAGAATAACAAACAACTTAGGATATTCCTCCAACTGTCGGCCTGCAGATAACGCATCACCACTCTAAATCGGGTTAAAAACGTCCAAAAGTACACCGATGTGACATGAGATCAAGCAGCAACGAGGTAGAACTATTGTAAATAGAAGATATACCTTTCATGTTAACCCTTAAATCATGAATATGCAGCAATAAGAAGCACACAACTCTTAAGCAATGTTACATTTACGTTATAAGGGCTGCAGCTATGGCTTTATTTCATTATTAGGCGATTTCACACCGGAGTACTTTTCCCAGTATAGTTCCGAAGATTTGCGTTCACACCAAAACAATCCGGAACTAGAACTTAGTCCATGAGAACCTTTTCAGTCCCTGCTAGGTACTTTCATGGGAGAAGAAGGTTCCCATTTCTGATTGGCTGGGCGGATTGCAAACCACGCCCCGTAAAACTCCCAAAAAGTTTTGTGAAGCCACCATTTTATTTGCTCACATTAGCATTATTAGCATTAGCATGATTAGCATTAGCCCCGCGCAGAAACACAGAGAGACTAACTTATGGCAACACAAAATAAACCATGGGAGCGGTGGAGATGAGGAGGTGTCGGCGTTCTGGCGATTTACTCTGAAGGCTTCAGTAGAAGCTGCTGGGAGTCCCAGCAGCTTCTACTGAAGCCTTCCCCAACTCCGGGGACTTCCGGCCGGGGACTTCGGGTGGCAGTATACGCCGTGAAGTTGTTTGCGGCCTGCCAGTAAACCCAAAGCAGAAGAAGAAGAAGTGACGTCAGTGGCTTCATTTGCCTAATCCTACCTCAGGAACTTAGTCCGGTGTGAACGCGATCTGAACTTAGTTCATCAGAACTAAAGAGTTCTGATGAACTAAGTACGGCAAAGTACTTGGTGTTAAAGCGCCTATAGACACTATTTTCCAGTGTATAAATCAACATTTAAGTGGTGAAATGGTGATTGAAAGTGTCCTCAGCCCAATTCAACATCTTCCAATTGTCTTTTTGCAATTTGTGAACTCAAGTAATTCAGTTTACCAGGTGGATGAAAAACACTTTTCATCCACCTGCGCCCTATACTACGAAGCTGGTTCAACCTAACCTGGATATGTTTGAGTTAGCCGGTTGGCCTAATCCAAAACACACGCGCTCTCGCTAAACGGTACTACGACGCGGGTTATCAAGTGGATCGCTCAAGCCAGCCGTGTCCTATCTAGTTAGGTGCGCGTTCACATGAAAGGGGTGGTATCTGGAGCATTCGACCAATCACAGACATGGAGAAGCGGTGAATACAGCTGGTAACAGAACAAGTGTTTGAATGCGTCCATTAACAGGTTTATGATATCACTGCCCCGTCTAAAACACGATCTGACTTTAATTACATTTGTCTCGAGTGTTTCCTCAACTTAATGTGTTGCTTAAAATAATACTTCTGCATCCAGTCTGTGACACTGAGTGTTGCACGACCAGATACGGCTCAGCTGACTCAGATAAGGAGATATGTGATACATTATGAAGTGATATGCCGCGGACTGTACTTAATGTACTCTGATCCGGTTACTGATGTTGTGGCAGATATTTAAGGAAGCTTTCTTAACGCTAATGTTCTAATAGTCAGACTGCTCTGAAGATGGAGGTGATATTCTATTCACGTTCACGTTTACACAGTCGGTGATTTTGGCCGGCCGTCTTTCCTGCAAGTACTATTATTTTGGGGAATCTGTCGCACAACTGGTCATATATTGAATAATTACATATTTGTTCTCTGTCAGAAAATAACAATTAATGATCAGTTTGAGCTTTGAGTTTAATAACATTTTGGTTCAAATGCTAGCCTCTGCTTTATGACGTACGTTTAACCTTTTCAACGATTAAAAACTGAGAAAAGCTGCAAATTAGGGCTGAACGATGAATCAATTTTAAATCGAAATCGCGATTTTAAATGATGCAATTATCAAATGGCAAAGCCTGCAATTTATGGTGTGGACAAACATCCACACCATTCAGAAGTGCTGTGCTCCACATGTACCAGCCATTGCTAACCAATCAGAAGTGGCTCATGATAGAAGGTGATGGACAGATTGATCCAATCACCTGCCAAGTGCTTCTGAAAGTGCCGGCCCTTTCCAAACGGCTTCCAGTGGAGCTTCAGATGCTTTGGTGAACCGTCTGAGTCAGGTCAGTGACGCTCCATCACGTGTTTCTATCACTGGGTGAGTCTGAAACTGAAGCTTGACTTTAAAGCAACGGAAGTTTCATGTAAGTTTAGTTCTCGTAGCTCACGCTGCGGGGTGCTAGAGACGGGAGCACGTTGATGCGACCTTCCTAGCCGGAGTTATGGCCGCATTTTACAATAAACTTCCGTTGGGTCGCTGAAAAACAAATATCGCAATTCGAATCGCAATATCTGTCAGAAAAATTGCAATTAGATTATTTCCCCAAAATCGTGCAGCCCTACTCATTCATGATCAAATTGGAAAAGCAGGAACTGGTGAGCGTTTGATCTCGAGGGTTTCATCTCTTCAGGTGTGAGTTTTTTTTCGTGTCTTTTGTTGCCTAGAGACATCAGAAAGACCTTCAAACTGTAAATACTGTCTGTCCCCTTACTTCAGATGTCTTCGTCCCTTCAGAAACACTGATTCATTCTTCCTTTCCTTGTGAGCGAAGAGATGTACGGTCTTTAATAATTAACAAGCGATCTCTGTAAAGCTGTACCTTTCCAACCAGCTGTCAAGAACCAAAAGAGATTCCCTTTTTACAACGATGTGAAAACGGAGACAAGCTGCAAATGATCAAATTGGAAAAGCAGGAACTCGTGAGCGTTTGATCTCGAGGGTTTCATCTCTTCAGCTGCGAGTTTTCTTTCACGCTTTTCTTGTCTTGTTTGTTGCCTGGAGAAAGACCTTCAAACTGTAAATACGGTCCCCTTACTTCAGACGCCTTCAGAAGCCGAGCGATTCATTCTTCATTTTCCTCGTGAGCGAAGCGCCAACAGAGATATCCCTTTCTTCTCGAGCAGACCGAGCTGAACCCGGACCTCTGCGGTTAACGAAAGGCCAAACCGAAAGCATCCACACTGACATTTCACTGCATCCATTACGCGCAGCGGGCTGACATACAACACATGACGTCTCCAGAAACGTCTCTGCTGACTGAAGTGAAGTGTTGCGTCAATACATGACATCTGCCATCAGAGAAAGGAAGAACAATACGCTCGTGGTCTGAAGTGAACTCAATGATAGTAATCACACAATGAAGGGCCCAACGACCTCTTGGAGAGACGGTAGACGCATTGCATGGTAAAAATAACATGGTTTATTAATTATTAACACGTTTCCTCTGCGGTCCATCCCCTGCTGGTTCAGGTGATGCTGCAGGAATGAGACTTGTTATTAGGCTGGATTTGTTATACGATACGTGTTAATATGGGTTATTTTTTACGTCATCTAATTATCATATTCTGGGTTTGAACCGAACGCAAAAGGGTTGCTTATATTTAACGTTGTGACTCAGCACTTTTGGTCAAAACAAGGGTCATAAAATACCATTTCTCATTCATTATTAAACATGTTCATTCCATCTTTCAGAAGTCTGTTTTATTAAGGATATTATTTAATACTGCTTTCCCATTGCTATTCCACCGTCTGAATATTCTTAAACATGGATTTATTTGGGATACTTGGACTATTATATTATGATGTCATTATATCATGAAACGTGTTTGACCTATCGTACGATACATGGAAATGTCTTGGTTCATTTTAACGCCAACAAACGTCTCGAGCTGCAGTTTGGGTTTGAGAGAGGAGTGTTGTGTTCCTATAAGAGCCCAAAAGTCAACGTCTATTATTGTTTTGGTTCTGCCTTCTTCTTTCTTTCATGCTTTATTCAAAAGGATACGTGTTGCTATTGTCTTCACGCTGCAACGCCTGTTCTTCAGAACTCATTTGTTGTGTGACTTGCTCTTTAAGATGACAATAATGTGGCTTATTTCAAATAATAATATATCGTCCAACAAAAGCAGTTTAGGGACAGGTTTCATCTTGACATGCGACAGGTGGGCGCCACGGCAACAAGTGATGTCACGTTTACAAAGGGTTTTATTGGTTGCCGGGCGTGGTCTGACCTTTGGACGCGAGCATGCAAGAGATTATATAAGTAGTATCTTATCACACACACACTCGCACACACACACACACACACACACACACACACACACACACACACACACACACACACACACACACACACACACACTCCTTATCGGTGACACTGTGCATGAATACTCTTTGATTGCCTCCGACTCAGAGCAGGACGTGGAAACGTTTCATCTCTGATGTTTCTGAGTTTCTCATTGGACGACTAGACTTAAGTTCTTCCTGTCTCCGTGCTTTAAGGTTCAAGAAGCTCTTTATTGTTCTCATACTGCTGCAGCACCTCTTTTCACCCTCTGTCTGAAACCAGAGCCCAGTCCGCTCTGATTGGCTAGCTGGTCGGCTCTGTTGTGATTGGTCGACCTCTTGGAGATATCACGTATAATGTGTTGGAGCGCTGGCCAATAGAGAGATGTTTACATACAGTAGGTCTTTAAAATCCTTCAAAGTTTGATAAATAAATATCACGTTTTTGTATTTTTTTGTGTACATATATATATAAACATAGATGGAAGGTTGACATTGAAAGAGGTTACGTATTTTGGGTAAGAATAAAAACAAAAAACAACAACATTCTTTACGCTTGTTTGACAGCAGTTGGTTGCTAAGGGAACATCATTTTGCCAATATTAAAAATAACAGGAAAGGGCTGCTCAATTAATCGTATTTTAATCGCGATTACGATTATGGCTTTCAACGATTACGAAAACAACGTAATCGAAATAAAACGATTATTTTTGTATTATTACTTTTTTTTATTGTTTGTTTTGGTTTTTCAGTTGAATTATACTTAAGGTTCAGGTAATCAACTGTCAACATGTTTTTCTCCAATAAATGGACGTTTTCAAAGTCAATGAATAATCGCATTTAATAATCGCAATTACAATTATTGACCCAAATGATCGAGATTATGATTTTTGCCATAATCGAGCAGCACTACTTAATATGTGTGACAAATACTTTGGTACTGCAGAATATGTGTGAATATCTTTGACTCAGACTCAAACTAACGGAGGTCAACAGTTGTCTGAGGTCGTGCAGTCATGTTGTCGACCGGCTTCCCTCCTAAAGGCCTTCAGTGTTTACGGGCCGATCTCCTGCAGAAGGAACACATGTTGAGGGTCAGTGAGTTCCTGTCTCTTCTTTCTGTCTTAACGTCCGACTCAGCGCTACAGCGTTTCCATAAAGAGGTTCTCTTCCTGGGAGACTGTGGGGACGGAGAGAGGCTTCAACACAGCGGGGCCAGACAGCCATACTTCTCGTTTAGCCGGAGCGATGCGAGCAGTCGCTTCACGAGCAGTCGCTTCACGAGCAGTCGCTTCACGAGCAGTCGCTTCACGTCACTCTGAGCGATGTCCTCACGTCACTCTGAGCGATGTCCTCACGTCACTCTGAGCGATGTCCTCACGTCACTCTGAGCGATGTCCTCACGTCACTCTGAGGGATGTCCTCACGTCACTCTGAGGGATGTCCTCACGTCACTCTGAGCGATGTCCTCACGTGACTCTCTGCAGAACTGGTCTCTCTATTGCCGACGGGGCTTTTGTTAAGAACGCTTTCACACTTCAGGTCCAGAGAGGCGACATCAGCGTCTGAACGCACACAGCGCAGTCTTCCTCTGGGCACGCACGCTTCCTTTCACGCCGTCTTTGTTTTTGAAACCGTGGTTTTTAAAAGCCCACAGGCTCGTAAACTCTCGACGTGTGCGCGTTTCCACGGGAGGAAGAAAAACAAAACGGACAGAAGCGCCGACGCTGCTTCATCCCAGACACGTTGTTCAGCTGGAGGAAACATCATCTGCTGCCCCTTTCCTCGTCCCTGAGTGGGGTCGTGTCGTTGTTGTTGTTGTTGTTGTTGTTGTTGTTGTTGTTGTACCTTTTCTTGTTCTTGTTAGTCTAATCATTCTTGTTTTCCTTTAGTTCCTCTTCTTCCTACTCTTCTTCCCTCTGTTGATGTTGTTGCTGTTCTTCCTCTTGTTGTTCTTCTTCTACTTGTTTCCCTTTTCTTGTTGTTGTTGTGCTTCTTATTCTTCCTCTTCTTCCTTTGTTGTCGTTCTTGTTGTTCTACCTTTTCTTCTTCTTGTTATTGCTATTTTTCTTGTTGTTCTTCTACTCATTTTACTTTTTGTTGTTGTTGTTCTCCCTCTTCTTCATCCTCTTCTCCCCACTGTTGTTGTTGTTTGTTGTTATTCTTCCTCTTCTATCCTTTGTGGTTGCTCTTGTTGCTCTAACTTTTCTTCTTCTTGTTATTGCTATTTTTCCTCTTGTTGTTCTTCGACTAATTTTCCTTTTTGTTGTTGTTGTTCTCCCTCTTCTTCGTCCTCTTCTCTCCACTGTTGATGTTGTTCTTTTTCTTGTTGTTCTTGTTGTTCTTCGTGTTCTTGTTTTTGTTGTTGTTCTTCCCTCTGTTGTTGTTGTTGTTATTCGTCCTTCTTCTTCCCATGAAAACGAGATTTCAAGGTGTAATTCCTTTTTATTTGTTACCATCTCAAAGTGTTTGTCGTTTGGACAATTGGAATCAGACAAACTTGAATGCACATTTTTACCGAGTGCTCAATCGATGAATCTGGAAAACAATGGGGATGAAATGCTAACATCGTTAGTCCCTATTGTCCTGATCGGCTCGTCCGGTGCAAACACAATGTTAACTGCATGAATTATCTTAAAAGCTAAGAATATATATTATGTGTTTATTTGAACAAGGACCGTGCATACAATCTCAGAAAAGAGAAGACATGAGTTATGCCAGATTATAGCTCATTTCCATCTGCAGTCCTCAGGAAGGTGATGGACACACAGTAAACACATTGCATCATCACACAAACAATTATATATATATATATATATATATATATATATATATATATATATATATATATATATATATATATAAATCTGAGCAGACGATGAGGGTTGAGATATTTGTTAAAGGAGCAACACGTCAGTCCACATGTTGGTCATCGGCTGTCAGCAGACGGAGAGCAACATAAATATTAATCCGTCAGCTCGCAGGAAAACAAATGTGAGGGTGGAAATGTCAGCGGGCGAAAAGACGTTTGTTCAGGTGGACTTCTCGCCGCAGGGAGACGCCGTCCCGTCTCCACTGACAACGAGAGGGGAAGAAGCACTCATTAAAGAAACTGACTTTATGAGCGTTCACCGTCTGGTGATCTGTTTTAAGATCAGACGTCCATTTGGTTTAATCCGACAACAATTAGCATCTAATTAAAGTAGATTTCTGAATCATTTTCAAACTATTGATAAACGCCCGCGAGCAGCAGAAGGTTAACAATGTGCTTTCCTTCTGCATCTAACGCACTGCAGTGAAGCCGTGTGTTACTCTTAAAATCCACTCTTAAGAATGTTATAAACAATATATTACGTTGTTGAGGGTTTATGGAGGTTCAGTTCTGCCAACAACTGAACTTCCTATATGTCTGTTTTATCATTATTCACATGTTTATGCATCTTAAAGGTGCCTACTTATAAGCGATAAGGAGATTTGTAAACCTACAGTATTTTGTGTGGTAAACGATTTAAAATACTACTTTATGTAATGCCTAAAGACTCGGCCAGTTTGGAAATGCTGTGAAATATCATATCGGATGCAACCAGGGCTAAAGGGAACCTCTAACTGACTGAAGTGACGTTGACAGGTTTGAAAGTGCATCTCTCCCGAGCTGCGTGGAAAGAACCAGAGATACGTTGGACTTTCAGCTGTTTTCGGCCTCTCTTATCGTTCAGATGTGTAAACTCCACTCCTTGAATCCTCACCAGAACAAAAGCTCGTCTCTGTTTCTCGTATCTCTTCCTCAACTTGACGAAAGCACTCAACGTCTCAAAACGTCTCGGACTCAGTCTGTCCCTCTGATCTGAGTGGAGATGGCATTACTGCGTGCTCAGTATCCTCTGATCCTGCTGCGAGGCTCCATCTGCCATTAGAGCAATCAGAAGACCCCAATCAGCGTTTCCATTTACCCCCCCCCCGCCCTCTTGTCAGTCCGATCAATGTCACGTCGTTTCAGAGCCTGTTTTACACTCGTCAGCTCGTAATGCTAAAAGCTCCTCGATCACTTAATTGGCTTTAGCGGGCGGGCGCTGATCATAAAAGTTAAGATGTGTTTTCCTGCAGAGTCGACGACTAATGAGCCGAGTGTTAATTTCTCCCGCTGTGGGGTTTGTGAGAGCGGCTTTTTGTGAGTGTTATTACACCTATTTATTTGATGGCAGCTGGTTGGTTGGCTTTGTGTAATAGTAAGGGTTGCATCTTCTGGGTAAAATGTCATGTCTTCGATATCTTTGGTTCAGTTCTGCCACGGGGGGAGAAGCTATGGTCGTCAAACAACACCAATTACTATTCTTTCCATTGACTCTCAACTTTGTTTCCTTGAACCACCAGTTGGTCTGCTTGTTGTCCAAAATAACAAAATAGTTTCCTTAGGCGCGTTCACGCCAAGTACTTTGCCGCACTTAGTTCCCAGCACTTAGTTCCCAGCACTTAGTTCCCAGCACTTAGTTCCCAGCACTTAGTTCCCAGCACTTAGTTCCTAGTACTTAGTTCCCAGCACTTAGTTCCCCCATGGAACTAAGAGCCGATCGCGTTCACACCGGAATAAGTCCCTGAGGGAGGATTAGGCAAATGAAGCCGCTGACGTCACTTCTTCTTCTGCTAATGCTAATAATGCTAATGCTAATGCTAATGCCAGCAAATGCAATGGCGGCTTCACAAAACTTTTCCGAGTTTTACGGGGCTTGGTTTGCAATTCGCCCAGCCAATCAGACACAGGAACCTTTTTCTCCCAGGAAAGTCTAAAAAGTTTGAAAAGGATTCAGAATCAATACAAACAGTTAGATTATCGTTTGTGAGTCTCGTGTGCAGGAATAAGCCGTAGTTGATTCCTCTCTCCTGTCCCTTTGTGGACGGGAGGTGTGTGTGTGTGTTTGTGCTTGATTTAATGATTAAACATTTTTTTTATTAAAAAAAACAAAAACCTAAATGGGTCGCGAAATATACTTGTGCGGCCGTTAATATACCTGGGCGGCCGTTAATATACCTGGGCGGCCCGCCCAAGTATAGTCTGTGTGGGAAACCCTGGCCTTATTGTCCAAGTCTTTTTTTTCACAACCCTAACCCTTAGCCCATTATTGACACAAATGAACTTTATTGACTTTTCTTTTTTGTTTGCAAGTTACCCAGCATGCCTAGTTCTGGGTTTCTTCAACACACTGACAATTATTCTTATTCTTGAAAGATATTGACTTTTTCTCTCAGACATTTCAACACATTTGTCCACTTTCTTTCAGGAAAACTAGATGTTAAGGTCTCTCTGACCTCCAGTTGCTCACAACAGGGGCGAACAACCAAACATATCAACAAAAGACGTTCCAAATGACTTACGAGTGCATTTCACCTAACAACGTAAAAGCTGAATTCAATGTGATTGGTATAGCCTCATATCACACCAAAAAGCAGTCAAACAAAAGTACAAATACATTGAGACATCCATGCATTAAGACGTTAACACACACAAGCATACAGAACAAATACATCGTGTTCATTCAAGAAAATGCTTTAAAAAACGATTTGAGCTTTAATGAGTCTCTTTTCGTCGTCATGTTGTCCTCTATAATTACAAACACATGAAGTCGGTCATAATGGAAACATTTCCCCGTGCTCTGACAGCCGGAAATAACGTAACTGCTGTTGGAAACATTTCTTTCCAGCGACTGCAGCCGTGCGACTGCAGCCGTGCGACTGTTCTCCGCCGTGTTGCTGCACAGGATGATGTCATCGTGGAGAGGAGAGGCAGATTTGGGGGGGGGGAGTTTCTGGCAGATTGCATCATTAAACCGCTCGGACTCTTTCAGACCCTTCAACTGGTTTTCTTTGCTGAAAATAGAGAGCGTGGGGGGGGAGCGTGGGGGGGGGCTCAGAGAGCGAGGGGTGAAGGGACATAAACACGGAACTCTTTTGGGGGAAATGCACTTCTTTTCCATTGTTGCTGAAACACTCTTCAATCTTAATGTTATTTTGGTAACACTTTATTTTAAGGTACACACATTCACCATCAACTAGTTGTTAATGAACATGCATATTAGCAGTATTTTGGCCCTTTATTAGTCATTATAAAACACGTATTAATGCCTTAATGACCATATTCTTCAAGTGCTAGGCCATTCGTTGAGTTTTTCCTCAGTAACCCTCTAATGAGTGGTTATTTATTGTAAGGACGGACGTTGTTGTCCATGAGTTTGGGTCTATGCTCAATATGGGCCGAATTCTCTCGTCAGGGATAATGTGCTCATTATGGGGAAAAGAACTCCCGACCATAACGACCGAGTCGCTGCTTATTACACGGCCAGATTCTAAACAAACTAACGACTCGACTCCCAATATTAATTTAAATTATTTTATTGACTTAAAAAAGATCGTATTTCTTCTGCTAAGAAAACAAAAACTGGAACTGCGACAACAACAACAACAACTTTATGGCAGCACTGTGAAACTCTGCTCACAGTTTCTGATCCACGAACAAGTCCCTAAACTCTGCAGAGCTCACACCGTGTCCTGTTGGCGTTCACGTCCTCGCTGCCTTCTTCTGGGGATTCATCTGACGTCCAGCGCTCCGTCTTCTACTTTCTCTTTCTTGATCTTCTTCAATATATTTCATTTAGCAGATCCTTCCATTTTGAGTTTGTATATCTATTCTTTAACCAATTGGGATTTGTTTGATTGTTGCTATTCTTATCAATAATACTTAATAGTACTAATATTGTTAAAATGTCCTGAAACACAGGATACCTTTTCATTCTTCATAGAAATATTTCAACTAGATTTATTAATTAATATGCTATATACTAACTTACGACGTTCTGAATCAGTGATGTGATCTCAATAAAAAGTAGAACGTGTAGAAATTAAGACGGTATTTCAAAATGTCGTAATGATAGATATTTATTGTCTTTTCTCACAACACCTTTTTTTTCAAGTGTTCGACCAAAACTCTTGTGGTTTCTCATCATACCTGAACCCCTGCTGTGTCTGCAGCTTCTTTGGGACAATCCTCTCCATTAATCATCCCGAGGGTGGCACGGTTCCTCCAGCAGCGAGGGTTTGGGGATTTAAGGACAATGAGGCTCTTAATCCGTTTAGATAGTTGAGTGTTATTGGATTCTCTGCAGAGGAACCTGTGATGGATGTGGTTCCTTTAGATCCGCCGGATAGCAATGAGTTGTTCTGCCTTCAGCAGCATCGGTATCATTTCAAACCTTTCGCTTATTATCTATCCGTATTTTGAGGCTTCAGAGAAGATCAGAGACATGGAGAAGAGGGGACACATGTTGATGTAGAAGAGACATGAAGAAGAGGGGACACATGTTGATGTAGAAGAGACATGAAGAAGAGGGGACACATGTTGATGTAGAAGAGACATGAAGAAGAGGGGACACATGTTGATGTAGAAGAGACATGGAGAAGAGGGGACACATGTTGATGTAGAGGAGACATGAAGAAGAGGGGACACATGTTGATGTAGAAGAGACATGAAGAAGAGGGGGGGGGGCTGCGAGTGGAGCCACGCAGTTGTTCAGGTTGATATGTGAAGCTCATTAGCTAGCCAACATGTAGCTAATGTTTAGCAACATATTAGAAGTGAGGCTACCAGACTAACGTCAGGTCTACTGTGATAGCCTCACTTTTAATAGTTTGCAAAACATGAGCTAGCACTAGTGTGTTGCAGTTGCTAGCAGCTTGTTGGGATGTCATGCTGATAGACAGATATAATACATTTAGCATTATTGTTAGTTAGCATGTCAGCTGCAGCCCACTTCCTGTCTCTCTAACTCACTGCAGAAGGCTGCACTAAAGAAAAGGCTCAGAGAGGAAACCTGTATCCTATTTTGAGTCATTTGTGCAAATACATGAAACCACATGAAGCCGGCCTCGTCCTCTCGTGGCGTCGCCGGTCAGAAGAGGCTCCGTGTGGAACGCTTTGGAGTCTGCCGGTGAACACTGAGGCTCTGTCGGAGAGATGCTGGTCACTCCTCTTCCTCTCGCTACTCTTCTTCAAACACGGACTAACATTACTGCTCCACCTCACGAGTGCGAGTGCTTCACAGAGTTAGAAAGAGAGACTAAATAAGCACGATTATTCATATAGCCCCTTTCAACCCGGCAATTCAACGTGCTTTACAAAAACTGAAAGGCATTAAGAAACACTTTCTAATCGCCTCACTTTCTTTCTACTTTCTTGTGTAACTTGTCCGTTAGTTGTTTCAAGGGCTTCATGCTAAACGAACCCCCTTTGGAAAATTGTAATCTGACCCCACGGTAAAGTTTTAGTTTTCGCCGACTATTCCTCTTTTTTGAATGCACATTAGTTACTGTAAGTTGACCTCGTCTTTCTAGGACTTTTTTGGTATCCTCCGTGAAGCAGGGCGTTGAAACCAAGTGGCAGATATCGAGACCCTAACCCCGGCCATGACGGAAAAACAGCTAACAATGTCGCCCATTTTTACTGGGTTTTCCATGTTAAAGAAGCCCCACTAAGTGTATGTTATAAAGCAGAGGTCTTCAACAGGCGGTCTGCGACCCCCAGGGGGTCCGCGGAGGTACTGCAGGGGGGTCGCGAAATCTTTGATTAGACAATTTTTTATATTTCTTAAAAAAAGAAAAAATGTCAAAACATTTTTTCCCCACAAATTGAAATGTCTTTAAACGCACACTAACATGATTCTAGCATATTGTAGCGAACGGAGAAATGGAGGAAGAAGACGTTATCTTTCAGTCAGCAATGCACACATTCAGCTACACACAGTAGCTATCTCAAGCTAGGCGCCGGTTCACTCACAGCAGGAGACTACTACCTGTCCCACCAGGCCTCCTGTACACAAAGGGGAGGACCCGCCCCTATCGCTGCTGTACCAATCACGAGGCCGCATGACACACGCTGGCTCTGTCAGGTTCCCCGTGATTGGCCGAGAGCCTATTCAGTCCCCAGTTTACTAAGGACCCAGACACAAGGACGCACGCTGCGATATTATTGAGAAGACCATACTTTTTATATTATATATATATATATATATATAAAAATTGATCATTTTGTAACTCGACCAAAAAAATCCACAAGCACGAGAGATACCATCCACCTCAGAAACCACCAGTGAACATGCACGTCTGTCTGCTCCCTGCATCAAGTCAAGTGCTCGGCGCAGTTGTGTGGATAGAGCGCTCCTCTGTTTTCATTGAAACAGCTCCTTATATCCGTTAGCACAGCTAGCTAGCACCAGATGCTAACAACAACAATGCACGTAAGGTCTCTCTCTTGCTCGCTCGGACCACACACCCACCCTCCCGGTCCTCCCGATGGCCAGTCGGTGCCTGCCGGTGAGCGTGGAAGTGTGGTCTGCCACAAGTGGGCGGCAGGAGCGGGGCTGTCAGCATCAGCTTGTAGATGATATTTTAAACTCGATGCGCTCTGAAGCTACGGGGCGGCAGAGGAAAAAAAATACACATGCGTTAATCGCATTAAAATAATTTGTGGCGTAATTTTAATTTTTGTTATCGGTATCGGTCTTGAGAAGCAGGAAGTAATCGGTATCGGTATCGGTTTCAAAAAACCAATATCGTGCATCCCTATAAAATACCATAATGGGTGTTTGCGTCGTTGATGACTTGGTGACAGCTTGGTTACCTTCAGTCAGTCACTTTGGCCCCAGATACAGATCATTAAAAGGAGTTTGGGTTAATAATATATTATTTACACTTTGTTTCAGTCACTTCGTTTCAATGTGTTCACAAACGACACTTAGCCCAGCTCACAGCACCGTCTTTGCTGCAACACCGACCGAAAAGACGTACATCGCGTTTTCATCGATGTATTCTTCTGGAATAATAGAATAGTGTGTTTTGTCCTCGTCCTCTCGCTCTTCTTCTAACCCTTAATTCTTTACGGAGAAGGTAGAAAAAGCCTTTGATAATGGAAAGTATGAAAGCAGGGTTTGCTCACAGCAGGAGGGATTGTTCCGTGTGATCTGTTTCTGTTTCTCGAGGCTAACGGAGCGTCCACACTACAGCTCCAAAAATAGCTTGGAGCTGGGCGTGTCTGGAGCTTGGGGATTTTATTCAAGCAACACGACCAACAACCAATCACATGAATCTCCCGCCCCCGACATACAAAGCAAAAACCCCCGGGGATTTTATGCGAGCAATATATATATATAAACTCCCCAAACAGGCGAAAACCTACCAGTTTCCCCCACTGTCTCTGCCACCCTCCCTCCATGCCTGGTTCCTCCGGTTTGTATCCCGGTAGGTGAAGAGGGTCTGGTCATACACAACCGGGTGATTCGCTACGTTGATAGTTAGTTTCTCCTCCGACTTTTTTTGAAATATAGAAATGAACGGCGGGATATCTCTCCCAGCTTAGACGCGGTTTGATTGGCTGGCGCTTCAGCTGTCAGATTTTGGGAAACGGGATTTGATTGGCTGGCGCTGGCTACTCCGGCGTCCAGGCGACCAGAAGTTGAACAATGTTCAACTTCTGGTCGCCTGAGACGCCTCGCTCGGCTACCCACAATTCAGTTCGGCGAAAAAGCGCGGCTACGTGACGTCACCCCATTGAAAGTGAATGGGCTGCTTGGAGCTTTCGATGCTCTCGACGCTGTAGTGTAGACGGGCCGTAATGGGAAGATAAATAACTCTGTTGAAGTGTCCTTGGGCAACACTGAGTCACACTCTCTGTTTCCTCAGTGTAAACAGAGTCTGCAGTGACATGAGTTACTGTGTAAACCATCGGCTGTGTTATCAACACAGAGGTGGGAAGTAACTAAGTACATTTACTCTACTGTGTACTTCTACTCCACTACAGTTCAGAGGTACATGGTGTACTTTTCCTCATGTATTTAATACCTGTAGTTACTTTACAGATGAATGATGTGAAATATAACCAAGTGTTAAATCAGACTTTAGTTCCACCTGGAGTAAATCCACCAGCTACCCTGCAGTCTACAAAGTACTCCAGACTAGCTGCACCTCACCACACCCTGCAGTCTACAAAGTACTTCAGACTAGCTGTTTCCATGCTGACAACGGCAACATGACAACGTTTCCATTGGTCCCTCTTCTTTAGAGAAGACCAGGAAGTGATGGATACACGGATCGTGTTCAAATCAATAGGCACGCAATGACTGTATTTGAGTTCAACATGTAAGAAGTAGAAAGTACAGGTATTTGAGTTCAACATGTAAGAAGTAGAAAGTACAGGTATTTGGGTTCAACATGTGAGAAGTAGAAAGTACAGGTATTTGTGTTCAACATGTAAGAAGTAGAAAGTACAGGTATTTGAGTTCAACATGTAAGAAGTAGAAAGTACAGGTATTTGAGTTCAACATGTGAGAAGTAGAAAGTACAGGTATTTGTGTTCAACATGTGAGAAGTAGAAAGTACAGGTATTTGAGTTCAACATGTAGAGAAGTAGAAAGTACAGGTATTTGAGTTCACCATGTAAGAAGTAGAAAGTACAGGTATTTGAGTTCAACATGAGAGAAGTAGAAAGTACAGGTATTTGGGTTCAACATGCAAGAAGTAGAAAGTACAGGTATTTGAGTTCAACATGTGAGAAGTAGAAAGTATAGGTATTTGGGTTCAAAATGTAAGAAGTAGAAAGTACAGGTATTTGAGTTCAACATGTGAGAAGTAGAAAGTACAGGTATTTGAGTTCAACATGTAAGAAGTAGAAAGTACAGGTATTTGAGTTCAACATGTAAGAAGTAGAAAGTACAGGTATTTGGGTCCAACATGTAAGAAGTAAAAAGTTGTCAGAAAAATAAGTAGTGGAGTAAAGGTGCATGGTGTACTTTTCCTCATGTATTTAATACCTGTAGTTACTTTACAGATGAATGATGTGAAATATAATCAAGTGTTAAATCAGACTTTAGTTCCACCTGGAGTAAATCCACCAGCTACCCTGCAGTCTACAAAGTACTTCAGACTAGCTGTTTCCATGCTGACAACGGCAACATGACAACGTTTCCATTGGTCCCTCTTCTTTAGAGAAGACCAGGAAGTGATGGATACACGGATCGTGTTCAAATCAATAGGCACGCAATGACTGTATTTGAGTTCAACATGTAAGAAGTAGAAAGTACAGGTATTTGAGTTCAACATGTAAGAAGTAGAAAGTACAGGTATTTGAGTTCAACATGAGAAAAGTAGAAAGTACAGGTATTTGAGTTCAACATGTGAGAAGTAGAAAGTACAGGTATTTGTGTTCAACATGTAAGAAGTAGAAAGTACAGGTATTTGAGTTCAACATGTGAGAAGTAGAAAGTACAGGTATTTGAGTTCAACATGTGAGAAGTAGAAAGTTCAGGTATTTGAGTTCAACATGTAAGAAGTAGAAAGTACAGCTATTTGGGTTCAACATGCAAGAAGTAGAAAGTACAGGTATTTGGGTTCAACATGTAAGAAGTAGAAAGTACAGGTATTTGAGTTCAACATTTGAGAAGTAGAAAGTACAGGTATTTGGGTTCAACATGTAAGAAGTAGAAAGTTCAGGTATTTGAGTTCAACATGTGAGAAGTAGAAAGTACAGGTATTTGAGTTCAACATGTAAGAAGTAGAAAGTACAGGTATTTGTGTTCAACATGTAAGAAGTAGAAAGTACAGGTATTTGAGTTCAACATTTGAGAAGTAGAAAGTACAGGTATTTGAGTTCAACATGTAAGAAGAAGTAGAAAGTACAGGTATTTGAGTTCAACATGTAAGAAGTAGAAAGTACAGGTATTTGGGTTCAACATGTAAGAAGTAGAAAGTACAGGTATTTGGGTTCAACATGTAAGAAGTAGAAAGTACAGGTATTTGGTTTCAACATGTGAGAAGTAGAAAGTACAGGTATTTGGGTTCAACATGTGAGAAGTAGAAAGTACAGGTATTTGGGTTCAACATGCAAGAAGTAGAAAGTACAGGTATTTGGGTTCAGCATGTAAGAAGTAGAAAGTACAGGTATTTGTGTTCAACATGTGAGAAGTAGAAAGTACAGGTATTTGAGTTCAACATGTAAGAAGTAGAAAGTACAGGTATTTGAGTTCAACATGTAAGAAGTAAAAAGTACTGGTATTTGAGTTCACCATGTAAGAAGTAGAAAGTACAGGTATTTGAGTTCAACATGAGAGAAGTAGAAAGTACAGGTATTTGGGTTCAACATGTAAGAAGTAGAAAGTACAGGTATTTGTGTTCAACATGTGAGAAGTAGAAAGTACAGGTATTTGAGTTCAACATGTAAGAAGTAGAAAGTACAGGTATTTGAGTTCAACATGTAAGAAGTAGAAAGTACTGGTATTTGAGTTCACCATGTAAGAAGTAGAAAGTACAGGTATTTGAGTTCAACATGAGAGAAGTAGAAAGTACAGGTATTTGAGTTCAACATGTGAGAAGTAGAAAGTACAGGTATTTGTGTTCAACATGTGAGAAGTAGAAAGTACAGGTATTTGTGTTCAACATGTAAGAAGTAGAAAGTACAGGTATTTGAGTTCAACATGTGAGAAGTAGAAAGTACAGGTATTTGAGTTCAACATGTAAGAAGTAGAAAGTACAGGTATTTGGGTTCAACATGCAAGAAGTAGAAAGTACAGGTATTTGGGTTCAACATGTAAGAAGTAGAAAGTACAGGTATTTGAGTTCAACATTTGAGAAGTAGAAAGTACAGGTATTTGGGTTCAACATGTAAGAAGTAGAAAGTTCAGGTATTTGAGTTCAACATGTGAGAAGTAGAAAGTACAGGTATTTGAGTTCAACATGTAAGAAGTAGAAAGTACAGGTATTTGTGTTCAACATGTAAGAAGTAGAAAGTACAGGTATTTGAGTTCAACATTTGAGAAGTAGAAAGTACAGGTATTTGGGTTCAACATGTAAGAAGTAGAAAGTACAGGTATTTGAGTTCAACATGTAAGAAGAAGTAGAAAGTACAGGTATTTGAGTTCAACATGTAAGAAGTAGAAAGTACAGGTATTTGGGTTCAACATGTGAGAAGTAGAAAGTACAGGTATTTGGGTTCAACATGCAAGAAGTAGAAAGTACAGGTATTTGGGTTCAACATGTAAGAAGTAGAAAGTACAGGTATTTGGGTTCAACATGTAAGAAGTAGAAAGTACAGGTATTTGGGTTCAACATGTAAGAAGTAGAAAGTACAGGTATTTGAGTTCAACATGTAAGAAGTAGAAAGTACAGGTATTTGGGTTCAACATGTAAGAAGTAGAAAGTACAGGTATTTGAGTTCAACATGTAAGAAGTAGAGAGTACAGGTATTTGAGTTCAACATGTGAGAAGTAGAAAGTACAGGTATTTGAGTTCAACATGTGAGAAGTAGAAAGTACAGGTATTTGAGTTCAACATGTAAGAAGTAGAAAGTACAGGTATTTGAGTTCAACATGTAAGAAGTAGAGAGTACAGGTATTTGAGTTCAACATGTGAGAAGTAGAAAGTACAGGTATTTGAGTTCAACATGTGAGAAGTAGAAAGTACAGGTATTTGAGTTCAACATGTAAGAAGTAGAAAGTACAGGTATTTGAGTTCAACATGTAAGAAGTAGAAAGTACAGGTATTTGAGTTCAACATGTAAGAAGTAGAAAGTACAGGTATTTGGGTCCAACATGTAAGAAGTAAAAAGTCGTCAGAAAAATAAGTAGTGGAGTAAAGTACTGATACCAGAAAAATGTACTTAAGTATAACGAAGTATTTCTACTCCACTACTTCCCACCCCTGCTCGACAGCCGTCTGGAGTTTGAAACCTGGACAGTTCGAAGGTTCGGCTGCTTGTTTGTCGGAGTGAGAAACCTTTGTGAGCAGATCCAAAGAGTCCTGCCAGGAAATGCTGCCTGGAAGATTAGTTGCAGTTTCTACGTGGACAACGTCTCACTGGGCAGCATCCAAAGAAAAGGCTGTGCATAAAAGGACTTCTGCAACAGGTCGAGCTATCCTGTGTTTCAGGCTGGAGAAAACCTGCAGGAAATAAACGATCTAGAACAATAGCAGAGGTTTCAGAGCAGCTTGAGAACAGCTGGAGAGATCTGCACTGTCATGGAAAGTCTGACACACACCGCCATGTTGGAGGACAGACGATAAACATTAGGTATAACATTCTCACCTCTCCTTAGTTCAACTGAGAAAACAAATAGAAATCTTGCAGGACTCACAGATAGAGATGGGGCAATAAAGGGTTTTGTATTTTAAAAATACTCCAGGAAGCTGATTGTGGTGAATTTCTATTGGGGCGATTTAGAATATGGCTCACACGACTGACTTGAGAAAGTTGACTTGCTTGCTATCGTTGGAAGGAAGTGAAAATAGAGCCTTATTTAAAAAAAATACAGGAATTATCATGTAAGAAAGGACGGACTCAAATGTTTTTATTTGTAGATTTTGGGGGGTTTTCTTCACGAAAGTGTGACGCATTTAAACGTTTTATTTCACAACGAAATAATAGGTCGGGTGATTCCAGTTTTAGGCAAAGCTTGAAGATAAATTGAGAAAATCCCAATTTTTTTGGCTAGGGTAAACATGCCACAACATTTCCAAATCATTTAGGGCTGAGTGATTTATATTTTATTAATATTTTGTATTATTGCAGAAAAATAATCTCTATCAAACAAACGTTTATGATACTTACATGTTTAGTTCAGGATAATCTCCACATATTAACATCACTTTATGATTTCTGAAGTAAAAAGCTAACGTTGGGCTATAAAGGAACTACAGCACGGTCACATGACTTCACGTCACCACCTCTAAGCTAAAGGCGGCTAATATTGGGCTATAAAGGAACTACAGCACGGTCACATGACTTCACGTCACCACCGCTAAGCTAAAGGCGGCTAATGTTGGGCTATAAAGGAACTACAGCACGGTCACATGACTTCACGTCACCACCGCTAAGCTAAAGGCGGCTAATGTTGGGCTATAAAGGAACTACAGCACGGTCACATGACTTCACGTCACCACCGCTAAGCTAAAGGAGTCTAATTTTGGGCTATAAAGGAACTACAGCACGGTCACATGACTTCACGTCACCACCGCTAAGCTAAAGGCGGCTAATATTGGGCTATAAAGGAACTACAGCACGGTCACATGACTTCACGTCACCACCGCTAAGCTAAAGGAGGCTAATATTGGGCTATAAAGGAACTACAGCACGGTCACATGACTTCACTTCACCACCGCTAAGCTAAAGGCGGCTAATGTTGGGCTATAAAGGAACTACAGCACGGTCACATGACTTCACGTCACCACCGCTAAGCTAAAGGCGGCTAATGTTGGGCTATAAAGGAACTACAGCACGGTCACATGACTTCACGTCACCACCGCTAAGCTGAAGGAGGCTAATGTTGGGCTATAAAGGAGCTACAACGCTAAATTGCTGACTCATTTAGGACTGATTCCTCCAGCACTGAAGCTGGTAGCGTTACCTCTGCCCAAAAAAAGTCCATCCTCCAGTCCTGAGAGGAGGAGACACTTGGCTCACTTTGTGTTTTCTGGTTTAGGAGATTCTTTGGCAGCCTCTTCTTAAAAACTGAGGTAGAAGAACTTCGTCCTCCGCCTCCCTCTTTGTATACAAACCATGTCGCTTCACATCCATTACTCTGAGCTGACCTGACTGTTGGAGTCTGGAGCGAGGCCAACTGTTGGAGGTTTACAGAACTCCAGATGGAGTCTTTTACATATGTAAATAAAAAATGCCTCTGTACTTGACAAATAGAAAACCTCGCCCCTTTTTTCCTCCCTCACTTTGCTTGGAGACTCCCAGATGCTGATCGTACACAAACCGCCTTAAACTCTGCGGTGTCAAGTTGCTCAATAACACTTACTACCAGTGAGAGAAGTTTGCTTTCTTGTATATTTAACACTTATTAAACATCTGGTTGAGAGGTGCAATCATTAGCAATTATAAACTGAAAGAGATGTGCCAACTTTTTCGATCATAGATGAATTGTTTACTCCTTTTCTCAAGCCAGAATGTTAGAAAATGCAGTTTTCAGTCGGGTTGCAAAGGGCCGGAACATTTCCAGAAAGTTTCCATCTTTGAAAATTGCCAGAATTTTGCAACCCTAGTTTTCAGCCTCGCAAAGTGGAGGGTTTTCTTCTTTTCTATGTTTGAAATCATATTAAAAGCGGACTTGTTTGGCTTTTGGACTGATAAAACAAGACTTTGATAAACTGACGGACTTGAGTGCAGAACAACTGAAATATCTAGAAAATCATTGGCGGTTGATCCAAAATTATATTTGATGATATTTCTGCATTCATTTGGCTTTATGTCCTTTATTTTAGCGGCTGTCTGTGTCTTTTGAATATATATATTATATCTTAAATATTGTAACCTGTATGAAGGGAGGCTTTATAGTGGGACTGTTGGATTAGATTAGACTGGATTACGTTTACATTAAGTGTTATGCCAATATGTTTAACGCAGGCTGACGTTTATCAAAGCAGGACTTTAACAGGGCATTTTGTACAATGTGGTATTTTTAGGAAAGTTTATACTTCTCACATCTGAATGCTTGCATAGTTAAAAATCAGGCTGTGTTTCAAACCTGTGACTCTTCTATTTTAATGTTGGATGTCAGAGAAAGCAGCTGATGATGATAGAGTAAAAGAAAGCAACACAAATGCTTCACATTCGGATGTAATTCCTCCATTTCTTTCCGTTATCTCTTTAAACGACAGAATTGCAGTTTTCTGCTTTGTTTTGAAAACACGTATTAATCATTAGCAGCAGCTTATATCCTCTCCCTCTCCTCTGCGTGACATTTTAATAACAGGGTTGTAATCTTGCAATCTAACTGTGTAGAGAAGCACTAACACCTTTGTTTTTATCTAACCGTTGATGTTTAGCTTTTCGCATTTGCATCTTCATGCCTTTGGCCCGGCTCCATGTGCAGGGGGTGGATTTATCTGGCTGTCATCAACACCAACGGGAACACAGAGAGACAGCCTCTGGGTGATTATGGACTTGTGAAAATGACTTTGCACCATGTGGAAAAAGCTGTAACATTCATTTTAAAAGCATGGTGTTTCTCAATGTCGAGTACGCTTGCTTGGTAGCACATAGTCTTCGAGTCACTTGCTTCAGAAGCGAGGCAAGAATCCTTCCTGGCATTCGGAGAACGAAGAGTGGAACAGGCGAGCAAGTGTGCGGGTGTGCGTCACATGAGAGGACCCGCCTTACATTTTCCACCACAGATTTGGGGAAATTGGTCCGTGCGCAAAGCATTGTGGGGATCTTATGACCGGAGTCTACACATGTGCAACCTCGAAATGTCTCCAAACGAAGGACGCCGGGCTCGGTAGAATTCCAAGTATGCTGGACATTGGAACAGTCCTTTGGCGGCACTCGATGACGTAGTATGCTTGAAATAGTGGCTCTGGAGCAGCCTTCCTCGACATTGAGAAACACCCACAGTGTGGTGTAAAATAGAGTTTCACTGGAAAAGGTCAACCTCTGCGCCAGAGCGGAAATCCATCAGATGTAGTTTCACAAACCTGCTGGAGGATTGAAGTGTAAATGATCTGTGGAAAAAAATGAAAAACACAAAAGAAGAAATTGGTATTGCAACATGATGCCTCTCACGCACATGTGTACTTCAATGGGAGCACATGTTTTCCAGCGACAAAAGAAAATAAATGAAATGATAGCGAAATACTCACGGTCAGTCTTTGCGACAATTAATCCAAATGATCTCAAAGACTGACTGTCTGTCGCATGACTTCACCTTCGCCACCGCTAAGCTAAAGGTGGCTAATGGGCGTGATGGCGTTTAGTCGTCTCTGTCAGACACAGAAAACAGATGAAATGATAGCAAAGTGCTCACGGTCAGTCTTTGAGATAAGGAGTACAAATGACCTTTTGACATTTTAGGTAAAGATAATGCGGTTTTATGCAAACATTTTGACATTTCTGGTAATAAGTATGACAGTGTAATCCCATTTTGACATCGTTTTTGACATAACTGCCCCAATACTAACACTAGTTGTTAAAACTATTTGGTAAAGTCAAAAATATATCTGTCCAAAAACCCCCAAAATCAGCAGAAATGTGTTGAATTTGAGTAGCTGGAAGTGGCTTGTGTTTTGTCTTTTTAACAATTATATTGATCTAAATTGCTAATGCTAAGAGTTTTCTATCAATTGACTTATTATCAACTAAGAAGTGTCTCAAAAGTATTTCTTTCTTTCCTATAGTTCCTTATATTTCATCCAGTGAGTTTTCGGCCCTTGTAAGTTTCCATAAACTTCACTTTTTTACTCTTAACATGTTGGGAAAACCTTTCATTAGATCTGCTGCACTTAACCTCTCAAGTTATCAGTGACAGCCATTCTGCAGCTCTTGACCCTTAAAAGGAGAGTGAAAATCTTTTTCACCCGAGTCATCTGTTAGTGCGCACATGGCCTGTCCAAACACATGGGAGAGGGAGTGTGTGTGAGTGTGTGTGTGGGGGTGTCAATGTCTTCCTGCTAAGCGTTGAAGTGATTATCCGCTCACTGATGAAGATGGATGATTTGTAGACGTCTTTCCTCCCTCGCTCCTCTCTTTTCTTCCTCTGAGCAGAAAGGATTTCATCATCCTTTCAGGCTGAAAACAGAAAGAAAAAGGCTTCTCCATATTTTCTTTTTTTGCAAACCAGAGCTCCTCATTTGCTCTTCAATAGCATCAAATGACCTCCCAGGCACTGTTGTGCAATCCTCAACAATGTGACTTCTCTGTGCTGCTTTCAAACGAGCCATTGTACGTTTTTTTATATCTGGAAAGAGTGAACGGTGTCTTGTGTTACACAGGCCTCCTTCTTCTTTGGTTTGTTTTTTCACATAACCAGGCAACTGAGAGGGCTTCAAGTCAGTAAGGGAGTCTGGGAAAGTTATAGAGTCGTGCAGGGAAGACATATTTTGGTTGGTTAGCATTGTAAGGGTTCTCTATACTAAAAGCCAATGGAATTTTTCCATTGGCTTTCGTAATATTGCAGCAATTAAGCTCTTCGGTTAACACATGTTTGTGATACTTACATGTTTTGTTCAATAGGATAACACCACTTTATCATTTTTTAAGTAAAAAGCTAATGTTGGGCTGTAAAGGAACTACAGCACGGTCACATGACTTCACGTCACCACCGCTAAGCTAAAGGCGGCTAATGTTGGGCTATAAAGGAACTACAGCACGGTCACATGACTTCACGTCACCACCGCTAAGCTAAATTAGGCTAATGTTGGGCTATAAAGGAACTACAGCACGGTCACATGACTTCACGTCACTACCGCTAAGCTAAAGGCGGCTAATGTTGGGCTATAAGGGAACTACAGCACGGTCACATGACTTCACGTCACCACCGCTAAGCTAAAGGCGCCTAACGTTGGGCTATAAGTGAACTACAGCACGGTCACATGACTTCACGTCACCACCGCTAAGCTAAAGGTGGCTAATGTTGGGCTGTAAAGGAACTACAGCACGGTCACATGACTTCACGTCATTACCGCTAAGCTAAAGGCGGCTAATGTTGGGCTATAAGGGAACTACAGCACGGTCACATGACTTCACGTCACCACCGCTAAGCTAAATTAGGCTAATGTTGGGCTATAAAGGAACTACAGCACGGTCACATGACTTCACGTCACTACCGCTAAGCTAAAGGCGGCTAATGTTGGGCTATAAGTGAACTACAGCACGGTCACATGACTTCACGTCACCACCGCTAAGCTAAAGGTGGCTAATGTTGGGCTATAAGGGAACTACAGCACGGTCACATGACTTCACGTCACCACCGCTAAGCTAAAGGCGGCTAACGTTGGGCTATAAGTGAACTACAGCACGGTCACATGACTTCACGTCACCACCGCTAAGCTAAAGGCGGCTCATATTGGGCGTGATGACATTTAGCCGTCTCATTCAGACACTTGTTGGCAACTGGCGCTTTGAAGATACTTAAAAGCTTCATACATACACCAGCGGATGATGTATTTTACAACCTTATGTCAGGCATCTAACCATTGGAAAACCTGACATTTGACGACTAATTTCCTTTTTAAGAACTCATTCCTGCACCTATCCATTAGGTCTTTGTGCATGTTCCTCTTTGTGGATCATTTTGAAGATAAAAGTGTCAAATGTGATCCCAGATTGTTGTGCAACAATGGATTTGCTCGGTGTAGCAGCAGACGTGCTTTCAGAGTTACACAACCCTGGCCTACTTGTAGACTAATGAGGGCCGTGCACTCTGTAGTATTATGTCATGCTAAGAAAGCTCCGGAGGGATCCCGCTCATCAGTCTGTGGTTACACGTTGGGTTGCATCTGTCATCACGGATATGAGGCTGTGACCTTTAACCTCCTCATTACTGGTCGCTTTTGATGCTGAAGACCCTGGAAATGAAATGAATTTCAACGTGGCAGCTGAAGGCTTAAAGGAGCACGCTTGCCTTTTGGGAAATAAGTGGAAATGAATGGAAACATTAGTTTCACCTCTGTGTGATTTAGTTTATTTTGGTTTATATAAGCAGTGAAAGAAGTCTATAGAGCTGTGTCTCCATTTGGATACTTCTGTGTCCACTTGCTTGCGTAGTGCGTGGATTTTGGCATGATATTGTTCTGCACTTACCGAAATGATGATCACAACGTTTGACTATTGTCTAATTGAATGGCAAATTGCAATGACATGGAGGATTACTGACGACCTTTGACCACAGCTCTCGCACACTAAAATATCTGCCGTCTCATATAGTTGTTACCTCCATGAAGTGTATTCCTGCAATAACTGCAGCTTCCTTGGCTGCATTTTCACACGTGTTACGGATCCCTCACTCTTCCAATATGTTGCCAAGATGGTGACCATTGAGGGTTGGAAGTGAAGTGTTTCAAACTCAACTTTCTGAACGTTATTAAGGCACCAAAGGTAGATCACTTAATTTAGCTATTATTAAACACACTCAAAAAAGTAAGTAAGTAAGACATGATTTAGACAATTTTTTTTCCTAATGCTACATTCACACCGGACGCGATGCGAATATTCGCTTCACTCTAATCGCTCGAGTTTCACCGCGGCTGCCAGCTGTGTTTAGTCGCATCATTCAAACAAGACGTGCTGGCTCGGGAGCTAACTACAACAAAATGAACATATTTTACCGTGATTTAATTGTAATACACGTTTCTAAATGATGCCGACGTAACAACATACTGATACCGGTTAGTAAAAACCATGAATTAATGCTTTGACAAGTCTGCAGACAGACGGCAGGCGAAACACCTTTTTAGAATGCTTGTTTTCTGAATGGAGATCGGGTCGACCAGGCTAAGCTAACGTTGTATATAGGCCTACTCCGTCCACACTCACAACAACGGCCTACAGACATAAATAAAGCAGCGACTGTATTCGCCACGACACAGACAGTCTGTGGTTTGTACTTGTTTAACTTCTGTCCGGTGTCTGAACAGGTATGGTAGGTAAGCTGTGAGCCCTGAGTGCTAACAGCTAACAGCTAACCACTGATGTTTTCTGGTTGAACGTCAGTGACGGCAGGCTGAGATCCTCACCGCTGATTGGCTTCCGCGAGAACGCGTCACGTGAATTTGACGCTCGAGTTGAAAAAATTGAACTCTCGCCTCGATCGCGTGATTCACGCCGCGTCCACTGCTTCATGCGCGCCGTCGGAGCGAATTTCGCGTCTGTCCGCGTCTCTGCATTGAGTTTACCTGTCCTCGCGCCGCCCCCAAACATGGCATCGCGTCCGGTCTGAACGCAGCCTTAGGAGGCTCAAGCAAAGTTACTCAAAAGGGAAGATTGGTCTTAGCGCTAAACTTGCCCAAACACATCATACCGTCTAACTTTGGCATTTAATCATTAAGTAAGTAACGTGTAACTAACCCCAAAACCTGCTATCGAGGACGGTCTCAATAATGTAGATGTCTGCTGTTGGTTTGAAGCTTATGAATGTGCGGGAAACGCTATCTCGAGATTTCTGGATGTAGTAATTTTGACAATAAAGCTGACTTTGACTTTAAGGACTGCATCAGGGTTGCTGTCAACCCCACGTGTGAATGTGCACGTGTGAATGTGCACGTATGCAGCGTGAGTTCTACACATGTCTCACTTGTTCTGAACACAGACATTATGGACACACATTGAAGTGAACGGAAATGCACTTGAGCAAAAAGTAGCAAAGCAGCTTCAAAGCATGTTTGCAGATTAATGATGTTTTATATCCATGTGTGGTTTTATATGATTTCTCCAGGGCGTTTCGAGTGATGTTACATCCAACACGTGTTCAAGGACATTTTCATATTCCTTCATTTAGTTTCAACAAGTTAATAAACATCTTTTTCCACCACATACACATTATGAGGCGCTACGGAAATGGACAAGCAGTGAGATGTACATTGGTGACGTGCTGATGCTGAAACCTACAGGAGGGTTTACAGTACGCACGTGCGCGCGCGCACACACACAGAAAGGGGGCATGTGTTGTAAATCCAGGAAGTACTGAGCCGCAGGCAGAGATGAGGGGATTAACCTGCTGTAGAGCTGCATGCTCAACATAAAGACACATACACACATACACACATACACACACACACACATACACACATACACACACACACACATACACACACACACACATACACACACACACACACATACACACACACACACACACACACACACACACACATACACACACACACACACACACACACACACACCACACACACACACACACGTTGTGCCTCTACTTAAACATTAAAACTCTTCTTGTGTCTAAGATGTTCATAATCGTATCGCTAACGTGAAAAAGCTTCTCGATGTGTGTTTTCGCATTAAAACTCGGGTTGCTCCGTATTATGACACACATATGTAGCATCACATGTTAATTATGAGCGTAGACACACATGTTCCTCTCATTCTTTGAGTAAGAGTATTCCTCAGAGGTTCCTGGGGATCAGCAGAAAGATAAAGCTTTGTGAACACGTATCATCTGATGAAGTGGTTTCAGATCTCAGGTCAGTGATGGGCGATCTTTACCACGCTCCCCTTTAAACCCTAATCACACCTTTTATTCCTCGCAGGCCAGTGTCTCCTTCATCCTTCATCCTTAACCCCATGTGACGCTAAGCCTTTTATGTGTTCTCTATTCCAACGCAGCAGCTGCAGCATGCGGCTCACGTTGTTTCTTCTCAGGGACGGAAATCCAGTTTTCTCTTCGAGGTTTTGAAATCCGAGCTGTAATTATTTATAACCGGAGCACTCTTTATCTCCATCTCCTCCCCCTCCTTCCAAGACATCCAACCTTTTTCTTTTTGCAGAAATCCCACCGTAATCCAGTCTTTGCTCAATATGTAATGTTTTTATTGAAATCGCTGAACTGCAATATCCAACTCCCAAAGGCAGAGCAGGGAGAAGTACTTTAGGAACAGTAGAAGTACTCTGGTGTTGTACTTTAGGAACAGTAGAAGTACTCTGGTGTTGTACTTTAGGAACAGTAGAAGTACTCTGGTGTTGTGCTTTAGGAACAGTAGAAGTACTCTGGTGTTGTGCTTTAGGAACAGTAGAAGTACTCTGGTGTTGTGCTTTAGGAACAGTAGAAGTACTCTGGTGTTGTGCTTTAGGAACAGTAGAAGTACTCTGGTGTTGTGCTTTAGATGCCATTGCTCCAATTAAGGTAAAGGAAGTGACTGGGAAGAAAATATCTCCATGGAGAAAGGCCATGACCATTAAAACAGAAAAAAGAGAATGTCGAAAAGCTGAACGCAGGTGTAGAAAAACAAATCTCCAGGTTCACTTTGACATTTATAAAGAGAGACTTGGCCTTTATAATTTGGAATTGAAAAACGCACGACAATCATTCTTCTCTGACAACATTACCAAAAACAAAAACAACGCACGTGCCTTGTTTGCTACCGTCGACAGACTAACTAACCCCCCAGTGTCAGTAGCCTCTGAATTTCTAACCACCAGAGCGTGCAATGATTTTGCCTCCTTCACTGACAAAATTCAGAAAATCAGACAAGCAGTCAGTGCCTCTGCATCAGGTACAGCAGATGTGTTGTCTCTGTGTCCACTTAACATACATTCAGACATCATGACACAATTCCATCAGATGAATGATAAAAACCTAGAGGACATTATACAACTTCTGAAATCCTCCTCCTGCTGCCTTGATATTATTCCAACGGGATTTTTCAAAGATGTTTTGCCTTGCATGGCCTCAGAACTACTTCATATAGTAACAAATCTCTTCACTCAGGTATTTTTCCACAGGCCCTGAAAACTGCAGTCATTAAACCGCTCTTAAAAAAGAATAATCTAGATGCTTCAGTAATGAACAATTACAGGCCCATATCAAACCTCCCATTTCTAGGTAAGATCATTGAAAAAGTTGTTTTTCAACAGTTGAGTAATTTCTTGCATTTAAATAGTTGTTTCGATGTGTTCCAGTCAGGCTTTCGTCCAAACCACAGCACTGAGACTGCTCTTGTAAAGGTCTTTAATGACATCCACTTAAACACAGACAGTGGCAGAACTTCAGTGTTAGTATTATTAGATCTCAGTGCTGCGTTTGACACTGTTGACCACAGCATATTACTGGACCGACTGGAAAACTGGGTGGGACTTTCGGAAACAGTTCTAAATTGGTTTAAATCCTACTTAAAGGACATAAACAACTTTGTTTCTATAGGTAAATACACATCTGAGTTGACAAATATGACATGTGGGGTTCCTCAAGGCTCCATCTTGGGGCCTCTTCTCTTTAACATCTACATGCTACCACTGGCTCAGATAATGAAGAACAACAAAATAAGTTTCCATAGCTATGCAGATGACACACACACATTTACGTAACAATTTCACCAGGAGACTATGCTCCAATTCAAACACTGAGTAAGTGCATTGAACAAATCAATGACTGGATGTGTCATAACTTTCTTCAATTAAACAAAGATAAAACTGAGGTGATGGTTTTTGGAGCCAAGGCAGAACGTATAAAAGTTAGCGCTGAGCTTCAGTCTGCAATGTTCAAAACAACAGATAAAGCCATAAATCTAGGTGTAGTCATGGACTCTGACCTGAGTTTCAACAGTCACATTAAAACAGTTACTAAATCAGCCTACTATCACCTAAAGAACATATCTAGGATTAAAAGACTAATGTCACAGCAGGATTTGAAAAAACTTGTCCATGCCTTTATCTTCAGTAGCCTCAACTACTGCAATGGTGTCTTCACAGGTCTCACTAAAAAATCTATTAGAAAGGTGCAGCTGATTCAGAACGCCGCTGCTCGAGTCCTCACTGACACTAAGAAAGTGGACCACATCACTCCTGTTCTGAAGTCTTCACACTGGCTTCCTGTGTGTCAAAGAATAGATTTCAAAAATACTGCTGCTGGTTTATAAAGCACTGAATGGTTTGGCCCAAAATACATTTCTGACCTCCTGCTAAATTATGAACCATCCAGATCTCTCAGGTCTTCAGGGACTGGTCAGCTTTCTGTCCCCAGAGTCAGAACTAAACATGGAGAAGCAGCGTTCAGTTATTATGCTCCAAATATCTGGAACAAACTCCCAGAAACCTGCAGGTCCGCTGCAACTCTTACTACTTTTAAATCCAGGCTGAAGACTTTTCTTTTTGTCGCCGCTTTTAATTGAACTATTCATATCTTAGACTGCACTGTAACTTTTATCCATGTACTTTTTCTTAATGTTTATTTTGTTAGCTTTTCTTTTTTAATGCTTAATGTCTTTCATTTTTTTTTGTAAAGCGCTTTGAATTGCCTTGCGTTGAAAAGTGTTATATAAATAAACTTGCCTTGCCTTTAGGAACAGTAGAAGTACTCTGGTGTTGTACTTTAGGAACAGTAGAAGTAGTCTGGTGTTGTACTTTAGGAACAGTAGAAGTAGTCTGGTGTTGTGCTTTAGGAACAGTAGAAGTACTCTGGTGTTGTACTTTAGGAACAGTAGAAGTAGTCTGGTGTTGTACTTTAGGAAAAGTAGAAGTACTCTGATGTTGTACTTTAGGAACAGTAGAAGTACTCTGGTGTTGTGCTTGAGGAAAAGTAGAAGTACTCTGGTGTTGTACTTTAGGAAAAGTAGAAGTACTCAGATGTTTTACTTGAGTAAAAGTAGAAGTACTCAGATGTTGTACTTGAGTAAAAGTAGAAGTACTCAGATCTTGTACTTGAGTAAAAGTAGAAGTACTCAGATCTTGTACTTGAGTTAAAGGAGAAGTACTCAGTTCTTGTACTTGAGTACAAGTAGAAGTACTCAGATCTTGTACTTGAGTAAAAGTAGAATTACTCAGATCTTGTACTTGAGTAAAAGTAGAAGTACTCAGATCTTGTACTTGAGTAAAAGTAGAAGTACTCAGATCTTGAACTTGAGTTAAAAGTAGAAGTACTCAGATCTTGTACTTGAGTAAAAGTAGAAGTACTCAGGTCTTGTACTTGAGTAAAAGTAGAAGTACTCAGGTCTTGTACTTGAGTAAAAGTAGAAGTACTCAGATCTTGAACTTGAGTTAAAAGTAGAAGTACCACAGTGTAGGAATACTCTGTTACAGTAAAAGTCATGCATTCAAAATGTTCCTTAACCAAATGTGTCAAAGTCAACTTTATTGTCAATCTTTCAGTTTGTGTGTACAGACAGAGATCGAAATACCGTTTCCCACAATCCCTTTGTTAAAAAATTACAAATATTTGAATACAAAGATATACATACATACACACCTGTACACTCACACATAGACAGACACATATCTATGTACACATTGGGGCATAAAAAAAGCGGATGTGGATGAATGTGTTACAGTAAAAAATGTACATTCATTTACTACAAAAGTGCTGATATTGTAGTGACCATGACATCAGCTTGTTTTGCTCGAGGTCGGACCCGTCATCATGCCGCTGCAGTTCAGTCTTAAAGTGCCGTTCTGGAAACCCTGAATCATAGATGACAGTTGTTGTCAGTCGGAGTCAAACGAGGCTCAGCAACACCCCGACGTCTCCAGGTCCGTCAGAGGAGATAGTTCCAGTGAGGAGTCCCACATGGGGTCAGTGAGGAGTCCCACATGGGGGTCAGTGAGGAGTCCCACATGGGGTCAGTGAGGAGTCCCACATGGGGGTCAGTGAGGAGTCCCACATGGGGTCAGTGAGGAGTCCCACATGGGGGTCAGTGAGGAGTCCCACATGGGGGTCAGTGAGGAGTCCCACATGGGTTCAGTGAGGAGTCCCACATGGGGTCAGTGAGGAGTCCCACATGGGGACATTTTCCTGCCAGTCGCATGAGACATGGAGCTGTGCCGTGTGTGTGTGTGTGTGTGTGTGTGTGTGTGTGTGTGTGTCTGTTATTGTTCGGCGTTGCCCTTTAGGGATGGAGGTTGGCTTGTGATTTAGGTCATCTCCAACCCTACTGTCATTGTTGCCACGTTGCAAAAATACATGGCAACTGCCGCTCGTTTTGGGGGTCAATAAGTTCCCGTTTCCTTCAGTTGAAATCTAACGTTGGAATATCAGTTCTTATTTTTACAATAGCCTTGATTTATATTTTCCCCGCTATGTTTTAATCAACATTTCTTTGTATTTTGAAGCTCCAAACTCTTAAATAATGCGAATCAGGAAATCATTTTGCATTTTCTTCTCTGATTTTTGTCTTTTTCTCGAAATGTTAGAATTTTGACTCTTTTCCCAGAATTTTTAGGTTTTCGCAAAAAAGAATTTCTCTGAACTTTGACTTTCTTTTCTCTAAATGTTGAACGCTTTTTTATCAAAATGTTCCCATATACTGTGTGCACAGGTTATTATATACCCATAGTTTATTTTACAAGTAGGTTTCCATGTTTTTTTCACAAAATTAAGAGAAGTTGTGATTAAGTCTTATTAAAAACAGATTTCCTGACGCTTGTAGTTCAGCCTTCAGACAGTTCGTCACACACTTCTCGTAATCGTCGCCCCCTCTTCCCTTTATTTGGTTACCCTCTCACTCTCAAAAACAGCTCCCATAATGCATTTCTCCCTGCTGCATGCTCGAGGATTTCCATATGTTCTGACCTTCTGTCTCACCCCTCGGTTTGCGACTGAAAACAAAGGAATGCAAATGTAGGGAACACATGTTGGACCCGTTGACCAGTTGACTCGTGTTTGCCCCCGGGTTAGTGGGTGGTGGGAGGTTATCTCCACCATTAACCCTTTACCCTCCGCTTCATGATGATCACAGAGCGAGAGCCAAGGCGCTGACCTACATTTATCCGTCACATCCTCCACGACATCAATGCCAGTGGAGGGGGAGGGGAGCTTAATCTGGTTATGTTTCAAGATGTTATAAAAAGTAATGGTGCAGGGATGTTGAATTTCTGTCTGCCCAACTGGAAGGGCTCGTCTGTCTCAAAGCCAAAATGATTTTCCCATTGGATTTTGGATTATTGCACAAATGTTGCATCATCAAATTGTTTTCTAGGCGATTGAGAGACTAAAGAAATTAGCTTTATCTTGATATGTTTCTAGATTTAATTAAAGGTAATGTTGTATTTATGTCTGCCCAACTGAAAGGCTCACTCGACGAGAAGTCAACTGGATTTTTCCTTTGGATTTGGGATTCTTTAGATTTGAATACTGGAAATACTACAAGTTATTCTAAAATCAGCCTCAAGACAAAGAGACTTTCTCTTGCTCTTGTCATCACGCTGTCAACTCCGTGAAATGTCACCTCGAGCCGCCTCTGTTCAGACAGCGAGGTGATGGAGGTCAACGGGGGTCAGCGAGGTGACATTTCCCACCACAGGAAGCCCCTTCCGTACTCACCTCCCCAAACACACCCAGACACAAAGGAAGTACTGTAAAGAAAGACTTTTTAAACCAATGAGCAGATTACAGAATGGAGCTCTGGCTCGAGGAGGATCTTGGCAGCAGGTTTTTCCAGAGACTGGATCGAGAAACTTACCTTTTTGTTCTCAAACGGATCAAGCCCGGAGACGATGCCTGACTGAGAGGTGATTCCAGAAAAGGCTGCAGATGAAACTATTGTTACGTAACAGTCTGGTTTATCTGGCCATGGATGATAGATCAGAGGTGGTGGGTGACGTGGCTTCATTTACACTTTGATTGGTAATTCTGTTCATTTTCAGGTGTATATCAGTATGTAGTGTCTCTACTTTAAAGAGTCCTCTCCTGCTGATGTTCAGGTGTATATCAGTACGTAGTGTCTCTACTTTAAAGAGTCCTCTCCTGCTGATGTTCAGGTGTATATCAGTACGTAGTGTCTCTACTTTAAAGAGTCCTCTCCTGCTGATGTTCAGGTGTATATCAGTACGTAGTGTCTCTACTTTAAAGAGTCCTCTCCTGCTGATGTTCAGGTGTATATCAGTACGTAGTGTCTCTACTTTAAAGAGTCCTCTCCTGCTGATGTTCAGGTGTATATCAGTACGTAGTGTCTCTACTTTAAAGAGTCCTCTCCTGCTGATGTTCAGGCGTATATCAGTATGTAGTGTCTCTACTTTAAAGAGTCCTTTTAGCCTTTGGAGACCATTTACATGCACTAAAACCTATACAACACACTACACGAAAGCTTAATTGGGCTTCTTTAAAACAAAGCAATGTCTACTTGTGACCTTTCATCAGCAGCTGAACTAAATAAGCCCCGAAAAGGCAAACATATCCATTAAATCACAAAATTATCAACAGTCTGAGAATAGCAGACATTCTTCTTGCAACCCTTTACATTCGTCCGCATATTATACGCTCCACTGAAGCGAGAAAGCATCAGGGACGTTGCATATTGATGCGTTCAGCAATCTCTCGCCCTGCAATTGAGATATTTCCACATTTCTTTGTAGTCTAAAGTGTCACGGCTCGCTGGTTAGCCTCGAGGGTTCGGAGGAGAACACTCGGCAGAAATCCAGATTTATCATTCTGCGCTCCCTCATATTGAACATTACAAAACCCAGAAATGTGTATCCACTGTTCAGGGTGTCTCGCTGAAACACTGCACACAACCCTTTCTGTTGGCTTTGCAGAATATGAGCATTTGACTCGTTCACTGTCGCTACAATTGGGTTACTTTGTAATCTGCTTGTGGCGATGCGTGGCAACGGCCTCTGCTGGGAGTAAGAGGTAAAAACTGATGATGCATCATCAACATCTGCAGCGTCGCTTTACAACATTTCCATAATTTGCAAATATGAAGTGTGATATGAGATATTTGTCGTATAATTAACATTTTCTTTTATTAGTATGATATGGGATCTAATTACAATGAAACGCTCAGTACTGCAGAAAAATGACTTTATTCCATTTCATGTTTCCTTAAATATTGATTGTACTGTATAATTACAACGGGACAACTTTTATATAATGACTTTTTTTCCTGTTATCTATTAAATAACATAAAAAAGCGGGATACAGCTCTTGTTGTTATGATATATGGAAATTAAAACTACGATAACTTGTCACCAACTTGTCTGTAGTGACTGCTATTGGCTTCCTTACATAACTTTCTTATTACAATAATTTCGGTTATTCCAGAAGAAGAAGAGATATGCAGGAATAATTCAAACCAACTGATGAGAGTTTGGACAAAACTAAATGGAAAATGTTGTAGAAAGTTGATTACGTCACAAGTTTCACACAAAGTTCATTTCCTCGCCTAAAAATGAGAACACCACTTTCTTTTATCATGTAGAATTGGCTGCAGTCACACTTTGTTCGCTCACACACTCGGGGAGGGACTCACATCTTATGACTGTCATGCTCTGCAGCTACAAGGCTGACCGCTGTTTGAATTACACACTTTAAAACCCTTCGAGGACACTTTGGGACTCCAGTTCCCATGATGCTCCACACTGAGGTGATAGATGGATGGATAGATTGATAGATGGATTGATAGATGGATGGATGGATGGATAGATGATATATATGGATGATGGATAGATGGATGGATGGATGGATAGATGATATATATATATATATATATGGATGGATAGATGGATGGATAGATTGATAGATGGATAGATGGATGGATGGATGGATAGATGATAGATATATATATATATATATATATATATATATATATATATATGGATGGATAGACAGACACTGTATTTGTGCTCTCATTAATCAGAGCTGAATTGAACTTGTTTTTTGTATATGTATCCCTGTGTATTCTGAATTATAATGTCTCGATACTATTAGCATTTTTGCTAACTCCAGCCTTGTTGCTAAAGCCGCACCATTAATCGAAGTTTGATTAAAATCACAAAATGGACAATATCCAAATCACAGTTAGCACAATATTTGGTAAAAGCAAAATATGTGAAAATATCTGTATGAAGTACTTTGGAGCTTTATAAGATATTATATTGAGTTGGAAAAACTATAATGAAATAAAGGTGGATTTTTCTGAGAGCCAAATTAAAAACATTCATCGCAATCTTGCGGTTTGTTGTCGTGGATACCGGCTTATTTATTTTAATTCATCACATATGCTTCTTCTTCTTCTGCTTCTGCTTTCTGCCAAACGTTTATTTCTTTCCCTCGTTTTATTGTCTCGTTAAAGTTCAGGTTAAAAGTTGAAGCTCCAAACAACATTTTCAATACCCACACAACACACACATTATTTCGCTCTCTAACAGACACACACTCTTTAACACACACCTATCTCCACATATCCACACCCCATGTTTATCTCTCTGAAGGAAACACAGACGTGTATCAAATCTGCTGTAAACTACTACATACAATCACTGAAATGCAGCTTTTTAAAGATCAAATCAGTCTCTTTATCCATGATTAATGCTCAGGGCTTTTTAAGAGTCTCATGTTCATTTCTTGGAGCTTTGCGGTGATAAAAGAAACTGTGTGCTCGACTGAAGACGCACAGAGCTGCTTTTGTTCAGGAAGTACAAAGGAAATAAGGAGCATTTTCAAGAGTCGTAAAGTTACGCTCAACACTGCAACTCGGTTTGTTCTTCATGTCCTTGCTGTAACTTAGTATTTAAGTTAATTATAAACCATATTTTCCGCTAAATGCCACAATTATAGTCTTTATTAAAGCATTTACTAATAGGTTTTAGGATTGGCATTATCTAATTGGGTTGCTAGTCTGTGTTGTAGCTATCTGCAAGATTACATTTTCAACAAAAGTGGATCAATTCTGGATGAATCTTAATTTAAAGGGAACCTATCGTGCTATTTTTAGACAATAGCAGAGGTCTCATATATATATACAAATAAATAAAAAACATGTCTATGAAGTGTTTTGCTCAAAATACCAAACAGATCACCCTTCTAGCCATCCTCAAATCCCTCTATTTCACTTCCTGTTTTAAAAGTGCTGATTTGGGGTATAAAGCTTTAAAAATAAAGAGGAGGGGTCTGAGCTCATGCGGGACCCGGCAGCTACCGTCTAAACTAAATGCTGCCGTGATGAAACGCCATATCATCAGTGTGCGAAAAAGTACACGTCCCACCGTCCGGGACGTGTTATTTACAATATCGGACAAGTAGATCTTTCAATTGACTTGTCCGGCGGACAAGTGACGCTTTTCGGCCTGATTTATTGACAAATTATTGATACATTCAGTTTACAAAAGGCAGAACTCATTCGCAAATTGTACGTGTCCGCCATTGTTCGTTTAGAAGTGTTAGTTTCGGTTCTGCTTGTCGATTCCTAAGGAAATGCATCTCGCCGCTTTCTGTACAGTTAGACGGGGCGGGGCGGAGCGGGGTGGGAACAAATAACAATTGTCCGGTACCGGGATTAATAAGAGTTGTGAGGACAGGAGGCGAGGCCGAGCCCCGCGGACCGCAGCTCTCTCTCTTTATGCTCCGTATCAGCTGATCGCTGCGCGGTGCAGCTCAGCGTCTCTCTCTCTCTTTCTACACACAGCGGATCCGCTGCCCGTTTAACTAATCTTTGTCAAACTTTCTTATGTTCTTCTCTAACACATAATTAAGGTTATTAAGCGTTTTAACTCCTATGTTGTTAATATTGCCCGCCATTTCCTTTATGAAGTAGCCTCCCTGTCTGTGTCCTCGCGCTGTCCTCACATCCCCGGACCCCCAGACTCGGAGGAGCACAGGGATGTCAGTATTGTTGATGAAGCAGGGTATAGAAAGTACATTATTGAAATGAAAATACTATTTATTTACTTTTACAAACAGTGAGCAGCTGGGCAGCTGCAGCATGTGTATTGCAGGCAGGGCCGCCCCTGGCCAACTTGGGGCCCCAAGTGACATTGTGAGATGAGGCCAACCGACAGGAGTGAATTTTTTTTCTTTTCTTCTCGAAACAAAGTAAGCTAATATAATAATATAAATATAATACCTGTTTATTATTATTATCAACACTTTTTTATGCAGTGAGGTAGATGGTTGTGCATGTATGTCGTTCAGTATGCGTTTACAGGTGAATACGTCTGCATTTCCTGCCAAATACTATTCTCAAAAAGATATAATTAATGCAAATAAACAACTTCTATTAATAATAGCGGCCCTGATTGCAGGACATGTGTAAGCGTGCAAGCGTCTTTGAGTTGTAGAAAAGCGCTAGGCCTCTAGGCTATACATCTAATGTGTCATTATTATTATTAGGTTATGTCCTATGTGTTGGACATGTGTGGTTGGACTCTGTCTCACAGGCAGGTTGCAGTGTAACATCAAAGGACACTGGGTCACTTGTACATTCTCAAACTGCACCACTTAGAACTAACTAAACAATGCAGAGATTCTTTTTATATAATTGTATTCAATAACCGAAAGAAATGAAAAGGTATGAAGTGATTTGTAAATAGGAATACAGATTTGACTTAATGTTTTCATAAATATATTTTTCTCCCAGTTTGTCATGGGACTTATTTACCCTCTCAAAGAACCGGAATCGAGAAACAAAAATAACCGGAATCGAGAAACAAAAATAACCGGAATCGAAAAGCAGAACCGGAATCGTTAAAATCCAAACGATACCCAACCCTATGTGTGATGCACTAAAATCTTACCGCTCACTTACGTTAGCGGTGTCGTAAAAACCGTGGGAAAATGTAAAATACGATGGCGAAGAAGAAGATTCCAGTGGCCCCACATTTTTGTCCATTCTGGACAAGTGAAAAATGTATTCGGACAAGTAAATTGCCAAACTCACTTGTCCATGGACAAGTACTCTCTAAAAACTTTTTCTCACACTGGTCATGGATTATCAAGGATCTGAAACAGTCTGGAGCTCAAAGGCTTTCTCTCTTGCCGGTTACACCACAAGGTGAGTTCCTTTCTACTTCCTGCTTCTTCACACACATGCTCTCCAGTGCAGGCTAGCTCTGAGTGTTAGCGATGCTAATGTAAACACTAGGGATGCACGATATTATCGGCCCGATATCGCCCGATATTAGGAATTATGACGTCATCCCGATAAACCGATAACAGTATTAATAGCACCGATAATATACAATATATTTTTTGGGTAAAAAAAAATAAATACTGCGGTGTGGGTGGATTGGGATGAGGGGCGCTTGTTTTTCACTCGGCTCCTCCCGTTGTGCCAGTACTGTGGTGTTAGTGGTTTAGGAAGAGGGGAGTTCTTCACAAATCCAGCGCTCCCTAATACTTCGAACCTGATCAGTCACCTGAAACATCGCCATCGCTACGATGGTGTGTTAAAAGCGTACGAAGACAATAATACAATACAGTGTGTGTGTGTGTGTGTGTGTGTGTGTGTGTGTGTGTGTGTGTGTGTGTGCATGCGTGTGTCTCTGCGCGCGCGCGTTGGAGCTATGTGCAACTCAAGGCATATGCTCGAACCGGAGCTGCCTGGACGCTGCAATCATGTTGCTGAGTGTGCTGACTTTTCCTACAATGTCCCGCTGTCTGCTTCCTGCATCAAGTCAAGTGCTCGGCGCAGTTGTGTGGACAGAGCGCTCCTCTGTTTTCATTTAAACAGCTCCTTATATCCGTTAGCGCAGCTAGCTAGCACCAGATGCTAACAACAACAATGCACGTAACGTCTCTCTCTTGCTCGCTCGGACCACACGCACACACACCCTCCCGGTCCTCCAGATGGCCAGTCGGTGCCTGCCGGTGAGCGTGGAAGTGTGGTCTGCCACAAGCGGGCAGCAGGAGCGGGGCTGTCAGCATCAGCTTGTAGACGGTATTTTAAACTCGATGCGCTCTGAAGCTATGGGGCGGCCGAGGAAAAAAAATACACATGCGTTAATCGCATTAAAATAATTAGTGGCGTAATTTTAATTTTTATTATCGGTTATCGGTATCGGTCTTGAGAAGCAGGAAGTTATCGGTATCGGTATCGGTTTCAAAAAACCAATATCGTGCATCCCTAGTAAACACCGACCATATCACGTCCAAAACAGTCGGGCATTGTTTCTGATAGCAACGTTTCTGATTGGCCCGTGGGTCCACATTTCAGATGTTACGTCGTATCGGACGCAAATCTGGATCAGCTCCGTTATTCCCCGTTTTTAGAGGTTTGGGTACGGAGGAAAAGAGAGAGGGTTTTATTTTCTGACGCTGCGTGAGTTCCCCGATGATATTGTTTAATGTTGTTTATTTAAATTAGTAGGGCATTTGGAGAGCACAGAACTCCATGTTATGTCTTGCAGCTTAATATTTTAATGATAGCAGCTTGGTTTCTGGAATACATCGTTTTTTACTTTCTTACTTTAGAGACGCTAACTTTTCACCACTTTTTGTCAAGTTTTTGCACTTTTTTCTTTTGGTACATTTCACTAAAACAACAATACGTCTCCTTGAGCGGGTTCTGTATCAGTTACATTATCACTTTCAGGTGTGACATTGTTGACATAAGCTTATAGGAAATGGTTGTTTAAATATTTCTATGTCACGTTTTGGAAAGCTAACCCTTTCCAAAGCCACCTGTTTTTCACATATCTGTTCATGCAGAATGTGTGTTTTTCTAATAGTGTCGGGAACAGACAGGAAACAGATGAAGAAATTACGTTTTTCTGCTTCCGGGTCACTTCCTGCTGCTGACAGCGGAGGAAATATGTGGGAAATCCCCAAAGTTTTACACCGACAACATGTTTTTACACCGAGGACAAAGGAGACACAAATCATCATTATAATGGAGTTATGTCATCAGTTTAAGGCCCGTAAATGTATCGGCCAATATAAATAACAGTGCAACATTATGTGTTTTTAAAATATGCCAACTGTGCAGACAGTTCTCAATAAGACGTTCTCGAGGAGTGATTAGGAGTTGCTAAATAGACCAGAAATCATAAAGAAACGAGGACAAATTCTGAAACAATGTCAGCTTCCTCTTGCTTCTTACGGCCCGTCCACACGACAGCTCCAAAACAAGCTTGGAGCTGGACCAAAAACCAATCACATGAATCTCCCCTGACACACAAGCAGCGGTTTGATTGGCTAGAGCTTGTACTGGCATGTGATTTGATTGGCTGACGCTTCCACCGAAAGCTTCAAAAGCTTTTAAAGTTGAACATTGCTCAACTTTTGCACCCTGAAACGCCAGGAAAGCCCCGCTCTGCTTCCCACAATGCAGTTTGGCGAAAAGTGACGTCACCCCATTCAGGGTGAATGGGCAGACGCGTTGGAAACCGGTTTTGAAGCTGTCGAAGCTGTAGTGTGGACGGGCCGTTACTAACCGGTGCAGTCAACACAACTGCAAACTGTAAATGACTAACGGGAAACAAAGTCAAAGACTAGCTGCAGTTTTATGTAATGAAGTATAGCCCCTCCCACAATAATCCAATGGAAAAATCCATTGGCTTTTTGTTGAAGGAACCGTTACGATGCTAACTTTCAGGGTGGCCTAAACACGTCATCATTGCTTATATATATATATATACTTTTCGACATTTACTGACTTGACTTTTTATATTTATGAACCGAGATGTGCCACCACAGATACCGGGAAAAGCATATAAACGTTCTTAGCATGGAGGGGATTGATGGTGTTGTCTTTAACGTCACGCAGAAACAACAAGAATCCGGTTCCAGCAGATCGGAGGAAAGATTTGGAAAAGATTTGTCTTTCTGTTTTGGCGTCTCGTGTCCGGACAGAATATCCAGGAATTTAGAAAATCTGAAAAAGACAGAACGAAGTGGATTCATTGTTTTTCTGCTGAGACAGTTTTTCTGATTTGGGAATGTGAATGTAGCTGCACTGGGGTTTCCTCTCTCTCTCTCTCTCTCTCTCTCTCTCTCTCTCTCTCTCTCTCTCTCTCTCTCTCTCTCTGATCACCAGTGACAGATGCCATGCTCGAGGAAGGGCTAACATCTGTGCGTGTGTTTCTGTATGCGTGTGTGCAAGAATGTGTGGCCTCCAAGAGTCAGTACAAAACGGGCCCTGTGTGTGTGTGCGTGTGTGCGCGCGCGCAGACATGACTACAGGGAATTATGGGATGCGTGGGAGCCATGGCAGCGGTCATAAAAGTCAAAGAGGGAATGAGTCAAGTCTTTTCTTTTTTAATAAAATATTTTTAAATAAAAGTCCTGCTTTCAAGATATTACACAGTATCACAAGGGCTATCAAAGAGTATTAAACATCAGCAGGAGAGGACTCTTTAAAGTAGAGACACTACATACTGATATACACCTGAACATCAGCAGGAGAGAACTCTTTAAAGTAGAGACACTACATGCTGATATACACTAGGGGTGTTGAAAATAATCGTTTCTACGATGCATTGCGATGCGGACATGGACGATTCGGTCTCGATGCAGTGACGGAAGATAATCGGTTATAGAGTAGTAACGTTGCTTCCTGATTTTCCGGCCGCGGCTTTTTTCTGTCACTTTAATATCAAAACGGTCGGTGACGCAGAGATCAGGGAACAGACGTGACAGCGCACGCAACACGGAGCAGTCTGCTTTATCCACCAACACAAGGACACCAGTCCAGAACCCACAGCAGCAGGACCCGCTCTCAATCACTCCGTGTCGCTGCCGCTCAGAGACGCAGGGTCCCTGTGTCTCTGAGCCGCAGCGACACGGAGTGAGACAGGGATTTATGTTTTTCAAAAATAATCGCGTTACAATCATGTCAGGTTTTTGGTGGATTTCATTAAGTCTTGGATTGCAAAGTATGAATGTCCTCTAGCAATTTTCAGACGATATATACGTGTGTAAAGTTTGTGAAGGCAGGAGGAAAAAAGCTCCCGCGATCACAGTCTCCTCTCCGTTCCTCCAAGCCCCGCCCCCTCCCTGGAAATAATGAGTGACAGGCTGATAGTGACCCGATAGAAACTTTATTATTCACTTAATCACTGAGATATAATGAAGCTAACTTAGCCTCATGCATTCATGGAATTTATGTAACAGTAAGACAGAGAATGTAAGTGTGCACCCACATGCACTATTTTAGTTTGTATATGCTGTTGTAAATACTTCTGTTCAAGGTGTGTGAAGCCTCATTCAGGACATTCAGTGTCCTTTCTTAACAGAAGGCTGTGGCTAGAAGCTGCAGCTCGACTGCAGAAGCATTAGCTTTTTGTTTTTGAGGATGGAACAACTTCACACACGGAGGCTAGACCTACACAATTCATTTATTTTGGTTTATAAATTAATGTCAAGACATTTGTTATTGATTTCTGAAGCACTTTCTAAATAATAAAAATAGAGTTCATATGTATTTACTGCATGTATGCATTGATGAAAAATAAGCCATGTGCAGTAATATAGAAAATTGAGGATGCAACGCATTGGTATGAATCGTGATGCACCGTGATGCACCGGGATATCGAACCGAATCGAATCGTTGACAGGATAATCGTAATCGAATCGTGATACCAGTGAAGATGCACAGCCCTAATATACACCTGAACATCAGCAGGAGAGAACTCTTTAAAGTAGAGACACTACATGCTGATATATACCTGAACATCAGCAGGAGAGGACTCTTTAAAGTAGAGACACTACATACTGATATGCACCTGAACATCAGCAGGAGAGGACTCTTTAAAGTAGAGACACTACATACTGATAAAAGGTCCTCTTTAAGTTATCTGATCACCTTTTAAATTATTATCTTTTGTCCCTGATGAAGCTATGAATCCATCCATCTCTCTCTCTCTCTCTCTCTCTCTCTCTCTCTCTCTCTCTCTCTCTCTCTCTCTCTCTCTCTCTCTCTCTCTCTCTCTCTCTCTCTCGTTTCTATTTCCAGCGCTCGTCTTTTATTTCTGAATTATGGTGCATCCTCCCGTCCGGCCCTTGAGACTCTGATTGGATGGTCGACCTTTCGGCGGCGGGGAAAAGCTCTGAATGGCTCCGCACGTATTGATGTGCTGTAATCGTCTTCTTCTGAGGGGTGTAATTCTATAGCGGTGTGTTCAGGCTGAATGCCAGCCGGGTATGAATAAAACTCTGCTGTGGCGAGACCTTCGGAGAAAACGGAAAGATCAGACTCTTTTATACGGGATGGAAATTACGTGGATTGTCTATTTCTCTGTCTTTATCCAACAAAAGTTGAATCGAGTCAGTCATTCCTATTATTTAAAATATTAAAATGAGCTAATGTCTGCAGAAAGGGTTCAATGTGGGGGATGATCCTGCTTTAAGTTTTAGTTTCCCATCATTTGGCTGCTCTGCAAAAGAAAGTGCAATGTTGCCATAGAGGAAGTTGCAGCTTCAGACAAGATGTGCTTTCTAGTTTAACTCTTGCGTTAGAACAGCATAAAAACAAGGCTTTGCACAGACGGAGAAATTAAAAGAGTAGAAATAAACCATTCCTGAAATGTAAACATCTCAAAATAGAAATAAAAAGTAGAGAATATACAAGTCAAGACACACACTTCATCATCGGGCCTCCAGTGTGTGTCTGTAACCTGTGCAGCTTCACTCATGAGAGCATGCGGTCAGGAGCTGCTCATCGAGCCCGAAGGAACATTCAGTCCTGAGAAGCAATGATGTTAAACAGGCGGCCATCTTTGTTCTGTCCTGTGTGTTTTTGGGGTATGGATTAGCTAAATGACCAAGAATGTAACAGTTGCTGTGTGTGTGTGTGTGTGTGTGTGTAGTTGTGTGAATACAGCTACTCTATGTACTTGTGTGTGTGTGTGTGTGTGTGTGTTCACACGGTTGCAGCCCTTGAACAAACACGGTACATATGAATCAATATACAGAGGAACACGAACACTGTGCCGAGTACATTAATGAAACCTGTGTGTGTGTGTGTGTGTGTGTGTGTGGTGTGTGTGTGTGTGTGTGTGTGTGTGTGTGTGTGTGTGTGTGTGTGTGTGTGTGTGTGTGTGTGTGTGTGTGTGTGTGTGTGTGTGTGTGTGTGTGTGTGTGTGTGTGTGTGTGTGGTGTGTGTGTGTGTGTGTGTGTGTGTGTTGTGTGTGTGTGTGTGTGTGTGTGTGTGTGTGTGTGTGTGTGTGTGTGTGTGTGTGTGTGTGTGTGTGTGTGTGTGTGTGTGTGTGTGTGTGTGTGTGTGTGTGTGTGTGTGTGTGTGTGTGGGTGACCTTAAGGCACAGCTGAGGGTCTCACTGCACTGCTGTTCATATGCCTGGAATGCGTGACTGAATACCATCCACATCAGTGTGTGTGTGTTTAGGTGTCTCTTTAGCAGAATGAGCTGTAAAACTGTCATTCATGGTCCGAACAGGAGACGCCTGTTTGCATGTTTCACAGTACATGAAGTTCAAAGAGTGTTGTGTGTGTGTGTGTGCCTTTTTAATACTGTAGTGACAGACAATGCCCACTCTGTGCAGGTCCATCTGTAGATTGGTGTGTTGATGAGGTAGTCACACACCACACACACACACACACACACACACACCACACACACACACACACACACACACACACACCACACACACACACACACTGAAGAGAGGCAGAGCGCTGCTGTGGCTCCAGTTATTCTCCGATGGCCTGCAGCTTGATGCTCTAACTTTAAGCTTTGCCAAAGTATGCTACATTAGCTGTTCCCGTTAGCAACAGATGAACAGGAGATCTGCAGCCTGTCGAGAGCCAGCTGGCAGCTAGTTTCCCGTTGCCTCGTGATTTCCTTCTCTGGCTTTTTTAAAGTGTCATTCCAGGTGGATGAAGTGTTTCACTGTGTAGGAGAGGTGTGTGTGTGTGTGTGTGTGTGTGAGAGCAGCTGTCTGAGGTTTATTTAGCCGCCACTCTGCCGCTTCTCATGACCTGCAGACGCCTCATATAGTTGACCTTTGACCCGCGGTGTGTTTAATACGGTCAGAGGCGAGTGCCGTTCAAACCTCACCGTGTAATTCGTCTGCTTCCTCGCAGACTGGGATATATTTAGAATATGATGGATCACGGTTAGAGATCCATGAGGCATCGACCCTCCGTGACGGCGTGTTGGCGCCAGAGCTCGGCTGTGATCCTGCTTGCTTTGATTCGCTTGCTTTGTCCACAATATGTACTTTAATCCAAATACAGAACTTATTTTAAGGAAGTATACGTTACGAAGAGCCATCAATCCAGTGTTTTTGAATCGTTTGAATTACGTGCTTTAAAGACATTCTAGAAACAAAAATATATGTTTTTAAAAAGTATGAAAAACTTAAGTTTAGAGACGATATGAAATAAAACCCTCCAAATGATGCTTGGAAATAACTCGTTATATTTAATGTAATGTATATATTTGGACGTCAAGCTCTGCCGAGCAATACCCGATTTTGTATTCGTGCAAACCAACACGTGTTTTATCGGTGGAGGAAGCGCGTCTACGCCGTGATACACTTTACAACATGAGCACATATTATAATTCAGATCAGCTGCACGGAATCTTTAATAGATCCCACTTGGACTTTCTTGTTGTTGTTGTTGATGTTCGACTTTCTGCTTTACGTGATCAGAGTTGTTTCTGTTGACTTATTTAAGACGAGCGGACGTAAACACAGCTCTTGGATTGGACGTGAAACTGCTTCATTTATATGTAACCCTTTTGAGTTTACGCTCGGACTCAAAGCGCCTCTCAGCTCCGGGCTGCTTTGGGTTTCTCTGCAGAATAGCAAGCAGAGCGTTGCTTCGATTCAGTCAGGAAGTGATTGAAATGTAACGGCACGACTAGTTGGTGTGTTTGAACTCACCGTAGTTGTTTTGCGTGGTTTTACTTGGATATAGGAATACATTATTGTAGAAAATGGCTTGCGTGCAAAATACTCTTAATTAAGGCGTGGTGCACGTTTTTGAGGGAACATCGTTGCGTTGAGTCGCCGAGAGGCTAAACTTGGCTTTACGTGTTCCGAATACGGTTTGTTCGTTCTTGATTTCATTTCCCCTTCAGGGATGATCTTCCAATCGCGGCTCGTTCCTCGGAGCTGGATCAGCGCCAGCTTTCCGAGTGTTCACAGAACGGCTCTTCAGTCGGACAGCTTGTTGGTTCTGAAACCGATCAGACGCTTTCAGGGTTGTTTCCTCCTGATCACGATGTGACGTGAGACTGGAGCTGAGGTGCGGAAGCTCGTCTCCGTCGGCAACGCGTCACTGAGCTGGCATGTTCCTGTGTTCCCTCATTTCCCCTCCTTTATACACTGAAGGTCGTTTAATGTTCAGCTCGCATCGTATTCTAACAGAGCCTCGTTGTGATCGTGCTTTGTGCTGCGATGTGAGAACCATATATCTCCTGAGAGTCAACGAGTCTTTCTTGGAAGAACTTCCCTGTTTTGTTCGTGACGATGCATTTTTCAGATAGAAGAACGTTCGATAACACTTTATTTTAAGGTACACAAATTCACCATCAGCTAGTTGTTAATGAACATGCATATTAGCAGCATATTGGCTCTGTATTAGTCTTTATAAAACACATATTAATGCCTTATTCTACAAGTACTAAGCCATTAGTTGAGTTTTTCCTCAATAACCCTCTAATTCAGTGATTCTCAAATGGGGGTACGCGGACCCCTAGGGGTGCGTTGGGGTACTGCATGGGGTACGTGAGATTTAGTGAATTAAAAAAATACCAAAAATAATCTTAGTACAATAAGTTAAATAGAAAACACAACTTGTATTTTATAGTTTTGATTAATATATCATGTTGTGCATTGGTTTGTTAAACAGTTGAAAAACTCCTTTGAAAAATAAGTTTACATCATGCATAAAATGAAAATATCCTTAGTTTGTTGTAAAGGAGTTAATGAATCACTGAGGGAACATCACTGTATTGGAATTATTTGTATAGGCTTTTTCGATCAAACATGTCAGGGGGTACTTGGCTGAGAAAGGTTTGAGAAGCACTGCTCTAATTAGTGCTGATTTGTTGCAAGTAAGGAAGTTGTTGTTTTGGTCTTAATATGCGCTGCTCAATATGCGCCGAATAACTCTCATACTAACACTTAACAAATATGGGCTTTTCTTATTTAACAAGACATGAAACTATAAGTGTTATAACTCTATTGACCTGTATGTTTCATATCTGCACATTTATATTCTTTTAATATTTATAATGTACATTTTATATTACACATAATAAAGTAAAACTATAGTCTTCTAACCAACACATCTGTAGATACGTAACGTACGTTTATTTATAAAGCACATGTTCTGACACAGAGGCAATTCAAAGAGCTTCACTTCACATTAACGCACATTAGTTCAGAGCGAGGACGACGGAAAAGAAACACGACGGACGTAGAATTGAAAAACTGAAATCTGAGGAGAAATTAGAGCAAATGTGGTGAATAAACAATATTCAGCTCTGAGACGTGGAGAATTACAGATTAGATTAAAAACATGCATAGAATGGACATTCTCAAGTACATCCAATTTGTTTTTGAGTACGGACCCTGGGGAAATGTACCTCTGACAATCACAGAGGAATCTGCATTATGTATTTATCTTCATGCAGTCATTTAAAAACGGTATCTTTTCAGACTCGAACACCTTTGTAGGAACAATCCTCACCTTTGATGACGCTGCAGTAAAAAGACACTTAAAATAATACCCCTGTTAATAAATCCTGAAACACACACACACACACACACACACACACACACACACACACACACACACAGACACAGACACAGACACACACACCTTTTTAAGAGCATTATCTGACGGTCGAGGGCTCTTGCTGTCCTCTGATAGGTCAAAGCTGTTAACCCGGTACATCTGGGCAATTAGACCAATCATAACGCAGTGGCTGCTGAGAGAGGTCGAGTGTGAGGTCATCAACACTGAATATTGAAGCAGCTCAGTGGTGCCTGCTTGCATCGGAAAGTACGACATGTAAAGAGCGTGTGCAGGTAATTGATCACCTGGCAGAAAGAGGGGATCAATAAGACATGTTTTAGGTACATTCTTTACAACTCAATCATTTCCAATTCATAAAAGATTACTATATTGATTTATAGTCATCGATATATTGATTATTAATTTTTACAGTCCCGCAGCTGCATCCTCACGGTGTGTGCTGTAAATCAACCACCTACAGGAGAATCCCACCATCTGGTTCGGAGCAGACACATTTCATATCACATGCTCTTCCTCTCCGCAGCGCTCGTCTTCACACTTAGCTAATTATCTGGGTTACTAATGAACGAGATGGCGATTAACCCCGTGCTGCTCTCGCTAGAGATCAGCTGCTGTCACTGAGCCGAATCAGTGCTGCGGTGACGGGGAACCTGGGACTTGGAGTCTCTTCTCCATCACTGTTCAGGTTTGTCAAAGTTATTTCGTACGCGTAAAACAATAATGCAAAAAATAATAATGAAATGAAACAAGAGAATTATGATGGTGTACAAACGTAATCAGTATCAATCAATGTTTATTTATATAGCCCAATATCACAAATGTTACATTTGTCTCAGTGGTCTTCACAGTGTGTACAGAATATCAGTATGACAATACGACACCCTCTGTCCTCAGACCCTCACATCGTACAAGGAAAAACTTCCAAAGAAAACCCAGTTTAAAGGGAAAAATGGGAGAAACCTCAGGGAGAGCAACAGAGGAGGGATCCCTCTCCCAGGACGGACAGACGTGCAATAGATGCCGTGCGTAAATTGAAAAGATAATACATTTGCAACATAGGTAGTCCAAATGTTTGGAAATGCATGTGTGTATAATAGGAAGATGAATCCACGAGGATATCCATCCAGGACCTATGATCCAGGACCACAGCCACGACTCAAGATCCAGCGCTCGCGATCCAGGACACAGGACCGCAGGATCATCCATGACTCCGGATCCCAGCATATATAGACCCCAAAAAGAAAGACATTTGGGGAAGCTGGGTTGATGGGAACATGAGAGTACACAGGTATAGACAGAGAGAAGGAAGAAGTAAGATGTCCCTCCCGACAAACTAAGCCTATATCAGCAAAACTAGGGGCTGAATCTAATCAGCCCTAACTATAAGCTTTATCAAAAAGGAAGGTCTTAAGCGCACTCTTAAAAACGGATAGGGTGTCTGCCGCCCGAACACAAACTGGAAGCTGATTCCACAAATGTGGAGCTTGATAAGAAAAGGCTCTGGCTCCCATTGTACTTTTAGAGACTCTAGGAACAACCAACAACCCTGCATTCTTGGAACGCAATGCCCTAGTAGGACAGCAGGGTATAATGAGTTCTTTAAGGTAAGATGGCGCCTGCCCATTAAGGGCTTTGTAGGGGGGGAAGAAGAATTTTAAATTCTATCCTGTGTTCTATAGGGAGCCAGTGTAAGGCAGCCAGAACAGGAGTAATGTGGTCCCTTTTCCTAACTCTGGTTAGTACACGAGCCGCAGCATTTTGAATCAGCTGAAGCGACTTGATTGACTTCTTGGTACTCCCTGATCGTAAAGAGTTACAATAATCCAGCCTAGAAGTAACAAATGCATGGACTAGTTTCTCTGCATCGTTTTGAGGCAAGATATGCCTGATTTTTGCAATGTTACATAGATGGAAGTAGGCGGTCCTTGAAATTGATTTTATGTGGGCGTTAAAGGATAAATCCTGATCAAATATAACACCAAGATTCCTTACAGTCTCACTGGAGGCCAAATTAATGCCATCCATAGTTAGTATATCTTTAGATAATTTGTTTCGTAGATTCTTCGGGCCAAGTACAATAACTTCAGTTTTGGTCGTGTTTAACATCAAAAAGTTTAAGGTCATCCACGTTTTTAAGTCCTTAAGGCAGTCTTGAATTTTATTTAGATGATTAATTTCATCAGGCTTGATTGATAAATATAGTTGATATATATAGGTCCGAGCTCTGAGCCCTGTGGCACTCCATGGCTAACTTTGGTTTGCGTGGAAGATTCATCGTTGACACGTACAAACTGAGAGCGTTCAGATAGATAGGACCTAAACCAGCCTAAAGCAGTTCCCTGTATGCCAACCAAGTGCTCTAGTCTTTGCAATAGGATGTCATGGTCGATGGTATCAAATGCAGCACTGAGATCGAGCAAAACAAGAATAGAGACAAGTCCCTAGTCTGAGGCTATTAGAATATCATTTGTGACTTTAACCAGAGCTGTCTCTGTGCTATGATGTGTTCTAAAGCCAGACTGAAAATCTTCAAATAAATCATTGTTTTTTAAGTAATCACACAACTGTTTTGCGACCGCTTTCTCAAGAAATTTTGAGAGGAACGGAAGATTAGAAATAGGTCTATAGTTGGCTAAAACCTCTGGATCGAGGTTGTGCTTTTTAAGAAGCGGTTTTATCACTGCTACTTTGAATGATTGTGGAACATAGCCTGATAATAAAGACATATTCATAATATTTAATAAAGAAGTGCTAATTAATGGAAAAACTTCCTTCAACAGCTTAGTTGGAATTGGGTCTAACATGCACGTTGATGGTTTAGAAGAGAATCATTGAATGTAATTGTTCAAGGTTTATGGCTGAAAAGCATTCTAGTTTACTATCGTGTAATATTAGAACTTACGTTTCCGGGAGCTGTTGATAACACTATACTGGTCAAAGGCAAGAGGTCATTAATTTTGTTTCTAAGAGTAACCATTTTATCGTTAAAAAAGCACATAAAATCATTCCTACTGAGTGCTATGGGAATAGAAGGCTGTGTCAATGGAGCTGTGGCTCTCTGTCAGCCTGGCTACAGTGCTGAAAAGAAATCTTGCATTATTCTTATTCTCATCTATTAATGAAGAGTAGTAGGCTGCTCTCGCTTTACGCAGTGCTTTCTTATATTCATTGAGAGTAATATGCCAAATTAAACGAGATTCTTCAAGTTTAGTGGAACGCCATATCCTTTCAAGTTGTCTCGACTTTTGCTTTATTTTGCGAGTTTCGGCATTATGCCATGGAGCTAATCTATGTTGCTTTATTTTCTTCTTTTTCAAAGGAGCAACAGAGTCTAATTTTATTCGCAGCGCATCTATAGCACTATCAACAACATGATCAATTTGGGGTGGTGTACATTTTGTATAAGTTTCCTCCCTTACATGCAGACATGCTATCGAGTTAAGTATTGGTGGAATCTCTTCCTTAAATGTGGCTATAGCACTAACAGATAGGTTTCTGCTGCAAGAGCTTTTCACTAATGCTTTGTAGTCTAGTAACAGTACTTCAAAAGTTACTAAGAAATGGTCGGATAAAGCAGGATTATGCGGTTCGACTAATAGTTGCTCAATTTCAATACCATAAGTCAGAACAAGGTCGAGAGTGTGATTATAGCAGTGGGTTGGTTTATTTACACTCTGACAGAAACCAACAGAATCTAATATAGAGTTAAATGCAACAGTAAGGCTATTTTTATCATCGTCAACATGAATATTAAAGTCACCTACGATAATTACTTTGTCTGTTTTAAGAACCAAAGTTGATAAAAACTCAGAGAATTCTGATAAGAATTCTGAATAAGGACCTGGTGCACGATACACTGTAACAAATAAGATTGGCTGCAAAGTTTTCCAGGTTGGATGCGTAAGACTAAAAACGAGGCTTTCAAAAGAGGTATAATTACATTTTGGTTTAGTATTGATAAGTAAACTTGAGTCAAAGATTGCTGCAACTCCACCTCCTCGGCCCGTGCCTCGAGCAATATGAGTGTTGACATGGCTGGGTGGAGTGGCCTCATTTATGCTGACATATTCTTCATGTCTCAACCAAGTTTCAGTGAGACAGCATATATCAATATTATAATCTGATATTAAATCATTTACCAATATTGCTTTAGATGCTAGAGATCTTATGTTTAAGAGACCACATTTAATCTTCCTGTTTTGTTGCACTGTAGTAGTTGTTACATTTACTTTTATTAGGTTATTATGTATGACACCTCTATTAGGTTTTACCTTAAATTGTCCTTGGGCAGACACACACACCGCTAATATTGGGTATTTTATTGGGTTCGGGATTCCTATGGATGACTGCCTAGGAGAGAGCGCAGAGAAGCGTGTAAGACTGCGACTCTGCCTCCTGGTCTCAACTCCAGTTTGTCATGGATTACGTCCACAAAGCCCTGAAATGTTTGCCGAAATGAGATCTGCACCTTTCAGAGTAGGGTGAATGCCGTCTCTCTTAATCAGACCAGGTTTTCCCCAGAAGGCTGTCCAATTATTTACGAAATTGATAAACACAAATATTATTGACTTATTGATCGACCTCGTTGCACATCCGAAAAGGGGTAGAAGCAGTTGACTTATTGAATCCACCCTTTCTCCCAAAAACTACATTATTAACTTTTTGTTTTCAACCCCGTGTCAATGCCTTGCTCAAGAGCAGCTGCCAAGGCTGTCTGTGCGGCAGTGGGAATTGAACCGGCAACCCTCTGAGCAGCAGCGCTCTAAACACGAGTGTGTGACTTTGCAGTGTCAGCAGAGGTGAATCGGATCACAGAGCTCTCATCCTGTGTGTGTGTGTGTGTGTGTGTGTGTGTGTGTGTGTGTGTGTGTGTGTGTGTGTGTGTGTGTGTGTGTGTGTGTGTGTGGTGTGTGTGTGTGTGTGTGTGTGTGTGTGTGTGTGTGGTGTGTGTGTGTGTGTGTGTGTGTGTGTTTGCGGTTGTTGGTCAGGGGAACGCAGTCAGTCAAGTGGAAAGAATCTGAATACACACACACACTTATTTTTAAGATTATTAAATCAATATACCGACGGTTTCTTACACCCTGATCAGCGTTGAAGGCCACACGCACGCACGCGCACGCACGCGCGCGCACACACACACACACACACACACGTGTTATTAATAGAAGTGCCTGGGTGACACAGTAATCCCGCATGGCAGAGTTATTCCTCCTCTGATATCAGCACACACACTTCCAATTCATTGAGATATAGCTGTGTGTGTGTGTGAGAGATTATGTGTTATAAAGATACCCTCATTTATTTTATTAATTAGAATCTGACTGGTTGTCTGATTCGAACTACTACTACTACTACTACTACTACTACTACTACTACTATTACTACTACTGTACTACTACTACTTGCAGGTGTCCCTTGATATGATCTCAATGGGACCAATCTGGTTAAATTAAGGTTTGAAATTAAATGACTACTACTACTACTACTACTCTACTACTACTACTACTACTACTACTACTACTACTACTACTACTACTACTGTACACACACACACACAGCATTCAGCCACTTGAAGGATTTGAATTTCTTACAAAAACAACTTGGTTCCCACTTGACAGTTAACAGAGGAAAACAAAAACAAATAAACAACAACACCAACACATCACATGAACAACAGTGCACACCCTCACCTGAGTCCTGCTGGGAAATGAACTATTGCTTTTTGCTCTGAATGACAGTAAACTGGCTTTAAATGTGCTTTGTGGCACTAGAGGCCCAGTTTCCGCAGACTGTGGGATCTGTAGTTCTGATCATGGGATCTGTAGATCTGATCATGGGATCTGTAGTTCTGATCATGGCATCTGTAGTTCTGTTCATGGCATCTGTAGATCTGATCATGGGATCTGTAGTTCTGATCATGGGATCTGTAGTTCTGATCATGGGATCTGTAGTTCTGATCATGGCATCTGAAGTTCTCTCTCAGATCACACACAGTTCTCCTTCTGCTGACGGGCTTGTTTTTCTGATCCGACCATGTGTGCACTGTGGAGAGGACCAGTTGTCTTTGGCATGGTGTGTGTGTGTGTGTGTGTGTGTGTGTGTGTGTGTGTGTGTGTGTGTGTGTGTGTGTGTGTGTGTGTGTGTGTGTGTGTGTGTGTGTGTGTGTGTGTGTGTGTGTGTGTGTGTGTGTGTGTGTGTGTGTGTGTGTGTGTGTGTGTGTGTGTGTGTGTGTGTGTGTGTGTGTGTGTGTGTGTGTGTGTGTGTGTGTGTGTGTGTGTGTGTGTGTGTGTGTGTGTGTGTGTGTGTGTGTGAAGGGGGGGGGAGTCTACACCATACATACTGTGTGTTCGGCTTTATTATGAGACAGTTTCTTCTGTCAGAAAACGGTATTAAAATGTACTAGGTCACATTATAAGCTCAATCGGAGGACTCTTTAAAGTAGAGACACTCCACACTGATATACACCTGAACATCAGCAGGAGAGGACTCTTTAAAGTAGAGACACTACATACTGATATACACCTGAATATCAGCAGGAGAGGACTCTTTAAAGTAGAGACACTATATACTGATATACACCTGAACATCAGCAGGAGAGGACTCTTTAAAGTAGAGACACTACATACTGATATACACCTGAACATCAGCAGGAGAGGACTCTTTAAAGTAGAGACACTACATACTGATATACACCTGAACATCAGCAGGAGAGGACTCTTTAAAGTAGAGACACTACATACTGATATACACCTGAACATCAGCAGGAGAGGACTCTTTAAAGTAGAGACACTACATACTGATATACACCTGAACATCAGCAGGAGAGGACTCTTTAAATTAGAGACACTACATACTGATATACACCTGAACATCAGCAGGAGAGGACTCTTTAAAGTAGAGACACTACATACTGATATACACCTGAACATCAGCAGGAGAGGACTCTTTAAAGTAGAGACACTACATACTGATATACACCTGAACATCAGCAGGAGAGGACTCTTTAAAGTAGAGACACTACATACTGATATGAACCTGATAATTAGCATTTTTAAAGGGCCTTCACACCGGCGTACTTTTCCCATTTAGTTCCGTTAGTACCCCTAGTGTCGCGTTCACACCAAAAAGAGCACTTAGTGCCGGGAATGTTACCCCCATTTTTAGTGCCTGCTGAGAGGTGGTACTTTCCTGGGGGTGGCAGTATACGCCGTGAAGTGGTTTGCGGCCTGCCAGTAAACCCAAAGCAGAAGAAGAAGAAGTGGCGTCAGCGGCTTCATTTGCCTAATCCTCTCTCAGGAACTTATTCCAGTGTGAACGCGATCGGCTCTTTAGTTCCATGGGGGAACGAAGTACGGCAAAGTACTTGGTGTGAACGCGGATATTGTTTGGTTGGTTTCACTTCTTTATATCGAGACTACTTTAAGATAAAGGGGGACTTCAGGGTTTGAAATGGGGCTAACCATTTTACGATCATATCTGAACAAGTTGGAATAACAGAACATTTCCGTTTTCCATTTTTCCGACATGCCGTGTGAATGGAATATCTTTTTTGGCGATCAAAGCTTTGGAAAAAAGTCAGCAGCAACATCTCTCTCTGCACACATTGTACCCGTTTCCACTAATAATTCACCGCCGCCCTTTACAATAAATACTTCTCCGCATAGTTTGAATGAAAACGCTTCCCAGTCTTTAATATTTAGTTTGTCACTATCAGTCGGGGGTCTCAACAGTTAATGGAAATGTTATTATCATATATCAGGGCTTTCAACATCATTCCCATACGGTGGTTTTTAAATTAACGCTTTATTTTAAATATGTACATGATGCACAGAAAGTACCTTAATGTATACTGTAGGTTTAGCAAACATTCGTCTTGTGGTTGAATTAGGCTTAACAAAGGATTTACCAGAGCGAAATGTTTCAGAGATAAGTGCATGTATTGCCAACACCACATTATTGGCCATTTAAGATAAGCACGTCAAGCTTTCAGACCAAGAGGGATATTTCTTTCTCTCTTTGTTGATTCTCCCCTCTCTGGTGGCCTCATGTGAGCGTTATATGGGTTACTATGTGACCCTGGAGCCGTGATAATATATTTCAAATTAGTATTTTTTAATTAATGCTGCCTCGGTTGCCGCGGTGATTGATGTGCTCACGCTTCCAGGGCCACAAATCACCACAGAGCAATTAATGGGCATTGCATGTCAGAAATGTCAGCTTTTATTTGACTTTCAATTCATGGGAAATTATGGTTATATTTCTTTCTGTTACATAATCCCAGCAATCTGGAACATTCCTGAATATTTTCAATGATATCCGAGTGTGCTTTGAGGCTGCTCGGCAGGGCTATCTTTGGAAAGACGCATTATTGAACCAAGTGTGCTTTAGTATTCAAGGAATGCATCTTTCCTCCGTCGCAGGATAGCCATTTTTGGACTCGAGTCTGACGGTTTTAAGCCTGTTGTGAGAGTTTCTCCTGCCTCTAAGATGACTTTGCAACCTAAACTTAAGTGAAAAGGATGGTGAAGGGCTCATGTTTTAGTTCATTGGCTGAAAAACCTTTTGTTAACACATTTTGTCTGAACCTACACACTTATCTTGGAATCAAATGACTTAAAAAGGAAATGTTATGCTTATTTTGTACATACTGTATAACATGCAATTAGAGATGTCCCGATCCGATCATTTTCAAAAAATCGGGGATCGGAGCCGATCACGCGATTTTCAAAAAATCGGGGATCGGGATTTATTTATAATTATTTTTTTTTAATTTAATGTTACAAAACAAAAATGACCATGTTCACGTCTTAAAGTCATCCTGAGGACTTAGTTTTGGTTTAAAATTACACAACATCATGTATGTGTTGCTTTCTTTGGCCTTCCTTTCAGACCTGGTTGCTTATTTCTCTGAAATCTGGCAACAGAGAGGGCGCAGTGTCTGATAGCAGCAGTAAGCTAACGAGAGGCTACGTTCAGCTGGAGACTCGGGAGTCGGGACGGAGAAAATGTCAGGAGTTTGGAAGTATTATAAAGCGAAGGCAGTGTAACAGCCAGATGCAATGTTTGCAAGGCAGAGGTTCGCTACCTGAGAAACAAACACCAACAACAACACGGCGAGTACACAGCGGCCACTCAGGGAACGGCACGGAAACAACCGACACTTTCAGAGGCTTTCAAAAGGAAAGAGAAACGGCCCCAGAACAGTGAAAAGGCCAAAAACAAACAACAGCCAAGATAGCTGAACTCATCGCGTTGGATGACCAGCCGTTATCTGTTACCTTTTTTCTCTCTTAATGCATTGCATAAAGATCGGATCGGGAAAAATCGGTATCGGCAGATTGTCAAAATCAAATGATCGGAATCGGATCGGGAGCAAAAAAAGGTGATCGGGACATCCCTACATGCAATGTAATGTAACAACTCAAGTTTTTCTGTCTGTTTTGATCTTTTGCCATCTCATCTTTGATCACCAAAAGCCAAGTATAAATGTTCACGATGGTCAATATATCAAAAATAGGGTTGTCCGATAGGAACAGAAGCTGACCTACAGTGCAAGGATTCGATGCAAGACATGCAACACGTGACCAGTAACGCCTTTATAGAAAAACCAGTTAAAATAATTCAGCAGTTATTTTTATCTGGGGATCTAACTCTTCAAGACAGCAGGTCGCTTCTACCTTTTCGGAGGCCTATCTTTCGACGGGATTTCGATGCCTGAAAGAAGCTATTGTTTTAATTGGATTTCCATCACCGTGAATGACGGCTCTGGAGAAAAACCCTGACCAGACGTTAATCTGGATTAGAAAGGTTTAAGGGTGGCGGGGGCCTCATCACATAAAAAACCTTTCGAGTGTCGACTCAGCTCATTACGGTGGAAGGTGAAGAGCTTAGATTGTGTTTCCTCTCATCATGACTGAGTGAGTTTGGCGGCTGTTGGAGCAATTTGACGTTTGGCTTAAATGATCAGAGCTTTGGATATTCCTCAGACTTCACTGGGTGATGATTTGTTCAGCACCTGTCCTGTGAAGAGTGTTCTGTTCCATTCAGCCTTTAACCGTACAGTATGCTTCATTTGCACCTGGGACTTTGGAACATTTGTCTGGTTAGTGGTTTCCTAAAGTCTGGTTAGTGGTTTCCTAAAGTCTGGTTAGTGGTTTCCTAAAGTCTGGTGGAGATATTATTTGATGTATTGCTGAAAAGAGACAAGTTGCACCACTCTGATATAGGGCTGCTCTATATCTCGTGTTGATATATGCATGCGCGACATTCACATCACGTGGACGTGCTATTTAAAAAAGAAAAGCATATTTTAAAAAAAAGAATTGTTTAGAACATTTGCTGTTCCTCATGCAGAGGCACTGACTGACCTATTACAGGTGGGGTAGGTAAGTTTGAGAAACCGGCTCGAGATCGCTAGAATTTGAAAATACACATCCGGAGTAAATCTGCCACTTCCTCACAGAGCCCCTCCTCCAACACACACGAACGCGCACGTGACCAATGAGGGCACGGGATAAGTTTGTGCCCCGATGGAAGGCTGACAGGCAGGTAGGTCATCCAATCGGATTGGTTGTACTTTTTACAGTATTACGGCTTCCACAGATGACATTTTTTTATGGATTTCTTGTCAAAGCACTTCAGATATTCATTGCTATCGGGATGTTAAGAGCATTCCATGGAATATAACAAAAAGTGTATCTCGAGCCGGTTTCTGAAACTTACCTACCCCACCTTTAAGTAGGCAAATTAACTCAAACACGTCATGTTAAAATTATTTCGCTGGTTGCTACAAAAGGGAAACCTGCTCTCGTGTCAGGAGTACTCGAGTGAGTGACGGCAAACCACCGATCAAATCTCCAAAGCAGACGCACCCGGTGATTAAAGGTCAACATTGAGTAAAGTAGTTTCATGTGTTTCTCCAGGGCAGTTCGGCGCTGCTAACCGAGCTAGCTCAGCTTGTTGCTAACCGAGCTAGCTCAGCTTGTTGCTAACCGAGCTAGCTCAGCTTGTTGCTCTGATAACTTAAGATCCAGACGTCCGTGACTAAAATTCTTCATCCGGTATAGTTAAAAAACACAAATTGTATAGCATTAAAGTTCAAGAAAGGATGGTTTGCGGGAAAAAACGGTCTTTTCTTCAATTCCTGTATGTTTTCGTATCGCAGGCTGGTGTCAGTTGCAAACACCTTTGAACCACCTTTCTTTGTAACTCTGTCAGAATCAGACTTCCTATAAAGCCAATAATCATAGGCCAACGCAACATTTTAAACTTCATGCATGCACATGACATTTTATAAGATCATAAATCTTACCTCACAACTCATGTAATGCAACTTTAATATTTATTTTATCTGTTAGGGCTGTAATGATGTTCAATGTTCCACTAAATCTTTGGAATTTCAGATTTATAATGAATCCGTACCTCTCTAAAAATAGTGTTAATACAACACTAAATGGTTTTTGACAAAAAAGCTTTGAGGGAAACTTAATTTACAACATGCATTACGTTCACTGACCATACTTTGGCATTTGAATCGTTTTTTTAACCCTCAAGTAGATGAGAACAGGATGTTTTACTCACAACCATCACCTGGCACAACCCTACAATCTGTAATCCCACCCTACATGAACTGGGATCAGGAGTTACATAATGCACCTTCTTTGGGAAGCAAAACGTCTCTTTGTGTTTTGCATTGTCCTTAAATCTATTCAGGACTGCAGCCTTTTCATTGCTAAAAGCACTCTGTGAAAAGATGGAGTCATCGGCAAAGAGGGTATGCATAAAAGACAGGGAGGGTTCCACTTCCTCTGGACTTTCACCTGTAGATTCACACAGTGCTGATGTTGCTTGTTTATGTAATAGGATCATTGAGAGAAACTTAAAATTAGCAAGGATTTCTATTCATGTTCTTCGCTTGGGCTCCACTTTACCTGTGTTTCTATAGGTGTTGAACATGGTGAATTCAAAGAAGGCGGTTGCTAACAAGTGTCTGAATAAGACTACACATCATCACGGCCAACATTAGCCGCCTTTAGCTTAGCAGTGGCGATGTGAAGTCATGTGACCGTGCTGTAGTTCCTTTATAGCCCAACATTAGCCGCCTTTAACTTAGCGGTGGTGGCGTGAAGTCATGTGACCGTGCTGTAGTTCCCTTATAGCCCAACATTAGCTGCCTTTAGCTTAGCGGTGGTCACGTGAAGTCATGTGACCGGGCTGTAGTTCCCTTATAGCCCAACATTAGCCTCCTTTAGCTTAGCGGTGGTGTCGTGAAGTCATGTGACCGTGCTGTAGTTCCCTTATAGCCCAACATTAGCTGCTTTAGCTTAGCGGTGGTGGCGTGAAGTCATGTGACCGTGCTGTAGTTCCCTTATAGCAGAACATTAGCTACCTTTAGCTTAGCGGTGGTGCGTGAAGTCATGTGACCGTGCTGTTCCTTAGCCCAAATAGCTCCTTTAGCTTACGTGTCGTAGTCTGTGACGTGCTAGTTCCCTTATAGCCCAACATTAGCTGCTTTAGCTTAGCGGTGGTGACGTGAAGTTATTTGACCGTCATTTAGTTCCTATATAGCCCAACGTTAGCCACCTTTAGCTTAGCGGTGGGGAGGTGAAGTCATGTGACTGTGCTGTAGTTCCCTTATAGCTCAACATTAGCTTCCTTTAGCTTAGCGGTGGTGACGTGAAGTTATTTGACCGTCATTTAGTTCCCTTATAGCCCAACGTTAGCCACCTTTAGCTTAGCGGTGGTGACGTGAAGTCATGTGACTGTGCTGTAGTTCTTTTATAGCAAAACATCTAAGTATCATAAACATGTGTTCTGCAATAACACAAAATCGCATGGAAAAATCCCACTGGCTTTTTGTCGAAGGAGCCCTTGCAACGCTAACTCCTCTGTAACTCCATTATTCTACTCTTAAGACCCTTCCTGTTTTAAAATTCTTTCTCCACTGATTCTGCATTTATTTTATGTCGGTATTGTATCATCCGTGATTCAACACCTGATGTTTTAGGGTACCAGCATCAGTCTTCTCTCCTCATGCTTGGTTAATGTTGAACGTTTTGGTCGCATACATTTATAGAACTCCTAATCCTCTCCTATTTTTCTCTCATCCTTCTGTTTCATATACTCTCACATACCACATTACTAAAGGCGGCTTCAGTGACCCAGTTTCCTCGAGAGGAAATTGTAATTTCACAGGTCTGTGTTCACTGTTTTTTCACTCGCAGCTACGTGGAAGTATACAAATAAAGACATAAACGGAGCCAGGTGCTCAGCTTCTGTTTGCTCTTCTCCCCTTTGAAGAGTCGCATGTTTACTCAGCCACTCTGACACCTGTAAGACTCATATGTAACACACACACACCTGCTTCAGTTTGGTGGACTGTGTCGCCTTTGTTCTGTGTAGTGGATAGAAATAGTAAGCGTTTCTATTTTGATTGAGAATGAAACTTTACTGGCACCTTTTCTCTTTGTTTTTAATTGTTTTTGTGATTGGCCTCGCTTTCCCCATGAAACCACCAATGGGTTTGTTTCCCTCTATATTTGGTGCTTTAAAGCATCAGGTACCTTTTCACCATCCTAACTCCTTCCGGATCCTCCAGTTTGTCCATATTGCTGATGTCTGAGAGAGATTTACGATGTCATCTCTCCCACGCTGAGCTCTCGGCGTCTTTTACCCTGCAGTGAAACTCCTCTTATGTTAATGACATCAGAAAAAGTGCCGTCTGCTCCTCTCAGCGCTCTGCTTTCTGAAGCTTTGCTGTTCAGCTGTTTTCCCGTCTGTGATTGATGCCTGACAGAAAGATCCAGACGCTCTTCTCTCGGCTATCGATTCGGTTTCACTTAAGCCATAATGAAGTATTGGTCAGCCTCAGCAGTGCTTAGCAGGTGAGAAGAGCCTCCAGACACTCCACTTAATTACAATCTTTGTGTGTGTTCAGCGTCTCTTTGCCCTGCAGGAGGATGGGCCGCTCATCATGAAATTAGATAAGAACTGATGAGTATTCACAATTCACCGGGAGGTAAATTCACATGTTCAGGGGTGGAAGAAGTCCTCGGATCCTTTAGTACTCTGCATTTTGAATGATTTTTAAGCGAATGTTTGGAAACACACACTTAAAGCATCAGACGTACATCTGCAAAAACTTGGTTTACAATTATGGGCTTCATGATCCGAGAAAAATGTGTATGACTTCTGTTAAAACACTAGTAGGGCTGTCCCGAATACCATTTTTCGGGCTCCGGATATTCGGTAGTAATCAGCAGCGAATATTCAAATATTCGGCCCGCGCGGGGGGGAGAAAAAGTAATATCTATAAAGACGCAGAAAGCAAACGATAACGTTTATGGTTAAGTGTTAGCACCCCCCGAAGAGGCACAAGCTCTTACGTTGATATTGGAGTTTTCAATCAATTTAATTTGGCAGCCGCAATGCAAAGCGGCTGCCACAAACGAATAACGAAATTGAAACCCGAATAGTACTCCAACGAACGAATATTCGGGTGCAGCCCTAAACACGAATCACTCCTGCATTTCTGTGTCTTTCAGTAAAATGCTTTTAGAGAAAAAAGCGCTTGTTGAATAAAATAAACGAATCAAAGGACATTTATTCCAACATTGTTCCATTTAGCAAATTGACTTTCCGCTGCAGCTCCAGGAACAATCTGAAAATAAAAACGCACATTTGTAAAACACATGCTCATGAAGAAAAGTCTGCAGCAACTTGACGAAAAGCTGTGCACGTGATCACATGACTCCTTCTGAGGGTACTGCATATCTGCTGTGAGCTAGCTAGCTAACGTAGCCTATCTAGAAATATTGCCGTCTTTCAAGATGTGTTGAGTTGACTTTGCGATGACGATAAAACAACAACATAGTGCACAGCCTTATTTCATTATTAAAGAGAAGATTGCTCAAACTTCAGACTGTTTTCTAATCGTTGTCTTGGTCGTGCACCGGATCCTTTTTACCTCTCTTGCAAACAACTTAAATCATCAGCAGATGAACACTGAGACCCAACTTAAGGACGTTTGAAACCACAGGTTTTATTTGAAACAACAAGGTGTTTCTTAAGCTTATCGTTTAGCTGTGTTTGCTTGTGATAATTGAAAGTATTTTGACTTGATCCCTCATCTGCCAGTGTCCCCTTGAGCAAAGCATTAAACCCCTTTCTACCTGCTGTCATTATGAACGGCTGTGGAACAATGCGTCGTCTGAACGGCTGGAATTGAACTGTTCAGGTTTGCAGAATAATGGGATGACTGTGAGATCTTCCTGAGCAGATTCCCTCAGACAGAAACACAAGGCTCCAGTTACAACCCCTTCAGCCAATCGGCATGCAGCAAGCGTACATGTTGGGATGCATGTCAGAAATACCCTCAGGGCACTCATTTCACACACAGACACACACACTTGCATATTGCATACTAAACATATGCTTGTGGTGAGATCCTTGCATTATTTATTGCATGCTGTCAACAACACGCGCCTCCATAAGTCCCCCCCCCTCCTTCTTTCTGGTGTGTGTGTGTGTGTGTGTGTGTGTGTGTGTGTGTGTGTGTGTGTGTGTGTGTGTGTGTGTGTGTGTGTGTGTGTGTGTGTGTGTGTGTGTGTGTGTGTGGTGTGTGTGTGTGTGTGTGTGTGTGTGTGTGTGTGTGTGTGTGTGTGTGTGTGTGTGTGTGTGTGTGTGTGTGTGTGTGTGTGTGTGTGTGTGTGTGTGTGTGTGTGTGTGTGTGTGTGTGTGTGTGTGTGTGTGTGTGTGTGTGATACATGTTTGGGGGAAATATGTCCTTGGCTTGAAATCAAGTCTTTTGAACATGTTAACCAAGTTGTATGTACTGTAAGGAATACAAGTGCTTAAAGGCTTTAAATCTTATGTAATAAGCCAGGGGTACTCAAATACAAATCTTAAAGGTCCAAAATAAATGTTTCAATAAGACAAAGGTCTGTTTATTACGGTCATTCAATCTTTTGAACAATTGCATCAAGATTCTTAACACGAGGTTGCAAAAACAAAAATAATCTGTATGCAGCAGTTTTCATTGTTATCGTGTCTGTGCTCGACCCTCAGAGTCGCAGAGTAAGAGCTGCAGTTATGAATAAAGGAAGCTGCTCCCTCTTTCATTCAGCATTCCAGTTATTGCTTTATGAATGTCTTCCCCCTGTGTGTCCACTGGGGTTCCTCAGGCCCAACACATCTTCAACAAATTCCCCGTTGCCTCATCATAACAACTCACACACACCAGCAACTGAGCATTGTCAGTGTGTCAGTGGACTCACCCACAGCTCAGGAAATGCACTGTGCATTTTCTATTCCATCACAAAGCTGATGAATCAAATCACCAGCCAGTGTTTATGTTCTTCTGGTTGCTGTGGAATCTGAACCTGTTATTTCCTCTTTGTGTTTGCCTTCAACCTGGTCTCCATCACTTCAGTCATGCATTCTTTATACTCAGTTATTATCCAGTGGAGAGTCCTTACCTGCTGGCCTAGTTCAATCAAAGTGGTTACTTTCTGTTGGCTGGGCAGTGTAGTTTTACACACCGTCTTATTTGACTTCTTCAGGACTTAAAACAGTTTTTTTGGGGGCAGACCCCCTCAAAGAAAAAAAAATATTTACACACGTAAGGTCATCATCTTAATAGTTTTGTATGCTCATCCGTGAGCAGAGCATCACGTTGACGTGTCTAACAGCTGAATGCGGCGATTACCATCTTGTTCAGCAAAACGCCTCTCAGACTGATTCAGATCAACAGCTGTAGTGCGTTTTGATTCGATGCTGAGTGCAGCCGCACTGACAGTCTCTTCTCTGTCAGACCGCAAATACCTCATTCCTTCAGCGCTTGGGTCCGAATGCTTCTCGTTTTGCGCCGTCCCGTTCAAATGAAATCGCCGCCAATCATATATCCACGCTCGCGCCAGGACCGGGGGAGGGGTTACATGACGTGCATCTTGTGCTGCATTCACTTGCACTCGGACATTAGAGACTTTCTCTCATAAATGTCCGATGAGCGCTGTTTGCAGTCTATGGACATAGCGGATCATTTTGACTCGTTGCGTTGTGGCGATGTCTCGCAGATAACACAGATAATACATATGAAAAGTATAATTTGCTCAGAGTCCAGAGACAGTTGTGGTCGGACCGGACCGGAGTCCGTACTTTGAGGATGCCTGTAATAAGCCCTTGAATATTTAACATGAAGTACATTTGTATCAAACTAAGGTGTGTTATTGTTTTGAGCAGCTGTAAATGCCGTACATCGCACCATTTCCAAATAACACTAGTGCACTTGTCTGACATTGACAACATTTACAGACACTAAACCAACGGCAGGACTAAGGGCTTCTTTTGCTCGTACTTGTGGAGGCGGACACTTATACACAACAGGTTAAGGCGGTGCTTACACAATAACGCAAACGGTTGTATCCGCAACGTTTCTCTTTCGTTTAGCCCGTTCGTTCACACGAGGCCGTAACGGAAATGTGGAAACGGACCCCGCAAACGATAACGGGTCCCAAGGGGGATAGATCTGCAACCGGAATGCTCTGGGGGCCAAACGGCTCCGTGTGTACGTCCTCTACGACCATTTCCTGATAACGATGAAGCCATAGCCCCGCCTCTCCCCAACTCTGCTGCTCACTGCTGTAGCATGCTCAGTAGCTACTGTCAGTAGCTACTGAGCATGCTACAGATGTTAGTGCAACATCTACAGCTCCTCTACCCAACCGCAACAAGTGGACATGGAGAATTACATGAACTACATGTTGCTGAATCCACCGCGGGGCATAAACAGAAGGGCAACCATGGCAACCATGCTCGGGGGTCTTCTTCGCTGCTTTTGTTGTATTTTGTGGCGAAAGTACAGCGCCACTTACAGGCCCGGCATATGTACTACAGCGTCTCCAGCGGGTCGAGCGGTCTCGTGTGAACCGACACGTTAACTGAGCCGAATGCGTGTGAACGGAAGACTTTTTTCAAGACGAATTTGGTGCGTAAACGTTCCCGTGTAAATGGGGTCGAAGGGCAGAAGAGAGCGTACAGAATATGCTGAATATAATCCACAAATAAAGTGACATCTTTGTTGTTATAGATTGTTGATTTTCCACCAGCATATTTCTGTCAAATAAGAGACAAGTCTGCGCATCGTAGCTTTTGATTCAGACTCGCCAAACGGGCTATGGCGTGTGAAAGCGATCTTAAAGACACGAGGGGTCTTTAATTCTTCTGTCCTTTCTCTTTGCATGCCAACAGTTGGTGTGTTTCCATCTTGAGTTTCCCATGTCTTTCTTTTCCTCCCCAGTCAACCTCATCTCCCTCAGTTCATCATCATCTAAACACACACTTGCATTCAGATGAACAGCAACAAGATACTGAAGGTTATTTTCAAGTGAACTGTAGTAGCATAAACTGAACTCGGGTTATTAAATCAAAGAAGGGCATTTCCCTGAGGTGAACTTTGTCAAGAGAGGCTGCAAGTTTAATCATCATAACGATATTTCTAGAGGGAAACACAGGACATGCAGTTTACAGTCAGTTCTTTGAAACGTGGATAGATGCAGAGGCGCGTCATGCGACTGATGGAAGCAGGGAGTCTGTCATTTTGTGGCGTGAGACCACAAAGCCACACAAACCCTGTCATGCATTTGGATCATCTCAGGGACAGCTCGTTAGATTTGTTAGAGAAGCTACATTTAGGATGTCGGACGCTGAATCTAAACATCTGCCGACTTCATGTTTCTAGACGTGTCCGAGCGGTCGTGTCCGAGCGGTCGTTTATCAGCGCACGGTGTCAACTTTCAGAACGGCTTTAAATCTGTGATTAATGTTGAGTTGTTTTAACTTTGTTTCTATTAATTTTGACTCCGTAAAGTGTCTTTGCATTTCAAGATATTATATATATTATGATTTGAAGTATTGCATTTCTGAAAGACATTTGGACAAATTGTTTGTTCTTTTTAACATAGTATTTTGATTTAAATTCTAAATAAAAACTTAAATTCATATAACATGTATATGAATACTGATTTACTGTGTTCACTTGAAAGCATGACTACATAAACTATAACTACATTATTATGTATATTTTATGTAAATATTTCTCTATTTTATAAACATTTTTAAGATTTTTATAATACTTCTATTGTTAGTATTTCTATTTTTATTTTTTTTACAATGTAATTTATCTTACATTATCTTACGTACTTTGTTACCACTATACAATCCCTGTACTTGGCGATTTACCTGGTTCTGATTCTGACTCTGATGAAATGCAAACATCTGAAGTCATGTTTAAGGATCAAACCTGCATACCACCTTAAATCCTGGGACGAGCTGTGTGTTGCCTTCAGGAGCTTCAGCTGTGAACACACTGCCCTTATATGGACACACCGAAGAGAGAGAGGATAGAGGGGGGGGGGCAGATACAGAGGAAAATAAGTGTTTAAAGATTAATCAAGTACTGTACTTAAATACAATTCTTAGGTACTTGTACTTTACTTCAGTATTTCCATGTTTTGCTACTGTGTACTTCTACCCCGCTACAGTTCAGAGGTACATGGTGTACTTCTACTCCACTGCATGTATTTAATCACTTTAATTACTTCTCAGATGTGGATGAATGATGTGAAATCTAATCAAGTGTTAATCAGACTTTAGTTCCACCTGGAGTGAATCCACCAGCTACCCTGCAGTCTACAAAGTACTTCAGACTAGCTGCACCTTCACCAGCTACCCTGCAGTCTACAAAGTACTTCAGACTAGCTGCACCTCCACCAGCTACCCTGCAGTCTACAAAGTACTTCAGACTAGCTGCACCTCCACCAGCTACCCTGCAGTCTACAAAGTACTTCAGACTAGCTGCACCTCCACCAGCTACCCTGCAGTCTACAAAGTACTTCAGACTAGCTGCACCTCCACCAGCTACCCTGCAGTCTACAAAGTACTTCAGACTAGCTGCTCCTCCACCAGCTACCCTGCAGTCTACAAAGTACTTCAGACTAGCTGCACCTCCACCAGCTACCCTGCAGTCTACAAAGTACTTCAGACTAGCTGCACCTCCACCAGCTACCCTGCAGTCTACAAAGTACTTCAGACTAGCTGCACCTTCACCAGCTACCCTGCAGTCTACAAAGTACTTCAGACTAGCTGCACCTCCACCAGCTACCCTGCAGTCTACAAAGTACTTCAGACTAGCTGCACCTCCACCAGCTACCCTGCAGTCTGCAAAGTACTTCAGACTAGCTGCACCTCCACCAGCTACCCTGCAGTCTACAAAGTACTTCAGACTAGCTGCACCTCCACCAGCTACCCTGCAGTCTACAAAGTACTTCAGACTAGCTGCACCTCCACCAGCTACCCTGCAGTCTACAAAGTACTTCAGACTAGCTGCACCTTCACCAGCTACCCTGCAGTCTACAAAGTACTTCAGACTAGCTGCACCTCCACCAGCTACCCTGCAGTCTACAAAGTACTTCAGACTAGCTGCACCTCCACCAGCTACCCTGCAGTCTGCAAAGTACTTCAGACTAGCTGCACCTCCACCAGCTACCCTGCAGTCTACAAAGTACTTCAGACTAGCTGCACCTCCACCAGCTACCCTGCAGTCTACAAAGTACTTCAGACTAGCTGCACCTTCACCAGCTACCCTGCAGTCTACAAAGTACTTCAGACTAGCTGCACCTCCACCAGCTACCCTGCAGTCTACAAAGTACTTCAGACTAGCTGCACCTTCACCAGCTACCCTGCAGTCTACAAAGTACTTCAGACTAGCTGCACCTCCACCAGCTCTGAGAACACTTTCATGATCAATCATTATAAAACACATCATATATATTATTCTGAAATGGACCAATCTGCACAACGACTACTTTTACTGTCTCTACTTTCACTATATTTAGATGATAATACTTTTCTACTTTTACTTGAGTAATATTTTGAATGCAGGACCTTTACTGTAACTGAGTATTCCTACACTCTGGTACTTCTACTTTTACTCAGTACAAGATCTGATTTTCTTTGACTGAACTACAAGATCTGAGTACTTCTACTTTTATCAAATACAAGATCTGAGTACTTCTACTTTTATTGAAGTACAATATCTGAGTACTTCTCCCACCTCTGGGGAGAATGAAGAGGGTTTAAAATAGTGAGAGGAAGGAATGTCAAAGGAAAGGAAAGAGTGAGTGAGGGGGAAAAGGGATCCAACCTAAACACAGGAAACGCCAACGCTGAAGAAAAAACGTCTTTCTCTAACTGCAGCAGAGATCTGTTACTGCCAGCCTGCTAACTCTATCCTCAAGTCAACTGGACGTCTTTTCTCCTGCAGAGGTCAGAGGTCAAAGTAGAAGACTTGTTGTTTCCCACGTTAGAAACCTCTTGATCATATAGTCGTGCAGTGATGACGCAATTTTTTTTAGGCCGACCCGGAAGTTAGCATCACAAGTTCACTCTAACATTAGGCTATGAAGGAGCTACAGCACGGTCACATGACTTCACGTCACCACCGCTAAGCTAAAGGAGGCTAATGTTGGGCTATAAAGGAACTATAGCACGGTCACATGACTTCACGTCACCACCGCTAAGCTAAAGGCGGCTAATGTTGGGCTATAAATGGAACTACAGCACGGTCACATGACTTCACGTCACCACCGCTAAGCTAAAGGAGGCTAATGTTGGGCTATAAAGGAACTATAGCACGGTCACATGACTTCACGTCACCACCGCTAAGCTAAAGGCGGCTAATGTTGGGCTATAAAGGAACTACAGCACGGTCACATGACTTCACGTCACCACCGCTAAGCTAAAGGCGGCTAATGTTGGGCTATAAAGGAACTACAGCACGGTCACATGACTTCACCTCACCACCGCTAAGCTAAAGGTGGCTAAATGTTGGGCTATAAAGGAACTACAGCACGGTCACATGACTTCACGTCACCACCGCTAAGCTAAAGGTGGCTAATGTTGGGCTATAAAGGAACTACAGCACGGTCACATGACTTCACGTCACCACCGCTAAGCTAAAGGTGGCTAATGTTGGGCTATAAAGGAACTACAGCACGGTCACATGACTTCACCTCACCACCGCTAAGCTAAAGGTGGCTAATGTTGGGCTATAAAGGAACTATAGCACGGTCACATGACTTCACGTCACCACCGCTAAGCTAAAGGTGGCTAATGTTGGGCTATAAAGGAACTACAGCACGGTCACATGACTTCACCTCACCACCGCTAAGCTAAAGGTGGCTAATGTTGGGCTATAAAGGAACTACAGCACGGTCACATGACTTCACGTCACCACCGCTAAGCTAAAGGTGGCTAATGTTGGGCGTGATGACGTTTACTCGTCTCATTTATACACTTGTTAGTAACTGCCGCTTTTTAAATCACCAGTGAGGTATTTACTGACGTATTTTAAGTCGTAGAATAAAAGTCTCTTCAGCTTGTGTTGACCACAGACCTTATTTCAGGCTAACAGTTCACCTGCTTCGATGTGGTAATTCATATTGAAATAAGTAATCTCTCCATTTTCTGATCTTTGCGAGTGTATAGTATAACCGACGTCAACACGTAGAAACTTGGCACCGTTAAACCGCAGGCACTCAGATGTTTGTTACCTTGATAACTTTCCAGAACTGTAAAATCCTGTCTCCGTATTTATAAACCTCTGCAGAGTTTCAGGGTCTGATTTAAAGGTCTTTAAGCTGCATTTCTTGGACCGTATTTCATGTTTCTTGTACCTGAAGCAACGCTTTTATTGTTCTTGGCTGCTCGTGGAAAACACTACGATGTATTCCTCCGATAAAAAGACTTCATGTGTAGATTTTGCTCCAGAGCTCTTTAAACGTGAAACACCGAGTTCTGGTCAGTTTTAATGAAGCTTTTCAACGACTCCACTGACTGTCTGCCTGCAGGAGAGAAACAGCACTCAGAAAGGTGTGTGTGTGTGTGTGTGTGTGTGTGTGTGTGTGTGTGTGTGTGTGTGTGTGTGTGTGTGTGTGTGTGTGTGTGTGTGTGTGTGTGTGTGGTGTGTGTGTGTGTGTGTGTGTGTGTGTGTGTGTGTGTGTGTGTGTGTGTGTGTGTGTGTGTGTGGTGTGTGTGTGTGTGTGTGTGTGTGTGTGTGTGTGTGTGTGTGTGTGTGTGTGTGTGTGTGTGTGTGTGTGTGTGTGTGTGTGTGTGTGTGTGTGTGTGTGTGTGTGTGTGTGTGTGTGTGTGTGTGTGTGTGTGTGTGTGTGTGTATAAATAAGAGGTGTCTACTTCTTTATGATTTTTTTGTGCAGTGCGACACATATTTCTGCTTGGGGATGTTTCCTGCATTAGATGTGTTTAAGCACGTGTGTGTGTGTGTGTGGGTGTGGACAGAAGGGCCCTGTCACCCTGAGTTGAGTGCGAGGTGAAGTGACAGATTTGGATCAGCAGGGGGGTCCGGCTACTGTAACTGTGCCACACATTTAATAATGCAGCAGATTTAATTCTCACACACACATACATACACACACACCACACACACACACACACACACACACACACACACACACACACACCCCCCCCCCTGAATAATGGAGACGCAGCCTCCGTGTTTCTGGGGAGCGTGTTTAAGGTGACACCGTCTGAGTGTGAGGCCAGACAGTCTGGAGGACGGAGAGAGACGCAGAGATTCACCGGCTGCGTTCTTCTTGATCTCAGGTAAAGAAATATCAATCTGTTTCCATATCCCGTCAGCATTTGATCATCTTAGTCGCGTTACATAAGCAGACCCTGCTGTGATGTTGTTATTTATCAAAACAAGTGCTGGTTTTGCATCGGAACAAATACAAGCTGCAATTAGAAGTTGCTTTATCTGATGGAGTTACTTAATGGATCCCTTATGGGGAGTTGCTTGGTTACAGTAGCTTTTAAACAACATGCTAAAGAAATAACAAACTGTAAATATACATACTCATTAACAAACGAGACTTTCATTCATTTGCTGATTTTCATGATTCATGCTTATTGTTGTCACAAAGTATCGTCTGAATTGCAACAGGTATTTGTAATCAGTTTATCAGTCGATGAAATAATCTGGACATGTTTTGTTTCTCTCGTAAAAAGGAGGAACTTTAATGAACACAAAGTACAAGAAGTACATGTGGCAGAGTGAGCAGATCTATATCCTTGACTCCTTTAGTACATAGGAAAACCAAGAGTAATCGGTTGATGGCGAATAGTGAAAGGATACAAGGGGCTTGCCAACACTCCGTTTCATTCCCAGTGATTTCAGAGCAGCTTTGAATAAGTGATAAGTAATTAAAAATGTATGTTGATGACAAAGGCGTCTCTCAGTTCTTTTAAAAGCATGCTCCGTTATCTCCGGTGAATACTTTCTTTAATTTGATCCGGACTAATTTGTCAAGTAAACCAAAGCGTTTTAACACAGCATGCGGAGATAGTGTGTGTGTGTGTGTGTTTATCTGTTTGTCATGACATTAGAGAGGCTTACCCTTATAATGGCCGCACGCACGCACACAGCACTTCCTGCCTCGCACACTTTTGACGTTCGTTTCCTCCCTTCACACATTCACAGAGTGACAGCCACAGATAAGAACTCTTAAAGGTCTTCTGTGTGTGTGTGTGTGTGTGTGTGTGTGTGTGAGAGAGACTGATTCATTTCAGCTAACACCTGATTTGAGGAGTGTGCACTTCCTCAGCTCTGAGGTCATGTTTAATGTCACATAACCATTTTTAAAGGCTTCCATTCTTTTTTTTGATTTAACATGTTCTGTATTTATTAATATGGTTTTTAGAACCGCTACCAACATCTGATGCATCATAGAGTGGAAAATGAAAAGGCGCATTCGTACGACAGACTTTGTGAAATGCTGCTTATTATTTATAAAGTCACATGATGCACCTTTTTCCATCAAACAGAAATTATGAAAGTCTGGGGGCTCTGATGTGGGAGAGAAGGGAGTTCCATGTCTGTGTGGCTGTAATGGAACAGGGTGTGTGTGGCCTGAGTGCTTTTCCAGCTAGGTGTGTGTGTGTGTGTGTGTGTGTGTGTGTGTGTGTGTGTGTTCCTCTAAGTGTGGTCTGGATGTGGTGGAGAGTCTGTCAGATATCGAGGTCAGACGAAGGAGCAGAGAGAGGGGAAACACTGGAGATGAAGTAAAGGAGGAAACACAGGAGGTCAGGAAGAAAGTACACAGGATTTATTTCAACATGTCCTCAATGTTTCAGACAACATACAACATTGATGGAGATGAAAAGGAGGTTTGAGTCTCATGGAGACAGAGGTGGAGCTGAAGGGGTCTGCACATATACGGAGTATGTAGTGTCTCTATTTTAAAGAGTCCTCTCCTGCTGATGTTCAGGTGTATATCAGTATGTAGTGTCTCTACTTTAAAGAGTCCTCTCCTGCGGATGTTCAGGTGTATATCAGTATGTAGTGTCTCTACTTTAAAGAGTCCTCTCCTGCTGATGTTCAGGTGTATATCAGTGTGTAGTGTCTCTACTTTAAAGAGTCCTCTCCTGCTGATGTTCAGGTGTATATCAGTATGTAGTGTCTCTACTTTAAAGAGTCCTCTCCTGCTGATGTTCAGGTGTATATCAGTATGTAGTGTCTCTACTTTAAAGAGTCCTCTCCTGCTGATGTTCAGGTGTATATCAGTATGTAGTGTCTCTACTTTAAAGAGTCCTCTCCTCCTGATGTTCAGGTGTATATCAGTATGTATGTCTCTACTTTAAAGAGTCCTCTCCTGCTGATGTCCAGGTGTATATCAGTAGTATATCAGTGTCTCTACTTTAAAGAGTCCTCTCCTGCTGATGTTCAGGTGTATATCAGTATGTAGTGTCTCTACTTTAAAGAGTCCTCTCCTGCTGATGTTCAGGTGTATATCAGTATGTAGTGTCTCTACTTTAAAGAGTCCTCTCCTGCTGATGTTCAGATGTATATCAGTATGTAGTGTCTCTACTTTAAAGAGTCCTCTCCTGCTGATGTTCAGGTGTATATCAGTATGTAGTGTCTCTACTTTAAAGAGTCCTCTCCTGCTGATGTTCAGATGTATATCAGTATGTAGTGTCTCTACTTTAAAGAGTCCTCTCCTGCTGATGTTCAGGTGTATATCAGTATGTAGTGTCTCTACTTTAAAGAGTCCTCTCCTGCTGATGTTCAGGTGTATATCAGTATGTAGTGTCTCAATGTTTTAATGCTCTTTATTTCTCTCATACTGCCTGTGCTGCAGCACCTCTTTTCACCCTCTGTCTGAAACCAGAGCCCAGTCTGCTCTGATTGGCTAGCTGGCCGTCTCTCTGTTATAATAGCCATGATTTAACTGAAATTGCAACAGTTGTTTTGGTTTTTTCTGCATCTATGAGTGTTTTGACCTGCAGGGAAGGTGTTGTGAGACTTCATAGCACTTATTATATTTAGTACAACACATCTGTTGTCTGGCTTACATCCCCCAGTTTCTGCAGTTATTCAGACGTGGATCTGTTGCACTCTGGTTCTGTCGACAGTGTGATAAACATCCATACATATCCAGTGATTGCAACAGTTGCTTTTCGTGGATCCGTCTGTCATCACGTCCGCCTCACAGGACCACCTGCTGAGGGGACCCACAAAGATGCCTCGTCCATCTACGGCTTTATCCTCCATCGCTCAGCGCCGCACTTCATGCTGCTGTTGCTGTTTGGATCAACACGAGCTCAACGTGACAACGAGCGCAGAGAGGGAGGTCTGTTGAAACTCTGCAGGTTGATTCTATAGAGTACCGCTTGCACTTGGCTGCTTCCTGTTACGATTCACATCAAGCTATGGCATTGTATTCCCAACCCTGTTGAGTAAGTCGCTTTTATCCAAAGCGACTTACTCAACACTGTGGACAACTCAGGGACACAACGACATGCTGCCTGCAGTGGGGTTTGAACCTGCTGTGACCCCCTGATCCCAACACAACGCACTAGTCCACTGCGCCACACGCCTCCTTCACACGGTTATTTCATCGAATTGCCACTAAAATAACATTCCTGAACACGAATGAATGGTTACTGCATGTTGATTTCATTTCTGATTCGACGTTGACATCATAGTCTTCAATTATCAACTTTTTTTCCTCTGTTTTTAACTTTTTGGAAACTTAGAAAATGTTGTTTAAATTAGGTTTAATACTGTAATACTAGATAGATTTGTGTTAAAGTAGTGTTTGTTCAAAAGGGCAATGGAGTTAAATAACATGAACATTAACTTTATTTTATTTTAACTTCCCATTGAAAGTCAGTGCAATGTTTTTAAAACGTTGTTCACGAACACTGAGCTTTTCAATTAATACAAAAAAGTTAATATCCTCGAGGGATCTCTATAACTGATATCGACACAACAAATAATGTAAAAGCAAGTTGTGAAAAATGACAATGAAGTCAGGAAAACCCCCAAACTCCCCCCAGAAATGACCATAAGACAGTGATGCCCTATAATTAGGTCCAAACACAATATTGCCACGCAGTCTTGTCTCCGGTTTCCAGCAAAACCTGCATGTGGATTTGTCAGAGCAACCGATCACTTTGTCGACGTACTTTTTGTCCATGATGCGATGTGTATTCTGTCTTCCTCTCTCTCAGCCACTCTGTCATCGCTATTGGCTTCAGAGCTGCTTTGCTGATCTCGTCTGGTGTGACGGAGGCCATGTGACGGAGGCCGTGTTCAAGGAGGCGTCCTCCTCCACCTCTGTGCTCCTCCATCTTATCTGGCCAAGAAATAAGCTGCTGTCGCCCCTCTAGCTTTAAAACTGATAAGCTAGGCTAACAGTTTAGCTCAGGATCAGATTCACTAGACATTCCCAAGGTGACTGTTGTTACTCGATAAGCCGCTGACTACAGTTCAAATCTGAGTGTAGAAAATATAAAGTCTTATATTTCAGCTTTCAGGCATAAAGTCGGCTTTTATTCAAGAGTATAACAGCTAACCGTTAATTCCTTAGCCTAAAAGGTGTACACTTTGAGATGTTTATGATGTCATAAATGGTATAACCAAACATTTAGACTACATGCTAAGCTGCAGGAATTTAAACTACACTACCCATGTGATTTATTTGTATCAGGTTTCTTTAATGCTAATATTTAGCTTGCACACCACACAATTGACGTTTAAATCAAAGACACGGATATGTTCTTTCACAATTTTCATCTTTTTTTTGTCACATCATGCTACATGCTAACATGCTAACATGCTTCTTGATGTAACTTTGATATAGCAGCTTTTAAGGAAAGTTTGGCAGCCTAAGTCACTTTGAAGATTGAGACAAATATTTGATAATCCAGGCTTTATTTGTGACTCAACTAATAAGAATAACCACCTACAAATGAAGGGATAATGGGGGAATGAACATCTGTAAGCTAGAAGCCATTTATGCTAACCAGGCTAACGCTCCAGCACGGCGTTTCAACCTTCAGGTGATTTTATCAGTGCGGCTGCTGGCAGGCGACCTCGCCTCGGGGGCGTCATCAATTGATTTCCCACTCCGCTTCATAATAACCTTCTGATGGCTTTAGATCGGCAGATTTAGATGCTAACTGCAGTTAGCAAGGCTAATCCCCCTCTCTTTATCATAATGCTGCAGGTATATCTCTTTCTGCTGTATCATGCTGCTGCAGCTGAAGGAGAAAGAAGGTGGAGATGTCAACATTTTACTTGCAGGATAGTTTACACATCTGGTTAGACATAATACCTATTGTACTTGGAGGGATGTATTGTACTTTAAAAGAAGAATGTAGGGCTGTTTAACATCATAGACTGACCTATTGCAGAAAAACACCAACAAAAAGGACTTTAAAATAATTTTTACAAAAACCAAAAGCTCTGTTACTTCTGTTAGATGTTGGGTTACTTATTGCAATGGTCCCTACTTCCAATAGATCATGACTTAACCATGTTCTTCTTTGACAAATGGCCATGGTATCAGTGCAATAATACACTTTGAAGTTTCCTGATATTAACGAGGCATTTCCACCTCGTTGTTCAGTCCACCATTCATGTGTCTCTGCTCACAAAGGTTCATTGAGTCTTAGTAAGCGTGCGATTGCAGCTGCAGAGGATTCCTGTGCTCCCCCTGCCGTGTCCGAGGTATTTATAACAAACAGACGGAGATAAATGGAGTAAAGTCGACTTTTCTTTCCCTTTTATAGTCACAACTCCTCAGCTGTTAGTGTGCGAGGTTTCATCTTTGAATTTGTCTTCCAAGTAGAACAAGCACATCTGTTCGCACGTCTCAGCTCTGCAGGGATTTGGTTTAATGGAGAATACAGGGATTATTCTGTTGCAGTACGATGCAGACGGATCCAGTCCTTTTATATCTGAGTGTACCTTTAACGCGGATCACTTCCCTCGAGTCCTGCGACAAAACCTAGAGTGAAGTTTTTTTTCAGGGGGGTCAAAGCCCTCGGGGTCTAGTTTCAGATCCTAATGCCAAACAGGCTGCTTTTCAAGAACTGGTTATGAAACGGTTTGCTCAGCCTGCAGGACAATAACCGGATTTTAAATGCAGTCCATTGCATCATGTAGACGAGGGAAATTAGCTTTGCACAGAACATAGAAGCTAGTGAATCAAATTACAAGCAAAAATACAATTGGAATAGCTTTACAAACACATAAAGTACCAAAAAGTTTATTCGTTGCTGTATTTTGCAGATTTTAGAAAAACCTAGAACCCAAAAAGCCTTCAGATAAAGGAGCAGACCACGTGCACATCTCTGTCATGTTCGCCTGTATCCACGCTGCCTGTTCTCACCCTTCACTGTCCGTGGTTTCGCTGACTCTAAATATCAATTTGCAGTCAGACTGAATACTTGAAATCAGCAGGTTTCCATAGTAACACACTATCGGGATCAGAGGTCGATAGTAGTAGAAGTCAGAGCAGTATTGGATATTGAAACGAGTGCAATGTCTGGACAGACGACTTGAAATATCCCTTAAAGAAACCAAGTGTTGAGTTTAAGTGAACAAAAGGTTGAATACATGTCTTATACTTAGTCTAAATGTCTTAACAAAGGGATTAGTATCTGTCAAGCTGCACCTTTAATGTTTGATATGAAGATTAAAACAATGAAACATTACCATTTACGCTCTCAACACAACATCGCCTTTTCCCAACTTGACGCTATATGGTATTTTATTGAAGAAATGTGGACTGATCTTTCATACTCTGCATTTATAAACCATCTCCAGCACTGTTACTTTGATTGCTGGTCCAAACATTCAAACATATCAGATTACAAACTCTGTCTATTTAAGACATTATTAAAGAGTGAAACCGGAGCAGCAGGAACATAACCATTGTGATGGATCCACCAACTGTGTGTGTGTGTGTGTGTGTGTGTGTGTGTGTGTGTGTGTGTGTGTGTGTGTGGTGTGTGTGTGTGTGTGTGTGTGTGTGTGTGTGTGTGTGTGTGTGTGTGGTGTGTTGTGTGTGTGTGTGTGTGTGGTGTGTGTGTGTGTGTGTGGTGTGTGTGTGTGTGTGTGTGTGTGTGTGTGTGTGGTGTGTGTGTGTGTGTGTGTGTGTGTGTGTGTGTGTGTGTGTGTGTGTGTGTGTGTGTGTGTGTGTGTGAAGAAGTCCAGCCAAATCTAAAACAGGCTCTGGTTGATGTTAATTTGAAGCTGTTGTTACCGTCTGAACCGCAGGATGTACGAATACAGTTTTTAAAAATATTTTTTCAAAGTAAGATGAGTGGCATCTTCGTTGCTTCGAAATAATGGGTTGCCCTGTGGGAAATGTAGCTATTGTTAGAGAATGTACAATCCTATTTATTCCCAGTTAAGTGACAGTAGACTGAGGTCAGTGTGTGTGTGTGTGTGTGTGTGTGTCAGCGCCTAGATACAGAAGTGTGTGTTTGTCTAACCGTGAGTGTGTGAGCAGGATGTCTGCATCCTGACTGGGTCGTCTCCTCAGTTCCCTTCTGTCTTTTCTCAACATCCTGTTTTCACACACACACCTGGATCCCTCATTCCTCTGAAGCTGACACACACACACACACACACACACATTTTATTTTATTCTAAGGACTTTCACCTGGTAGCAGACGATTTGTTTCACAGTGGGGTTTTAGTAATGATCTGATTACTTCCTCCACCACTCCAGTTCAGTTTGTCTCAGTGAGCTGGGAGTAATCATGAAACAATGGTTAAAGTTCACTCCACCTCCTATCACCTACTTATTACTTCTCTTGTGTCTGTAAAGGTGTGTGTGTGTGTGTGTGTGTGTCTGAACCGCAGGATGTACGGATAACGTTTTTATAGTTTTCAAAGTACAATGAGACGCTGCTTTGTTGTTTTAAAATCCTTTGTCGCCCTGTGGGATTGTGGGAAATGTAGACTATTGTTAGAGAATGTACATTCCCATTCGATTGACAGAGGACGGTGTGTGTGTCAGCGCCTTAATGCAGAAGTGTGTGTTTGTCTAAGCGTGTGTGTGTGTTTTTGTTTCAGTAGAGGGAGTGGTAGTTGTACTTATTGTAGTACGCGTGGTATTTAATCGTGGTGTATGCAGATGTATTTATGGTGGTACTCTTTAAATGAAAATTATATTTGTTTCTGATTTAGATAATGTACATATTGTTAAGCTTGTTATTGTATACGCTTATCTATAGCACTACCAGTGGTGGTGATGGTAGTGGTCTGATGGGGGCCGTTGGGGGCGTGGCTGCCTGCAGGCTGAACAAATAAACCTGCTTATCCTCCGTCTAACTGTCACACACACACACACACCACACACACACACACACACACACACACACACACACAGACGCACACGCACACTACTGTTGTGGCGAGTGTGTGCAGTCAGAAGGCTTCAGGTTCACTGATGATGGAGTGTTTAACACAGCCTCTCTCAGGCGTTCCGTGGGATATCTTGCAGAAGTGAAGTATTCCATGTGTTATGTTATTGTTTTTAAAGATTAAATTCCATTTGTGGTTTCCCAAAACAGTCAGCATCATTGTTTCACTTAAAGAGGACCTGTTGTGCTTTTGTGGGTTTTCCCTTTCCTGCAGTGTTTTATAGGTTTTTAGTGCAAGTAAATGGTCTGTGAGTTTCTTGGCTAGCGCTCCAACACATTTTACATGATAGGCTAAGGGGCGGGACATCTCGAAGTGGTTGACCAATCACAACAGAGCCGGCCAGCTAACCAATCAGAGCAGACTGGGCTCTGGCTTCAGACATAAGGTGAAAAGTAGAGGACACTACATACTGATATACACCTGAACATCAGCAGGAGAGGACTCTTTAAAGTAGAGACACTACATAGTGATATACACCTGAACATCAGCAGGAGAGGACTCTTTAAAGTAGAGACACTACATACTGATATACACCTGAACATCAGCAGGAGAGGACTCTTTAAAGTAGAGACACTACATACTGATATACACCTGAACATCAGCAGGAGAGGACTCTTTAAAGTAGAGACACTACATACTGATATACACCTGAACATCAGCAGGAGAGGACTCTTTAAAGTAGAGACACTACATACTGATATACACCTGAACATCAGCAGGAGAGGACTCTTTAAAGTAGAGACACTACATACTGATATACACCTGAACATCAGCAGGAGAGGACTCTTTAAAGTAGAGACACTACATACTGATATACACCTGAACATCAGCTGGAGAGGACTCTTTAAAGTAGAGACACTACATACTGATATACACCTGAACATCAGCAGGAGAGGACTCTTTAAAGTAGAGACACTACACACTGATATACACCTGAACATCAGCAGGAGAGGACTCTTTAAAGTAGAGACACTACTGATATGAACCTGAACATCAGCAGGAGAGGACTCTTTAAAGTAGAGACACTAAATACTGATATGAACCTGAACATCAGCAGGAGAGTACTCTTTAAAGTAGAGACACTACATACTGATATACACCTGAACATCAGCAGGAGAGGACTCTTTAAAGTAGAGACACTAGTACATACTGATATTCATTGGATCGTTGAATGTGGTTTTAAACTGAAACTCGATATAAGATCATATTTTCAGCGTCACTAACTTCTCGCATACTTCACCCGAGGTATTCATCGCCTCATCTGAACAACAAAAAGCAAGTATAACAGCAGACACGAGGCACAGCAGCTGTGTGTGTGTGTGTGTGTGTGTGTGTGTGTGTGTGTGTGTGTGTGTGTGTGTGTGTGTGTGTGTGTGTGTGTGTGTGTGTGTGTGTGTGTGTGTGTGTGTGTGTGTGTGTGTGTGTGTGTGTGTGTGTGTGTGTGTGTGTGTGTGTGTGTGTGTGTGTGTGTGTGTGTGTGTGTGTGTGTGTGTGTTGTGTGTGTGTGTGTGTGTGTGTGTGGTGTGTGTGTGTGTGTGTGTGTGTGTGTGTGTGTGTGTGTGTGTGTGTGTGTGTGTGTGTGTGTGTGTGTGTGTCACCACCTGTTGAGAGCGTGGCGATGAAGCAGCTCCGGGTGTTTGGAGCAGGAATCTTTCTCCAGCTCTCAGATGGAAACAGTTTGCAGCCGCAGCTCATCAGAATGCGTCTGGGTTTGTTAGAGCAGACGGGAACACGTTGCGGTGTTGAACGCACCACAGATCACTGCTGCTCGCTCTCCGTCTCTGAATTCAAAGAAGCTTTATTGGCCAAACAGTATAAACAATAACAAATGACTACATTCATACATTAAACTGATTTGTTTCAAAAAATAAAAAATGCTTTTAATCCAACTGATGGATTTCAGTGTGTGTGTGTGTGTGTGTGTGTGTGTGTGTGTTCTCCATCTCTTTCCCTCTCCACATTTAAAGAAGTTTTATTGGCATGACCGCACAGAAACACAGTATCATTTTACCAAAAGGTACAACAAGCTGATGGCTTTCATCCATCCACCAAATATATGATAATATATACCTTTAGTTATAATAATTGTGTGTGTGTGTGTGTGTGTGTGTGTGTGTGTGTGTGGTCCCTTCTCTGTCTCTTTTTTATTTTTGCCTGCATCGATCTGTCCGATTTCTCTTCCGTCTGAGCATGAAATGAAGCAGCTGCTGTGAGACGAGTTGTTAAGGTGGGGAGTCACGGTGTGTGAGTCCTCGTGTGTGTGTGTGTGTGTGTGTCCTAAATTCTGCTGCGTCATGCGCCCCCTCCCTCTCGATTGAATGAATTAGTGTCTATTGGCATGAATGTAATGTGAGCCGCACATAGCAGCAGTTTATCATGAAAAATAAACAACACAATGACTGTGAATATCTGCCCAATGTATTCCAGATACTCCCCCATCTTCCTTTCTTCTCTTTCTTTTTTATTTCTTATTCCTTTCTTTTATCCGTCGCTGCAGCAGGGGCTCGTGGGAGCAGCAGGGGCTCGTGGGAGCAGCAGGGGCTCGTGGGAGCAGCAGGGGCTCGTGGGAGCAGCAGGGGCTCGTGGGAGGGATCCGTTTGAGAGGAACCTGAAATCTTGACAGTTATTGTTTTTTTTTGTTGCCGTGTGAGAGACGGGAGAGAGGGGGGGGTGACACACACACACACACACACACCACACACACACACACACACACCACACACACCACACACCACACACACACACTTTTCTCCCGTTGAGAACGTAATGAAATGTGAGCTTCTCTTCCTCCTGCTCCACATACATGGCATTAAAGAGGACCGCATGAAACTCAACTCTCAGGGGTATCTGCTCGGTGCGAGTCTGCGGAGACGGACCCCCTGCAGGGACCCTCATTTCACTGAGCTGCATTGGTCAAACGCACTTTAGAAATAAAAAAAACGAGGCACAATATTCGCTGCAAGACAACCTGTTATTGGTCTTCGTCTCTTTTCTGATTCGTTGTCTCTCTTGCTGTGTCTTCCCTGTTTCTACTTACATCTGCTGTTTTAAGAGCAATAGTGCGTACAGATCATAGACTGTGTATATAAAGCTCCCAATGCAAAATATGGCCACATTCCCGATGAGTGTCCCATTGTGCTCATAACGGTCAACATGTAGAGTCTTCTCACGGTCACCGTCTTGGCTCCGTAGCTGAAGTTGCGCGACCAGCATCGGTTGTAGTTGCTCAGCATTATACAAATGAAAAGTTATACACATGAGCCTTATCACTTTTTAAGTAACCTCCTACTGGTACTGGTGTCTGAACGAAGCCACCGTTCATTGTGAAGGGTTTATTCAACAGTCTGTAATCATTTCAAACGCTATCGTTTCTAAATAGCTAAAAGCCACGATAGTCACATATGTGTTCAACTCGAGACACCGCTACAATTGTGCATGTCTTCCAAAGGTCAACATTTGTTTTATTTGGTATGTTTTAAAAATGGGGACAAACTTAAACACATGTGAGTAGAGTCTGTCCTCCACAACGGATATCTTTGTTGATTTAATCGAGGAGTTGGAGTCGAGTGATAACACACTTACCCCAATTCTTGAAATGAACTTTAAGTTACTTTTTTTACTCGCATTGCACTGAACATAAAACAAATGTATTCGCCGCTTTCACACCGGAGTACTTTTCCCGTTTGGTTCCGATAGTGCCTGGAATTTTGCGTTTGCACCAAAAAGAGAACTTGGTTCATGAGAACTTTTACCCCCATGTTGAGTCCCTGCTGAGAGGTGGGACTTTCCTGGGGAGAACAAATGTACCAATTTCTGATTGGCTGGGCAAGTTGCAAACCACGGCCCTGTAAAATCTGAAACGTTTTTTGAAGCCGCCATTTTATTTGCTGGCATTAGCATTAGCATTAGCTGCTGGGACTCCCAGCAGCTAATGCTAATGCTAATGCATACATTGTATACATTAGGCGTACTTTTCCCATTTAGTTCCGTTAGTACCCCTTATGTTGCGTTCACACCAAAAAGAGTACTTAGTACCGGGAACTTTTACCCCCATTTTTAGTGCCTGCTGAGAGGTGGTACTCTCCTGGGGGGAAAAAAGGTGCCCCAGTTCTGATTGGCTGGGCGAATTGCAAACCACGCCCCGTAAAACTCTGAAATGTTTTGTAGAGCCGCCATTTTATTATCCTCGCATTAGCATTAGCATTAGCATGATTAGCATTAGCCCAGCGCACCAACGGAGAGAGACTAACTTATGGCAACACAAAAGAAAACATGGGAGCGGTGGAGATGAGGAGGTGTCGGCGTTCTGGCGATTTACTCGGAAGGCTTCAGTAGCAGCTGCTGGGACTCCCAGCAGCTTCTACTGAAGTACTACTAAGTGCGGCAAAGTACTTGGTGTGAAAGCGGCTATTGAGATATCATCATCATCATCATGGATGCAAACTGAAGGTTTCCTCTCAATTTGTCGCACATTTTAAACCATCTGCTTTTAAAAAATAACAATGTGACCGTTAAAGGAGTTCCTCATAATTCAGCTCTGAGTTTATCTGGTTGCATATTGTCGCCGTCTCTTTTCAACGTAGGCTTTGACGTGATTTTAGGACGTCAGTTTTGACATCTTGACGAGATCCTGCTGTTTTTATCACCTGTCGAAACCCACGGAAAACATCCACCTTCTCCCAATTACGTTTCTTTATTCCATCAGTTTCATCTCTCCGTCTTCATCAGCCCTTTATTCATTTGGTTTCACTTTAATCACACATTGAAATGAGGTGTTTGTGCAGCTGGAGGAGGACGAGGAGGAGGAATCTGGAAGTGTTCATTTCCCTTCCCCACACCAAATCATTTAGCTGCACTGAGACGAATGAGGAGGGGCAGCGGAGGCGGAGTCACTCGTTTACGCATCTTAATGTGCTCGTCTAAATGTAAATGGGGATGGGGGGGGGTCTGTCTGCTGCGGGAAATATTTAGAAAGAGGCACAAATATGTTCATTAGCAGAGTTCAGTGGAGTTCATGGTGCTTCACGGCGTTCACCAGGAGCAGCTGCAGTTTGATTTGGTCTCTCCGTCAGCTTTGGAAGAAATGCGGTCGTTTTATGGCACAAAAAATAAGATTTAACTTTAAAAACATTCAAGCAGGAATGGCTTTGCTCTTGCTCCATTTTTTAAACATTAATGTTTTTATTATTTTGTATTTAAATGTCTATTTTAATTGTCTTTAATGCAATTCTGTGTTTTTAAAAATGTTACGATGTTTTTCTCGTTTATTTTAGTGTAATTAATTGCAATATTTGAATCTATACCGTACATGTATGTCTTTTTATTTCACATGTAAAGCCTTGTGTGATAAATCCCAAATTCGGATTAATAAAGTATATCTAATATAATCCTAAATCCTCCGTGAAAGTGAACACTTATTCTGAAATACTGTAAATACAGAGAAGTATTATTCCGTCGTTGCTCCACAGAAACTGCCTTTAAGTTGAGGCTCAGCGGGTCAACCCGTGATCTGGTTCGTTGATCCCCGTGTGTGTGTGTGTGTGTGTGTGTGTGTGTGTGTGTGTGTGTGTGTGTGTGTGTGTGTGTGTGTGTGTGTGTGTGTGTGTGTGTGTGTGTGTGTGTGTGTGTGTGTGTGTGTGTGTGTGTGTGTGTGTGTGTGTGTGTGTGTGTGTGTGTGTGTGTGTGTGTGTGTGTGTGTGTGTGTGTGTGTGTGTGTGTGTGTGTGTGTGTGTGTGTGTGTGTGTGTGTGTGTGTGTGTGTGTGTGATTAGCCATGTTAGAGACACATGTGGCTGCACAGATGCTGTGGAAACTCAATCTGTACAGTTGGAACGATTGCGGTCACTAGAGGTGGTTACACACCAGCTGTGTGTGTGTGTGTGACCCTGAGTGTATTTGAGCAGCTGGAGAAATACAGATCGAGACGGAGACGAGACAGTGTGCTTTTTATCGTATTAGAAAATAGTTATTTTTTTGCAATAATACTTATTACTAATAATAGTTATTTTGATTTCAACCTATTCCATTGCTAAGCCCTTTAAACATACACATCATTTATTTTCATACATTATTCAATATAAGGATAGGAGGGGGACTTTCCAAATTGTGTCTAAATAAACGATGGTTTACGTCCAAAACGGTTTCTTGAAATAAGGATTTAAGAAAAGCACACGTCTGAGGACATCCAGCTAAGAAGTAATGGATACTCAGCATACATGTTCAGACCTTTAGCTTTGAATGGCTGGAAACAGTTTGAAAGCACGCTGCCGGTTGCAGAACGAAGCCTTTGACCTTCCCTAACTAAATATGATTTGATCTCGCCGTGCTGGACAACGTTCCAGCCCAACGCTAAGCGAAGCTGCCGTTTCACACCCAGGTCCCGTGGTCACATGTCAACGCCCCCGGGTCCCACCCTTCCTCTGCCACACGGCTTCAGTCTGCTCTGAGGACGGACGGGGGTCTCTGACGGGGAGCTCCCACATGAGATGTAGAGGTGTGGGTAGTATAGTGTGATTTCTGTTTATGGACACGTTACATTCTGAAAGAAGAAGGATGGAGGCCACCACCACTCACTATGTCGTGGAAAATAAAACTATTTTAAACCCAAGTTCACTTGTTTTTACACGAGAAAGCTCAAGTCTGTGGAAGGTCAGTGTGACGCCTAGTTATTCATCATCACATGCAGACTCGGAAGTGACGGACAAAGTGTCCTTCAGTTGAGTTTGTTCTACCATCTGCACACGTCCCTCTTTCTTCTCCCCCGGCGATCTCATGTCTGCAGCCATGTTTGATTTGGGCAGAGACCCTGAGGTGTGAACAGCGAGGCGTCAAGGTCAAAGGAGTTTCTGTGTTCCCACACTTCGCAGTGTGTCGGAGTCCATTAGCGACTTTATGAAGAGCTGAAACAGCAGGGGGGGGGGAAGGAAGCGACATAATGGAGATGATCAAGAACAGAAGAAGGGAAAACACTGATCTGCTGCGGAGTGGTTCTTGAATGAAAGCGGCCGTACTCTCTGTGGGCTGAGGCGACCATGAGTCATGTGGCGCCCAGTGGATATGGAGTGACAGTTATTACCTCTGCTGTGTGGACACGTCTTTTTCAAGTAGATGAGCGATCTGTCCAATCCAGATGATCCTGACACTTCAACGTCGACTCAGAACTCCTCACCAGGAGCACATAAGGCCTTTCGGGTTAAAACCATTTTGGATCCTGAAAATGTCAGAAATGGACTCGGCAACCTCACTCACCCCGAGACCACTGCATCGTGTAGCTACTGTCTGCGTAGGACGTCGGGCGGCTCGGTTATGGCAACAATCATTATCTCGATTATTTTGGTCAATAATTGATATCACGATTATTAAAAACGATTTACTTTTAAAACATCCATTTATTGAATGAAAACAAATGGAACAGCATGTTTTGAACAGTGGATTACTCTGAACCCTACTCTAAGTATAATTCAACGGAAAAAACCAAAAAATAAATAAATCAATAATCGTTATATTTCGATGTTGTTTTCATAATCGCTGCAAGCCAAACATCGTAATTGCGATTAAGATACGATGAATTGAGCAGCCCTAATAGGATATAATAATAATGCTAATTGTTCAAGTTGCCAAACATATGCACGTTAGCATTCTGCAGTTTCTATATAATGTAGACTATACATTTCTATCATAACACTCAACATGTAGGGTTCGCAACAGGACTCTATGAGCTGGCAAGCAGACGTACTGTATGTGGGGAAGGTGAGCAGGAAGGGACATACACATGGAGGTGATCAAGAACAGAAGAAGGGAATATGGAGATCTTGTGCCGTCTGGAGCACGGAGAGAGACTGAGCGGTAGTTCCTGCTCTCAGATTGAAACCACATTGTTTCAGCAGCACACGCTGGCATGTCCTCTCGGGTGGAGGGTTCCTCTCCGCAGCATGGAAGCAGCTTGGAGACACGGGGACAAGTCTTCTTAGTCTTTAGGGCCTGGAGGGTTGAAGGGTGCACTGGTCGTCTTTCTCAGGCTCCGTCTTTCAATTGAAATGAAAAGCAAGTTCATTGTTTGCATCGAGTTAGAGTTTGGTGGGTGGCTTTAGTTTGCTCAATGCTGCAGCAACAACACTTGGTCTTGAGTCGTCTTGTCTTATAGTGTAGTATTGCACAATGTCAGTTCGTATAATGTGTTGAAGAAGGAATCCTTCAGAAGTCCACTACTGGGAATTCAGTGTTTTTTGGACATAAGCTAAGACAACGTTTTATTGAAAACAAAAAGCCTAAATGGATGAATGAATACACTCTGTCTCTATTTCAGCTGCAGATGAATCGTTGAACATTCACTTTGTATAATAAGAGTTAAAACAAGTAGGCACTGACTTGGGGATTTAATGAACAATGTCTCGACTTTTGACATGACGCACAAAGACACAGTTCACACTATTACCCAGAATGCCCTTTGGCAGTGTGCAGCATGGCGTTGCCTCTGTGATTTCTGGCCCGAGATACTTTTTATGCAAAAGAGCAGCAAATAGGTCGAGGTCCACTTTCAAAATATCGCCTAAAACTGTGACGTCGAGATGCAACTACTTCCCACTTCTAAACGAAGTAAAACTGAAAAAACATGAAGCAAAAACAAGTCTCTTCTGATGACTGAGTTCACACAGTTCATGTTATTACCCAGAATGCCATTTGGCAGTGCGCAGCATGTTGCCTTGGTGATTTCTGGCCTGAGATACTTTTTATGGAAAAGAGCAGAGCGGGAAAGCCAGTGGGATCTGGGATCTGGGTGTGACATGCTAATACCGTGTGATGGTTTTACACAGCCGCTGGATTATGTACTCATCTGGGTAAATAAGTGTGTGTTAGTGTGTGTTGTACAGTAAGTAATCTGCTGGAATTACGTGCACTCTAGTCAATCCACAGCAGAGTATTTACAGTAAAACCAAAACAGGGATTTAATCGAGAAAGAAATTGGCAACAATCTTTCAAAAAGCTCAGATGTTCCGACCCTTGGCACGGCCCTCTGCTCATGAGGAGCTTATGATTGGTTTAACCTGGACTTATTGGAGCTGTATTTACCCAGTGGACGCTGACCAATCACACGGGTTCTTCTGCAGCAACGCCCGCCTTCACAGCTCACACATTTACAAACTACTGGAGTCAATGCGGTTCGGTTTGTTGTTAAAATTACAGCTTCTACGAGTCTCGTTTTTCCGCACCTAAGGTTTTCTGACAGAATCTAGATATTCGATTCATAAACTTTGGTTCAACTTGTTGTAAAAACACATCTTGCTGGAATCACTGGAACTTGCCTTCTGAAAAGTATGTATTAATGTACACTGTGGGTGTTTCTTAATCTCGAGTAAAGCTGCTCCTATTTCAAGCATACTACGTCATCGAGTGCCGCCGAAGGACTGTTTCAATGTCCAGCATACTTGGAATTCTACCGAGCCCGGCGTACTTCTTTTGGAGACATTTCGAGGCTGCACATGTGTAGACTCCGCGGTCTTAAAATCCCCACAATGCTTTGCGCACGGACCAGTTTCTCTAAATCTGTGTTGGAAAATGTAAGGCGGGGCTTCTCATGTGACGCACACTTGCTCGCCTGTTCCACTCTTTGTTTTCCGAATGCCAGGAAGGATTCTTGCCTCGCTTCTGAAGCAAGTGACTCGGAAGACATGTGCTACCAAGCAAGCGTACTCGACATTGAGAAACACCCGGTATTTCTTCCGATTATAATCCTAATTTTCCGGACATTGTATTCGTATCAAGAGAAATCCAGGAGTCTGTAAATCAGCGGCTAAAGCGTAAACAGGAACGGCTTAATGTCACTGTTTATGGTGCAAATTAACCCAAATAACAAATGGCTCAGATCCGTCACATAATTGATGTGAATTGACTTTTTTAATCAGCTTACAACTTTTTCTATTATTTCCTAGAACTCAAGTCTTGATGGGTCTTTATATTTGAGGTACTTTGCAGACGTAGCTAGGTCCTAAAATACTACATTTGTTGCAATGGAACCTTGGTATTTGTAATACTTTACATATATCTAATTCCCAAATGGATCCAAGTGGACTCGGAGTAAAATATGTGAACTTGCTAATGTTTTCAGACTTTAGATCCTGTCTTATTTTCAAGGAAATAAACGCCATTATGAGACCATTGATGCATCCTATAATTACAGTTTTCAGGCTTTGGATGCGGTCTTTTGGTGCGTTTCCACTGCAGGCCTCGCTCGGTTTGGTTAGGCCTTATTAGGTCCGGCTCACTTTAATTCTGCGCTTCCATTACAGTTTAGGAACTGGGGCAGTAACTATAGTAACACAGTGTAGGCGGAGCCGTGACGTCATCTTCAATGAGAGCCACAGACTGCCTGTGTCAGGGCGAATACAGTCGCTGGTTTATTTATGTCTGTATAGGCCGTTGTTGAGAGTGTGGACGGTCGGAGCATATACAACGTTAGCTTAGCCAAGCTCCATTTAGAAAACACGCATTTTAAAAGGGTTTCTCGCCTGCCGTCTGTCTGCAGACTTGTCAAAGCGTTAATTCATGGTTTTTACTAACCGGTATCAGTATGTTGTTACTTCGGCATCATTTTGAAATGTATTACAATTAAATCACGGTAAAATATGTTCATCTTGTTGTAGTTGTAGCTCCCTTGCCAGCGATTCTCTCTCTAGTTTAGCATACTCAGCCCGACTCAGCCTGGTTGTTCCTGGCCCTAGAACCACGATTTAGTCGGGCCAGAAAAAAGGTGAAAAAGTAGCCCCGGGCCAAAACTAGGCCAAGTGGAAGCGCAACCAAAAACGGGCCCCGCACGGCTCGGCACGCTTAAAGCGAGCTACCCGCTGCCGTGGAAACGCCCCATAAGTATCTACGGTTCATTGTTACTCATTTCAAATCACTTTTTGATACTGACCGTAGCAACATCAGGTCTTAGTTGGTCTTTCTCAGACTGGCACCATAGTTACAGACCATAGTTACAGCCAATAAAGGCTCCTAGAAAAAATGTGCGATTCGTTAACATGACTTGAAATGCTGAATGTTCAAAACTGAATCACTTAGTAGGTACAGAAGTTATTATTGTATTTATCTGGAAACTCAGACGGATTAAACACCTTCATGAGACCAGACACAAGTCCTACAGTTTCCTGCAACCGTTTTCAGACTCTGGATCCGGTCTAAGCATCTACGGTTTATTATGACTTACTTCCATTGAAGTGTCTTGTTTTTTTTTGTAATGATCTTAGCAACATCAGGGCTGGTTAGAGTTTTTTTAGACTAGCGCCATAATAATTAAATTCCTTAGTTGCTCAAATTGTTGGTTAATAAAGGCTCTTAGAAATCATTGTGCGTCCAGCGAACATGACATAACTGAATCACTTATAAGGAAACACTCAAACAACGTACGATACATGTGCAAACTCTTAGTTGTACAGTTCAGCCACGTGCCAGCTATAACGTACTTCTTAACCAGATAATCACATTATACGAACTATACATCGATGAATAAAGACGAGGGTTCACGATCTGATTCCTCTTTCTGCTGCCGAAGTTCCTCTGGGACCGAACACTAACTCCGTGGGAGGGTTTCCTCTGGGACCGAACACTAACTCTGTGGGAGGGTTTCCTCTGGGACCGAACACTAACTCCGTGGGAGGGTTTCCTCTGGGACCGAACACTAACTCAATGTGAGGGTTTCCTCTGGGACCGAACTCTAACTCCGTGTGAGGGTTTCCTCTGGGACCGAACACTAACTCATGTGAGGGTTTCCTCTCTGCTGTGTTGTACATTTCCTGCTAACAGCTGCTCTGTCCCCCGAGACCTCCGTCAGCTACACTCAGAGCCAAAGTCTGGGTCAACACTTCGTCTTCTTCCTCCTCCTCCTCCTCCTACTCAAACTCAATTTCATCGCGGGCCACATCAGCATTAAGGTTGCACTCAAAGGGCCGGTTGTAGCTTTACGACTATATAAATATACATAAATATATAATATATATAAATTAATGTATTGTATGACATTATTGCCTCTGAATTGGACCATTATCAGATATGGTAATAACTTCATAACGAACTAACGTCTGAAAGCAGAAGTCTCGGGCAAATAATTGCAAGGTCTCTTCAGTGTGCATGTCACAAAACGAGATGCATTGTGGGAAATGTAGTTCATGGACAACGTGCTTCTGTAAAGTGGCATGTAACCGTATAATAAACGTATTATCTTCTTTGTAAGCTCTTGCGGGCCGGATACAATGAAGACACCCCTGTCCTCCTCCGTTTCTCCTCATTGGATGAAATTGAATTAAGACGGAAGCTTTGTGTTTTAGACGGGATGCACGTGCAGTGGAAGAGCTTAGGGGTGGGCGATATGACGATATATATCGTAGTGACGATATTAGGTCTCCACGATATGCTTTTTCAGAGATATCGTCCTTTCGTGATTAATCTGAAAAAAAAATTTAAAAAAAAATTGCGGGAGGGGAAGAGGCTCTCCGTGCGCGGCGCAGGGGGCTATGACAGCGGACGGAGAGCCTCTTCCCCTCCCGCTCCCACAGCCTCACCTATTGATTTTAATTTCACCATATATCAAGCCAGATCGATTTCACAATGTCAGTGTACCTCTGCTTGCGTTCAGTCTGAGTAGTTTGACACGCTCCCAAAGTCCCCGCCCCCTTTCTTTGCAGCGAGCAACCAAAGGGCAGGCATTTCATAAAGGGGCTCCTTATGGACAGACTAGCAAACGGTGGAAAGACATAACTGACGCTGTGGCGTTTTATGTTTTCCCCTTCAGTTATGCTAAAGTCTTTTATTACACTTCAAGTCGACTCTAAAGTTTACATTTTATTTATTTGGCACTGACTTTTCCTCATTGATGTTTTATGTTTTACTTAGTCATGTTTTACCCTCCTTTTCATGTTTATTGATGTTCACTGCTCACTTGTTCATTCAGGGTTTCATTTCTGAAATAAAACCAGCTTGAAATGCTATTTTGGTCTGTTACTCCTTTTTGTTTTAGTTTCTGTTACCTTGTAGGTGCTTGTTCTGTTAAGTAACTTGAAAAAGAACCATAATAACCGACATGAACAAATATCGTGATGTATATCGTCTATCGTGATACTTCCTGAAAATATCGTGATAACATATTTTTCAATATCGCCCACCCCTAGAAGAGCTACCTGTTGGCGTTTGTGATGAGTTTTTGATTTATTAGCTACTGGGTCTCCACAATTAATCTCTATCGTATCAAGGCAATGTTGAAATTGCAAAAAGCTTTGGTTAGGGCGAAATATGGATGGAGTATTGATGAGCTGCAAAGATATCCTCCATGTAATTTTAAAGGCTTATCAAAACGTATGCTACTTGCTACAGATTCTCTAAAACAATACACCATGATCATTTCATTATTGAATCCAACCCTCACCCATCAATCATGATAAGAGTTATGATTAAAAAATGAAATATCCTGAATATTATCTCCATACATTTTTTCCAAATCATGCTCTCCTAGCAGCGACTGTTAGGAAACAAAAGCGTTAAAACATCTTAGTGTTTTAAATCTTCAATAGTCTTGATTTAGCCTTACAGTCGTACAGTTTCTACACATCTGGCAGCCTCAGCTGACCGGCAGACGACTCGACACATCTGCCGAAACAGCCAGTCGTTTTTCGGGTAGTGCACACGGGTTTCCTCTTCTCTTCCGCTGTCGAAATGTTTCAGCTGTTTACCTCCAGGGCAAGCACAATTTAAAAAAGCTCTGCCAACGCATGATGGTCACACCCAGACGCATCGCTGCTGTCACTGTGATTTAAAGTCACTTCTGTTTTTGTGCTCATGTCAGTACGTGCTTTCTGCAGTTTAAAGGAAAACTCTTTGAGATTAATTAAATCGCCACGGCTTAGAAACATTGTGCTGTTTTGTCCTCTAGGTGGCATCGTCTTTTATTGTGACTTGCAGAAGGAATTGCTAGTTAGGTGTCGGTTGTTGCAAGATTGAGGGTTAAAGTGTGCATTGTTAACGTCAATCATTATTTAACACTCCACTGGAAATTTATCTTTTGAGATGAATTTACTCGCTAAATCTCAAAAAGGTCATGCAGTTCAAAGTTTGCCGTATACAGTACCTATCAGGAGAGGTTTTTATTCAAGTGTCATATGTTGCAATATTGAGGGTTAAATATTGAAGTGTGCATTGTTAATGTCAATCATTATTTAATACTATAGACATCTATCTTTTGAGATAAATTTACTCGCTTGTATTTTTCCTTTTAATCTTTATTTTATTAGCTTTTCTTTTTTAATGCTTAATCTCTTTCATTTTTTGTAAAGCACTTTGAATTGTCTTGCGTTGAAAAGTGCTATATAAATAAACTTGCCTTGCCTTGCCAAATCTCAAAAAAGCCATGCAGTTCACAATGTATCCACTAGGTGTTGTTGTTTACACAGTAGGCTACATATAGGAAGAATTTTTTAATTAGGTGTTAGGTGTAATATGCAGTGTTACAGTTTAAAGTGTGCATTGTTAATATCAATCATTATGTAATAATCCACTGGAAATGTATAATTTGAGATTCATTTAATCACCACATCTTCAACAGGTCATGCAGTTAATTGTCTTGACCACTAGGTGTTGTCGTTTTCTATCGTAACTAGCCGATTGTGTTTTTGACAAATGGAGGGTTTACACATTTGCATTCATGTCTGAAGTCTGTAGAGATGCTTTGGCTTTGTGGACATCTTTTGTTGATCTTATCCTTGAACCAGTAGCTAAAGATCTTTGTTTTATGATCAGTAAAACTGCCTCTCACTATGTCTGAAAAAAAAACCATGCCGTTCACAGTTGTGTCCACTAGGTGTCGCTGTTTCCGTAGTAAATCTAGATATGAATTTTTAATTCGGTGTTGCAAGATGGTTTTGATTTTTGCTTGGAGTATCTGTAAAGATGTTTTGGCTTTTTGCATAATCTATCGCATCAACATTTCCTCACATCAGTAACTAAAGACGAATTGACGGAAAATTAGAAAAACTAATTATAGCTGTGACTTTCTAGCTAATTACTAAACCTCAAGAAAACTCTCTGTTACTGTGGTTAAATAATCAAGATTAAAGAAAATTTACCAACATAATCCTGCAGCCCTTTAGTGAGCTTATTTACTATCCTGCTACCTAAGGGTTTTTAGTAATGTTGGGAGTTGGGTAATCCTTATCCTTAAAGTCAAGATTGACTTGATTGAAGAGTCCTTAATACTGTAGATTAGCCATTTCTCCCTCCTTCTGCCGAATTGAAGACATGTTTTAAACGGGGTTCTCCAGGCAGGGAGCCAAACCAACCAAAGGATAATCTCTTTGGTGCTGGGGAATAAGGAAATGTGTTAAAGGTTGTTGTTTCGTAGTTTTTGGCCCACGTAAAACCCGTCAGATATCCTGGCAGACTTCCTACTCGTACAAAGCAAATTAAACCCCCTGACCTTTCACCTCCTTCAGTAGATAACGGCAGCATCATATTCCCCTAAATGCGGGCTCCCATCACCCATGGTGCATTTTGGGAAGTGAGCGTCTATTTTAAGTGTGTGTGGTCGCTCCTGTGGGTTTCCTCTAAGTAGCTTTTAGCAAAGGGTTTGATAAGACTCTTCGCGGTAAACCCGGCGGTCTTACAGCGCATTAAGACCCCTTTCCATCCTGCCCAAAGCAGCTTTAGATTGAAGGCGTTGAAGGCATCGGGGCTGCAGGGATCTCCATCAGATCTGTATGTGACGGGGGGCATGCGAGCTCACATCGTGTGATATCTGTTGTCACCTGAAGAGCCTTAACGTGGTTCTCTCCTCAGTGCAGGTGCGTTACGATGGACGTTGTCATTATATAGAGGAAAGAGCATCGGGAGAGGGTTGTCTTTCACCTGGACTTATAATAACTGTTACCAGACGATGTGTAGCCCTTACATTCATATCATGCATGGATACATGGGGATGTAGAGTATGTGTTACTTGACCCAGGGAGGTCAAAGGTCATATGAGGTCACGTGTCCTTGTGTTTTGTTGAGCAGGGAAAGGTGAGAGAAAGAGATGCAGTTTAACTGTCACTATTTCAGCCCTCAGGGCGGACATCATGCAGCTGAAGCCAACTGTGTGTGTGTGTGTGTGTGTGTGTGTGTGTGTGTGTGTGTGTGTGTGTGTGTGTGTGTGTGTGTGTGTGTGTGTGTGTGTGTGTGTGTGTGTGTGTGTGTGTGTGTGTGTGTGTGTGTGTGTGTGTGTGGTGTGTGTGTGTGTGTGTGTGTGTGTGTGTGTGTGTGTGTGTGTGTGTGTGTGTGTGTGTGTGTGTGTGTGTGTGTGTGTGTGTGTGTGTGTGTGTGTGTGTGTGTGTGTGTGTGTGTGTGTGTGTGTGTGTGTGTGTGTGTGTGTGTGTGTGTGTGTGTGTGTGTGTGTGGAGACTGCAGCAGTATTGAGTATCAAAGGTTATCTGCTTCTATTTTGGGAATCTTCTTCTGTAGGCAAATTAATACCGGCTACACACGCACACACACGCGCACGCACGCGCACACAGAGTTCAGCTCATGTGGTTTTAATATTGGCTTGAAATGGAGATAATACATACTTTATAACATTTCAGCATGTTGTTTTAAGACTAACCCTATTTAATGTAACTTCACTGTTTCTGCGCTTCAGCTGCGAAACAGATGTTCGACTTGCGGTGTTTGTGATGCTCCTGGACTTAATCTTAGCTCCATCGTCTCGTCTCAAGCTCAACCAGGAGCCTTGAGATCTGTCCGGTGTTCCAAACGGTCATATCAAATCACTTGCTTAGTGTGTGTTGGTCGAATTGATATTTCTCAAAAACAATAAGCTCCAGAAACCAGCCTCTGCAGACCATTGACCTGCACCGACACCCTGCTGTACAGCCCACTGCAGGAAGGGACACCCTGCATCGGGCTTCTTCGAACCTACAGTGCGTCTCCATGTCCTCCCATGCCCTGCTCCACTGCACTGTTACGGGTTTAATGTTCCTCTGAACTCCCAATACTGTAATAATTGCACCAATATTAGTTTACTATTAATTTAATATCAATACAGACGTTAGCTCTCGGATAATTATCACATTATTATTGATGGCAGTTATTTCCATGGTAACATGCAGGATGGGAATTAAACATCCCAGAGGAGAGGCTGGGGATATGGAGATGAGGGTGTGTGTGTGTGTGTGTGTGTGTGTGTCAGTGTGTGTGTGTGTGTGTGTGTGTGTGTTTGTATCAGTGTGTGTGTGTGTGTGTGTGTGTGTGTGCGTGCGTGTGTGTGTCCTCTCTCGTCTCTCTGTGAAGTCGGCCGACTAACAAACCAATTTGTTTGTTTTGATGATGTCGCCGGGCAGCGTGTTTGGGCAGGTTGGACTGTACCATCTTAGGGGAGAATGGGGGGTGGCACACTTGTGGTTTCTAGTCACGCACGCACGCACGCACGCGCGCGCACACACACACACCACACACACACTGAATAGTAGTCCCTCCTTCACTAAGAGTAAATGGTGATGTAATTGCAAACCAATCCTGCAAATATGGTGTGTGTGTGAGCATGTGTGTGTGTGTGTGTGTGTGTGTGTGTGTGTGTTTCACCAACAAAGGCAGCATCAGAAAATGTCAGCAGGCACCTTCATTCCTTGTTCTTTGCAGAGGAGGTTGACCCGCTCCTCTTTGAAACTAATAAGCTGCTTGCCTTAGTGTGTACGCTCTAATCGAGACAGTGTGTGTGCGTGTGAGAGTGTGTGTGTGTGTGTTTTCTGCCAATGGGGAATAAGCAGCCGGTGTGTTCACGCTGAGCCGTGGGGAGGACCACAGAGGAGGACGAGGCAGTCTGAGAGGAGCATGAAGTGGAGTTTGTCAGTTATCTGTTTTGCTCCTGATGCCTGTTATGTTCGTTATGCTCGGTGAGTAAAAGTGTGTGTGTGTGAGAGAGCTGATTATCTGGATCGAATTAGCCTAATTGGAGAAATGCTGCCGAGTTCTTTGGCTTCCTCCCGTTTCTTTTTCTCGAGGAAGGACTCGAGCGTGGTTTTAAGTATTTCAGAATTGTTTTATTTAACTTTGGCGTTTTGTGAAAAGCTCCAAACTGATTGTTTTTAGAAACATGGAAAATATCACGGTTACTAGGCGTTACTCACATATTGTGGTGGCAGCAGTGTTGACGACGTGATTTGATTAGCTGACAAACGAGTTCAAATAGAGGCAACAAAACAAGGGAATGTTCTTATTTAGTCATCAGTGTTTTTCAAGTATTTTCTATTTTCATCTGGAATGATCCAAAGTACTCTGAGTCTAAGCCATTTTGCGTACGGAGTACTTTAACTTTTGATACTTGTACACATGTGTTGCTCTAAAGCAGCGGGTGTCAAACTCAAGGCCCGAGGGCCAAATCCGGCCTGCGACTTCATTTTCTGTGGCCCCATAAGAGCTTGCAAAGAATACAATATGTTTATTAGACGGCTACATGCCACTTTCTCAGATTTTGACTTTTTTTCCCTCAAAATATTACTTATTTCTTTCCTTCAGAATTTGGCTTTTCTTTTTCAATCATTTTTCTGACATTCTCACTGAAGAGACTTGTAATTATTTGCCCCAGACTTCTACTTTCAGACGTAGTTAATTATGTTAAGTTATTACCCTATCCGATAATAATCCAATGCAGAGGCAATCATGTAATAATACATTATTTTATATATATTAAATATTTGTATATGTATTTTGATATAGGCTTTAAAGTTCCAACCGGCCCTTTGAGTGCAACCATAATGCGAATGTGGCCCGTGATGAAATTGAGTTTGACCCCCCTGCTCTAAAGTGTATAAACTAGTAGTTTCTGTAGTATTTAAGACTTTTTATTTTAATTATGCAGAATATTTTATATTGCTTTGTTTATATTTGATTTAATGTTTTTCATTTTATTTGTAATTGTTAATTCTCTTTTCCACTTTTTAAAGTATTTGTATTTTAATGTCTGAACACACTTCTGCTTCTGTGACGAAACCATTCCCAGACTGCGATGAGTTGTTAGGGAGAGTAGAGTTGTAGTATTTGTACAAAGATCAGGAAGCAGTCCTTCTCACACCGTCAGCCCTCAGCCTTACCCCTCAGCCCTCAGCCTTACCTCTCAGCCCTCAGCCTTACCTCTCAGCCCTCAGCCCTCAGCCTTACCTCTCAGCCCTCAGCCCTCAGCCTTACCTCTCAGCCCTCAGCCTTACCTCTCAGCCCCTCAGCCCCCAGCCTTACCTCTCAGCCCTCAGCCTTACCTCTCAGCCCTCAGCCCTCAGCCTTACCTCTCAGCCCTCAGCCCTACCTCTCAGCCCTCAGCCTTACCTCTCAGCCCTCAGCCTTACCTCTCAGCCCTCTCAGCCTTACCTCTCAGCCCTCAGCCTTACCTCTCAGCCCTCAGCCTTACCTCTCAGCCCTCAGCCTTACCTCTCAGCCTCTCAGCCTTACCTCTCAGCCCTCAGCCTTACCTCTCAGCCCTCAGCCTTACCTCTCAGCCCTCAGCCTTACCTCTCAGCCTCTCAGCCTTACCTCTCAGCCCTCAGCCTTACCTCTCAGCCCTCAGCCTTACCTCTCAGCCTCTCAGCCTTACCTCTCAGCCTCTCAGCCTTACCTCTCAGCCCTCAGCCTTACCTCTCAGCCCTCAGCCTTACCTCTCAGCCTCTCAGCCTTACCTCTCAGCCCTCAGCCTTACCTCTCAGCCCTCAGCCTTACCTCTCAGCCCTCAGCCTTACCTCTCAGCCCTCAGCCTTACCTCTCAGCCTCTCAGCCTTACCTCTCAGCCCTCAGCCTTACCTCTCAGCCCTCAGCCTTACCTCTCAGCCCTCAGCCTTACCTCTCAGCCCTCAGCCTTACCTCTCAGCCCTCAGCCCTTACCTCTCAGCCCTCAGCCTTACCTCTCAGCCCTCAGCCTTACCTCTCAGCCTCTCAGCCTTACCTCTCAGCCCTCAGCCTTACCTCTCAGCCCTCAGCCTTACCTCTCAGCCTCTCAGCCTTACCTCTCAGCCTCTCAGCCCTCAGCCTTACCTCTCAGCCCTCAGCCTTACCTCTCAGCCCTCAGCCTTACCTCTCAGCCCTACCTCTCAGCCCTCAACCTTACCTCTCAGGGTTACAGTCAGGGAAACGATGAAACAGCTGATCATTGTTTCTGCTGCTCCGATGACCACATCGTCTCTGATGAACTCTGATGAAGCTCCATGGCCCGTTTCCTGCGGTCTGTGACCACCACGTTCCACTTCCTAAAGTGTCACTGCGGCTGGAGTTCGCTCCGTGTCTCCACACGCGAGGGTCGTCGATGTGTGAACGTGAACTCACGTTATGAGCGTGATGTGCCACGAGGAGAAGCCGCTCCGCTCCTCGCTCGGCACCTTCTACGAGGAGGAGGCGAGCTCAGTCTGGGTAGCATGTGTTCTACTTAGTCGTTTGGAAAGGAAACTGTTCGATCAGTGGGAAGACGTCGAGAACCCTCAAGCGTTGCTGCCCGGGGAAAGTCGTGACTTCCACACGTCCTCCTCTCGGGAACCAATCACACGTCCTCCTCTCGGGAACCAATCACACGTCCTCCTCTCGGGAACCAATCACACGCTTCTCAGTTTCTAAGTATATTAGTTGTTGTCTTTCTGTGCTGATCGTCTGAGTGGAATTAAAACAGAAAACAATGAAATAAGACGAGATTAAAAAAAGAGAAACCTTTACCACGACTGGAAAAGATAATAAGATACAAAATAAGGAATGTCAACATATCAAAATGAAACAAAGAGACTACCTGACTCTGATATTTAAAACCGTGTAACGCAAAGTGTTAACGTGCACAGACAAACCTGATGCACCTGCACACGAGCTTTTCTGTGTGTGTGTGTGTGTGTGTGTGTGTGTGTGTGTGTGTGTTTCTCTCCTGACTCAGCGTGTTGTTACTGTAAACACCTGCTGTGTGTGTGTGTTAGTTTTCAGGTGTGTGGTCTTGGGGGAGTCCTTGGGCGTTTCCTCTCGGCTTAACTGAGCGTGTGTGTGTGTGTGTGTGTGTGTGTGTGTTTAAGCAGAGGTACATCTCTGTTTGTATATGGCAGTGTGTGTATTTGGCTTCATTTGTGGTATCTGTTATTTATGCAAATATGTCACGAATAAATTCCATATTTTTCTCATTATAGTAAAAAAATGAAAGAGCTTAAAATAAATGAAAATGCTTCAAAAGATATATGTCTTCTTTAAAGGATCATTTGGAAGTGGGGTAGTGAATCAAAACAGCCCACTGTGGGGGTGTCACATACGTTAACACGATGTATTATCATTTACACAACATGGCTGCAAAAAGTGACCGATTGACGACTTATCACATCCTCCGGTTGTCTCTTCATCATCTGTTGCTACAGTCAGCAGTGTGAGTGCATGGAGGAGGGATTCACACATGGACTACCCACAATGCTTCACTTCAAGGTGGAGGTTAAGAGCAGTGGTGCGTCTGTATATCTGAGGTATTAATTATTCACAACAGATCATTGGTTATTACTGCAGTGACACACTCTACCAGGGTGCAGATAAAAGACATCCAAACAGAACGTTCTTCACGATCCAGAATATCAGTTTAAAGGACTTTAAACCGAGAGAAAGTAGATCTCTCACATTATCAAGTCAGTAGTTTTCTGTCGGTCTGTTTAGGAGTCTTGTTCTGAATAACTAAACGCCTTCACAGAGTTACTCTTGTAGTTTTCTGTACGCTATGTCCTCATAAGCTTAACTCACTTCCTGTCTCACTGACTGACCGTTTGATTGACAGCCTGTCTCACTCTCTGATTGGACGGAGATTGTTAACACACAGCTGCTACAGAATCTCACAGGAAATCTCTCTTAGCGACACGTTCATTTCACTCTACGTCCCTGATAACATCACATGCAAAGTGTGTGTGGTGTGTGTGTGTGTGTGTGTGTGTGTGTGTGTGTGTGTGTGTGTGTCACTGTAAACAGTTATTGTTGAAGACAAGGTCAGCCCCCCCTCGTTTATCCCTTTTTCAAACTGAAACATTTGCCAGTTCCTCTCCGCAGGTCGTTAGCTCCCCCACCAGAGATGCAAATTATTGCCATGTGCTCAGCGTTCACGCTTATACGCACGCACGCACACACACACACACACACATGCACACACACTGCTGTCACCGATGACGTCCGCGCTCACATGATTGTGAGTGTAAGACTCAGTGACTGTGAGTTTCTTTCCCGAGTCATCGCCCAGTCAGAGAAACATCCTGGTTTACTTCAGAGTGCACGAGTCCTGCTCTAAAGCTCTGCTCCAGGTGCACACAATGTCTCTCAAAGCATATTGAGAGTGTTTGAGAACGTACTTGTACTTGTTTGAGAGTTGAGCACGTCATTCGTTCGCTTTGAAAACACAAACTGTTACACTTGTGTGTTAGCGATGTGATGCGACTTGATAGGAAGCGCTTCACCACATAGTACCTGTGGGGGGCCGCACATGGCCATCACTGGTACACTAGTTGATTTGTTATAACTGCCTCAAATTGACATAAAGAACAAATGTTTTTGTATTTACATTTAATCAGATAACATCAGTAACATTCATCTGAAGCACTTAAGAATAAGAAAGTGCATTTTTAATGACCTATTTTAATTTATGTTGTAAACATTTCCGCACTCCAACTACTCTTTCCGACTCTATCTTTATGGACCTCCTCTTCCTTTGGTCTCCTCCTCTTCCTCATGCACATGTCTTCCATTCTCCTTGCCCCTTGTGTTGTGTTCAAAAGCTGTTACCGTTCATCGTGCTCGCGGGTACATTTGGACCCACCATTTATCTCCGTCCAAAACACACACAAATAATGACTATCATCCAATATCATCGTAACTGACTTATAATGCATTCATAAGCGCACAATCCTGTTGTAGTGTAATGTTATCGCCCCAACACACATCACACCACACATTGCACACGCTCAAGTGTTCCCGTGGGGGGAGGGGGCGGGGAGACCAGGTGCATGTTGCGAACAATTATTGTTACAGTGTATGAAGGGGCGGGGGCGGGGGAGGGGCGTCTAAAGTCAAAGATGG